>CM075978.1:6232249-6416471 GCA_038087875.1 Malacoraja senta
TCCTATTACCCCATAACCGCCCTATCTACTGACGCATAGCCCCCAACTCGCAGGCGCGTCTAGAGAGGGAGGCGGGGGGGTAGAGAGTGAGGGCAAAGAGAGATGGAGGGGGAGAGGGAGGGAGGGGGGGAACAGGGAGGGGGAGGAACAGGGAGGGGGGGGACAGGGAGGGGGGAGGGGGGAGAGAGAGGTGGGGGGAGAGAGAGGGGGGGAGAGAGAGAGAGGAGGGGGGAGAGAGAGAGGAGGGGGAGAGAGAGAGGAGGGGGAGAGAGAGAGAGGAGGGGGGGAGAGAGAGAGAGAGAGAGAGAGGAGGGGGGGAGAGAGAGAGGAGGGGGAGAGAGAGAGAGGAGGGGAGAGGAAGAGAGGAGGGGGAGGGAGAGAGAGAGAGAGGTGGGGGAGAGAGAGAGAGGTGGGGGAGGGAGAGAGAGGAGGGGAGAGAGAGAGAGAAAGAGAGAGAGAGAGAGAGAGAGAGAGAGAGAGAGAGAGAGAGAGAGAGAGAGAGAGAGAGAGAGAGAGAGAGAGAGAGAGAGAGAGAGGAGGGGGAGAGAGAGGGGGGATCGCAAGGTTTTTATCAAAGGACTTGCGAGCGACGCGACTGGCAGCGCGTTGGGTTTGCAGCGGGAGGGAGGGAGGGGCAGCCATGTTCTACCATTGGGCGGGGGATATGGAAAGGATTCAGAAGCCGGTGGCCTCCGGTGACCAGCTGTAACCTGCTGTGACCTCCCGATCTGCAGAACGCTCGTTCTTTCTGCGCATTTGTACGGGGGGGGGGGTGGTGGGGTTGGAGGGGGCGGTCGTGGGAGTCCAGCTGCGGGAGGCATGGCGCGAGCGTACTTGAGCGGGAGGCGGGGCCAGGAGCCAGGTGTGCCTTGATTGGTGGGCACGTGGGTCAGTAAAACACCGAGTCCACCACTGGATCAACTAAAGGGCCTGTCCCACTGTGGGGACCTAATTTGCGAGTTTAGAAGCGTTTGCACTCGACTCAAACTTGTAGCATGGTCGACACATGGTCCTAGGAGGTCTATGTAACTCTCCATGCTCGAGAGAAGTTCAAGCAAGAATTTAATTTTCCTATCTTGGACACATGACAATAAACTCTCTTGAATCTTGATTAGATTATAGCTATTGACAGTTCCCGAACCCAATCACAAAATTCACCATTACATTGTTTCTACAGAAAGTTCTAGCAGGAAGACAGTTTACAAAAGAATATAAATATTTCTCCAGGTAGAATAAACAATTTGAACAAGGCTTCACACTTCACAAGATAACAGCACAAACACTGTGTAACATAATTAACAGTACTTTACAACACCCCCCTATCTGACCTAATCATGCATATGCAACACCTCTTAGCTCTTCTACAAAATCCTCATACATATAAACAAAAGGAGAGACATTTGGACCTCGCCTTATCCTCAACTTCCAACTAGGGTCCAGACTCCTTGGAGCGTGACCCACAGCTTGCAACCTTCCACAGAAAGTGGACAAACAGGCTTTGCAAATACAGAGATTCTCCATTTTGTGACATATTTTATTTGGCCAATATTATCATTAACAGGACTTAAGACATGACATGTATTCAAAAAATATTTTACTGATAGGCTGCATATATGTGAAGTTTTCCCAATTCTTGTAAGAACTCATGATATAGAATCATAAAACGTTTGGTTTTTACTGCACCAAGGAGATCTTCCAACTCCATCTTCTGCCTAGCTTCCACAGTAGCAACATCATCAATGGACATTACTGCAGACAGACAAATCCACGATGACCATGAAAACATGCAGATTTTTGTAATATTCAAATTATATTGAAAATATGCTGCAAAAAGAGTTACAAACTTGGAATTCATCTTTTTTAGTATTGCTATCCAGGCAAAGAAAGCAGTTCCAATTGTTTGATATTATTCATGAAAAAATATAATAGCTCTAAAACCTACCTCAATTTTACAATCTTATTAAAGATATTCCCCCTTTCCCTCTCCCCTCCCCATCTCTCTCCCCTTCCCTTCCCCTCTCTCTCTCCCCCTCCCCCTCTCATATCCCCCCTCTTTCTGGCGGGGGGGCGAAGATGAAGGTGGCGTGGGGTCCAGCGGGGGGGAGGCAGATGAAGGTGGCGTGGGTCCAGCGGGGGGGGAGATGAAGGTGGCGTGGGCCCAGCGGGGGGGGGGGGGTAGATGAAGGTGGCGTGGGTCCAGCGGGGGGGGGAGATGAAGGTGGCATGGGCCCAGCGGGGGGGGTGGGGAGATGAAGGTGGCGTGGGTCCAGCGGGGGGGGGGGGAGATGAAGGTGGCGTGGGTCCAGCGGGGGGGGGAGATGAAGGTGGCGTGGGTTCAGCGGGGGGGGGGGAGATGAAGGTGGCGTGGGTCCAGTGGGGGGGGGGAGATGAAGGTGGCGTGGGCCCAGCGGGGGGGGGGGTAGATGAAGGTGGCGTGGGTCCAGCGGGGGGGGGGGAGATGAAGGTGGCGTGGGTCCAGTGGGGGGGGGTGGGGAGATGAAGGTGGCGTGGGCCATCGGGTGTAAGCGGGATTCGTTGGGGGTGGCATGGGCGGAAGATGGCTTGGGCCCCGGCGGCAGGGGGAGGTGAGGGCAGCGGACCCCGCCGCAGCGGCGTCTGGTGTTGGGGTTACAGCCGGTCCCGCCCGGCAATGGGAGGACGGTCTCCTGGTCGCCTCACTGGCCGTTGGTGATGCACCGACGCCGCGGATGTAATCGCTGGACCGGGCCGGCGGTCAGACACCGCACCCCGCACCCCACATCCCCCCCCCCCCACCGGATGCCGCGGATGGAAATGCTGGACCGGGCGGGCACACACCGCACCACGCACCACCCCACCCCCCCGGACACCGCGGATGTAAACGCTGGACTGGGTGGGCAGACACCGCACCATGCACCACCCCCCCCCCCACCCCCCACGGATGCCACGGATGGAAACGCTGGACCGGGCGGGGACCCACCGCACCACGCACCACGCACCACGCACCCCCCCACCACTACATTCCTGGAGTAGACGTGACGCATCGAGCTCAATGGGTGAAGCACAAATGGCAGTCTGATCCCGCCCGGGCCCACTGCGCACGCGCGGAGAGACGGCGTCATTTTGCGTCGCTTCCCCAACTGCGCAGGCGCGGATGGGTGCATTTCTTTCTCCCCCTGTGGCCGGAACCAGAATTTCGGGCGATTTTCCACAAAGTGGAAATGCTGATTGTGCTCCGATTTCAACAAAAAAAATAATCTGGGATTTTTTCTAACTCTGGGGAAAATAAGTGGGGTGCGGTCTCACCCCACGCACCCCCCCCCCCCTTCGGACGGCCATGGAATGGGTGACGTTTCGGGTCGAGACCGTTCGGAATAGTTTATTCTATTAAGATTGATTCATTGGGGAGTTGATCTGCCAAAAACCTTATTTAGAGAATCAGCGGTTCCTTTGTTGATTGACTGAAGTCACTACAGTTGAAATTAGAAGCGCTCAGCTTTAATTTTTCAACTGAAGAAGGGTCTCGACCTGAAACGTCACCCATTCCTTCTTTCCAGAGACGCTGCCTGTACCACTGAGTTACTCCAGCATTTTGTGTTTATATCCGTACACTAGTTCTATGCTACACACTCGGGACAATTTACAAACCTGCACGTCTTTGGGATGTGGGAGGAAACCAGAGCACTCGGAGAAATCCCATACGGTCACAGGGAGAATGTACAAACTCCGCACAGACAGCACCTGTAGTCAGGATCGATCCCAAGTCTCTGGCGCTCTAAGGCAGCAACTCTACCGCTGAGCCACTGTGCCGCCCCATTGACAATGTTGTCAGCACTTGAGGGCCTGATCCATAAGGAGAAGTTTGGAAAACTAGGACTTTATTCCTTGGAGAGCAGGAGGATGAGGTGCAACCTTATAGAGGTGTATAAAATTATGAGGGGCATAGATAGGGTGAATGTACAAAGTCTTTTACCCTGAGTAAGGGAATCAAGCACCAGATTGCATATGTTTAAGGTAAGAGGGGGAAAATGTAATTAAAATCTGTGGGGCAATTTTTTCACACATGGGATTAGCTGCCAGAGGAGGTTGTTGAGGCAGGTACTAAAACAACATTTAAAAGACATTTGGATAGGTATATAGTTGGAAAAAATTCAAATCGATATGGGTTAAACACATGCGGGTGGGACAAGGCAGGATGGGGCATTTTGGTCAGCATGGGCAAGTTGGGCTGAAGGGCCTGTTTCTATGTTGTATGACTCTACGACTCTGTGACTGCATGACTTTACTTCCTCTCCTCAACTAGGTGTTCAGGCCAATATTGAATGTTATTTTGAACTTGCAGGAATTATCAAATTAAATATACAGAATGGGCGATTTAACCAATACAGATGAGTGAGTTTACTTTATGGTAGACAGAGCAAGCAGAACAAATTCTGTTTAGAAGAATAGTGGCTAAATTCAGCATAAAGGCAGAGAGTTCAGGTAGCAATACAGATCCCTGCACAATAAAACTACGCTGCATACACGAGGAACAATATTTTACATTTACACCGTCAATTAAACTACAAACCTGCACGTCTTTGGAGCGTGGAGCACCCGGAGAAAACCCACGCAGTCACAGGGAGAACGTACAAACTCCGTACAGACAGCACCCATGGTCAGGATTGAACCCGGGTCTCTGGCGCTGTAAGTAGGTATGTTGCAAAACTTACCTTCAGCGGCGCTGCAGTTCTGTCACTGCCCGTTGTGCGCGACTTTGGCGCCTTTGAGAGGGGGGCGGGTTTAAAATGCGATATTTCGGCAGCCTATTCAAATCGATGTCTGTCAGGTAAAATTAGCTGCTAAAGAAAAATCGCTTCGACTGCCGTTTTATTAAGTTTATTAAAATTAGTGCTGGATAATTAAATTGTTGGAGTAAAATTAAAATCATCTTCAAATGCCGTCAACGCCGACAACGGGGACGGATTTCATGCACGGGACAAGGCAAGGTACGCCGTTTATTTTTTCATATAAACTTGCTTCTTAGGATGCCCTTAATCAAAATTTCTCGTTGCGAAAATGTGACTATGTAAATATACGAACCGGCAGTATTTTTCCTGCCGATATTGGGGTTTAATTCACTGCAACCGCCACGTTCCACAAAATCCCACTCGCAAGATGATTTAAATGCCCATTAATTTACAGGAATTAAACACTAAATTCCTTCCATTTGCCCTATAAATTCATGACAATGAGATTTAAAAATAATGTTATATTGTGAATTCTTGTGTGAATGTTATTTGGACACTTAAAGCCCTGTCTCACGGTGCGAGTTGACCCACGAGGTACCCCGAGCGAAAGAGTCGTGGTTGTGCATGAGATTCCAAGAGTATGATCAAGAGTTTAACCGAGTTCCCACGGGTATGACTCAAGTTTGCCGTTAACGGTCATTTCTGCGATGTTCCAAGTTCGTCTCCCGAGTTAACAAGTTCCTTTCCCGAGTTACTCTTGAGCCAACCTTCAATGAAGGTCTGTTTTAATAAGCAACATCTCCATCCTGCGGCTTTGAGTTAAAGATAGAATTCAGCATGGCCGCATCTATTGATGTGACCTACAAAGGGAAAATGCGCACCGTCCAGTGCCAGAGCAGTTATACTGAAGATTTGTTTGAAACACACACACACCATCAGGCGGAGGTTTGCTATATTTTAATTGAATTTACTGCCAGGTCTACACACTGCGGGGAGACTGGAGATGAAATCTTTGAATGTGCACGGATGCGCACATCAGATTGTTGGGAGACGGAGCTCAGTGTTCGCCTCCTGAGCTGCTTTGGTGCCCAGGCGTGAGTTGAGGTGGAGGGAGGTTGGGGGTTTCAGGTTAAACTCACCCATTTGACAGAGGCAGATGATTACGAGGATCCAGCAAGACTCGGACTGCATGGAGAGCCGAGACTGCCCTGCTGGTGGCCAACTTCCCCCTGTCCTCCATCGCCGCTCCCAACCGGCCGGCAGGAGCTGTGCATGGAGCCCGCCACCGTAGTCGTGTCTGACTGCCTGGGCACCCTGAGGGTGGCAGATGCGCCCTGCCCGGGGAGAGCCGGCGGAGAGACTGCGGGGGGGGGGAGTACCTCACTCTGACTGTGATAGGGAGAGACAGAGGCGCACACACACACACACACACAGTGTGGAGTTCCTCTGACTGACTGACTGTGTGTGGGTGTGGGGGGTGGGACAGTGAGAGAGAGAGACACACACACACACACAGGCAGTATCGGTCTTATTGTGTGTGGGGGGAGAAAGAGAGAGGGGGGGGAGAAAGAGAGAGGTGGGGGGGAGAAAGAGAAATGGGGGAGACGTGTATAAACACACAAAGCAGAGTTTACTGTGTATGTGGGAGACACAGATGGACTTACCTCGGTCTTACTGTGTGTGGGAGGGGGAGAAAGAGACGTACACTCACAGAGGCAGAGTCTCTCAGCCTGTGTGAGAGGGAGGGAGAGAGAGACACACACACACACAAGGTGGACGTGAAATCTCACCTGCCTGTTTCAGTGACCGGCACCCTCCGCCAGTGAATGAAGACACCCCCATCTGTCTCCCCCTCCTCTCCCTCCACTCTCCACCCTCTCTCCTCCACCCCCCACCCTCCCTCCTCCCACCCTCCCTCCTCCCACCCCCCCTCCCCCATTTGGAAATGTCATCCCATCACCCATTCCTTCTCTCCAGAGATGCTGCCTGCCCGCTGAGTTGAAGAGTTCCCACGGTAGACTCACGAGTCACTAAGGTAAACGCACGGGTCACTACGTTCTTACAACGTGTTTAAATGTTTCAAATTTTAACCTCAAGAGTACATTTTACTCGTGGAAAAGTTTAAACATGTTTGAATTTTTCCAAGAGTTAATAAGTGTCACGGGTACCTGCCATTAGCGCCAAGAGTCGCTAAGTTGCATCCACGAGTTCCGACGTTCCCGCTACGTTAATCGCACGTGATTACCACAAGTTAAATTTGTTTTAAGCTCGGGGTACCTCGTGGGTCAGCTCGCACCGTGAGACAGGGGTTTTAGGCTTTTTTAAAATGTTAACCTTTTCTTAAGAAATGGATAGATGTTTAGATCTAGTAATTGAATTTTGTAATTAGCTACAATTGGGTAACTAACTAATTATATGCTTTAATTTCAGGTCATCCAAGTAAGATTGTTTCATATTTGTTTCAGAATGCTTCAATCTATAATAACTGAACATTTCATTCAGTTCTCTTAATTATTAAGAAAGTTATGGGCTTTTGACTGTCCTTGATCACAGCTTTTGTGTTAAGTCAATGGAAAAGCAATAGGGAACAAGATGCTAATTTCCGAGTATGAAAAAAGCCATAACTTTTTTAATACTGAAGATATAAAAGTGAATTAGGTGTCAAATTAAACTTCTTTTTATGCTTTATCTGATGGGATAAATTGCAGACTTGATTTTTTAAATCTCAAGATTTTGTAACATTGCAACACAGCCGCTGCGCCACCGTGCCACGTTTCCCGTATTTAGTTATCGCAAAGAGGAAAAAGTTGAATTTGGTTAAGAGGCTCTTTAGGGATACTGTCTGAATCAGAAACAAGTTCCTGTCTGAGACAGTCAAGGAGATGCCAATTAATAAGATGATCCTACTTGACAAGGTCAAAATTGTATAATAAAGAAGGAACAGGAATAACCAATTAATGTCGAAAGCAATGGGTCAAACTCAAGTGTTGTGATATTTACATGTGTTGCCTATAAAATCTCAAATAAATAATTACATTTTTCATTACTAAAACACTCATGCTGACAATAGATTATACAAGATGAATTTATGTTTAACTAAGTAAACTTGCAAAAAATAAAAAGTGGTCGTGGGTTGAATTTTAGGAACAGTTTATTCTATTAAGATTGATTCATTGGGGAGTTGATCTGCCAAAACCTTATTTAGAGAAATCAGCGGTTCCTTTGTTGATTGACTGAAGTCACTACAGTTGAAAGTAGAAGTAGAAGCGCATCATACCAGATCTGTAACAGCATCTAAAAGACATGTGGACAGGCACATGAATAGGAATGAGGGATCTGGGCCAAACATGGGCCATAGCCTCAGAATAAAAGCACATTCCTATAGGAAGGAGATGAAGAGGAATTTCTTCAGTCAGAAGGTGGTGAATCTGTGGAATTCATTGCCACAGATGGCTGTGGAGGCCAAGTCATTGTGTATTTTTAAGGCGAGGTTTGATAGATTCCTGATTAGTATGGGTGTCAGGGGTAATGGGGAGAAGGAAAGAGAATGGGATTGAGAGGGAAAGATAGATCAGGCATGATTGAATGGTGGAGTGGGCCTGATGGGCTGTATGGCCTAATTCTGCTCCTATAACTTGTGAAATGGGGCTAGCTTAGATGGGGTAGATCATGTAGAAGTTGGGAGGTCATGTTACATTTGCATAAGACGTTGGTGAGACCGCATTTAGAGTATTGTGTTCAGCTCTGGCCACCATGTTATAGGAAAGATATTGTCAAGCTTGAAAGGGTTCAGAGAAAATTTACAAGGATGTTGACAGGACTAGAGGGTCTGAGCTATAGGAAGAGGTTGAGTAGGCTGGGTCTCTATTCCTTGGAGGGCAGGAGGATGAGGAGTGATCTTATAGAGGTGTATAAAATCCTGAGAGGAATCTCTTGCCCAGAGCGGGGGAATCAAGGACCAGAGCACATAGGTTCAAGGTGAAGACGAAAAGATTTAATCGGAATCTATGGGGTAACTTTTTCACACAAAGGGTGGTGGGTATATGGAACAGGGGAGGTAGTTGAGGCTGGGACTATCCCAACATTTAAGAAACAGTTAGACAGGTACATGGATAGGACAAGTTTGGAGGGATATGGACCAAGTGCTGGCAGGTGGGACTAGTGTAGCTGGGAATGTTGGCCGGTGTGGGTAAGTTGGGCCAAAGGGCCTGTTTCCACACTGTATCACTCTATGACTCTGTGACTCTATGGGGCATCTTGGTTGTCATGCATGAGTTGGGCTGAGGGGCCTGTTGCCAAGCTATGTGACTCTATGACTCTACAGTATGACACTAACCTGTGCCAACATGCCAGCTTGAGGCAATAGAACACAAACTACAAGACAATGTTTTCCCTCAGTGTGTTAACCTGAACTGATGATTTCAAGCCAACCATATTAGCCAAGTCTCAATGTCAGTACATTACTAATAAAGAAAAGGTTACATCAGAACTTAAATGACTAAATAAAGGAGAGGCTTCCACAAAGGAAAGTTTTATACAACATTGAAACTTATGGGTATTGTGAATAATGGCTCAAATTGCAAAAAGAGGCACGGGTGGCAAGAATGTGGTCATTTCAAAATGAGTACACTTGTTTACTGCTCCCTAATGGGTAAAGAAATGCACATAAAGTACTTCACCAGAACACTGTGGACAAAAGCCCCATTGATTCCACAAACAGATTCTGGTAAATCCCTGAAAACAAACTCGGAAAATACTGGACGTTCTCAGCCGGTCATGCAGCATCTGAGGAGAGAAAATATAACCTTAGTTGATGCTTCATGTTGGTCACCTGGTCACTCATATACTATAGGGAATCGGGCAAAGTCAATATCATTACATTTGATCGCTTTATTGGAGGTATTTGAAGATTGGATGAAGGGGAACTGATGGATATCCAACACTTCCATTTTCAGAAACCATTTGATGAGGTACCATATCAAAGGTCATTCTGGTAAATGACAGCTCATGATGTCGAAACAATCTCTGTTTCAATTAAATTCAGAACAGAACAGTGAAATTCTTACTTGCAGCAGCACAACACATCGGGCAAAAGGTATAGAAGTGTGAAAACGCACACCTCCAGATTCAGGGATAGTTTCTTCCCAGCTGTTATTTGGCAACCAAATCATCCTGCCACAATTAGAGAACAGTTCTAAACTACTATCTACCTCATTGGTGATGCTCAGGCTGTTTGATCGGACTTTACTGGCTTTACCTTGCACTAAACGTGATTCCCTTATCGTGTATCGGTACACTGTAAATGGCTCGATTGTAATCATGTATTGTCTTTCCGCTGACTGGTTAGCACTTCAGTACACGTGACCATAAACTAATCTGAATAAGGAAACATAGTACCCTATAAAGAAGGGTCTTGACCTGAAACGTTGCCTATTTCCTTCGCTCCATAGATGCTGCCTCTCCCGCTGAGTTTCTCCAGCATTTTTGTCTACCTTTGATTTTTCCAGCATTTGCAGTTCCTTCTTACCCTATAAATAATATATTTAACAACAAAAGTCAGTATACATATACATTATATATATGTATATGTGTGTGTGTACATACATACACACATACATGCATACATTCAGACATATACACACATAAAACAAACATGCAAAGAACAATAGTGCAAAAAAACAAAACCAATGCCCCCAAGTCTATGTGGTTCAGATTGGAGGTTGTAGTGTTTAATAGCCTGATGACTGTAGGGAAGAAGCTGTTCCTGAACCTGGACATTACAGTTTTCAGGCTCCTGTACCTTCTTCCCGATGGCAGGAGTGAAATGAGTGACCAGGGTGGTGTGGGTCTCTGACGATGCTGGCAGTGTCTCCGGTAAATTCCTTTGGTAGGATGGAGGCTGTGGTGGGGGGGTGAGGTCACTCCCCGTGATGGACTGGCCAGTGTTCACCGGTTTTTGCAGTCTGCTTCGCTCCTGGGTGATCTGCGTGCCTCTCCAAAGACTGGTGTGGAAGTGCAACAAGTAATTGGGAAAGTTAATAGAATATAATTCTTTATTGTCAGCAGAACTGAATACAAAAATATGAAGGTTATGTCCCCATTACATAGAGCATTGATAAGACCACATCTGGAGCACTGTGTATAGGTTTGATTTCCTTGCTTAAGGGAGATTGTAAATATGTTGGAAGTAGCTTAGAGAACATTTGCTGAATAGATACGTGTTACAGCCTAATGAGGAAAGGTTGATCAGGCAAGGCTGATATTCACTGGAGTTGGAATATGAGATGGGATGCTTGAAACATATTAAACCCTGAGGAGTCTCGACACAATGAATGTGGGGAAGATGATCTCACTGGAGGAGAGTGTAGAACTAGAGGCCACTGCTTAAAAAGAAGGGGTCAACAATTCAGGACAAAATGGATAACCCTTAATATTAGAGTTAAGCCTTTTCCCCTCGGAGGGTCATAAATCCTTGGAATTCATAGGTTTAGTCTAGTTTAGTTTAGAGATACAGCATGGAAACAGGCCCTTCCGCCCACCAGCAACCCCCGCACACTATCCTACACACACTAGGGACAATTTACAATTTTACCAAGCCAATTAGCCTACAAACCTGTAAGTCTTTGGAGTGTGGGAGGAAACCGGAGCACCCGGAGAAAACCCCCACAGGTCATGGGGAAGCATACAAACCCCATACAGATGGCACCCGTAGTCAGGATCGAACCCGGGTCGCTGGCGCTGTAAGACAGCAAATCTACCGTTGCACCACCGTGCCGCTCCTAATTCTCTTTTTTTCAAAAAACATCAGTAATAGTCTTTGAATATTTGGAAGCACAGACAGATTCTTGATAAGGACGGGCAAGAAAGGTTACTGAGGGAAGCAGGAATGTGGAGATCAGGTTACCATCAGATCAGCCATGATCTTAATAAAGGGCAGAACAAGCTCGAGGGGTTATGTAGCCGATTCCAGTTCCTACCACATTTCTTCTTATGAATGCTTATTTCAACATAAATCTACTGGTACATTCATAATGATTAGGGCGGTAGCGGTAGAGCTGCTGCCTTACAGCGCCAGAGACCCAGGTTCAACCCTGACTACAGGTGCTTGTCTGTACGGAGTTTGAACGTTCTCCCCGTGACCTGCGTGGGTTTTCTCTGAGATCTTCGGTTTCCTCCCACACTCCAAAGACGTACAGGTTTGTAGGTTGACGGTGTAAATGTGAAAAAAATGTCCCTAGTGTGTGTAGGGTAGTTTTATTGTGCGGGGATCGTTGGTCGGTGCGGACTCGGTGGGCCGAAGGGCCTGTTTCCGCACTGTGTCTCTAAACTAATCTAAACTAAGAACTAAATTTCAGACAAAGATTCAGGTACTCACATCTGTAATTACTCCAGGGAATTCTTTTGTTTCTTTATCTGCCTCATTAATTAATTCGTTCATTTTGTAGATTTATAAATGTTATCAATCAAGTTTTACGCCTGTCTTTTACAGGTGAATAGCAGCATGTTATATGTATGTATGTGTTGCATCAGTCCTTGGCATGTTTGATTACATGTGTATTGTGCACATGCACAGTCTGAGGTGGATCTTGAAAGAAACCTGACCCACCCTCGAGAGCTCTCTGTCATTAGAAACATAGAAACATAGAAATTAGGTGCAGGAGTAGGCCATTCGGCCCTTCGAGCCTGCACCGCCATTCAATATGATCATGGCTGATCATCCAACTCAGTATCCCGTACCTGCCTTCTCTCCATACCCTCTGATCCCTTTAGCCACAAGGGCCACATCTAGCTCCCTCTTAAATATAACCAATGAACTGGCCTCAACTACCCTCTGTGGCAGAGAGTTCCAGAGATTCACCACTCTCTGTGTGAAAAAAGTTCTTCTCATCTCGGTTTTAAAGGATTTCCCCCTTATCCTTAAGCTGTGACCCCTTGTCCTGGACTTCCCCAACATCGGGAGCAATCTTCCTGCATCTAGCCTGTCCAACCCCTTAAGAATTTTGTAAGTTTCTATAAGATCCCCTCTCAATCTCCTAAATTCTAGAGAGTATAAACCAAGTCTATCCAGTCTTTCTTCATAAGACAGTCCTGACATCCCAGGAATCAGTCTGGTGAACCTTCTCTGCACTCCCTCTATGGCTATAATGTCCTTCCTCAGATTTGGAGACCAAAACTGTACGCAATACTCCAGGTGTGGTCTCACCAAGACCCTGTACATTCTCCTGCATTGCCCTCCATGCTCCACTTGTTCCCTGTCCACCTTGGCCTGCTTCTCACTGAGTGTAGGAAGGGACAGCAGTTACTGGTTTACACCGAAGATAGACACAAAAAGCTGGAGTAACTCAGCGGGACAGGCAGCATCTCTGGAGATAAGGAATAGGTGACGTTTCGGGTCGAGACCCTTCTTCAGACGCTGAGAGTCAGGGGAGAGGGGAACTAGAGGTATGAACAGGTTCAGAACGAATCAGAGCCGGCACATGATGGCCAAGGAAAGGTGGAGCCCACAATGGTCCATTGTTGGCTGTGGGAGAGGTGATAATGAAGGGATATATGGATGCGTACTATGGAACTAGCAGTGCGACTAGGGTGAGAGAGAGGTGGAGCGAGAGGGAATGCAAGGGTTACTTGAAATTAGAGAAATCAATATTCTTAACGCTGATCAGGACTCGAGTGAATCCGGCTTTGAGTGAATCCGAGCTTCTCTCCCTCTCCTGGGTAATGTCTGTCTCCTTCCTCGTAGGCAAAGTGAGTGTTGCTGCTGTCTGGCTGCTGTGGGAGGGAGACTGGCTTTTACTTCTCATATCCTTCTCTGGTTGCTTCACAGCAACGTGACCGGAGCTGTGATGGATGAGGTGTGGCAATGTCAGGAATGAGTCCCTTATTCACATTTGTTTCTGGGCGTAAGCCATCCAAGTACCTGATCCGGGCTGATTTTGCACACTTTGTGGGCACTCATTGGAACTTTGTCTTCGTGCATAAGGTCCCGGTGAAATCCAAGCTGCAGGAAAAAGTGTAAAGTAGTCAACGAAAAAAGAATTTATTGTTCTCGTCTGTATTAAATCGTCCTTCATCCCAGTAAAAGCTAGTCACCGAGCTTTTTGCCTTCCTGATATTTGTGATTTACAACGTCAATCAACTAGTTCAGTCAGGAATACTTCCTCTTTCTAGCTTCATGCATGTAAATTAGTAGTTCATGTAACCTCTCATTACGACTCTTCCTTCCTCCCCATTAACCCTCCAGACTTGACCTGAGACCTGCCCGGAACACAACAGGTCAGCTTATTAATGGTATCATCTTGATGTGGATGTTGGGGAACGCAAAACAACGAACACATTTGCCAACTTTTTGTCTTTGTCTTTTTGTTAATTTTGGGATTGAATAATGCAATTTATTTAGTGCAGAAACAATCTGGTTTAGTTATTTATGTCAAGGGAACCAAGTTGGTTTATTTGGAGATGCAAGAGACTGCAGAGGCTGGGATGGTGAGCTACAAACAATAAGCTGGAGGAACTCAGAAGTTCGAGCAGCAAATGTGGGTGGAGGGGAAGGGGGGGTGGCCTTGGGGCTGAGGGCAGAACGGGCAGACCACACCTGGAGTATTGTGTGCAGTTTTGGTTTCCAAACTTGAGGAAGGACATTCTTGCTATTGAGGGAGTGCAGCGTAGGTTCACAAAGTTAATTCCCGGGATGGCGGGACTGTCATATGTCGATAGATTGGAGCGGTTGGGCTTGTATACTCTGCAATTTAGAAGGATGAGAGGGCATCTTATTGAAACATATAAGATTATTAAGGGTTTGGACACGCTAGAGGCAGGAAACATGATTCCAATGTTGGGGGAGTCCAGAACCAAGGGCCATAGTTTAAGAATAAGTGGAAAGCCATTTAGAACGGAGATGAGGAAAAACTTTTTCTCACAGAGTGTTGTGAGTCTGTGGAATTCTCTGCCTCAGAGGGCGGTGGTGGCTGGTTCTCTGGATGCTTTCAAGAGAGAATTAGATAGGGCTCTTAGGGATAGCGGTGTCAGGGGATATGGAGGGAAGGCAGGAACGGGGTACTGATTGTGGATGATCAGCCATGATCACATTGAATGGCGGTGCTAGCTCGAAGGGACGAATGGCCTATTCCTGCATCATTGTCTATTGTCTATTGCCTATCATAGAGTCAAACAGTATGGAAACAGGTTCTTTGGCCCAACCTATCCATGCCGACCATACCCCATCCTCCGGCCCCAACCCCCATCCCTGCCGGGTGTTCACCATCCCCCCCGACCTCCCCCTCTCCGACATCGAACGGTCTGTCCTCAGCAGAGGTCTTACCTTTGTCCCCCTCTGTCCCCATCTCAATGAGTTCCGTGCCCTCCATGACTTGGAACGCTTCTACCGTCTCCTCCGCCTCACAGCTCACTTCCATGGGAAGGAGTCCTCGCTCCCCACTGATGACCCCTTTTCCCGTCTCCAACGCACCCCATCCTCATGGAACCCCCCTCGTAGCCTTCCGGCTTTAGAACTCTTTATTAAAAACTGCCGCCGTGACATCAACCGCCTCAACTTCTCCACTCCCCTGTCTCACTCCAATCTCTCCCCCCCTGAACGCACTGCCACCGACTCACTCCGCAACAACCTAGATTGGGTTATCAAACCCGCCGACAAGGTAGGTGCCGTGGTAGTCTGGCGCGTCGACCTCTACAAAGCTGAGGCCACGCGCCAACTCTCGGACACCTCTTCCTACTTACCCTTGGACCATGACCCCACTGACGAGCACCAGGCCACCATCTCCAGCACCATCACCAACTTCATCCACTCCCACGCCCTGCCCGAACGAGCCTCCAACCTCATCGTTCCCCAGCCCCGCACAGCCCACTTTTACCTTCTCCCCAAAATCCACAAACCTGACTGTCCCGGTAGACCCATTGTCTCTGCCTGTTCTTGCCCCACCGAACTCATCTCCACCTACCTCGACTCCATACTATCCCCCTTGGTTAAATCCCTCCCCACCTATGTTTAAGACACCTCAGACACTCTCCGTCATCTCCGCGCATTCCACTCTCTAGGCCCTCACCCCCTCATCTTCACCATGGACGTCCAGTCACTGTACACCTCCATCCCCCACCAGGATGGTCTCAAAGCCCTCCGTTTTTTCCTCGACCGTAGAAGCAATCTATACCCGGCCACTGACACCCTCCTCCGCCTAGCGGAGCTGGTACTTACACTTAATAACTTTTCATTTGACTCCTCCCATTTCCTCCAAATACAAGGCGTAGCTATGGGCACACGCATGGGCCCCAGCTACGCCTGCCTCTTTGTCGGGTACGTAGAACAATCCTTGTTCAATGCGTACCAGGGCCCCATCCCCGACCTCTACCTCCGCTACATCGATGATTGTTTTGGTGCCACATCCTGCACCCACACACAACTGACTGACTTCATCCGCTTCACCACCAACTTCCATCCGGCACTCAAATACACCTGGACCATTTCCGACACTTCCCTACCATTCCTTGACCTCACTATCTCCATCGCAGGTGATAGACTCCTTACCGACATCCACTACAAACCTACCGACTCCCATGGCTATCTGGACTACACTTCTTCCCACCCTGCTTCCTGTAAGGACTCCATCCCCCACTCCCAATTCCTCCGTCTACGCCGCATCTGCTCCCAGGATGAGGCGTTCCACACCAGGGCATCTGAAATGTCCTCATTCTTCAGGGAACGGGGGTTCCCCTCCTCCACCATAGATGAGGCTCGCACCAGGGTCTCTGCCATACCCCGCAACACTGCTCTCTCTCCCCATCCCCCCACTCACAACAAAGGCAGAGTCCCCCTAGTCCTCACCTTTCACCCCACCAGCCGTCACATACAACAAGTGATCCTCCGTCAGTTTCGCCACCTCCAACGTGACCCCACCACTCGCCACATCTTCCCATCTCCCCCTATGTCTGCCTTCCGCAAAGACCGCTCCCTCCGTAACTCCCTTGTCAATTCTTCCCTTCCCTCCCATACCACCCCTCCCCTGGTACTTTCCCTTGCAACCGCAAGAGATGCAACACTTGTCCCTTCACTTCCCCCCTCCACTCCATTCAAGGACCCAAGCAGTCGTTCCAGGTGCGACAGAGGTTCACCTGCATCTCCTCCAACCTCATCTATTGCATTCGCTGCTCTAGATGCCAGCTGATCTACATCGGTGAGACCAAGCGGAGGCTTGGCGATCGTTTCGCCGAACACCTCCGGTCGGTCCGCAATAACCAACCTGAACTCCCGGTGGCTCAGCACTTCAACTCCCCCTCCCATTCCGTATCTGACCTCTCTGTCCTGGGTCTCCTCCATGGCCACAGCGAGCAACACCGTAAATTGGAGGAAATGCACCTCATATTCTGCTTGGGCAGTCTACATCCTGGTGGCCTGAACGTTGAATTCTCCCAATTCTGCTAGCCCTGGCTGTCCCCTCCCCTTCATCAGCCATCTGGTTGTCTCCTCCCCTCCCCCAGCCCTCGGGCTCCTCCTCCGCCTTTTCCTTTTTTCCTTTCTTCTCCCCACCCCCTATCAGTCTGAAGAAGGGTTTCGGCCCGAAACGTTACCTATTTCCTTCGCTCCATAGATGCTGCTGCACCCGCTGAGTTTCTCCAGCATTTTTGTGTACCCCCATCTACACTAGTCCCACCTGCCTGCTTTTGGCCCGTATCCTATCCTATCCATTTACCAGTCCAAATGTCAAAATGTTGCAATAATACCTGCCTTGACCAACTCCTGTGACAGTTGTCCCTCAGATTCCAATTAAATCTTTCCCCTCTCACTTTAAACCGATGCCCTCCGGTTCTTGATTACCCTACTCTGTGTAAAAAACTGTGCATTTACACACATCTAATCCCCTCAAGATCTGGGGCAATTACAGACTAGAACATAAATTCTGTTTTATTTGACTTCGATATAGTCAGGATCGAACCCGGGCCTAAGGCAGCAACTCTACCGTTGCGTCACTGTGCCCCCCCCCCCCCCCCTTGTTCTTTACAATTTAGTGGTGACACTTCAAAATTAATTGGTTTTGCATGAAATACTTTAAGGCATTTCACAGAGACATCGGTCTGGGATTCTAAGCAACAATTATCAAAGTTGTAGCACGGGTTAAGTGGCATTTGTGGGTTAATGAGAGGAGGGAATGTATGCCTCGTGCAACTAACTGTCTGCAAAGAGTGTGAACGCAGGAGAGAGAAAATGCACCATCAAGGAAGCACATAAACAAAATTTAATAGCCCAGGGGAAAGGTCTGCTCTTGATCAGAGAACATTGCGGAGCAGAATATTGGGAGCAGAATGTACCTGGTACCGGACAATCATTAACCTTTGAAACGAGTCACGCTTACGAATCGCAGGATGCTGCAAAGCACTTTTTCAGTCAATTACGATGTTCAAATTATTAGCCGGGCAGAGCTGAAGACAAAATACAGTCCCGTGCTCATCAAAGAGGAGTTTTGTTTTAAAGTGGGGCAAGAGGTAGCAATCCAACAAGTGACACAGGATTTTCATAACTAAATGCGATGTGAACTCATTGGGAATGCGCAATTCCTGGCTCTGTTATGAATAAGATGGTGTCCGGAACGTGGCAACACTTGTCGCGCTGCCTCAGTTTAATCTACTATTCCTACACTCTTGTGCTTAAGTATGGTTGTGTCTATGTATAGGGAGGTCGCACGGCAGTCGAGCTCACGACCCGTGACCCGTACTGTTGCCACTTACCATTGTTTCCAGCGTCACGGACTTGTTAAAAACGGCCGAAATTGTCAATTTTGGCGCTGTAAATAATTCTGGAAATTGGGGTAAACGTGAGAGACATTTATCCTACTTCAGAATTCCAAAAGTGAAGAGATATTATGGTAGAGAGAAGCGGCAGCTGAAGGGACAACAACAGCTAAAGTGGTTGGCAGGTATCAAGATTGATAATATTGGGAATTATCGTGTTTGCTCACTGCATTTCATCTACAGCAAGGCATTATTTGTGTTTTTTCTTGATTCCTTTGGTATCTAAAAAGTTTCAGAAGTGATGCAAAATTTACTGGCTGTAAAATTTAAAAATCGCCCATGGTTCTCAAGTGGGTTTTTACATGCAAAAAGAAAACGCCTTTGAAGCAAAATTTATCATTAAAAAAAATCGCAAACCATATGTGGGTTTTGAATTACATTTTACTCAGATGCAAGCCAAGGGATGCCATAATTGTTAGCTGTTAATTGGATATAATCAACCTGAGCAAATTGACAATATCTTTGAAAGGGAGTGGGTGTTTAAGCTGTCAGGACATTTTATTATTTGCCAAAATATACATCTCAATAGCATAATGATAGAAAACGTACTTTTCCACACACCACTCGTAAGTCTGGAGATTTTTTAAATGCTAAATATAGCTTCAGAAGCATTTTATTTTTGCATGTAAAAACCCACTTCAGAACCAAGGGCGATTTAAAAATTTTACAGCCAGATTTATCACTTCTGAAACTTTTTAGATACCAAAGGAATCAAGAAAAAACACAAATAATGCCTTGCTGTTGATGAAATGCAGAGAGCAAATGTGATAATTGCCAATATTTTCAATCTTCATATCTGTACGGCCAATGTTCGCCAACCACCTTAGCTGTTGTTGTCCCTTTAGCTTCTCTCTACCACAATTTCTCCTCACTTTTAGAATTCTGAAGTAGGATAAATGTCTCTCACGCTTACCCCGATTTCCACAATTATTTACAGCGCAAAAAAATGCCCATTTCGGCGGTTTTAAATGGGTAAAAAAGTACGCGTTCCGTGTATTAACAGTATATGCCGGAAGCTGCCATGTACTCCACATGGATTGAGCTGCTCCGAGCGTCACGCCCTTTGACCCGATGACCTTACGTGCAGCCCCACTATAGTAAGACTTCTACCGAACTTCTACCGAGCTGTGACAATAAAGTATCATTGAACCACTGAAACCATTGGATCATTGTGATGGAATCCTGTTCACTGCCTTCCACTATTTTACCATCCGTTAAAGTCAAGGCAGCTAAAGACTAAACATTAACATCCACTGCGTGTGTATGACTATTGGATTGCTGGAACCGAAAACATTTTAAATCTAGAGATTTACTCCAAAAGTAAAACAGAACAAGCACTCTTGAAATATATTAAACAATGCTTGTCATGTCAGATATATCATGGAGCAAAAAAAAACGAGTTGAAGATAAAAGTGAAATGATGTCTCATTATTACTGAACGAAGGAAGGATCAACGAGTGGAAATAAAACCACAGATGGGCAAGGATAAAGGGGAAGAGCCAGGCACTGAACCAAGGAAAGGCAAGCAAAGAAGAACCTGCTTCAGACATTCTGTAATCCATGGGGTTCATTATACGGGCGTTTAATCTTTCTGTGTATATATATTGGCAATAAGATCTATACACACAAACTACTGATGGCAGACTGGAAGCAAGTCTGAGACATTTGTGCATTCGACAAAAATGTTCTCAACGCGAGTTAAAACAAAGCCTTTAAAATAACGGTACAGATAATTAATGGGATATTCCTTAAATCATAGCAGGGGTGTTCATTAAACCTGCTGTTTAATTGTTTTGCTTATGCTGTCCAGATGAGTGTTCAGATTAACTTGGACTTCAGATTCAGACATTTGCTGGAATGTCAGATATTAAGGCTTAATTTCACGAACAGCAGTTTTGCTTAGACATGTTCCCACTCAACTGCCAGACAATTAAATAAAATAGCCCCTAGACTGCAAAAGGAGACAGAACCTGAACCGCCAGGCTGCCAGGACGTTAACGTGCCTCTCTTTACAACGAGAGGGCATCCATAAGTGTTCCAAATGGACAAGATCTATCAAAGTGCACTTGGATGGCTCTGAAGGAAACAATTACATGCACCCACTGCCAGTGAAATAAATTGTGGTTTATTACAGCAAGTGGATTACATTAACTTGAAACAAGATTTTAAATCAATTACATGATTTTAAATCCTTACACAAGTTTTCCATTTAGCCTCAGAAAAATAAAACATTTGAAGGGGTTCCTCTTCAAGGATCTTATGAACAGTACCTTCAGTGCAGCAGAGATCACTTTCTTCTAAGAAATGTGGATTGAACACTTACAAATCAGGGTGAAAATATCTATGTGTTAATAGCAATAGGCTTGTGCAGTTTACAGCTTAGTGGTATGAATATTGATTTCTATAACTTCAAGTAACCCTTGCTTTCCCTCTCTGTCCTTCTCTCCCCCATCGTAGTTCTCCCACTAGTTTCACTGTCCTCTTGATTATTTTTACTTTGTATGCCTCGTTGTCACCTTCCCCTCAGCCAACAATGGACCATTGTACATTTCCTTGATCATCGTCAGCTTTGATCTGTCCTTTTCTCACCTTACATGCTCTTTGTACCCTTCCATATCTCTAGTATCCTTCTTCCCTGACTCTCAGTCTGAAGAAGGGTCTCGACCCGAAACGTCACCCATTCCTTCTCTCCAGAGATGCTGCCTGTCCCGCTGAGTTACTCCAGCATTTCGTGTCCATCTTCGGTGTAACCCAGCATCTGCAGTCCCTTCCTACACAAGCTGGTGCTACAGTGTGAAAAGTGGTTTAATTTCTGTGTGCAACTATATAGAAAGTGGCCTGGTGTTCTTCTGTGGCCAAAGTTCTTTCAGTCTCTATAATGGAGAGTGAAGCTAAGATGTGACCAAGCATTTAGTGTCTTTTCTCATTTGTGTCTTGAACCTTCAGCAGTTATTAGAGCCATGAAGTCATACAGCAGGGCAACAGGCCCTTCAGCCTGACTTGCCCATGCCGACCAACATGCTCCGTCTATGCTGGTCCTGTCCGCGTTTGGCCCATATCCCTCTCCTGTCCATGTACCAAATTGCTGATGAAATGATTTTTCTACCACGCTCGATCACTAAGCCTCTCCCACTGGCAAAGAAGGTAAATCTATGGTGATTTTTCTCGTAGGACACAGCGGATAATTAGCCACAGGTCTAGCTATTAGTAATTAAAAAGCATGAATTTGAAGTCTCTGTATGTAATTTTCAATCCTCTTCAATTCAGGTGGAAAATCACCCACATCGTTGCAAAAGGGCGGCACAGTGGCGCAGCGGTAGAGTTGCTGCCTTACAGCGCTTGCAGCGCCGGAGACCCGGGTTCGATCCAGACTACGGCTGCTGTCTGTACGGAGTTTGTACTACCAGATCTCTGGTTTCCTCCCATACTCCAAAGGCGTACAGGTTTGTGGGTTAATTGGCTTGGTATAAGTGTGAATTGTCCCTAGTGTGTGTCGGGTAGTGTTAATGTGCGGGGATTGCTGGTCGGTGCGGTGGGCGGAAGGGCCTGTTTCCGCGCTAAACAGCGGTTTCCAAACTAAAACTAAAATAGCCTGTTTGTGGCGCTGGTGAACAGAGACAAGAAGGAGTTAAACAAAGAAAGCATTAACATCTTCAAGGGGGGAGAAGATAACTAGAAAGAGTTACTGACAGTGAACACAGTGGCCCAAGCACTGGAGAATCTGCTCAGCAGGCAATATGCTTTCAATCACTCAGCAGACACTCAGAATCTCTGAAGCATAATCCTATTAATAGCTCATCTAATAAAGGCTTTCCGTTGTAAACAGCATTGTTTATTATCGCTTTTGGAAAATTGAGACCATAGTCTGTAAAACTGGGAAATAGCCTCCCTCCATCCCATAACATTCCCAGCATAACCTCTTTGGTCAGAAAGTAGTTAATCTGTGGAACTCATTGCCACACAGGGCTGTGGAGGCCAAGTCAGTGGATATTTTTAAGGCAGAGATAGACAAATTCTTGATTAGAACGGGTGTCAAAGGTTATGGGGAGAAGGCAGGAAAATGGGATGAGGAGGCAGAGATCAGCCATGATTGAATGGCGGAGTAGACTCGATGGGCTGAATGGCCTAATTCTAGTCCTATAACATGAACTTGTGAACCTCTTGGCACTAGATAGAATACAACTCACTTGACAAAGTTGTCCTTTTCCTCAATTTGTTACTATCGTCATGATAAAACAAAGTTCACATAATCAGTTGCCAGGCTGTAACACCATCAGTGGGCCATTGAATATGACCTAGGTCAGAAGACTAGAATGGAGGGAGTGTGTAGGGAGGAACTGCAGATGCTGGTATAAACAGAAGATAGACACAAAAAAGCTGGAGTAACTCAGCGGGTCCGGCAGCATCTCCGGAGAAAAGGAATAGGTGACATTTCTGGTGAGTCTGAAGAAGGGTCTCACCTGTTCCTTTTCTCCACAGATACTGTCTGACCCGCTGAGTTACTCCAGCATTTGTGTCTATCTTCTGGAAGGAGGGAGCATGGCTTAAGCTCTACACGAATGTCCCACCATGTTACCGTATCTGGAGTTACAAGGAGAGGCTGGCTCTTCTTTCCAACAGAGGGGCAACTTTATAGATGCATATACAATAATGATGGGCACAGTCAAGGTGAATGGTCACAGTTTTTTCCCCCCCCAGGATAAGGCAGTCTAAAATTGGACTCCGTGGGTTTAAGGTGAGAGGGAAAGGATTTAAAAGGGACTCGAGGGGCAGTTTTTCACACAGAGTGCAGTTCGTGCATGGAACGAGCTGCTAACCAGAAGGGGTAAAGGCAGGTACAATTACAAAATTTAAAATATATTTGGACAGGTACATGGATAGTCAGATTTAGAGGGATGTAGGCCGAGAGCAGGCAAATGGGACTAGCTTTGGACTGCCAGAATGAGTTGGGCTGATGGACTACTTCCATGTTGTATTGTTCTATGACTAAGGGCAAGGTTATTCAGCCCCTTGAGCCTGTACCATCAGTCAAATAGATCTCAACTGTGCATTTACTCTGTTCTGTTACATTCGTCTTTATCCCTTACTAACCACAATAACATGCTGGTGTCAATCCTAGATTTGAAATTGGCACAGCTTAGTGTGGAGATCCTCCAAGCTTGGCTGAAGTAACCTGAGCTGCCTTAATACCAGATGTATCCACAAACAGTGCCTTCAGGGCTAATGTGCAGGAAGGAACTGCAGATGCTGGTTTCTTCCAACGATAGACAACGATAGGCAGCATCTCTGGAGAAAAACAATAGGTGACGTTTCAGGTTGGAACCCTTCTTCAGATGCTTCAGAGTCTGAAGTAGGGTTCCCACCCGAAACGTCGCCTATTCCTTTTCTCCAAAGATGCCGCCTGACCTGCTGAGTTACTCCAAATTTTGTGTCTGCCTTCAGGGCGAACATGGGATAATAGAAAATGAGCATATACTGAAAATCAGAAATCAGTAAATACTGGAAACACCCAGCTGGTCAGACAGCAACGGTGGCAAGAGAAACAAAGTTAACATTTCAGGTTGAAGGCCCTTTGTCAGAACTGAAAAAAAAAGAGAAAAACGCATTATTTGTAACTTGTAGAGTAGGTGGGGGATGGATGGATAGTCAAAGGGTGTATGTGTAGGAAGAAGCTGCAGATGCTGGTTTAAACCAAAGATAGACACAAAATGCTGGAGCAACTCAGTGGGCCAGGCAGCATCACTGGAGAGAAGGAACGGACGATGCTTCAGGTCGAGACCCTTCTTCAGACTAGGTGACTAGGTCTCGACCTGAAACGTCACCCACTCCTTCTCTCCAGAGATGCTGCCCATCAAAGGGTTTTTCCATGATAGGGTAAGACCAGGGTGGCCATAGTGATGTGTGCTTTATGAAGACTTCTGGGTGATAGACTAATGAAGGGATGAGAAAGAGTAAAGCATCGTGGAACCATTTGGCCCACAATGTCCGTGGCCAACATGATATCGTGGATTTTCAGAGAAACCACATAACAAAAGTTCAAATCCTGAACCATCACTCCAGCCCACCAGCCTAACTGAAGAGAAAATAAAATGTTCCGCAAAAAGATGAAAAATCCCATCATAATTACCAAGGATAGATCCATCTGGGATGCAGCTGGGATAAAGCGATACCTCAGTCAGAGATTGACAGATTCTTGATTAGTACGGGTGTCATGGGTTGTGCGGAGAAGGCAGGAGAATGGGATTGAGAGGGGAAGATAGGTCAGCCATGATTGAATTGGCCATTCGGCCCATCAAGTCTACTCCGCCATTCAGTCATGGTGATCTATCTCCCTTTCCGAGCCCAATTCCCCTGCCTTCTCCCCATAAACCCTGATACCCATACTAATCATGAATCTCTCTATCTCTGCCTTAAAAATATCCATTGGCTTTCAGCCTCCACAGCCTTCTGTGGCAAAGAATTCCGCAGATTCACCACCCTCTGACTAAAGAGCCACATACTCGCAGCTGATCTGTCTTTCGAAGATGGAACACAATTCCCCCGAATGCTCATGTGGCTTTTATTTTCATTAAACTTAGTTTCACTTCACATTTTAACTGGTGAAGGAAACAATAGACAGAAGGCTGTGCAAGATGAAGAGCAGGAAAGATATTATGGATATGAGAATGTCGAATTTACCACCACAAAGTGTGGCTGAGATGAATAGTGTACATGTACTGAACGAAGACTTGGTGAGAAAAAGAAGGGCAGTGCTGTGCACAACTTGTAGCCTTTTCCCTGTATCCACTTAGTTTTCCCCCACTCCAAAGACATGCACTTTGAGAGGTTAATTAGCCATATAAAATGTTCTTAGTGTATATGCGAGTGGTAACAGATCATTGGGCAAATGGCAAAAATCTTGATCAAAGAGGTATGATGTTAGAAGCTTGCTAAATGAAAATCATAAAAGGTATATAAAATTATGAGTGGAGGCATAGATAGGGTAGACAGTCGGAACCTTTTTCTCAGGGTGGAAACGTCCAACACACGAGGAGATGGAGTGTATAAAATCATGAGAGGAATAGATTGGGTAGACGCACAGAGTCTCTTGCCCAGACTATGGGAATCCAGAACCAGAGGACATAGGTTTAAGGTGAAAGGGGAAAGATTTAATAGGAATCGGAGGGGTAACATTTTCACACAATGGGTAGTGGGTGTGTGGAACGAGCTGCCAGAGGAGATAGTTGGCAGGGACAATTGCAATGTTTAAGAAACAATTGGATAGTTTCATGGATAGAAAAGATTTAGAGGTATGTGGGCCAAAGGCAGGATCTGGTGCCGATGGGAAATGTTGGTCGGAGTGAGTAAGTTGGCCAAAGGGCCTGTTTCCACGCTGTATTACTCTATGATCTATGACATAGCTATAAGACGAGAGGGGGAAGGTTTAATGTAGATTGTCGGGGCAAGTTTTTTTACACGAAGCATGGTGGGGGCCTGTAACCCACTGCCGGGGGTGGTGGTGGTGGAGGAAGATTCGATAGTGGGGTCTAAGAAGCTTTTGGATAGGCATATGGAAATAGAGAGATATGGATTATGTATAGGCATAAGAGATCAGTTTAACTTGGCATCATATTCGACACAAACATTGTGGGCCAAAGGGCCCATTCCTGTGCTGTGCTATGCTGTGCTATGTTCTAAAGGACAAAGAAATGTAGGAAAGTGGAGATGTTTAGGGAGTGGGTTTAAGACCTTTAAGTTATATCAACAAAGGCTCTATCTCATTTGTTTCATTTGGAACCCGCCCGCACTGTGCTACAAGAAAAGAGACAATAGACAAAGGGTCGTCACAGTGGCGCAGCGGTAGAGTTGCTGCCTTACAGCGCCAGAGACCCAGGTTCCATCCTGACAAAGGGTGCTTGTTTGTACGGAGTCTGTACGTTCTTCCCGTGACCTGCCTGGGTTTTCCTTCGGGATCTCCAGTTTCCTCCCACACTCCAAAGACGTACAGGTATGTAGGTTAATTGGCTTGGTAAAAGTACAAATTGTCCCTAGTGTGTAGGATAATGTTAGTGTGAGGGGATTGCTGGTCGCCGCGGACTCGGTGGGCTGATGAGCTTGGTTCCGCGCTGTATTTCTAAACTAAACTAAACTACATCACACTGTTCTCACAGTTTATGGGTTTACACTCCATGATCATTTATGGTTTAATTGTTTAATGGGATTTGGGTGTCACTGGCGTGGCTATTGTTTATTCTTGCTCTCCTCCCTTTTCATCCATTCCTATTTCTATTACTTCAAGGCTATCGTTGTTTAATCTACATGGTGCACCATTGGGTTTCAAAGTAAATTGAGCAGCATCATAGCAATGAATGTTCCCAGCTTCTTGTGGGGGAGAGGGTTTCAGATTCCCAGTACCTGTAGTTTCTGATGTTTTGCAAGATGCAAGGATCAGTCAGGCATTTCATGAGGATATTAGAAGCTGTTACTTGAACAAAGATGAAATGTGCCACCCATCCACCACACCCCCTAACCAACCCCCAACATCCCCACCCCACTTCCAAACCAAGGGTCGCATATGAATGGTTCCAATTGGAACATGATCATCTCAGGCAAGCTGCATCCTTGTTCATTCTACGATGTGACAGTCTTGATCATTAGTTAGTAATGTCCCTGAACTGTTCCTGAATCTGCACACCTCCAGATTCAGGGACAGTTTCTTCCCATCTGTTACCAGGCAACTAAATCATCCTACCACAACCAGAGAGCAGTGCTGAACTACTATCTACCTCGTTGGTGACCCTCGGGCTATCCTTGATCACACTTTGCTGGCTTTACCTTATACTAAACGTTATTCCCTTATCATGTATCTATACACAGTAAATGGCTCAATTGTAATCATGTATTGTCTTTCCGTTGACTCTTTAGCATGCAACAATAGCTTTTCACTCTACCTCGGTACACCTGACAATAAACTAAACTAACTAACTGACTAACTAATGTGAAAAGATGATTCATGGTGAACAGGTGTAAGAAGGAACTGCAGATGCTGGCTTACACCAAAGAATGCTGGAATATCTCAGCGGTGTGATGAAAGGTCGTGACCCGAAATGTCACCTATTCCTTTTCTCTAGAGATGCTGCCTGACCCACTGAGTTACTCCAGCATTGTGTGTCTATATTCATGGCTGAACATGCCACTTATTAGCTTCAGAAGTGACTGCATTTCAAAATCAAAGGGGGGAGCTTGTGAACTTTAAGTTGTTTCATTGTATAACTCTCAACAAGTGAACAATAGCAAGCACTCTCAATTTATTAAAGTGGCGGATTACAGCTAAAATAATAAAAATTAAAGCTACAGCAATTCCTTGATACTGGTTTGATCATTACAATCCCTCTGCTAATGTCACAAAAAGCAGGCTATCTTGTTACGTTACCGCTGAGCCGAAGATTGCCCATCTATGGTTTCAAAGTATATTGAGTAGCTGAGCTTCTGAGTGTCTGCATTGTTCAGAGGGTGCAGGCTGGGCTGTGGATGTTAACCTGAGTCAAACGTAGCAGGAGCCGTCATACACGGGTGAAGGCTGCAGATCAATACAAGAGATCTAAAAGGGTGAAACACAAACTATAATCGATTTTGTTTTTAATTCATTTTTGAAAGTTACAGCGTGGAAACAGGCCCTTTGGCCCACATACCCAAGTCCTACCGTACCCATGCCCGTTCATACTAATTCTATGTTATCCCACTTTTCCCTCCACTCTTTACACACTCGAGGCAATTTACAGAGAACAATTAACCTAGAAACCGGCACGTCTTTGGGATGCGGGTGGAAACCAGAGCACCCGGATGAAACCCAGGAGAGAGGTGTACAAATCCCACATAGACAGCACCTGAGGGCAGGATCGAACCCGGATCTCTGGAATCGTTGAGGCGGTGCTAACTGGAGGCACAGCAACTTGTGACAAAGTCTCCAGGAATGCATCCTTATGTTTTACTCAGATTTTGCTCGTGAGTTTAACACTGGCAAACCTGAACCTTCTGTGATTCCTGAAGTTAACTTCAATATTGAACAGGATTAGGATGAGCTTGAATGAACGGCTAGTTGGCGGGTTGATGTAAAGTGTCAGGATTCGTGGTGCTCGTGATAAATGAGAACTTCAATCTTGCGCATGAAAGGTGGCCCCACACTTATGAATAATGTTACCTCAGAGCACCAAATCCGACCACACAACTATACATTTTACTAGCCAAAAGCTGCCATGAGCTGAATACCTTATAGTCTGATGACTTCTCTGGATGTTAGTTCTGGTGATTTACAATGGCAGGTCGAGACACTTTTCTACCAATATTAAATTTAGTTTAGTTTAGTTTAGTTTAAAGATGCAGCGTGGAAACAGGCCTTTCGGCAAACAGAATCCACTCCGACCAGCGATCCCCGCACACTAACACTCTCCCACACACGCTAGGGACAATTTACAATTTGCAATTTCACCAAAGCCACCAGAGACATCCCTGTACATCTCTGGAGTGTGGGAGGAAACGGGAGATCCCGTAGAATACCCACGCAAGTCACGGGGAGAACATACAAACTCCGTACAGAAAGCACCCGCAGTCAGGATCGAACCCGGGCCTCTGGTGCTGTAAGGCAGCAACTCTGCCACTGTGCCACCGTGCCGCCCTATTCTAAAGTTTTAAAGTGTTCTAAAGTTAGTACATTCCAGACACTCTGATTAAAGGTGACCAAAGAAACATATAATGAAGTTGTTAGAAGTTGCATCTGATTTAAAATAATATTTTGCTTTAGATGAAAATTATTTTTGAGGAAAAAAACAACATAAAAATGCCAAGCAGACATTCCTCACACACCAGATGTACCATCTGCTCGTGTTCAAAACTTTCTAAACAGTCACTATGATAAATTAGCATTACATTTTGGAGCATGTTATCACAAGCCTCCTCTCTGATCACAGATTACCTTTTAAATTTATTTAGTAGGCCCCCCTAGGTCATGACTGACCATGGGTGATGCATCCTGGTCGGATCCAAGCCTGGGTGATGTCATATGGAGGACAGGCTGTTGCCCATGCAGCATGTCCCCCCTCTCCACGTCGCTGATCGATCCAAAGGAACATCAGGGACGTTACAGTTTTGCACCAGCGCCGTCGCAGGAGTTGCCAGAGCGAGGTTGTAGACAACGACGAACTGCCTTAGGGGGCTCCGACTCCGGATTTTCTTGAGGTTTACTCCTGGAGCCTTTTTCATGACTGGATATGGCCACAAGGCAGTGGAGGTTTTAAATCAGAGTTTTCCCTCTCCTAGATGGACTGCCTTCCCAGGCTGACGAGCCCCATCTGCCCGAGACTTGTGGGGGCGGGAGCGTCTACCTTCCCGTGCAGGTCTATAGCACCTGCCCACTGCCCAGATCTTTATAGAAAATTTATAGAAATTTATAGAAATAGGAAAAGTAATTAAAACTAATATTTCTTATTTCGTAAGGAGGGTTTTTGGAAAAGTTCCATGGTCTTTAATGTCTGGGGTAAATTATTTCCTGGCCTCGCAGGACAATAATAATTAAAAACAGAGACATCTTATCAATTGGATTCTCGCTGGTTTATATTATACCGAGCTTTGCTTGTTCAAGGCTTGGAGGGAGAGAAAGGAAATCTGATAAATATATAGGAAGGAACTGCAGATGCTGGTTTAAACCGAAGATAGACACAAATTGCTGGAGTAACTCAGCGGGTCAGGCAACATCTCTGGGGAAAAGGAATAGGTGGCGTTTCAGGTCGAGACCCTTCTTCATACTGAGAGTCAGGGGAAAGGGCAATCAGAGATATAGACGGTGATACAGAGATATAGAAGAAATGAATGAAAGATATGCATAAAAGCAACGATGATCAAGGAAATGTAGAGCCCACAATGGTCCATTGTTGGCTTTGGGCTGGGAGAGAACGAGATGTACAGGCAATGAATTCTGTGTTCAACTCAAGGGTGTCCATTGGGCTGTGGTGGGAGAGATATTGAACATTTATAGAGAAGCCACAAGACGTGAGCACACAATCAAATCTTAATAGAAAATGTCACAAAATCAAAACCACATTCATTAATTCAGCCTTTGGTCTCCAGAAATGAACATGGGTATATCATTTACGTACATGGGTATATATTAAAGAGCGGCATGGTGGCACAGTGATAGAGTTGCTGCCTAGGAGTGCTTGCAGCACCAGTGACCCTGGTTCGTTCCCGACTACAGCTTGTCCAAGGCCAACAGCATTATAAAAGACCCCACACATCTCCATCATGGACTGTTCACTCTGCTGTCCTCGGGCAAAAGGTATCGCAGTATAAGGAGCAGAACGGCCAGGTTTTGCAACAGCTTCTTCCCCCGAGCCATCAGACTCTTGAATTCCATATAATGTGCCGCCAATATTATCTATTTTATCTTTTTATCCATTTTATCTTTTTATCTATTTTATCCTTTTGTTATTTTATGTTGCACGGTGAGCCAGATGCAACGAAATTTCGTTCAGACTTGCTTTTGTTGGTGTATTTTTGAATGACAATAAAGTCTTTGATTGATAGATTGTTGTCTGTACGGAGTTTGTACGTTCTCCCCGTGACCGCATGGGTTTTCGAAGAGATCTTCAGTTTCCTCCCACATTCCAAAGACGTACAGGTTTGTAGGTTAATTGACTTGGTATGAGTGTAAATTGTCCCTAGCGTGTGTAGGGTAGTGTTAATATGTGGGGATCGCTGGTCGGTGCAGACTCGGTGGGCCGAAGGACCTGTTTCGCATTATATCTCTAAACTAAAAAAAAAGAAACTAAATTATCAAATGCATCAATGAGTCGTTATTGAACTGCTTTTATACACCGATGCCAACAATTTGCAGCCCAATGGTAAATAGTTTTGAAGGTCACATATCAGCAGGACCCTAAATGCAGGCTTCGCAGACTGCTGGTCTTACTAAATACCTCAGTGTGTCTAGAGTCAAAACATTAGGGTCCAGAAGCAGTGAGGTTCGTACTGGTCTCATGTCATGTCAATACAGCTTTAGGCACCATGGGAAATATTTTCTTCTGTTTTGACTAGATTTTGAGAAAGCCATTGAGACATATAGACAATACCTTACATCATTTAGATAACCAGAGCACAACATCTGTATTTGGCACTGCTCGGAGGAATAGTCCTGCCCTGAAAATGTATTGACAGAAGGCCATTTTACTGTAAAAAAATGATCAATAGCCGCACAGGGTGGAAATAAATCAAAGGTGAAACATTTTACTGCCAGTCAGAATGGAGTTTATAGGGTGGAAATTGGTTTAACCAAATGATAACGTTTTAATAAACATGGCACAAAAGTTGGAGGGAGGAAGTCGGATGTGAAGATGAGAAGCATTTATTTTTACAGAGGGATTTTATGATTGGAATGCAATGTCTAAAACACAGTGGAAACTGATTCAACAAACAGTGGCAATTGGAGAAAGGTGTCAAAAGGAAGATATTAAAATGCTGGTGAAAATCAGAGGGATGGGAAAAATGGTTAGTTTTAGGGCAGACAGGAGTGGCCAAGTGACTTCCTTTAGTTTAGTTTGGTTTGGTTTGGTTTGATGGAAACAGGCCCTTTGGCCCGCCAAGACCATGACAACCCTCATTGACTTGTTCACACTAGTTCTGTTATCTCACCTTCGCATCCACTCCCTACATAACAGGGGCAATTTACAGAGGACAATTAACATGCAAAGTTGTGTGACGTTGGCATGTGGGAGGAGACGGGAATACCTAGATGAAACCCGGAGGCAGTCAAAGGGAGAAGATGCAAACTCCACACAGACAGTATCTGTGGTCAGGATCGAAGCCAGGTCTCTGGCGCTGTGAACCCAGGTCTCTGGCAGCAGCTCTACCAGCTGCACCATTGTGCTGGTATCCTTTGCTCTATAATTCTATCAGCCCAGGTTCAGGCATGCCTGGTCAAAAAGGCATGAGCAAAGAGACGGGCCAGTTTTCTGACAAGCTGTAAGGAATTAGTCCACTGCCACCATTTACTAGGCTATCCAAGGTGAGGGAGGGAGGGGGGTGGGGGGGGATGAGATCAGGGGGTACATGGAAGTCCAGTGTGGTACTGCTGTCTGTTCATACAAACAGGGTACCAACCTGACACACTCTGCATTACCTGCTGTAATTCAGTCATAATGCAATGGCACATAAAGCAGAGGAACAACACAACATGGCGTGGAGAGGAGAGGGGCGACGGATCGCGGGATTTGCTCCAGTACACGAGCGTGCGGACCGGTGGACTTTGAATAATGGTGCCAAAAATGCCGGCGCTCACATGTGTAATAAATGCAAAAAATATTTTACTGTGCAGTTGCATATGTGACAATTAAAGCTTGATTGAACAATGAAACGGTTGAACAACCCCTAGAGCATGAAGCCTTAAGGGCCTGTCCCACTTGGGCGTCATTTGCACGTCACGCAGGTGGCGCGCGAAGATTTTGTGAATTCCAAAATCCTGGGGCGCCGCGCTTCACTGCCTACGCCACCACGTCTCACCACGTGCCATGCTGTGTAATGCACGCCATGCGCACATCACGACACATGCGTGACGCGTAAATGATGTTGCGTCGTGCAATGTGACGCGTAAATGATGTCGCGTAAATGAAGCGCAAATAACGCCCAAGTGGGACAGGCCCTTAAGAGTGCAGAATTCAAATAGGTGGATATCCAGAGATCCCTTGAGCTCCAGGCTGACTTGCTTACCTTCCACCGCGGTTCTGAGATGGTTGATGAGGCCAATATAGAGTCTGCAAACTCTGCCCAAGCTGGGGAAGGTGGTTCTTGACAGAGGTGCTCTCCTTCTCCACATTTTCCCGGATGTTCCGTCTCTGTGTTAGTTGATCTCGGACCAAGGGTGTACGACTGTGTATTCAGGATGGTGTTGTTCCTCAGGTGGAAAGGCTGAAGTGGACAATGCACAAACTGCAGCCTCCTGCAGCTGATGTTTACCAACATTCACCGGGGAGAAGCAGCAAGCTGGTCGCATGATAGATAGACGCCTGATCACAGTCTGAAGAAGGGTCACTTCCCGAAACTTCACCTGTCCCTTTTCTCCAGAGATGTTGCCTGACTTGCTGAATCACTCCAGCTTTTTTGTGCCTATCTTCATAGCAATGCCATTCCTATTTTCCTAATATCTTTGACAGTAAGTTATATAACATGGTACGAGTATTGGAACTGAAGAGAAACGGTCCAATTCTCCCCTGGCTGGTCGCCCATCTTTCACTCCTCATATACGTGAGCCCATCCAAAACTCTGCTGTCTGCGTTCTGGCTTGTTATCCAAAATCCCCCCCTGCTCACATTGACTTCTGCTCCAGTTAAGCCTCATATTAAAGATCGTTATCTCTGTTCTCATGTTCCTCACCCACCCCTATCTGTGTAATGTCCTCCAGCCCGACAATCCTCCAAGAACTTGATGTTCCTCCAAATCTGTCCTCTGATACATTCCCAGCTTGTATCAATCCCTTACTATTGACCGTGTTGTCTGCTGCTAATGCCCTAAGCTCTGGAGTTCCCTCACCTAACCCTCTCCGTCCTTCTCCCTCTATGGAAACATTGAAACATAGAAAATAGGTGCAGGAGTAGGCCATTCGGCCCTTCGAGCCAGCACCGCCATTCAATGTGATCATGGCTGATCATCCCCAATCAGTACCCCGTTCCTGCTTCCTCCCCATATCCCTTGATTCTGTTAGCCCTATATCTTAAGGCTCTGTCTCACGGTGTTGCGGTCATCGGCGGTGAAGCGCGGCGTCGCCGGTAGAGGGGACCGCACGGCAACGGCGAGAGCGCCGAGCCTATGCCGCGGGAGCGCTGCGCGGGGGCCGAGTGATTTAAGTACGGCTGGTCCCACGAGCTTGCGGTAAGTAAAAACAAAGGGCGGGCCGACTGCGATGACGTCATTTCGGATCTGCGGGACTGTGGCGGCGGCAGTGCTGATCGCGGCGCTGTGGCGGTGGCTGTGGAGGCGGCCGTGCGGCAACCGTGACTCACTAGCGGCGGCTGTGGCGGCGGTCGTGTCGCACTGGCGGAGGCTGTGGCGGTGCAAGTTCAACGCACGGCGCTCGTGCCGCACTGGCGGCGGCTGTGGCGGTGACCGTGCCGCACTCGTGCCTCACTGGCGGTGGCTGTGTGGTAGGAAAAGTTTTTTGAACAGTGTTGGTTTTATTTTAGCACCGTGCGGTGTTGGGAACAACGGCGCACGGCCCCGGCGGCAGGCGTTTGACCGCGCCCGCGGTCTCTGGCGGCCCAGGAGCGGTAGATTGTTCCTGTTTTGCCGCCAATGACCGCAGACTCGTGAGACAGGCCTTTAACTCTCTCTTGAAAACATCCAGTGAATTGGCCTCCACTGCCCTCTGTGGCAGAGAATTCCACAGATTCACTACTCTCTGGGTGAAAATGTTTTTCCTCATCTCAGTCCTAAATGGCCTAACCCTTATTCTTAAACTGTGACCCCTAGTTCTGGACTCCCCCAACACGGGGAACATCTTTCCTGCATCTAGCCTGTCCAATTCCTTAAGAATGTTGTATGTTTCTATAAGATATCCTCTCATCCTTCTAAATTCCAGTGAATATGTCCAGTCGACCCATTTTTTCATCATCTCGACTAAGGATACTCCGTAAACACCACTTTTGTGACTATTGATTTCCCATGGGTTTCCTTCGTTAATATCTCCTTATTGCAAGTTGCTTTGTCTACACAACTGTGGAATTCTTCACAACATTTCATTCAGTTAAAGGCACTATATAAGTGTTCGTTGTGGCTTCACCTGTAACACTGGAGGCAATGTTACACAAAAGGCCGAGGCCATAATTTGCTATGGCAACAGGAAGGTTAATCCTCTCCACGTCACTTTTCCCCTGCAAGGTAGATGATGATTACTGCTGGGTTACCAATTACTTGCCCCCATTCCCTTTTGAATCAGTCTGTTGAATCTGCTTCTGTATGTACCTGTCCCAGCCATTGAATGGGCTGACACAGAACACAATTTTCCATTAACATAAATACAATGCACAACCGGGCAGCACGGTGACGCAGCGGTCAGTTTCTGCTTCACAGCACCAGAGACCCGGGTTCGATCCTGACTACGGGTGCTGTCTGTACAGAGTTTGTACGTTCTCCCCGTGACTTACGTGGGCTTCTCCGTGAGGTCCGGAGATTCCTTTGGTCGGCGCGGACCCGAAGGACCAAAGAGCCTGTCTCCACAGTGTATCTCTAAACTAAACTAAACTGAACTAAACTAAACACAACAGACTCTGCAGAAAGTGACAGAGTGGGGTCTCAGATCTTTATCTTAGCAGTCTTAGATCTTTATCTTTCATCTTTAGAGATACAGCCAGTACACTAGCACTATCCTACACACTAGAGACATTTTACAATTTCACCAAAGCCAACTAATCTACAAACCTGTAGGTCTTTGGAATGTGGGAGGAAACCGGAGCACCCGGAGAAAGCCCACGTGGTCACAGGAAGAACGCACAAACTCTGCACAGGTAGCACCTGTCGTCAGGATCGTACCGCTGAGCCACCGTGCCGCCCCAGATAATATGGGGGAACTACAGGTTGAAAGTGTTCTATTGCATTAACCACGCGAATGAATGGCGTTTAGCGATGACACTGGTGCAGCTTAGTAACACGGCAAATGACACAACTCTGAAAATGCCCAAAATATAGATTCTGTGTGATCACCAGCTGCAGATGATTTCTGAAGATGGCTGCCAACTGAAACATTAAGCTGTGTTTTCCATGCCCTGTGAGCAAGAGCAGATTTGTAGCCACCTCCACTGTTATTGCAAGAAGCTAATGAAAGGTTCACATTTTCAAACAGGCTAAATATTCAAAATGGTCCACAGGAGCATTGTGAAGGAAATTAATGTCGGAGCGATCTGAATGGCCTGAACGGTTTTCCTCCCATTCCTGCATTCTTATGTTCTTATGTTTTTAAATGATACCATCTGTAATGGCACAGAAATAGCTTTTTTGATGCAATATTGTTGAACTATAAAATGCTTCAAAATGTTAACACTGTTATGCTTTGTTCAAACGCAATTGAGGAAGAATGTGCGGCAACTGTTTCAATTTATTTTACAATTCCGCTGTTGTTACAACAACCCAGTATAGAAGCAATTGCAGTCAAGGTGCTGCCGTCCGTGGTTCTTGTGAAAGCCAGCCTGCCGCTGTTCCATTTTGCCACAGACATAAACGACATAAATTATTTTATGCAGGGCTGCTGATGAGCCGCGGAAGTTAAAGCATTAACGAGGCCAATCCTGATTTGCAGTCTTGTTCGAGAAACAGGCTTCAGGAAAAGGGAAACGTGAGAAGAATGTTCCTCGATCTTCTCCTTTCCAGATTGTCAACAGATGAAATGGACCAGATAAATGGACCATGACACAATTGGCTGCACTGCGTGTCAAATTGATGGCAAGGGTGTAGGAATGAATGATCACTGAATTCAGTGTCTCAAAGTGCGTGATTTCCCAGAACTTGATCCAGGCTTGAGAAGGAGTTGGATACATGTCAAAGATAGACACAAAAGGCTGGAGTAACTCAGCGGGTTAGACCGCATCTCTGGAGAAAAGGAATAGGTGATGTTTCGGGTCGAGACCCTTCTTCAGACACGTCATATCTGGGAACTCTACAGCCATAGTTGCTGGCAATTGTTGAAAGATAACTAGGACTCTGGTGACTTTGGCAAGGAATCCTTGCTCCTTCCGTTATGCCCCATCTTAACCAACAGATAATCATATTTGCATGCCCACGTGGCTTCCTACTCTATGTGTGATGAACAAACATAATGTGCCGGGTAATGTGTGGAGACACAAAGGGATTAGAAAGCTCCAGGGATGCCGTCTGACCCGCTGAGATACTCCAGCTTTTTGTGTCTATCTTCGATTGAAAAGCTGCATCTGGCTTTTCTGCATCTCAGGTTTTTCTCAGGCAATGCACTCTTGTCTCATATGTTATGGAGAGATAGTATAGCGTAGAAACAAGGAACTGCGGATGCTGGTTTACAAAAAAAAAGACGGAAATAGTCATAGAGTGATACAGTGTGGAAACAGGCCCTTCGACCCTACTTGCCCACACCGACCAACATATCCCATCTACACTAGTCCCACCTGCCTACTTTTGGCACATATCCCTCCAAACCTTTCCTGTCCATGTACAGTAGCTGTCCAAATGTCTTTAAAATGTTGTTATAATACCTGCCTCAACTACCTCCACTGGCAGCTCACTCCATACACCACCCTCTGTGTGAAAAAGCTGCCCCTTAGGTTCCTATTAAATATTTTCCCTCTCTTAAACCTTTTAACTCTTAACTTTTAATTCTGCTCTTAATTCTTTTATTCTGGGTAAGAGACTCTGTGCATCTATCTTGAACTAACCGCATCCTCTGTGAGGAGGAGACCCAAATCAAGCTACAGATCAACTCACGGAAAAATACCCCCAGGGGTGCCCGAGAGAGGGGGGCAGGATGAGTACCCCAATTTGACGGATCAAAGGCGGACGACTAATAGCAATGGACAACCGAATATGAGTATGAAATGCAGATGTGGATAGGTTTGCAAGAACAGCTGAGGCCTGAAGATTCACCAAACCCGGATGAAGTGTTTGGAGGGAGAGGGAGCATCACAACGCACGGGTATTTTACCTGGTGAGACGCAGGAGGAGCCAGGCCCGGAAGCACCCCATAGATGTAAGCCCAGGTTACATCACTGATGATGTGTTCAGAAGCATCAAGAGATGTATTTTATCAATCAAACACCACCTTCCCGGAGGTGCTACCATGTACTTTTACTCTCAACTCTACTGCATTTGGATATTCCATTATTATATTTTAGTTTTGTTTCGCACTACTTCAGACTGCTGCCAGCATGGCTGCTGCATGATGCTCTGCCCTTGCCCTCTCCCTTCAACTCCATTCCCCCTTTTCCTCTTTAATATCTTTCTAATTATCCCTCATTTCCACCCACCCCAAGCCTTCAGTTTGACAACCATGTTTGTTTTCTTATGCTCTAAAACATATTTCACAATGACTTCCCATATGTAACAAACACTTATGAAACCTAAATTGTTATTGCATTAAGCAAGTGTTTACATCAAATTGTTATACATACCATTTCAGAAATGTAGGAGACTTGCCTCTTGAGTCAGCGGGTTCCAGATTCACATATCACTTCATCTACTCGAGCACAAAAATCCACCTTGACACCAGGAACCTAATGAATGGTGCAGTCAGAAATCTCTCTGAGTCACGGGAAAATACTGCATGGAAACAAGCCCTTCAGTCCCCAAGGTTCTTGGTTCTAACCCATTTATAGTCATCCTTCATTAATTCCATTTGCTAGTCTCACAATTTCATAAGCTCATTAGTCATAGGAGCAGAATCAGGCCGTTTGGCTCATCAAGTTTACTCCACCATTCATGGCTGATCTATCTTTCTCTCTCAACCCCATTCGCCGGCCTTCTCATAACCTTTAACACCCTTACTAATAAAGAATCCGTCAATATCCGCTCTAAAATACCCTATAGACTTGGCCTCCACAGCCAACTATGGTAATGAATTCCACAGATTCACGACCCTCTGACTAAAGACATTCCTTCTCTTCTCCTTTCTAAAGATACGTCTTTTTATTCTGAGGCCATGGCCTCTGGTCGTCGACTAGTGGAAACATGCTCTCGGCATCCACTCTATCCAGGCCTTTCACCATTCTGTAAGTTTCAATGAGATCCCCCTCATCCTTCTAGACTCAGCGGGTACAGGCCCAGAGGTGTTAAACGCTCATCATACATTAACCCAATCATTCCCCGGATCATTCTCATAAACATCCTCTGGACCCTCTCCAATGCCAGCACATCCTTCCTCAGATACACGGGCCCAAAACTGCACACAATACTGCAACTGCCCACATACCCCACATTATCAGCAACATACTGAGGGGCAATTAACAGGGGCCAATTAACTCACTCATCTGCATGCCTTTAGGATGTGGGATGAAATTTGGTGCCTATGCAGTTTGAATTCAGAACTGGCTTATCCAGTCTGAAGAAGGGTCTCGACCCGAAACGTCGCATTCCTTCTCTCCATAGATGCTGCTTCACCTGCTGCGTTTCTCCAGCATTCTTTGTCTACTATCCATAGAGGAGAGAGGGTTGTCGTGCAAGGATGATTTTCAGGCTGGAGGTCTATGACCATTGATGTTCCATAGGAATCGGTGCTGGGACCTCTGTTGTTTATGATGTATATAAATGACTTGGACGTAAATGTAGATTGTTCATACAGTAAGTTTTTAGATGACACCAAAATTGTTGGAATAGTGGACAGTGAGGAAGGCTTTGAAAAAGATACAGTAAGATTTAGATCAACTGGGGATATGGAGATATGGGTGGAGAAATGGCAGATGGAGTTTAATAGACAATAGACAATAGACAATCGGTGCAGGAGTAGGCCATTTGTCCCTTCGAGCCAGCACCGCCATTCAATGTGATCATGGCTGATCATCCCCAATCAGTACCCCTAATTCCCAATTCCTGCCTTCTCCCCATATCCCCTGACTCTGCTATTTTTAAGAGCCTGATCTAGCTCTCTCTTGAAAGCATCCAGAGAACCCGCCTCCACTGCCCTCTGAGGCAGAGAATTCCACAGACTCACCACTCTCTGTGAGAAAAAGTATTTCCTCGTCTTCGTTCTAAATGGCTTACTCCTTATTCTTAAACTGTGGCCCCTGATTCTGGACTCCCCCAACATCGGGAACATGTTTCCTGCCTTTAGCGTGTCCAAACCTAATCCAAGCAAGTGTTGCACTTTGGGAGGTCAGGGGGGGAGTACACAGATAATAGTAAGGATCTTCGGGTGCAAGTGAATAGCTCACTGAGAGTGGAAACACAAGTTAATAGAGTGGTAAAGAAGGCAAATGGCATGCTTGCTTCCATCAGCCAAGGCATTAAGTATAAGACGCCAAGAAGTAATGTTGCAGCTTAATAAAACATTGGTTAGACTGCATTTAGAATATTGCATGCAGTTCTGGTTACCCCATTATAGATAGAATGTGGAGTTTATGGAAATAGTGCGATCAAGGTTTGCCAGAATGCTACTTGGATTAGTTATAGGAAAGGTTGAATAAACTTGGGTTGCTTTTGCTGGAGCCTCGAAGGTTGTGGGGGGATCTAGAAGTATATAAAGTTATGAGAGGCATAGAAAAGGTAGAACCTTTTTCCATGGGTGGAGATGTCAAAGACTAGGGAGCTTAGCTTTAAGGTCAGAGGGAGACAGTTTAAAGGAGATTTGTGGGCTTTGTTTTTACACAGAGGGTGGCGAGTGCCTGGAATACGCTGCCAGAGGTGGTGGTGGAGACAGATAGAAAAGGCTACAGCGCGGAAACGTGCCCTTCGACCCACCGAGTCTGCACCGACCAGCGATCCCTGCACATTAACACTATCCCACACACACACTAGGGACAATTTACAATTTACACTTACACCAGCCAATTAACCTACAAAACTGTGCGTCTTTGGGGTGTGGGAGGAAACCGAAGATCTCGGCGAAAACCCACGTGGTCAAGAGGTGAATGTACAAACTCCGTACAGACAGCGCCCGTAGTCGGAATCGAACCCAATGTCTCTGGCGCTGCAAGTGCTGTAAGGCAGCAACTCTACTGCTGCGCCACCGTGCCCCAAGTCGTGTTAGGGAAGCTTTTTAGATAGGTTCATGGATATATAGGGAAAAGAGGGACATGGATTATGTTCTGGCAGAAGGGATTACTTTAACTTTGCATAATGTTGGCATTATGAACCTGTGAACCGATAGCCCTGTTCTTGTTTATAGACACAACGTGCTGGAGTAACTTAGTGGTCATGCAGCATCTCTGGAGAAAAAGGATGGGGGTGACATTTTGCGCTGTGACCCTTCTTCAGGCTAGAAACATCACCCGTCCTTTTTCTCTAGAGATGCTGCCTGACCTGCTGAGTTACTCCAGCACTTTGTGTCTATTTTCGGCATACCCCAGCATCTGCAGTTCCTTTCGACACAGCTCTGTTCCTGTACCGTACTGTTCTATGTTCTGCATTCCTTGTTATCTGGAGCACACAGAGGGAACCCACGAGGTTACAGGGAGAACATACAAACTCTAAATGGACAGTTAGCTGTGGAACTAACTGCAGCATTATGCTCTACTGGATAAGGTGTTCGAAGCTGAAACCTTACAAAACTCAGCAAGGGAGGTGGAAAAGATGCTACTTTGAAGGAGAGTTGGTGTGGATAGAAGAGCCTGTTGTAAGACTAGTTGTTATCCTTCAATAAAGAGCACCGAAAATAATCAGGTGAAAATGACGTAATGGTGGGAGCTTGCTGTGTACAATCTGACTGCTCTGTTTCTTATCGTACAAGAGTAACTACCCTTCAAAACCACTTAATTGAGTCTAAAGCACTTACAGATGTTCAGAGGTCATGAGAGGCATGGTCTAAATGTAGGTCTTTTCTGTCAGTGTTTGTCTATTCAATTTGTCCGGGGCTGTGTCCAACACACTAGAATTTGCAGTGTGCCCATCGCAGAGAAATCACATCGAAGGAAGAAAGCCCCTTGTATACAATAAAGCTTTTAACCACCCCGACATTCTGATGGAAGTTAAGTGCATTCACGGAGTATAAAGGGTCTCAAACATAAATAAAAAGTGAAGGAGAAATGTTAAATTTTAAACAATCTGGAAGCAAAATCCTTTACTTCCTCTCAAATGTAAATCATGAATCTGGTCAGCACTGGACTGTTGATTGTTAATTTAGTTTTTAAAAATAGTCTGAAGTATGCTAAGTTTTAGGTCCGCTGCGTTGAAATGAAATCCCTGTTCCTTAAACTAACATTGAGTTATAAAAGGATCAGACTGCCAAGAAGCCAATTGAAACACAAGGTGGTTTACTGAACTCTGCGCATGACCCCTGGAGCATTCATCAGAAATCAAGGCAGTTCTTAAAATATCTTGCAGGTGTGTGTTAGCAATGCTGGCAGTCAAAGGCAAGAACAATGGGCAAGAACTCAAGACGTCAAATGGGAGAGTGTGCATCACAGAACAAGTTGAATAAGGCGTACAAGACTGTTACACCCAGCATTTCAGGAACTATTTTTTTTATCTTCATCTCCCGACTCCATCTTCATCTCTGGCCAGATACTAAAAGGAACACCACCACACCCTCAAATGGTGGAGCCTGCCAGATATTCTTTCCCATGTTTGTTTTGGGATTTAACAGCACTAGACTTGTGGGGCCGTTAGTGTTTGACAGTATGCAAGATGGGGCGGAATACGAATGGGTTTTACGGTTCAGTGCTAATTCCAAGTGGGACCTGGAGAATTGGCAGAAAGAGCAATGGAATGGGACCAGTGGGAGCTCTTGACTCTATCAGGAGTGAGGCCCCATGTACTCCAGCCCAGGGGAGCATTGGGGTCTGGAGGTGCCGGCTCTTTCAGTTATTACACGTTAAGACATGCTTTTCCATCCCTCCCACTCACAGCTATCGGTGTTTGCATCTGAGGCCATGAAAACGACGAGAATGCCCATCCGTTTGCTGCGTTCTGGAGAATTTTCCAAAGTTCAGGAGAATTTGCCCTTTTTTATTCGGGCACGGAGGTGAAAAGTACAAAGAGAAAATCTGTTTGGGGAAAGACTAAGTTTGGCTGTTTATGCATTGTTGATCTGGCAGCAGTACGTTTCGCTGGTTCCCACCCATCACACGTGTTAAGAGAGTTTGCAGTCAGATCTGGCGCACACAATGGGACCTTCCCACCCAATACCAAAAGAGGGCGCGGGAACTGCAAGCTGAAGGACTGAGCATGTTGTGGAAGTTCCAATCCAGTCCCTCTACATATCAATATTGTTCGGAGGGGTTTCACCTCTGGCAGAACTATGGTGGGTCTTATTTTAATTTTTAATTTTTTTGAGTTTAGAGATACAGCGCGGAAACAGGCCCTTCAGCCCATCGAGTCCTCACCGACCACTCACTAGCACTATCCTACACACACTCGGGACAATTTGCAATTTTACTGAAGTCGATTGACCTACAAACCTGTACGTTTTTGGAGTGTGGGAGGAAACTGGAACACCCGGAGGATACCCACACGGTCACGGGGAGAACGTACGAACTCCGTGTGGACAGCACCCGTAGACGAGGTAGTAACCCCACCGCTGCGCCAAGGCGCGGTTCTCTGCAATTCACTTCTTGTTCCCTTGTTAAGGCACAAAAAGTCCACCCGCTTCTTACAAAGCAACTGACAGCGAAAGAAGGAGCCAGGAGACTGACGTCTCGTCATGCTGTGAATTGCCACAGTTTGGGGTTTAGTTGCGAATTCAATGTTATTTCTTTGCACTAAATCTTGAACCCTTTATCCTTTAACTGTGCACCATGTACAGCTTGATTGTATTCATGTACAGTCTTTTGTTTGAGTGGATAACATGTAAACAGAAGCTCTACACGGTATCGCGATACACATAACAATAATAAAGTACACTACAGGTCCCAAGAACGGCTTTAGGGTGACATGTACCAACCTGCTGCTCGTAAGCTCAAATGCGGTCGCAACCCTTTCTGTTTTAGACGAACCTCATACACTTCAGGCATCACACATGCTAATTATGCTTCACACAAAAGGAAATGAACTGGAAAAGAAAATCCAGACATTTCACGTTGGTTTCGGGAAATATTCTCAGAAATTGAAAAGATCTTTCATTTGACCTCAGCATTCTAAGTTCCTTATAGGATATGTGTGGGCTTTGTTTTACACAGAGGGTGGTGAGTGCCTGGAACACGCTGCCAGAGGTGGTGGTGGACAGATAGGAAAGTCGTGTTCAAGAAGCTTTTAGATAGGTTCATGGATATGTAGGGGACAGAGGGATACAGATCATGTTCTGGCAGAAGGGAATAGTTTAACTTGGCATCATGTTGTGCGCAGGCATTGTTCCTGTGATGGACACAAAGTGCTGGAGTAACTTAGTGGGTCATGCAGCATCTCTGGAGAAAAAGGATGGGGGTGACATTTTGGGTTGGGACCCTTCTTCAGACTCGAAACATCACCCGTTCTTTTTCTCCAAAGATGCTGCCTGACCCGCTGAGTTACTCCAGCTCTTGTATCTATCTTCGGCATATACCAGCATCTGCAGTTCCTTCCTACACAGCTCTGTCCCTGTACCGTACTCTTCTATGTTCCACATTCCTTGGTAACTGGAGCAGACAGAGGAAACCCACGTGGTTAAGGGCCTGTCCCACTAATGCGTCATTTCAGCGACTGTCTTCGACCTTCAAGCTCGAGGGCACTCGCCTGAAAAACCTTGAGCTGGATCGACCGTCAGCAATGAAACCGCGAGCTGGATCGACCGTCAACACACACACACACACACACACACACACACACACACACACACACACACACACACACACACACACACACACACACACACACACACACACACACACACACACACACACACACACACACACACACACACACACACACACACACACACACACACACACACACACACACACACACACACACATCGCAAAGGCGGGGGCCAGGGAAAGCGGGGGAGCGCTGTCTGAAATTCACACCTGCCATGAACAGGAAGGTAAAAGATGGCTGTTAGTCCATTAGAGAGCGCGCAGGGTACATTTATTGGAAAACAATGGAATAAATGACCAACTTTCCCATAGTTTGCTCGTAATATGTTAATGCTGTTTGCAGCCTCATGCCTTGAATATGTGATCCTCAACATTTTGTTCAGCTCAGGTGAACAAATGTCCTTCTATGGCTGTGACTCTAATTGTCCTTGAGTAAACATAATTGTCAGGGGTCAATTTGAGTTTATTGTGTGGTCTGGATATTTTGTAGATTGGAATGTGGATGTCAATCTGTCAGGCTGCAGTTCCGAAGGATCTGGGACTTTAGGAATGTTTTGTATCAAAAGGCGACATCTGTGCAGGCCAAACATGCTGTTTCTAATGTGTTACTACCAGATGTCCCATGCTGTTGTTTAGACCAACTACTTCTCCCTGTAATGGGCCTGTCCCACTGCGGCGACCTAATTTGCGAGTTTAGAAGAGTTTGCTCTCAACTCAAACTCGCAGCATGGTCGACACATGGTCCTAGGAGGTCACTGAAACTCTCCTTCATGCTAAAGGGAAGTTCCCGCATACCCGCGGCCTCAGTTTGGTCGAGGGAAAATTTTCAGCATGCAGAAAAATTTTCAGCGAGTTAAAATTGGTCTGCAGGTTCTTTTGAACTCATAGTGCAGTGGAGTGGGGTCGCTAGGCAGTTGAGGTAGCCGTAGGCAATCTCCTTTGCTGACCGGGCATTTTAATTGGCTCATTGGAGTTTTCAGAACGAAGGAAAACCGACCGGTAATGTTAAATGCCCGCTAAACTTTATTATAAGTTGCCTGGCTTCTTAAAAGTGTCTCCACTCCTCCCCCCCCTTTCTCTCCCCTTCTCTCCCCCTCCTGCTGCATTCCTCCCGCTGGCTTCATAATCCACTACTTTTCAAAACCTGTCTAACACCTTCTGTTCTTATCACTGGCCTTTGTTCCAACCATCTGCCTGACAAAGAAAAACCCCTCTGAAAACTAGTCTGAAGAAGGGTCTCGACCTGAAACGTCACCCATTCCTTCTCTCCAGAGATGCTGACTGTCCCGCCGAGTTATTCCAGCTTTTTGTGTCTATCTTTAAAAAAAACCTTGCCTGTATCTACCTATTGCTTGAAGATAGACACAAAAAGCCGAAGTAACTCAACAGGTCAGACAGCATCTCTGGAGAAAAGGAATAGGTGATGTTTCAGTCGAGACTCTATTGCTTGCCATGTTCTGTCCCGTCTCTACCCTTTACCAGCTTTCTTCTCCCCCCTACAATCACTCTGAAGAAGGGTCCTGACCCAAAACATCACCTATCCATGATCTCCAGAGATGCTGCCTGACCTGCTGAGTTACTCCAGCATTTTGTGTCCATCTTTGGAATAAACTAACATCTGCAATTCTTTGTTTCTATTATTGCACCCTGGTGCATACCAGAGATTCCCCCATCAACACCCCTAGCATGGGGCTGCATTGTTGGACCAGATCGCCAGCATCGTTACTGCATTATTATCCACCTAAATAAAGCAGTGGACTGCATGATTGCCCCTGCACACTTAATTAAATTACACATTTCTGGGATTCGAACGTTGACAAAATGCCGGCATTTAGTCACAAAAGGACCCAAAGTGCGGGAGTCACTCAGTGAGTCAGGCAGCATCTCGGGAAAACATGGATAGGCAACGTTTCGGGTCGAGACCCTTCTTCAGACTTTGTGTCCTTTTGTGTATTAACCAGCACATGCAGTTCATTGTTTATACATTTTGACTGTCTGTCTTTTAAAAGTTGTTATAGTAATTTTTGATATTGTTTGATAATTCCATTCCCAGTGGAAGCAATTTAATCTCATCATCTCATTGTTAGCGTAATAGAAATCAAATGTTAATTTACTATGGCTGATCTTCCACTTCAGGATCTAGGTCAGATCCTTTTTATGCCTGTCTGTGGCTGAGCAAGAGTTGCGGCATTTTCTGAACTGAAGTGAGTTGACTGATTCAGCTGCACGATCTGAGAGCACTAATTATATAATAGTGCAGCAATTATGGATTAATATTATTTATCACGCTGATGTGTTGAAACTTCACTGAGTGCAGGCAACATTAGTATTTGCCTACATACCAGCGGACCTGAACTTCAAAGGGATTTACCATCTGTGAGGATTTATGGAATGTTTCTGAGAGACAATGATATGCTGCTTTATTCTTCAGAGACGTGTTGAATGGATTTTCTGTCCTCTCCCTCTCTCGTTCTTAAACAGATTAGCGAGATGGTGTGGGAGAGGAGGGGGAGAAACTAGCGTTAGACATCAAACATTCAAATGACGATGTATCTGGAGTGTGGTAGAATCCTGGCCCCTTGGTCCAAAGACATGAGATTAAATCCACCATGGTATCTTAATGATTTAGATTCAGGTAATTAAATCAGTCTGGGAATTAAGACAAAAACTAGTCTTAAGACAGTAAGAATGAAACCATTTGTATTATTATAAGATATCCTTTAGGGAACAAATCTATTGTAATTAGCAGATCTGGCCGACAGACTATAAGTCATGAGGACCTCCATTTGTACAGCAGAGAAACCGGGTTTTCAGCCCACCATGTCCACAGTGACCGTTTAGCCCATCAACACTAGATGGCGGCACGCTGGCACAGTGGTAGAGTTGCTGCCTTATAGTGCCAGAGACCCGGGTTCGATCCTGACTACAGGTTCTGTCTGTATGTTCTCCCTGTGACCACTTGGGTTTTCCCCGGGTGCTCCGGTTTCCTCCCACATTCCAAAGACATGCATGTTTGTAGGTTAATTGGCTTCAGTAAAAGATTGTAAATTGCCCCTAACGTGTAGGATTGTGCTAGTGCACTGGTCGGTGCGAACTCGGTGGGCCGAAGGACCTGTTTCCACACTGTGTCTCTAAAACTAAAAAAAATAAAACTGATCTCATTTGCCTAGGTTCATGTCCTTCTCTGCCTTGCCTTTTTTTTATAAGTAATTGAATAAATGTCTCTTAAAGGTAGTTGTTGTCTGTGATTCCACTTCCTCTTCTGCAGCAAGTTTCAGATATCAACCTCTCACTGTACAAAATATGTTCTTCTGAAATCTCCCTTAAAACGCCATCCTCTCACCTGAAACCTAGTCTTTCTTGTTATGATACCACTACCATGGGAAAAAGATTCTGACCATCTGACCTATATGCCTCTTCCAATTCTATATAACTCTCTTTGTAGTCAACTCTAAATTGTCTCTTTAGTTCATCTTGTCAATGAATAAACAGAAGCATCTTTGCTGGAGACTATTGCCAATTAAAATTTAGTTTTTTAGTTTAGTTTAGAGATACAGCACGGAAACATGCCCTTCGGCCCACCGAGTCCGTGTCGACCAGCGATCCCTGCACACTAACACTATCCTACAAACGCTAGGGACAATTTACAATTTTACCGAAGCCAATTAACCTACAAACATGTAAGTCTTTGGAGTGTGTGTGAGAAAACTGGAGATCCCAGAGAAAACCCACGCAGGACACCTGGAGAACGTACAAATTCCGTACACACCGCACCCGTAGTCAGGATCGAACCGGTGTCTCTGGTGCTGTGAAGCCCCTGTCCCACGATGCGAGTTCACCCAAGAGCTCTCCCGAGTTTAAAAAAAAAATCAAACTCGTGGTAAGTACGTAGAATGTACGTAGCGGGTACGTAGGACCTCGTGGATGTCCCGTAGCGGCTCGGAACGCTAACGGCAGGTACTCGGGAAATGCGGTAACTAACGGCAGGTACTCTGGAAACTCTTGGACATTTTTCACAGTGTTGAAAAAACTTCACGAGTTACCGCGTTTCCCGAGTACCTGCCGTTAGCGTTACGAGCTGCTACGGGACATCCACGAGGTCCTATGTACCCGCTACGTACATTCTACGTACTTACCACGAGTTTGATTTTTTTTAAAACTCGGGAGAGCTTTCGGCTGAACTCGTATTGTGGGACATGCGCTTAAGGCAGTAGCTCTATCTTGACACCACTGTATCACCTTTAAAGGTAAATTGAGATACAATGATGTTAAAATTAAGGCTTTTCACATTGAAATGTTGAGATGCTTTGCGATTCGTTTGAAAGTTAGAGGGTGTTGTTAAGTTGGCCGGTTAATAGTTTGTTTGTTCCAACTTATTCCTACTCTATCCATAATTTTCCAGTGCAAGACTGAATCAATTTTAACTGTGTGGGAGTGAAGTGTGCATCAGGGCAAGGTCTGTTGGCCTGATCCATTGTATAATATTGGCAATGTCCCCTGCTAGCTTCCTCCATACCAGTTCAGTTCAGTTTAGTTTATTGTCACGAGTACCGAGGTACAATGAAAAGCTTTTGTTGCGTGCTAACCAGTCAGCAGAAAACCAATACGTGATTACAATCGATCCATTTACAGTGCAAAGATACATGATAAGGGAATAATGTTTAGTGCAAGATAAAGCCAGCAAAGTCCGATCAAAGATAGTCAGAGGGTCACCAAAGAGGTCGATAGTAGTTCAGCACCACTCTCTGGTTGTAGTAGGATGATTCAGTTTCCAGATAACAGCTGGAAAGAAACTGTCTCTGAATCTGGAGGTGTGCATTTTCACACTTCTCTACCTTTTGCCTGATGGGAGAGGGGAGAAGAGGGAGTGGCCAGGGTGCGACTCATCCTAGATTATGTAGCTGGCCTTGCCGAGGCAGCGTGAGGGATAAATGCAGTCAATAGCAGGGAGGTTGGTTCACATGAGGGTCTGGGCTGCGTCCACAACTCGCTGCAACTTCTTGCGGTCTTGGATGGAGCTGTTCCCAAACCCCATATATTTTATTTCCACATTCATGCGCAAGGGTCTTTGAAATAGGAGCTTGCGGTTTGATTTCCACAAGGCATCTTTCTGATCTCTGCCACAGTACCAGCAGACAGAGGAAGTAAACAACGGAACATGTTCGAGCTCCATCTCCAACTTTGTGCCTGCCTCCCATTCCCTCTTTGCTCAAGATTTCACCTCTCTCCGTTGGATTGTACTGCAACTCTTTACGTTCCTCTCTGTGTGATTTTCCTTTCAACCCATTTCCCATGGTGGCGCGCGCGTTTTACTCTGTGTACCTCTCCTCTTTCACCACGTCGCGATTGTACACAGTTTTACATCACATTCACTAAATGGTAATTTTTCTTTTCACAGATTAACACCATAAAAAGTGATGAGAGAGAAAAGCTTTTCTTCCAAGCATAGTGATAACCAAAAACAGATGGGTTCTATCTCACATTTAACCATTTGGGTTCTGGACCTTATTTATTTGATATCGAGTCATAGAGTCATAGATTAATACAGTGTGGAAACAAGCCCTTCGGCCCAACTCGCCCACACCGGCCAACAATGTCCCAGCTACCCTAGTCCCACTTGCCTGCGCTTTGGTCCATAACCCTCCAAACCTGTCCTATCCATGTACCTGTCCAACTGTTTCTTAAACGATGGGATAGTCCCAGCCTCAACTACCTCCTCTGGCAGCTTGTTCCATACACCCACCACCCTCTGTGTGAAAAAGTTACCTCTCGGATTCCTATTAAATCTTTTCCCCTTCACCTTGAACCTATGTCCTCTGGTCCTTGATTCCCCTACTCTGGGTAAAAGAGTCTGTGCATCCAGCCGATCTATCTGCTTACTGAGGTCTTCATGCATCAATATTCTTGGCCTCTTCATTCTCCCGACCCTTTCCTCTAGCTGAAATACATCTCGCGCATTCCTGTTGCTGAAACATATCTGAGGAGGGATGCGCTGGCGTTGGAGAGGGTCCAGAGGAGGTTTACAGGAATGATCCCAGGAATGAGTGGGTTAACCTACGATGAGTGTTTGACGGCACTGGGCCTGTGCTCGCTGGAGTTTAGAAGGATGAAGGGGTACCTCAGTGAAAACTTACCCAATAGAGAAAGGCCTGGATAGAGTGGATGTGGAGAGGATGTTTCCACTAGTGGGAGAGTCTAGGACTAGAGGTCATAGCCTCAGAATTAAAGAACGTACCTTTAAAAAGGACAATGTGATCGCTGGTCGGCGCAGACTCGGTGGGCCCAAGAGCCTGTTTCCACGCTGTATTCCTAAAGTCTAAGCTAATGTTAAACACAATAATAAAATAAGAAGTGGTGCTGACATGTAGACCTGCATTCCATTTGAGTGCCAAGGAGTTGCATTTTAAATCAAAATGTGCCTACATCATTGTAAATTAATGAACCTTGAGAGGTCCACAAGTCCTTTTACAGAAAGAAAGAAGTCTAATGCTAACTCTGAGCTAAAATTCATTCTGAAATAAGGGTTGCTTAAGATTTAATCAAAATTCCTTCCCAAGGCCGAAAAATGTGTATTTGTCGCTGCGACTGTTCCTAAAAGTGGCATCACAGGTAGATAGGGTGGTCAAGAAGACTACTGAAACATTGCCCTTCATCAGTCAGAGTATTGAGTACAGAAGTTGGGAAGTCATGCTCCAGTTGTATAAGATATTGGTGAAGCCACATTTAAAGGAATGTGTTCAGTTTTAGTCACCGTGTTACAGGAAAGATGTTGTCAAGCGGTAAAGGGTGCAGAGAAGATTTACAAGGACGGTGACAGGACTCGAGGGCTGAAACTATAGGGAGAGGTCGAGCAGGCTGGGAACTATTCCTTGGAGCGCAGGAGGATGAGGGGTGATCTTATAGAGGTGTACAAGATCATGAATAGATCAGATAAATGCACAGAGTCTTTTACCCAGAGTAATTCCCGCAACGCAACTTCTCCCGCCCGTGTCGCGGGGTTGGAACGACCGGGCGGGAGAAGCCGCGCCGGGCCATAAATCGCCCGGCGCGGCTTTAATGGCCGCAGGACGTTCCAGCGCCCGCCGGGGGCTCCAGCTTGGTGACTTTTGGGCCCGGAGCGAGGCCATATACCGCCCGGCGCAGCCTCAACGGCCGTGGGACTTAACATTGCCCGCCTGGGGCTTCAACATCGGGAAAAGGATGGTGCAGGGGAGAGAAAAGATTTTGCCTTCCATCACAGTGAGGCGGAGATTCACTGTGATGGATGTTTTTCTGTGGATTGAATTGTTTGTGTGTCGTGTAGGAACTGTTTTGTTTTGTTTGACTGCAGAAACCAAATTTCGTTTGAACTTCATTTGAGGTTCAAATGACAATAAATGGTATTGTATTGTATTGTAACGGAATCAAGAATCAGATTAAATAAGTTTAAGATGAGAGGGGAAAGATTTAATACAAATCTAAGAGGCAGCTTTTTCACACAGGTGGGGACATGGAATGAGCTGGCAGAGGAGGTTTTTGAGGCAGGTACTATAATAACATTTAAAAGACTTTGGACAGGTATATAGATAGGAAAGATTTAGATCGATATGGGCTAAATCACGGGCAGGTTGGACTAGGCAGGATGGGGGATTTTGGTCGGCATGGGCAAGTTGGGCTGAAGTGCCTGTTTCTATGTTGTATGACTCTGCGACTCGATGACTGCATGACTCTACTTCCTCTCCTCAACTAGGTGTTCAGGCCAATATTGAATGTTATTTTGAACCCTCCTAGGAATTATCAAATTAAATATACAGAATGTGCAAGTAATTGGCGATTTAACTTCAATACAGATGCGTGATCTTACTTTATGGTCGACAGACCAAGCAGAACAAATATGGTTTTGAAGATTAGTGGCTAAATTTGGCATGAAAACAGAGGGTCTTTTACCCAGAGTAGGGAAATCGGAGCTAGAGGAAATAACTGTAGGTCTAAGGTGAGGGGGGAAATATTTAATAGGAACCCGAGGGGCAACATTTTTACACATAGGGTGACCTTTCACTGGAGACTTTTGTTAGTTTTGATATCAAGAGAACAATCCTCTTGGTGGCTCCATATATTGCTTAAATTGCTGCTGCTGCTGCCTTGATGACAGAAGTTTCAGTCATGTTTCATGGGGATGGCGGCCAACTCTAGCAACGCAGATGAGAGTCCAATGACATCCGGAGGTCACTCTCAAGTAATCTGAGCAACAGATGGACCGAGGACAAAGAACTGTTTGGAACAAATGGTGATCTAAGACCCAGGCATCAGCTCTTTGTTATTACAATCTGATGAGCCAGTTTGTTTTTGCGGTTCCTCATCAAAATAGCAGAATGCTTCTCTCCGGCTAAATGTCAAAGGCACGTTTCCAACCCATGTCTTCGGTTTGACCCCTTGAAACGAACGGTCTCCCAGCTTAATAACAATTTTTTTTTTTTTTTTTATTTTTTAATTTTTTTTAATTTTTATTTATTAGAAGTACATTACATTACAACCACATACATTAATACTCGTCATTTGTATCTTCTTACAATTAATGTACTCCCTTTATTTTTTTTTTTTTTACACTAAAAAAGGAAAAGATTGAAAGAGAGAAGAAAGTGAAGGAAAAAGTGAAAGTGTAGAAAAGTGTAGAAAATGTAACAACAAAAAAGGACGAAGACCCTATAAGAGCGAAATTAAAAACAAAAGAAAAAGAGTTAAGAAATAGGCCCTAGGAAAAAAAAAGAGAAAAAGAGAGAGGAAAAAAAATATATATATATTTTTTTTTTTGAGCATTACGTAAATAGGACATACCAACTCTTCAACTATCATCCCCCCTTACCCGACCTCCATTTTTTATTATTTTTTTAAGTACTTTTGCACCCTATGTTTGTAATAATTCTATAAATGCAGACCACGTCAGGTGGAAGTGATCTGGTTTACCTGCCAGGAGGAGTCTTATCTCTTCTAGGTGTAATGTTTCAAACATATTTGAAATCCACATATTTATAGTTGGTATTGGAGCCTTCTTCCAAAATTTTAGAATTAGCTTTTTTCCAGTTATTAACCCATAGTCCATTAATTTCTTTTGAAACACATTTTAATAACAAATTCAACCAAAATATGACCTCTCGCTCCAAAGGTGATGAGTAACGTGTGGAGTATTTGCATCATTTTCCATGTTTCTGATCTAAGTATATTTCCTAAAACAACATATCCAGTGTTGAAAGGGAAAAATAAAGCTAGTGTTTCTACAGTGCCTTTTACCACCTCAGGTCATTCCGCCGTGTTCCTAGTTTAGTTTAGAGGTACAGCGGGGAAACAGGCCCTTCGGCCCACCGAGTCTGCACCGACCAGCGATCCCCGCACACTAACACTACCCTACACACACTGGGGACAATATACAATTTATACCAAGCTAATTAACCTACAAACGTGTACGTCTTTGGATTGTGGGAGGAAACCGAAGATCTCGCAGAAAAACCCACGCAGTCACGGGGGAGAACGTACAAACTCCGTACAGACAGCACTCGTAGTTGGGATCGAACCCGGGAACCAGGTGTCTAGCGTTGTAAGGCAGCAGCTCTACCGCTGCGCCACCGTGCTGCTGAACTGCACACAATGAGCTGCCACATGAAATAACAAAATAACAACTAAATTATCAGTTTCTGTGATGTTAACTAAGGGCTAAATATTAGCCAGGAGTTGGAGCTAACTTCCAGCGCGTCTTAAAGTTAAAAAGTTTGATTTTGTAAATCCCTCTCAGAACATAGAACACTACAGCACAGGGACAGGCCCTTCAGCTCCACAATATCTGTGCTAAATATGATTAAACTAATCCTCTCTGCCTGCATGCATTCCATATTCCGCCATTCCCTGAATGTCCATGTGCCTTTCTAAAAGCATCTTCAATGCCACTATGGTGTCTGCCTCCTACACCATCCCTGGCAGCGCGTTCCAGGCCCCCACCGCCCTCTGGTGAAGACGAGGTCTTGTTTTGGTCTCCCATCCAGAGGACGGCTTCTTCAGAAGTGTGACACCCAGTCAGTCCTGCATCAAGCTTTCTTTTTGTACTCCCTGTGGAACCTGAACCCACAACGTTTGAGTTGGAGGGAAGAGCATTGACCACTGACCCATAGCTGACATTCACTGCCACTCCTCAATGAGTCAACTAAAAATAGTTTCAATTAACTTATAATGAATATCCAGTAAAAGTGTTATTGAACAGCAGGGCACAAGTACATTATTCTCTGTAAGTGGCAATGCAAGATGACAAAGTGGTGAGGAAGGCATAAGGTATGCTTGTCTTCATCAGCTGTAACAATAGACAATAGACAATAGACAATAGGTGCAGGAGTAGGCCATTTGGCCCTTCGAGCCAGCACCACCATTCACTGTCATCATGGCTGATCATCCACAATCAGTACCCCATTCCTGCCTTCTCCCCATATCCCTTTACTCCACTATCTTTAAGAGCTCTATCTAACTCTCTCTTGAAAGCATCCAGAGGATTGGCCTCCACTGCCTTCTGAGGCAGAGAATTCCACAGATTCACAATCCTCTGTGTGAAAAAGTTTTTCCTCATCTCCGTTCTAAATGGATTACCCCTTATTCTTAAACTGTGGCCCCTGGTTCTGGACTCCCCCAACATCGGGAACATGTTTCCTGCCTCTAGTGTGTCCAAACCCTTAATAATTTTATATGTTTCAATAAGATGCCCTCTCATCCTTCTAAATTCCAGAGTATACAAGCCCAGTCATTCCATTCTATCAGCATATGACAGTACCCCGTGAACCTACGCTGCACTCCCTCAACAGCAAGAATGTCCTTCCTCAAATTTGGAGACCAAAACTGCACACAATACTCCAGGTGTGGTCTCACTAGGGCCCTGTACAACTGCAGAAGGACCTCTTTGCTCCTATACTCAACTCCTCTTGTTATGAAGGACAACATGCCATTCGCTTTCTTCACTGCATGCTTGAGTAGAGGTGTTGGGACTCAATAGACTAGTTGGGATGAGTTTGGAAACTTGTTGGTTAGGGTGCACTTGGAGTATTCTGTGCAGTCCAGGTCACCGTGAAACTGCAAGGATGGGATAAGGCTAGAGAGGCTGCAGAAACATTGCGTGCAGAGGGCGGCATGGTGGCGCCACGGTAGAGTTGCTGCATTACAGCGCTTAACTCTGCAGAGACCTTGGTTCGATCCCAGCTATGGGTGCTGTCTGTACGGAGTTTGTACGTTCTCCCCGTGACCTGCTTGAGTTTTCTCAGGGAGCTCCAGTTTCCTCCCACACTCCAAAGACATCCAGGTTTGCTAATTGGCTTGGTAAAATTATACATTGTCCCTAGCGTGTGTAGGATAGTGTTATGTGCGGAGATCGCTGGTTGGTGCGGACTCAGTAGGCCGAAGGGCCTGTTTCCGCGCTGTATCTCTAAACTAAACTAAACTAAATTCTGGTTGCCCCATTACAAGAAGGATGTTGTGGCTTTGGACAGGGTGCAGAGGAGTATCACGTTTGGCACAGATATTGTGGGCTGAAGGACCTGTTCTTGTGCTATACTGTTCTATGTTCTATGTTCTATGTTTAGACCTCCGCTGGCTTGTTGAAACACCCATTCTACTTGCTTCTCATCGTTTATCTGTAGAACCTCCGCATGTCAAACCTCAACCTGTTTCTCACAACGTTCAAAACGTTCGGAAGATAGGCACAAAATGCTGGAGTAACTCAGTGGGGCGTCAAGTCAAGACAAGTCAAGAGAGTTTATTGTCATGTGTCCCAGTTAGGACAATGAAATTCTTGCTTGCTGCAGCACAACAGAATATTGGAAGCAAAAATACAGAACAGTTCAGTTCAATATACTCATAAATAAGCAGATAAAGTGCAATAGGCTGTTACAGTTTGTTGGTGAGTTTAATAGCCTGATGGCTGTGGGGAAGTTGCTGTTCCTGAACCTGGATGTAACAGATTTCAGGCTCCTGTGCCTTCTGCCCGATGGTAGCGGAGAGATTAGTGCGTGGCCAGGGTGAGAGGAGGAATGGGTGACGTTTCGGGTCGAGACCCTTCTTCAGACTGGGTCAGGGGAGAGGGAGACACAGAGATAAGGGAGGCTAAGGTGTGAAAACAAGACATCAAAAGAGATGAGACTCAAGGAAAATGTAGAAAAGATCATTGTTAGTTAGGAGAAACCACTCTGCTCCACCATCATGGTTTCACTTGAAGTAATGATTAACGTTCCCGATTCCTCTCTTTGTACCACTCATGGAACTCTACTCCGCTCCCCTTCAAAACTCATAAACATTAAATATATATTCAATAGTTTAGTTTAGTTTAGTTTAGTTTAGAGATACAGCGCGGAAACAGGCCCTTCGGCCCACCGTGCCCGCGCCGACCGGCGATCCCTATACCAACATTATCCTACACACACTGGGGACAATATACACTTACACCAAGCCAATTAACCTACATGCCTGTACGTCTTTGGAGTGTGGGAGGAAACCGAAGATCTCGGAGAAAACCTACGCGGTCACGGGGAGAACGTAGAAAACTCCGTACAGACAGCACCCGTAGTCGGGATCGAACCCGGGTCTCCAGCGCTGCAAGCGCTGCAAGGCAGCAACTCTACCACTGCGCCACCGTGGCTGCCCTTGGTCTTCAAGAATCAGCCTTGCTGCTCTTTTCTCCACCACCCACTTAATGCCACAGTGACGAAGAACTGCCGGGATGTTTGATGACATGTCTATCCATTTTAACAGTCTCCAATTGTACTCGACTAAGTTGACGACCCAGCTAAGGATTCTCGGTGGTTTGATAATTACAGGGATATGTTGTGTCTGTTCCTAAACACAGGGGATGAATGTCTGCTATTTTCTTTTGCAAATACTGTTTCTTTATTTATGTGTCTGCGGATGTCCTTGGCCAACATTTACAGTTGGGTTTTTTCCCGAGCCCAGACCCTTTTTCTGAGGCAATTAATAGTCAACCACATTAATGTGTGTCTAGAACTATATGAGAAAAACAATGTCTTCTCAGAACATCTATCTTCTAGCTAAGGACAGCACATACCCTCCCAGTAAAGCATTGGGTCTCTTTTATCCACAATCCCGTAGTGGTAAAGTCAACATCAGTTGGACTAGTTTCTTGGCTTTTCATTCCAGATTTTTTTCTCCAAACTTGGATAGAAAACTACAGACTGAACAGATGGTACTTTATGATGCATTGTTTCAGAATGTGCCTGGAACAGGACATTAGAAACCTTGCTTCAGCTACACCACTGATGAATCTATTTAGGTCACTATGATTCTTTCCTATAATTCATGCACTTACTATTATCCTGGTGTATAACTTTATACACCAATTTACATATTTTCCCTTATGAATTGTGTAATGGTTCAGTGGTCTTCTGCTCAGCTTATATTAATTCTTTAACCATTACCTGCTTCCTTCTGCATGTGAAAGAACATATTCTTATCAATTTGCAAACTTTTCTTTAAACTCCTTAAGTTGTGCTTTTCGCTGATGATCTTGTCAAAGGCTGAAGGTGACACGGTGGTGCAGCGGTAGAGTTGCTGCCGTACAGCGCCAGAGACCCGGGTTAGATCCCGATTACGGTGCTTAAGAAAGAACTGCAGATGTTGGAAAAATTGATGGTAGACAAAAATGCCAGAGTAACTCAGCAGGTGAGGCAGCATCTGTGGAGCAAAGGAATAGGTTGTGGTGCGTAGGTCCCGAAATGAAAGCGAGGAGCCAGGTATTTCGGGAGGCACCTTTATTTATGTCCGTCCAGGTTGTAGGGAAGTCCACGAGAGAAAGATGGCACCCAAACCCTTGCCTTTAAACCCTCTGGATGTTTTGGGTCGAGACACTTCTTCAGACTCCGTTTCGGGTCGAGACCCTTCTTCAGACCCTTCTCCCCTGAATTTTTGTCTACCTCCGATTACAAGTGCTGTCTGTACGAAGTTTGTACGTTCTCGCTTTGACCACGTGGGTTTTCCTGGGTGCCCCAGCCTCCAATCACACTCCAAAGACATGCAGCTTTGTAAGTTCATTGGCTTTGATAAAATTGTAAATTGTCCCTAGTGTTTAGAGAAGTGCTAGTGTACGGGGTGATCGTTGGTCGGCGCGGACTCGGTGGCCCTAAGGGCTTGTTTCCGCACTGTATCTCTAAAGTCTACAGTCTAAAGCTTCTTGGTAATACATGCCTTTCTCTGCAAGAAGGCACAATGTCAAAATGTTCATGAATGTTCCCATTGCAGTATCTTCATCTTGGAAAGTCAAGTTAGCATTAAACACATAGAGCACAGTCCTGCCCCATTAACAAGGCTGCCATAGAGATGGTCAACAGCTTCAAGTTCCTAGGCCCAGCGCAAATTGGAGGAACAGCACCTCATATTTCGTTTGGGTAGCTTACACCCCAGCGGTATGAACATTGACATCTCTAACTTCAGATAGCCCTTGCTTTCTCCATCCCCTTCCCCTTCCCAGTTCTCCCACCAGTCTTACTATCTCCGCCTACATTCTATCTTTGTCCCGCCCCCTCCCCTGACATCAATCTGAAGAAGGGTCTCGACCCGAAACGTCGCTCATTCCTTCTCTCATGAGATGCTGCCCGTCCCGCTGAGTTACTCCATCATTTTGTGTCTACCTTCAAGTTCCTAGTCATCCATATCACCAGCAACCTAACCTGGTCCCTTCACACTGATGAAGTGATCAAGAAAGCACATCAGTGTATTTACTTCCTTAGTCATCTAAGAAGATTTGGCATGTCCAAGGGGATTCTCCCAAAAAGCCTAATAGAAAATATTCTGATGTGATGCATCTCAGCCTGGTATGGTATCTGCCTTGTTCTTGACAGCCGGGACCTGCCTAGAGTGGTGAACATGACCCAGTCCGTCATAGATTTCAGAAGAGACTGCAAATGCTGGAACCAGTTGCAAAAATAAAGGTGTGCATTTTGAGGAACTCAGTGGGTCAGACAGCGTTTGTGGAGGGAAATGGACAGTCGATATTTCAAGTCAAGTCTGGATGAAGGGTCTCGACCCGAAACCTCGATTGTCCATTTCCCTCCACGGATGCTGCCTGACCAGTTGAGTTCCTGCACCTGGTCTTCTGCGCTGTGAGGCAGCAGTTCCACCAGCTGCGCCACCCTAACTTCTTAAGGGAAATTGTGGATAAATAATAAATATAGCTTTGGCAGCAATATCCACATCCCGGGAATGAAATAATGTTGAGACTGATGTGGAACTAATAATTCTGGACCCTATCATCAAAACCATTCTCCATCAATGTCAGAACTGTAGTGCCAATTATAGTTGAGTTGGTAGCTCTCGTGCCGATGAGTCAAAGGTTGTAGGTTGCACTTAGACAAAAGGCTGGATATCCATTGCAATACTGAAGGAGTGGTCTATCATCAGCAATGCTGCCCCCCGGCTGAGAAATCAAACATTGCCCCACTGTAGGTTGTAGAAACAAAGAACTACAGATGCTGGCTTACAGAAAATGACACAAACTCCTGGAGTAACTCAATGGGTCAGGCAGCATCTCTGGTAAACATGGATGGGTGACAATGCGGGTCGGGATCCGAAACATCACCAATCCATGTCCTCTAGAGATGCTGCCTGACCCGTTGAGTTGCTCCAGCACTTTGTGTCCACCTGGAGGTTCTTGGGTGGGAATAAAAGGTTGCAAGGAAAATAACAGAACAAGATATCCAATACGTTTTCTGCGATATTCCTGGTGTCCTGGCCAATATTTATCCCTGGATTAACATCGTTAAAACAACTGACCTGGTCATTATCACATTTCTATTGTGGGAGCTTGCTGGGCTGAATGTTTCTGACATTACAATACTGGATGCTCCATTACTATACTGCATGCTCCATTACAATACTGAATGCTCCCTGACAATACTGAATGCTCCATTACAATACTGTATGCTCCATTATGACACTGGATGCTCTATTACAGTTGTTCAAGAAGGAACTGCAGATGCTGAAGAAGGAGGGTTTCGGCCCGAAACGTTGCCTATTTCCTTCGCTCCATAGATGCTGCCGCACCCGCTGAGTTTCTCCAGCACTTTTGTCTACCTGCTCTATTACAGTACCGGATGTTCTATTACACTACCAAATGCTCCATTACAATACCAAATCTTAATTATAATACTGAATTAGATTAGATTAGATTAGACTTTATTAATTACAACACTGAATGCTCTAATACAATATCAGATGATCTATTACACTACCGAATGCTCTATTACAATACCAAGCATTCTATTACAACATTGAATGCTCTATTACAATACCAGGTGCTCGATTACAGTACTGGATGCTCTATAAGTTGGTATTTTGGTGTAACACGTTATTAGATGTAATGAAAGATCTATGTAAGTGCAAATATTTCTTCTCCTTTGAAAGTCGTGCTTGAAGGGAATTTATAGAATGGTTACACCACAGTAGAAAGCCTTTCAATCCACCACATCCTTGCCAGCTCCCCACAGCACAACCCAGTCTGTCTAATTTCCCCTTTATTTCCCCAGAGCCTGTCCAGTTAATTTCCCTCTTGTAGATTTCTTAATAATAAAAAATGTCCAGCATGAATTATGATTGGGATGGAATGTCTATGAGCCGCAGATAAAAGACAAGTCGCTGCATTCCTATTTAATCAGTCACTCAACAACTCTGATTAACTAAGCACAACAGAAGAGAATTAGTCAATCCATCAATTTCACACAAAAGTGAGTCGACTGCTAAAAATCCATTACTTGTTCTTACATAAATTTGGCCGCACATTGATAGTATTCTGTAAGCTGGGCATTGAACACAAGATAATTGTGGAACGTTTTATACTTGGACTTGGTTTCATATACAAATGTTATCTTTGGATCCAAATTTCCATTCAGTGGGAGTGGATGGGAATTTAATTGCTTGATCAGACTTATGATACTTGGATTATACCTACAGGTATTCTTAGATTAGCTGTACAACTAATTAAGTGTAGGAACGCTTCTGGCACTCAGAGGCAGCTTCGACATGGAATGGGCAGCATATACGGAGAGAGAAGTAGTTTAGTTTAATTTAAGAGAAGCAGCGCAGATACAGGCCCTTCGGCCCACCGGGTCCATGCCGACCAGCGATCCCCGCACACTAGCGATATCCTACACACTAGGGAAAATTTACAATTATACCAAGCCAATCGACCTACTAATCTGTACATCTTCGGAGCGTGGGAGAAAACCGGAGATCCCGGGGAAAACCCAGGCAGGTCACGGGGAGAACGTACAAAATCCGTACAGGCAGCACTGGTAGTCAGGATCGAACCTGTGTCTCTGACGCTGTAAGGCAGCAACTCTACCGCTACGCTACCGTGCCGCCCTGTAGATCGGATGTTTCGAGTCAATAACCTTTGCTCAGAACTGGGGAAAGTGCAACAGATTTCACACACAGAGGCAGGAAACGAGGGAGGGGAGGGTAGATCGAAGAGAAGGTCTGTAATGAGATAGCAGTAAGACTAGTTGGGATGGGAGAAACTTGCAGTACAGTCTCTTGCCTCCCGCAAAAAGGATACCTGTTCTGATCTCATTTTCTGGATCTTCATCCAAAATCATATTGGTTGGGGCACACATCAGGGTACATTTTAAAAGTTCAGCGTTTATGTCTGATCCAGCTTTGGGTTTCAGACTGGGCTACTATTCGTAATTATGCGCACCACTTTGAAATTTCCCCATGGCCTCCTCGGTTCCAAAAGTAATCAACCCCAGCCTTTCCAATCTTTCCTGAAAGCTAAAACTTTCCACTTCTGACAATATCCTGGTACTCCTGCATTCACTACAGTGCAATCAAACCCATCTCATAATCTGGAAACCATAACTGTACACAATACTCCAGCTGGGCCTTCTCAAGTGTTTCATAGATTCCAGTGTAACCACACTTCTCTGAAGTAATGAAACCAACATACACTTCTTACTGCGACGGTACTGCTGCTAACACTGCTGATTTAACCCACTTACTTTTAAAGATACAGCCTGCAAACAGGCCCTTCGGCCCACTGAGACCACATTGACCATCGATCATCCGCTCACACTAGTTCTATGTTATCCTACTTTTTCATCCACTCCCTAAACACTAGGGGCAAGTTGCAGAGGACAATTAGGCTACAAACCAGCACTTGTTTTAAATGTGGGAGGAAACCGGAGCACCCAGAGGAAACCCACGTGGTCACAGGGAGAATGTGCAAACTCGGGTCTCTGGTACTGTTTGACAGCAGCTCTACCAGCTGTGCCACTATGCCACCTGCTTGACTTATTTCTTCCCTGCGCACGATATTGGCCCATCGTGGCTTATTTTCACCTCTTCTTCTCTGATATACAATACCTTATGAATAAAATATCTCATATGTCTTCTTTATCATCAAGACTTCATGCCCTGCTAACTTCAATGATTGGTGGATATGCACTTCAATTTTCCTTTGTTTCTATGCATCTCTTTGAATCTACTATATATCCCGTTGCTTTGTTTGTCCTCATGAAATGCATTAGTTCAGAGATACAGCATAGAATCAGGCCCTTCGGCCCACCGAGTCCATGCCGACCAACGATCACCCATACACTAGTTCTATGTTATTCCAGTTTTGCATCCTACACACTAGGGGCAATATGCAGAGGCCAGTTAACCTACAAAGCTGTACGTCTATGGACTGCGGAAGGAAACCGGAGCACCCAGGGAAAACCCACACGGTCCCAGGGAGAACGTACAAACTCCATACAGACAGCACCAGTACTCAGGATCCAACCCGGGTGACTGGCGCTGTAAGGCAGCAACTCTACCACTGCGATACTGTACCGCCCAAACCTACGCGGCCACAGGGAAAAGGTACAAACTTTGTGCAGACAGCACCATGGTCAGGTGTCTGGCACTGTAATGCAGCAACTCAACCACTACACTACTGGGCAGTTCACAGTTTTTCAGCGTTTTGCCCTCCCAACAGTCCATCCGTAACTCACTTCTTATCGAGTCCACACACAAGATTAGAAGTTGTTCAGCCAGAGCTGAACACACTTCTCGGCATCTGCATACAATGGTGTCTGTCTTGCGCTTCTTGTGCTTCTTGTGCGTGGTGGTGGAAACAGGGCCGCGATGTGAACGCTCTTTCCTTGACCCCGGTATCTCACTGATTCCACACCTTACTTCCAAGCTAGCCATTTTTTTCATGATCAGTAATTTACATAATCACATTCCACTTAAGCCTAAGACATTAATATACTGGCAAAAACACAAGAGACTCAGTACTGAGACCTGGGGCATCCCATATAAATAACCTCCGAGTCATAAAAACATCTGTCGTCCATTACTCCATTCTTCCTGTCGCTGGGCCAATTTTGGATCCAACTTGCCAGCTTCCCTTGGAACCTATGGACTTTCTCTTTTCAGCCTGTTTGCCCCAGGTTATTTGCCAAAATCCTTGTAGGTTACGACAGCTATCTTCATCAACTCTACTCAATGGAACAGGTAACAGAGGGATCTCAGCCCTTTGCGTTCTGCAAACAAGTTAATTTGACACAATCTTCCCGTAAAAATCCTTGATTAATCCGTGCCTTTCTAAATGACTATTCACAATGTCCCTCGGATTTTTTTCTCTCCATAACATTTAAGAAACATTTGGACAGGTACATGGATAGGACGGGTTTTGAGGGATATGGGCCAAACTCAAGCAGGGTGGGTGCAGTCATCCCACTGGTATTTCCAGTATTCAACTGGTGCAGGTGGGACATGTTGGTCGGTGTGGGCAAGTTGGGCCGAAGGGCCTGTTTCCACGCTGTATCACTCTGTGACTCGATGACTATAAATCACCCACTGCTGCAACTGGATTGACATATCATCAGTCTATCCTTTTAATCCTTAAATAAGAGTGGCGCAATGACGCAACGGTGGAGCTGTTGCCTCACAGTACCAGAGACCCGAGTTCGATCCTCACCTCGGGTGCTGTCTGCACGGAGTTGGTACGTTCTCACTGTCACTGCATGGTTTGGAGAGACACAGTGTTGCAGCTGTGCCATGTCTATTGCTGTTATTTAATCCCACCCTTGAGATTGTGGTGTACTCCAGGGCTTTTAATGTTAACTTTGTTTTCTGCGATATTGCTTAGTAGGGACTGGGCATTGAGTTAACTATGGATAGTAGGTAGAAAGTATAGAAATAGTAGCATGGTGGCGCAGCGGTAGAGTTACTGCCTCAAGGGGCTGTCCCACTTGGACGACCTAATCCGCGAGTTCTGGCGAGTTTGCCCTCAACTCATACTTGCAGCATGGTCGATACGAGGTCTTAGGAGGTCTTCGTAACTCTCCTTCATGCTCGAGAGTGGTCTCCGCGTACTCGAGGCCTCAACTAGGTCGCGGCGTTTTTTTCAATATGGTAAAAAATGCCCACGAGTAAAAAAAGGTCGCCATGGAAAAAATCTATACTTTTTTTATTCGTAGGTTTAGTCGTAGTAGGTCGTAGTAGGTCGGCATGTTAGTCGTAGGTAATCGAGGGTAGTCGAAGGTAGTCGAAGGTAGTCGTAGATAGTCTTCATCATAGTCGAAGGGAGGTCGAAGGGAGGTCGAAGGGAGGTCGAAGGAGATCGAAGGAGGTTGTCTTCACTCTCCACTATTCGGTGTCCAATTTTCCTGAAGTTAATCGTAGCTAGTCGTAGCTAGTCGAAGCTGGTCTTCAACATAGGGGGCAAGTTGCAGAGGACAATTAGGCTACAAACCAGCACTTGTTTTAAATGTGGGAGGAAACCGGAGCACCCAGAGGAAACCCACGTGGTCACAGGGAGAATGTGCAAACTCGGGTCTCTGGTACTGTTTGACAGCAGCTCTACCAGCTGTGCCACTATGCCACCTGCTTGACTTATTTCTTCCCTGCGCACGATATTGGCCCATTGTGGCTTATTTTCACCTCTTCTTCTCTGATATACAATACCTTATGAATAAAATATCTCATATGTCTTCTTTATCATCAAGACTTCATGCCCTGCTAACTTCAATGATTGGTGGATATGCACTTCAATTTTCCTTTGTTTCTATGCATCTCTTTGAATCTACTATATATCCCGTTGCTTTGTTTGTCCTCATGAAATGCATTAGTTCAGAGATACAGCATAGAATCAGGCCCTTCGGCCCACCGAGTCCATGCCGACCAACGATCACCCATACACTAGTTCTATGTTATTCCAGTTTTGCATCCTACACACTAGGGGCAATATGCAGAGGCCAGTTAACCTACAAAGCTGTACGTCTATGGACTGCGGAAGGAAACCGGAGCACCCAGGGAAAACCCACACGGTCCCAGGGAGAACGTACAAACTCCATACAGACAGCACCAGTACTCAGGATCCAACCCGGGTGACTGGCGCTGTAAGGCAGCAACTCTACCACTGCGATACTGTACCGCCCAAACCTACGCGGCCACAGGGAAAAGGTACAAACTTTGTGCAGACAGCACCATGGTCAGGTGTCTGGCACTGTAATGCAGCAACTCAACCACTACACTACTGGGCAGTTCACAGTTTTTCAGCGTTTTGCCCTCCCAACAGTCCATCCGTAACTCACTTCTTATCGAGTCCACACACAAGATTAGAAGTTGTTCAGCCAGAGCTGAACACACTTCTCGGCATCTGCATACAATGGTGTCTGTCTTGCGCTTCTTGTGCTTCTTGTGCGTGGTGGTGGAAACAGGGCCGCGATGTGAACGCTCTTTCCTTGACCCCGGTATCTCACTGATTCCACACCTTACTTCCAAGCTAGCCATTTTTTTCATGATCAGTAATTTACATAATCACATTCCACTTAAGCCTAAGACATTAATATACTGGCAAAAACACAAGAGACTCAGTACTGAGACCTGGGGCATCCCATATAAATAACCTCCGAGTCATAAAAACATCTGTCGTCCATTACTCCATTCTTCCTGTCGCTGGGCCAATTTTGGATCCAACTTGCCAGCTTCCCTTGGAACCTATGGACTTTCTCTTTTCAGCCTGTTTGCCCCAGGTTATTTGCCAAAATCCTTGTAGGTTACGACAGCTATCTTCATCAACTCTACTCAATGGAACAGGTAACAGAGGGATCTCAGCCCTTTGCGTTCTGCAAACAAGTTAATTTGACACAATCTTCCCGTAAAAATCCTTGATTAATCCGTGCCTTTCTAATTGACTATTTACAATGTCCCTCAGATTTTTTTCTCTCCATAACATTTAAGAAACATTTGGACAGGTACATGGATAGGACGGGTTTTGAGGGATATGGGCCAAACTCAAGCAGGGTGGGTGCAGTCATCCCACTGGTATTTCCAGTATTCAACTGGTGCAGGTGGGACATGTTGGTCGGTGTGGGCAAGTTGGGCCGAAGGGCCTGTTTCCACGCTGTATCACTCTGTGACTCGATGACTATAAATCACCCACTGCTGCAACTGGATTGACATATCATCAGTCTATCCTTTTAATCTTTGTTAAACAAGAGTGCCGCAATGACGCAATGGTGGAGCTGTTGCCTCACAGTACCAGAGACCCGAGTTCGATCCTCACCTCGGGTGCTGTTTGCACGGAGTTGGTACGTTCTCACTGTCACCGCATGGTTTGGAGAGATACAGTGTCGCAGCTGTGCCATGTCTATTGCTGTTATTTAATCCCACCCTTGAGATTGTGGTGTACTCCAGGGCTTTTAATGTTAACTTTGTTTTCTGCGATATTGCTTAGTAGGGACTGGGCATTGAGTTAACTATGGATAGTAGGTAGAAAGTATAGAAATAGTAGCATGGTGGCGCAGCGGTAGAGTTACTGCCTTAAGGGGCTGTCCCACTTGGGCGACCTAATCCGCGAGTTCTGGCGAGTTTGCCCTCAACTCATACTTGCAGCATGGTCGATACGAGGTCTTAGGAGGTCTTCGTAACTCTCCTTCATGCTCGAGAGTGGTCTCCGCGTACTCGAGGCCTCAACTAGGTCGCGGCGTTTTTTTCAATATGGTAAAAAATGCCCACGAGTAAAAAAAGGTCGCCATGGAAAAAATCTATACTTTTTGTATTCGTAGGTTTAGTCGTAGTAGGTCGTAGTAGGTCGGCATGTTAGTCGTAGGTAATCGAGGGTAGTCGAAGGTAGTCGAAGGTAGTCGTAGATAGTCTTCATCATAGTCGAAGGGAGGTCGAAGGGAGGTCGAAGGGAGGTCGAAGGGAGGTCGAAGGAGATCGAAGGAGGTTGTCTTCACTCTCCACTATTCGGTGTCCAATTTTCCTGAAGTTAATCGTAGCTAGTCGTAGCTAGTCGAAGCTGGTCTTCAACATAGTCGAAGGAGGTCGAAGGAGGTCTTCTACATAGTCGAAGGAGGTCTTCAACATGTCATTTTTTCAAACTCTTCAAAACTCGCCAATTAGGTCGCCCAAGTGGGACAGGCCCTTTACAGCGGCAGAGACTCACAATTGACCCCGACTACAGGTGCGTACTGACTGTCCTGTGACCTGTGTGGGTTTTCCCTGGCTGCTCCGGTTTCCACCCACACTCCAAAGACGTTCAGGTTTGTAGGTCAATTGGCTTCTGTAAATTGTAAATAGTCCCTGGTGTGTAGGGTTGTGTTAGTGTATGGGGTGATTGCTGGTTGCAGCACTCAGTGGGCCGAAGGGCCTGTTTTTGCGCAGTAACTCTAATGTAACTAAAGATGTTTTGCAAAGGGCCTCAACAAAGATCCTAATTCCCTTAACATTTTCTCCCTCCCTCTATTTAACCATCAACATTTCACATATTTGTCTTCAAATACAATGGCTGCCTCAGTCCCTCGTTTAGCGAGGACAGAGAGAAAGCACTAATGTCAAACCATATGTGTAAGAAGGAACTGCAGATGCTGGTTTACACTGAAGATAGACACAAAAAGCTGGAGTAACTCAGCGGAACAGGCAGCATCATTCTTTATCTCTCCACATCACCATCTATATCTCTTGTTTCCTTTATCCCTAACCCGTCTGAAGAAGGGTCTCGACCTGAAACGTCACCCATTCCTTCTCTCCAGAGATGCTGCCTGACCCGCTGAGTTACTCCAGCTTTTTGTGTCTAATGTCAAACAATACTCCGCCCCTCTGTTCCTTTCCTCTGAGATAACCTTTTGTCTCGAATAGTTTTTAGTTTAGTTTAGAGATGCAGCGTGGAAACAGGCCCTTTGCCCACCGACCAGCGATCCCCACACACTAACACTATTCTACATACATAGGGGACAATTTACAATTATGCCAAGCCAATTAGCCTACAAACCTGTACATCTGTGGAGTGTGGGAGGAAACCGGAGCACCCGGAGAAAACCCACACAGGTCACTGGGGAGAACGTACAAACTCCGTACAGACAGTATCTGTAGTCAAGGTTGAACCCGGGTCTCTGGTGCTGAATGCGCTGTAAGGCGACAACTCTACCGCTGCGCCACCGTGTTATTGCTGCTGGAGCAATTTGTTGTGCGTAGAAGTTTAACTTATTTTCATTAAAATCAGGTCACAAGTATGTTTTTGACTCTGTCGAGACTACTTCTAGTGACTGGGATAATTTAGGTCAGTGGCTCTGCACCCATGGTCGGGATCGAACCGGGGTCTCTGGCGATGTAAGGCAGCAACTCTACCGCTGCGCCACCGTGCCGCCCTAATCCTCCAGATCTTTTTTTTATTGACAAAACACCTCTGCCGTGCTTCATCATCTGAGCAAATGGTTTGTGCTCGAGATGTGCTAATCTCCCTGGCATCTCACAACATAACCCTTGCCCTGGCCTTTTACAATATAAAACAAATGCACAATGCAACCCTGTACCCTGATCCGCTCGATGTAATGGCCACTGCTCCCCCCCTTCCCCCCCCCCCCCGCCACCCCCTCCCCCACTGCACTTCCTCCCAGGTGCACAGGCAGCTGTGTAAATGGTTGTTCAGTTGCTTAATGGGTGCAGTCATCCCACTGGTATTTCCAGTACAGAAGTAGCAGGCTTATGCGCTTTGCACGGCTGAAATCAACAGCAATATCAGGGTTAATGGTCTCAAGAGCCATACGCAGAACCATTACTACTTACCCATTAATTACCACAGCTAATGCAATTTCTGGGTAATTTAATCTTTTCACTTTTTTATATTGTTTAGCAGCATTCCACAAGAGTTTGCGGTCTGCACTTTCTTAGTCAAACAGAGCAGGTAGCCACACAGTCATGCACCAGTCATCTTAATTGCTTTGACCTATTTTACTTGGTTTCTGATGCACAGATGTTTGCTAAGGCTTGGGCTCCCTCTATTGCCCAGCCTCCATTCACAACGCATGGAGATCACAGGGTTCGTACGGAACATGAAGCATTATCCAGTGGTGCATGAGTGGTGCACGACATTCACGGGTGGGATTCATGTTCCAGATAGTGGATGGGGTTTGAACGTGTGCGGGGCTCAGCGGCATGGTGGCGCCGAAGGTAGAGCTGCTGCCCCACAGTGACAGCACATCACCCGGGTCCGTGAGCCGTCTGTGTGGAGTTTGCACCTTCTCCATGTGACCCCGTGGGTTTCCTCCGGGTGCTCCGGTTTCCTCCCACATCCTAAAGATGTGCGGGTTTGCAGGTTAATTGGCCTTCTGCAAATTGTGTAGGGAGGGGATGCAAAAGGTGGAAAAAGGGTGATCGATGGTCTATGTGGACTCCGTGGTCTGTTTCTCCAAACTAAACTAAACTACATTTCCAGCAGGCTAGACACAAAAAGCAGAACATGAGTATGGTTCACATTGTGACTGTTTTATGTGGCCAATTCTTCTGAGTTCCCAAATTCTGTTAAGTACATGCACTCTCTGACTTCATTAGCATGTGACTTATGTAAACTCACACACACACGTAAGCAATTCTTTAAGCCCACTGCTTTATTTCCGAGTTGCTCATCTCAATAGTCTCGGTAGCAATGCGCTTCTGCACATGCGGCCGTTTCCACCAGCCAGTACTGTTCTGGTGGATACCGCCCGTGACCTCCGTGTTAGAGCTTCCATGTAGTCTGCACGTCGGAGCTCTCCATGTGGTCTCCGTGTTGGAGCTCCCCCTGTGGTCTCCACGTCAGAGCTCCACCCGTGGTCTCCGCATCGGAGCTCCCCTGTGGTCTCCATGTCAGAGCTCCGTGGTGGTCTCCGCATCAGAGCACCCATGTGGTCTCCATGTGGGAGGTCCCCCATGGTCTCCACGCCGGAGCTCCCAAGCGGTCTCTGGTTCGGAGCTCCCACGTAGTCTCCCAATGGCACTACACTGTACAAATAGTGAATTTATGCGTGTGCAGTAGCACTTCCGTTTCCAGTTTACGTAACACCTGGCTTATGCAAGGGTCCTCAGGACGTAATCCTCGCATAAGTGAGGAAGCCTCTGTACCTGTAATAGAAACATAGAAACATAGAAAATAGGTGCAGGAGGAGACCATTCGGCCGTTTGAGCCAGCACCACCATTCATTGTGATCATGGCTGATCATCCACAATCAGTACCCCATTCCTGCCTTCTCCCCATACCCCTTGATTCTGCTAGCCCCAAGAGCTCTATCTAACTCTCTTTTAAATTCATCCAGTGACTTGGCCTCCACTGCCTTCCTTGGCAGAGAATTCCACAAATTCACAACTCTCTGGGTGAAAACGTTTTTTCTCACCTCTGTTTTAAATGGCCTCCCCTTTATTCTTAGACTGTGGCCCCTGGTTCTGGACTCCCCCAACATTGGGAACATGTTTCCTCCATCTAGCTTGTCCAGTCCTTTTATAATTTCATATGTTTCTATAAGATCCCCTCTCAACCTTCTAATCTCATGCTTCACCGTCCTGCTTTGCAATATCAATCTTATTATTATTCTTAAGCAGTCCCTTGGGATGGAACAAGGATGGGTTGCTTGCACTGCGGTTTTGAGGTGACAAATAAGGCCAATGTGGGAACCAGTGATGGATGGGAGGATGCATTTGTGGAATGGTTCACTTCAGGGCTGCTGTGAATTCCCCATGAGCAGCATTTGGGTTCTCAGTGCTCCTCTTCCACTTTGATCTCAATGGGGATATTGCTTTGAACGGTTTTTTCTCTGTCCACCGTATAATCTCCTCGCACGACAGAGCTATCTAGAGGATGTCTGTTTCGAGAGTGTGTAGTGAGGCATGCAAGTAATGGGGACCAGTCCAACATAGGTAACCAAGGAAAACTTGGGCCTCTCGCGTTATGTACTATGTTTGTAACATATTCTGTTGTGCTGCAGCAAGCAAGAATTTCATGGTCCTATCTGGGACACATGACAATTAAATACTCTTGACTCTTGACTTAGTTTTAGGGTTTTTGGTTGGGAGAGGAGACTAGGACCGGTTCTAATATGAAACATGGTTATAATGGCGGCGACTACGGAGGGTTTATAGCCCGACCACGGATGAACAAGGGAGGAGGTCTGACTGAACTTTGTTGCCTTCCAGAATGCTGTGGTAGATGTTTGAGTTTAATTGTATTGTGTATTGTGTGATTTTTTTAAAGTGTATCCCTGCCTGCCATTTCATTTCACTGCACTTTCGTTGGGGTATGTGACGAATAAATTTGATTTTGACTTTGAGTAATTTCATGTTCATAAGTGATAGGAGCAGAATTAGACCTTTTGGCCCATCAAGTCTACTCTGCCATCCGATCATGTTGGCTCAACCCTCTTCTCCCACCTTCTCCCCATAACCCCTGACACCCGCAGTAACCAAGGTATTTGCAAGACAAAGATAAACAAAATCATGAACCAATTTAGGACTAATTGCCTCTCTTGTCAGAGAACAACCTCATTCACGGTCACCACTTCACGTTCAGTTGAACCTCGAGGTTCCGATGGCTTGATACGAAGGAGCCAACGTTTTGGCCAACATTTGCCCCATTCAAATCCAGCAGAAACAGATTAACTGCCTTGGATTTTGTTTGTGGGTCTGGCTCGCGTAGAATTTTGGCCGCTGCGTTTGTTTACATACAAACAGTGACTACACTGCAAGAAAATCTGGGAGGCATGAAATTGCAGTGTAAGTACAAATCTATTCCTTTCCGACATGCAACTTAATCTGAGTATAAGCCTGATGCAGCCAACAGATGCTTTTGACAGGCTAGTTAACTGCATGTCAGAATCCTAACGTAACTGCAGTAATTTTGGAATATTTTACTGGGAATAAACAATGCACAGGAAATCGCGCTGCAGAAAAAACTGCTATTAATTCAAATCCCCGATAAGCTAACTAAACCTCGGAGCAATTGTATTATCCAAGTGACAGGCAAGTTCAAGTTCAAGTTCGTATTTATTGTCACATGCACCCATTGAGGTACAGTGATAATTGACTATACCTGTGGGGAATGGGAGCAGGAGACATCTGTACATGCGAAAATAACAAGGCTCGAGATATTTACACTGCCCATTTCCCAGGTATAATAATCTGCTCATTAAGGCTTCCATTTTTTCATGATGTTGCCAGGAACCAACTGTTTTCCTGCGTGTCCCGTTTTAAAATTCCAGGAAGGGTGTGTGATTCATAACTCCTTTCTCACAACAACTTAGAAAAATAACATGATTCATAGCTGGGGTTGTTGGGCACAAGATTATTATGCACGTGGTTCTGAAGCGAAAGAATGAATTTTCATTCAAAGCTATTAAAACCTCATCCATTATTAGACTACAAACTCAACCATTGGGATAGCTTCACATTTATAACCCATCCTTGCTGATTTATTCGTTTTGATTGGCTTTCACTTATTTACTTGGGATGGAGCCGTTTAATATTTGGAGGCAGCTGACAGTCGTTGAAACCGATAAATTGTTATCGTTCTTGAGGATGTCATCTTTCCAGAGTGACTGCAATACGTTCCATGCGAGCCACAATCGTTGCTGGCCAATATCCCAAAGGGGCAGCCAGTTTCAAACATCATCTGAAGAAAGTTTCCGACACGAAACATCACTTGTTCATAAGTGATAAGCGCAGAATTAGGCCATTCAGCCCATCAAGTCTACTCCACCATTCAATCATGCCTGATCTTTCTCTCCCTCCTAACCCCATTCTCTTGCCTTCTCCCCATAACCTCTGACACCCGTACTACTCATGAATCTATCTATCTCTGCCTTTAAAATATCCATTGACGTCCTCCACAGCCTATTTCTTTTCTCCAGAAATGCTGCCTGACTCGTTGAGTTACTCCAGCATTTTGTGTCTATAAACCAGCGTCTGCAGTTCCTTCCTACACATTCAAACATCGTTTGTTGCACTACCAGAAAACATAATAATTGTAATTAAAATATCTAGTCCAAGATATTCTTGCATTCATATAGCCACAATATTAAGCAAGGAAACTTGAAGAACAACAAGTAGTATCTCGGGTGGCACAGTGGTGCAGTGGTAGAGTTGCTGCCTTATGATGCCCGAGACCCGGGTTCCATCCTGGCTACGGATGCTGTCTGTATGGAGTTTGTACGTAATCCCCCTGTATGGAGTTCGTACGGTCTCCCCGTTTTCTCCCGATGCTTCGGTTTCCTCCCACACTCCACAGATGTACAGGTTTGTATTTGTCCCTAGTGTGCAGGATAGTGTTGGTATGCGGGGTGATCATTGGTGTACGGCGTGGAGTCGGTGGGTCGAGGGGCCTGCTTCCAAGCTGTATCTCTGTAACTAAGACTAAACTGAAAGCCAAGTTCAGCAGATCATCCTCTATGATTTCTAACCCCATCGAATGTATTATCAGGATGCATCACAGCATGGTTTGGGAACAGACCAAGACCGCAGGAAATGGCAGAGAATAATGAACGTAGCCCAGACCATCACACAAAACCAACTTCCCTTCCATTGACTCTATCTACACATTACGCTGTCTCGGCAAGGCCACCAGCGTAAACAAGGACGTCACTCCCCGGACAGTATCTCTTCTCACTTCTCCCATCAGCCAAGAGGTACAGAAGTGTGAGCAACTCCAGATGGAAACATAGAAACATAGAAAATAGGTGCAGGAGGAGGCCATTCGGCCCTTCGAGCCAGCACCGCCATTCATTGTGATCATGGCTGATCATCCCCAATCAATAACCCGTGCCTGCCTTCTCCCCATATCCCTTGATTCCACCAGCCCCTAGAGCTCTATCTAACTCTCTCTTAAATCCATCCAGTGATTTGGCCTCCACTGCCCTCTGTAGCAGGGAATTCCATAAATTCACAACTCTCTGGGTGAAAAAGTTTTTTCTCACCTCAGTCTTAAATGGCCTCCCCTTTATTCTAAGACTGTGGCCCCTGGTTCTGGACTCGCCCAACATTGGGGAAAAAATTCCTGCATCTAGCTTGTCCAGTCCTTTTATAATTTTATATGTTTCTAAAAGATCCCCCCCTCATCCTTCTAAACTCCAGTGAATACAAGCCTAGTCTTTTCAATCTTTCCTCATATGACAGTCCCACCATCCCAGGGATCAATCTCGTGAAGGACAGATTCAAGGACAGTTTGCTTCCCAGCTGTTATTAGGCAATTGGACCATCCTATCACCAACTATAGAGGGTTCTTGACCTGCCTCTACCTCATTGGAGACCCTCGGACTATCTTTAATCAGACTTTACCGGGTTTTATCTTGCACTGAATGTTATTCCCTTTATCCTGTAACTGTACACTGTGGACGGCTTAAAAGTAAAATAAAATAAAATAAACTAAACAATATCTTCTCCTCCCCACTCCTTTCATCATTCCAGAAGGGCATTACCCTGGTTCACTCATCATCTGCACCATCTCCACCTCCTCCTGCGCCTTCCCATACAACTGCAAGAGATGCAAAACGTGCCATTTTACCTCTTCCTTTTTCACGATCCAGGGATCCACACGCTCCTTTGGGAAATCCGACCACCTGTTGGTACTCCTTCTTCCGCCGTCTAGGCAGCGACTGAAGAGCGCAACCCCAGCGCTGAGGACGACACAGAGCTGGTCAGGGGAGGCAGAGGAATGACTCCAAGATTGCTTGGAGTTGGTAGACTGGGCGGATGTTCAAGGGCTCAGCAAAACGGCCATGGTTGTTGCTGACTTCATTGGGAAATGAATGGAGGGGTCTGTTCCCATCAAAACCATTCTGGTGCATCCCAACCAGAAGCCTAGGATAAACTAGGTCCACCATCTTCTGAGGAACAGATCTCGGTTTGTTCATTATGTCATCCATTGAGTACTGTGTTTGCAAACCAGTTACTTGTACTGCTGCAACCAAGAATTTAATTGTTCTGATTCGATGCCTTAGCCAATTAAACACTCGTGACTCTTGAATCCTTCCAGATGAGGCAGCAATTAAATTTACTTCATTCAACTCTCGCAATGTGGTATCTTCCACAATGGGGAAGCAAACTGCAGGTTAAGTGGCACCCTTGATCCAGGTAAGGATATTCCTGAGTTCCAGTCACCTCACACTTTAATTCCCCATCTCACTCTTTGACTTTGGTTGGCTTAATAAACATCAATATTTATTTGTGTCATATTTGTATTGGATTTGAAGGGAAATTGGCTTCTGTAAATTGTCCCTAGTGTGTGTGTGTGTGGGGGGGGGGGGGGTGGGGGGGGGGTGGGGGAGGGGGGATGGGTAAGTGAAATACCATAGAACTAACATGAACAGGTAGAAACAAGGAACTACAGATGCTGGTTTACAAAAGACAAAGTGCTGGAGTAACTCAACGGGTCAGGCAGCATCCCTGGAGAACATGGATAAGATAGGATAATTATAGGTCAGGGTGATTATGAACAGGTGATTGATGGTCGGCATGCACTCTGTGAGCTGAAGGACCTATTTCCATGCTGTATCGATTTTTCAATCACTCCAAAACTCGATTTGGCTCATTGTTTGTATTGGTGTTTGTTCTTGTTCCGTTGCTGAAGGCTTGCACCTCTTCCTCCATACATATGGGAAGCCTGCAGTTTAGGTCTGGATTTTGTTTCCAGCGAACAATGGGCTCGGCAGGGAAGGGCACTGTAAACAGTGACTGATTGAAGTAGTAATTGAGGACGATGCCAATAGCGGTGGAGATCAAATTACTCGGAAATCGTGGTGCTCAACAAATGGTTGATATAGACGATGAGGAGGTGTTGAAGGCCCAAGAACAAGCACTATCGAAGTGGCTGCCAGCATTGGAGGAGAAAATTGCAAATGATGGTGGTGAAAGACGAGCTGAAAACAGAATAAGCATGAAAAACAGATGAGTTATGGTTCAGAAAGTCACTAAACCCGAATGCTTTTTTCACTATTGTTGATCATTTCACTGTGATTTTTTAAGAGAGGACATTTTGGTGCGTTCTGTCACCATATGGTTGAAGGGAATTCTCTATTATCCATTATAGTCTGTCATGTCAGAATGATGGTTCAAGAATCAAGTCAAGAGTGTTTTAATGTCAAATGTCCCAAAACGGAACAATGAAATTATTACTTGCACAACGGATATGCAAACACAGTACTCTGAAAAACCCATAATAAACCACAAAAAAAGTTCAGTATATGTAAAAGAAACTGTTAAATCAATAGACAATAAGTATTGCAAGTCAAAAATGTCTCCAAGTCCATATAGTTTGGAGCTTGTTTGGAGGTGGTAGTGTTTAATAGCCTGATGTTTGTAGTGTTGTGGTGCTAAAACAGGAAAGAAAAACCCAAGTGAAAATAGAGTGAGAAACCAGCGGTGCCTAATTTCATGAAAGGAAATGAGGGTTCTGCTCGTTTCTGAGGTACTTTACTCCTGAAGCCGTGTGGATATTTTGTGAACTATCTCCAATATCCAATATAACAGCCATCACACCCAATAAACAAGACATTATCTTCTATACTATTAGTAAAACTCTCATCTTGACCACTTCTGGTCTGCATTGTTTTTAAATCTGTGCAAAAACGCTACCCCATATTGCTATGATTTTGTCGCCACCTTACTCACCGTTCTCCTCTACTCCAAGCGCACCAAGTTTTGTTCCGATCGGTGGAATATTAGAAAAGTTATGAAGGTTTAAAAAATCGTGAGATCAGCAGATTGGTATACTCGCCTGTCAATCACCATGAAGGTAAAGCCTCTTCCGGGGGTGAGGAGAATAAAGACCCAGAGGCTGGGCGTGAGTCAGTCAGCCCGGAAGCCGTGAGTGAGAGTTGAGTCCAGAACTGTGAGTCCACAAGCCGTTAGTGAGTGAACTGTGAGTCCACCAGCCGCTGAGTAAACTGTGAGCCCACAAGCCGTGGCTGAGTGAACTGTGAGTCCACAAGCCTTGCTGCGTGAACTGAGAGTCCACAAGCCGTGGCTGAGAAAACTGTGAGTCCACCAGCCATGGCTGAATGAACTGTGAGTCCACCAGCCGTGAGTGAGTGAACTGTGAGTCCACCAGCCGTGGCTGAGTGAACTGTGAGTCCACCAGCCATGAGTGAGTGAACTGTCAGTCCAGCGGCCGTGGCTGAGTGAACTGTGAGTCCACAAGCCTTGGCTGCGTGAACTGAGAGTCCACAAGCCGTGGCTGAGAGAACTGTGAGTCCACCAGCCATGGCTGAATGAACTGTGAGTCCACCAGCCGTGAGTGAGTGAACTGTGTCCACCAGCCATGAGTGAGTGAACTGTGAGTCCACCAGCCATGAGTGAGTGAACTGTGAGTCCACCAGCCATGAGTGAGTGAACTGTGAGTCCACCAGCCACGAGTGAGTGAACTGTGAGTCCACCAGCCGTGAGTGAGTGAAATGTGAGTCCACCAGCCATGAGTGAGTGAACTGTGAGTCCATCAGCCGTGAGTGAGTGAACTGTGTCCAAGAATCCATTCGCCCCACAATGTCCATACTAGCCCTCTGGAAACCATTCCGTCTGGCCCACAACACCCATACTAGCCCCCCCCCCCCCCCTCCAGAAAGCCCCCCTCCCCCACTGGCCACCACCTGAAGCCGTCCCCCCCCCCCCCCCGGCTGCAGGAAGCTCTCCCCCACCGGCTCCCGACAGCCCCCTCCTGAAGCCGACCCCTCCTCCAGCTGCAGAATGCAACTAGAGATGCAACAAGAAAGAATGGACTGAATAAATTTCCTCTTTAACGTTTAAATTGTTGTTATATTTTAAGAGTTATTCACATTTTAAGCTTTAATAAATCCCTTTTCCACTTGCCGTGCCCGTCAGCTGCACCTGCACAGTAATACCTGTGTGTTCTACGTCACAATGGGAGGGAATGGCTGCGCCGCCGGAGAGCCACTAAGAGTGGATGGGGGGGGGGGTTTGAGGGGGGGATGGGGTGAGTGCGTGGGGGAGGTGAAGGGGGCAATGGGCAGAGTGAGGGGGTGAGGGGAGGAGGGGAGATCAGGGGCATCAGCCGGGCCTGTGCAGTTGGGGGCTATGCCTGAGTGGTGAAATATTGGAATTGGTGGAGAGGTGGAATATTACGTTGAGGGACCAGCCCACCCATGTAAGAATGGGACCCAACGTGTCCCACTTAGTCTAGTCATTTATAACATTATGACATTCATTGAACATAGATCATAGTACAGTACAGCACAAGAAGAGGTTCTTAGGGCCATTATATCTGTCAAACATGATGCAAACAACAACTTTTATCTGCCATTACAGATATGTCTCCCTGCATATCCATACGCCTATCCAAACGTCTCTCAAATGTCACGATCGTATCTGCCTCAACCACTACCCCCAACAGTGCATTCCAGGCACTCACCACCCTCTGTGTAAAAAACTTGCCCTGCAAATCTCCTTTAAATTTTGCCCCTCTCACCTTAAAGCTGTGCCCTCTGCTATTTGATTTTCCCATCTTGGGAAAATGGTTCTGATTGTCTATCCTACCCATGTTTCTCATAATTTCTCATCATTTTACATACTCCTATCTACGCCTCTCATAATGTTATGAGATAAGTTACTGAGTTAAACCAATACCTTCTCAGGTTGGACAGTGTGCTGACTTTAACTCTAGTGCAAACATTTTTAAATTAATTTTAATTTTCTTTTCTTTTCTTTTCTTTCTTTTCTTTTCTTTTCTTTTCTTTTCTTTTCTTTTCTTTTCTTTTCTTTTAGTTTAGTTTAGTTTAGTTTAGTTTCGAGATACATTGAGGAAACAGGCCCTTTGGCCCACCAAGTCTGCACCAACCAGCGATCCCCGCATATTAGAAACATAGAAACATAGAAAATAGGTGCAGGAGGAGGCCATTCGGCCCTTCGAGCCAGCACCACCATTCATTGGGATCATGGCTGTTTATTAATACTATCCTACACACACTAGGCACAATTTTACATTTGTACCAAGCCAATTAACCTACAAACCTGTGCGTCTTTGGAGTGTGGGAGGAAACCGAAGATCTTGGAGAAATCCCACGTAGGTCACGGGGGGAACGTACAAACTCCGTGCAGACAGCCCCCGTAGTCAGGATCAAACCAGGGTCTCTGGCGCTGTAAGGCAGCAACCCTACTGCTGCTCCACCATGCAGCCCTGATTAACATGATTAACAAAATTAATTCCTCCTTAACACACCAGACTTGCATTCCAGCCAGTCCCTTTATTCTTCCAAGATCACAATAAGTATATTTCAAATCATTGGACACTTCACCACGTAGTTGCAGAAGCAGGGCACAGACACGTCGCATTAGCACACAACATTGTCATTTGATTTTGGTTGGACTTCTCAAGAATGAAAGTCAATGCATCTTATTGACTGAGGAATCTTGTTTTAATCTAATGAAAATCAAGCAAGTCTACAGAAGAGTAACACTAATTTTGAATGAAGTACCTGTAAATTGATCCAAAATTAAAAACCCAGAAATACAACTTCTACAATTTCCTTTCAAATGCAAATATTGAATCTGCTTCTTCTAGGGAGGTCATTGAGACCTTAGCAATGCATTGCATTTAACAAAACTCCTGTCCTGCCCCACTAGTTCGTCAGACATCTACTGTAGTTTAAATCCCAGCTCACGCCCTCCCTTCTCCTCCCCTTCCCTCCCCTCCCCTTGTTGCTGACATTTCTGCTTTGCGTTTAGTTTAGTTTGACTTAACTTAGAGATACAGCATGGAAACAGGGCCTTCGGCCCACCGAGTCCATGCTGACCAGAGATCCCCACACACTAGCTCTATCCTACACACCAGGGGCAATTTACAATTTTTATCAAAGCCAAATTAACCTACAAGCCTGCATGTCTTTGGAGTTTGAGTGGAAACCTGAGCAAACCCCACTTGGTCACAGGAAGAATGTGTGTGCAGACAGCACCAGTCCTCAGGATGAAACTTGGGTCTCTGGCGCTGTAGGGTAGTAACTCTACAGCTGCACCACCATGCCGCTATTTCTATACTTTCTACCTACTATCCATAGTTAACTCAATGCCTAGTCCCTACTAAGCAATATTGCAGAAAACGAAATGAACATTAAAAGCCCTGGAGTAACTCCACAATCTCAAGGGTGGGATTCAATTACAGCAATGGACTTGGCACATACCACTTTGTCAAATCAAGGTTAGGCTGGAAGACTGACAGACTTGAAACTTGACCTTATGCTGGAGTTATTTACTCAATCATCGTATTGGCAAGATACTCCAGACATTCATCCATTACAGCTGATGGAGAATCCCCTTTAGCCAAATGACAGTAAATAAACAGGACGCAATTAGAGACTTTTTGGAGGAATGAAGGAATGCTCAATCAAGGGCGATTTTGGTGCCAACTTCACATTTTCTGCTTCCATTGGGACTTCAGCTGAGACTGCCATGGTTAGAGCCTTTACACAACCATCTTAGAGGGGAAAGTCACATTGTCTGTGCTGGCAAAACAACTGAATTTTTGAGCTGAAAGGATAAAGTTTCAATCTTTTGCTTTGTTTTATGTTCTAAGTGACTGAGCTGTGTTACATATAAGAGCATAGACATTCTTGCAGACATCTCCATGCGCACTGCAGCCTACTTTAGTCAGAGGGTGGTAAATCTGTTGAACTCATTGCCACAGAGGGCTGTGGAGGCCAAGTCAGTGGATATTTTTAAGGCAGAGATAGACAAATTCTTGATTAGAACGGGTGTCAAGGATTATGGGGAGAAGGCAGGAAAATGGGATTAGGAGGAAGAGATCAGCCATGATTGAATGGCGGAGTAGACTCGATGGGCCGAATGGCGTAAATTCTACTCCTACAACTTGTGAACTTGTGAACTTGTACTTTATTTCTCCTTACCGTTTCTTGGTGGCGTTTGTTTCCTCTGCATTTCCACCCTCAGTATTTGTCGGATCAGGAGCTGGAAAACTCACGATTCCAAGTACCCTGCGAGTAAATTACCCGAAATCACATCTCTGCTTAAATAGGAAACACTCCAAGGGCTTTGTCGCTGTCTGCATTGCCTGGTATAGCATGACATTGAACCAGAGGGACGAGAAAGCAGCAGACTGCTCTATGAAGGAAAGACCACCGAGGGCGCGTAGGCCTAGTGAAGCTGTTCCTTTGTAAAAGTCAACATCAATTGGTAAAGCAGAGGAAATTGGAGGGGGCAAAGCAATACATAAGTTGGGAGTGGACTTGTGATTTTTATCACGACCAGGAGTAGATATTGCAACATATCCTCTCAAAGGGATTAATAACAAATTAAGTTGCTCATTCATGTTTAACAATGAAGGTTTATTTACTGAATCCTGCAACACACATGTCTTTATTTAACTTGTTAACATTCATTGGCAAGTTGTTTTGCGTTGTTAATAGCATCATAATGTAACAATATAAGAATTCGGACAAATGTCTCATTTTAAGATTATAATTTTGAACTTCTGGGGAATTTTCTTTGTAAACTCTTTGTACTAACTGTCTAGGAATGCAACAGGGACAAATAAGTTAATTGGTCTATGAGGTTTGCTAGGGACTTGTTTCCAAGGTGGTGAACCCAGTCTAACCCAGTCCCACAGGAAACATTGCATTTAAAACATTGACTTATGTCTCGTGTGGATGTAAATAATATAAGCAAGTGTGTTTTTGGGTTGTAAGCTATAGAGCTGTATGAGCCCCCTGTGTAATGATGTGGGGTAAGCACAAACGGATCATTCAGCCCAAGTCAAGGACCCATTCAAACTATTTGGATTCCCATCAGCTGTCTCCCAATGTGGGTCCTACTGGTAATGGAACAATCTGTTATTCTGGGCAGTCTTCTTGGTTAGGTAATTGTTATGTGTGAAGTGCTTGAAATTCCACTTGGCTTGTAACTTGTATTCATGTCTCCAGTTCGAAATTTCTCCATGTTCCATTGTGATCTTAAAAGACTTGGACTGCCTTTCTGCCTCGTTCTATTCTCCAATGAGACGGAGTTGGTCTCGTTTTTTTGAGACACACAGTCTCGCTTTTCTTCAGAGCTGAACGATTTAAGACCCATGTCTCAGCCTTTGTGAAACGTCTCAGTATCTTTTATGGAATTATAAAAATGTCAAGACATGCGGAGAGCGTCTGCCACATTGTGCTTGAGTTAAGGCGAGCTCCAACACCAGAGTGATCAGTTTCAATTCTACTTTTGGGCTATCAAACCAGACACAACTCTCCAGGCACATGAAAAGGACTTGGTTCCGTGAAGAGATCACGCCCCATGGCAAGCAGGCTCATGAAGAATGCAAGTTATGAAACGTTATTCACCTGCAAAGCCAAAACCTGGGAGGGATATGGATCAACAGCTGGGAAATGGGATTATCCCAGAGAATGTTTTAGTTAGCACAGGCATAATGGGACAATAACCACTTCCTCAACTATAAAATATCGATGATTCTACAGACGTTTAAACTTTTAGACTTTAGACTTTAGAGATACAGCGCCTGAACAGGCCCTTCGGCCCACCGAGTCCGTGCTGGATCATCCCATGCACTAACACTATCCCACACGCTAGGGAAAAAAATCACAATTATTACCAAAGCCAAATTAACCTACAAACCTGTATGTCTTTGGAGTGTGGGAGAAAGCTGGAGCACTCGGAGAAAGCCCACGGGGTAACAGGAAGAATGTACAAACTCCGTACAGACAGCACCCGTAGTCACGATAGAAGCCAGGTGTCTGGCGCTGTAAGGCAGCAACTCTACCATTGCAGCACCATGCCGCCCATGAACTTGCCTCCATTGCAAGACTGCTGTTTGGATATGTTAGGACAGGATGAGGATAAGACGTCAAATGTTATGGGGAGAAGGCAGGAGAATGGGGTTGAGAGGGAAGAATAGATTGGCCATGATCGAATGGTGGAGCAGACTCAATGGGCTGGATGGCTTAAATCTTTTGCTATGTCCTATGCTCTTAAGGATTTCAAATTAAGATCCGAATTGAAGGAAACAAAAGAAACCAATACATAAAGACTAAAATTGCAGTATAGTAGGTCTAGGGACCGCATTGTACGAAAAAAGAAAGAGGTTAAAAGCAGTTAGCATTTCAACATTGATTGCACAAATTAGTTTGAAGTTTGTGGAGATTATGTACGGGAACAATGACTGGATCAATCATATGGAAATGTAGCCTAGGGCAAGGGAAATTACATCTGTAGGAACAAGGTGACCAGGTTTCAGTTTTGATCTTAAAAGAATCAGCAGTAATCAAGCATCACTGGGGAATGGTGCACTTTCCACTTAGTGCAGTTTAGTTTAGAGATGCAGCGTGGAAACAGGCCCTACAGCCCACCGAGTCCGCGCCGGCCAGCGATCCCTGCACACTAACACGACCCCACACATGCTAGGGACAATCTACACTTATACCAAAGCCAAATTATCCTACAAACCTGTACGTCTTTGGAGTGTGGGAGGAAACCGAAGATCTCGGAGAAAACCCACGCAGGCCACGGGGAGAACGTACAAACTCCGTACAAACAAGCGCCCATAGCCAGGATCGAACCCGGGTCTCTTGCGCTGTAAGCGCTGTAGGGCAGCAACTTTACCACTGCGCCACTGGTCAGTTAACGTCAATGTCGAACGTGTCTGAAAAAGATTGAGTTCAGTCGACTATACCTAACAATTTAAGATCCATTCCCTCCCCTGTCCTTTCACTAAACCACAAGTACTGAGCCATAACTAATCAGACCACTGTGGAATTCCAATTCCAGATATCAATGACACTTCCTAATGTGTGGCAATCGCCTGCATTTGCTTCATTTCGACACATTTATTTTGAGGATGCGACAATATTACTCCTTTGATTTGCGGAAGGGCAAGTCTGATAAGGAGGAAGTGGGTTGAAATTCGTTTTGACATTCCAAATCAGTTTCATAATTTTGAAATTCATGCTCACAGAAATGAGGTAATTATTTCCAGTCCACCGAGGAGATTGTGGAGCGCGGGGGAGTAGCCAACGTTATTCCTTTGTGCAAAATGGGAAATAGAGTCATCCAGGAAATAGGATCATCTGGATGATTATAAGGCTGTAAGGTTCACATCCATGTAGGGAAGCTATTGAAGAGGGTTATTAGAGAAAGGATTCACTCACAGATTGAAGAGAATGAGCTAATTAGATACAACTAGGATGGCTTGGTCCAGCGTATATCATGCCTTACAAACTTGATTGAGTCTTTTGAGGAGGTGATGAACGAGATAGGCAGATGAGGGTAGACCAGTGGATGTTGTCAACTTTAGTAAGACATTTGACAAGGTTCCTTGTGGTAGGCTGATCCAGAAGATTAAACTTTAGTCTTTAGAGACACAGCATGGAAACGGAGGCGGACTAATATAGGACCAGATGGAACACAAAAAAGCTGGAGAAACTCAGCGGGTCAGACAGCATCTCCGGAGAAAAGGAATAGATGACGTTTCTGGTCTGAAGAAGGGTCTCGACCCGAGATGTCACCTATTCCTTTTCTCCAGAGATGCTGTCTGACCCTCTGACTTACTCCAGGTTTTTGTGTCCATCTTCGGTATAAAGCAGCATCTGCAGTTCCTTCCTAGACATGGGACAGATGTTGCTAGGTGGAGTTTGGGGGGAAGAGAAGGGGTGGGTTGAAGGTGGAGACAATTGCACAAAATTCTTACGCAGCTGGACACAGTCAATATAGAGCTTGATGTCTAGAATCAAGGATCACAATATCAACATATGTGGCAGGTCGTTCATAACAGAGACGAAAAGACGTTTCTACAATGGCTCTTTGGTTGTAGAGGCTCAGTCGCTGAGTATATTCAAGACAGAATTGGTAGATTTTTAGACTTAAAGGAAATAAGAACTGTGAATTAAATATACACCAACAGCTAGGATCGTGTGCTATGTAGCTGAGGAGGATACCAATGACATCAGTCTTTTAGCTAGTGACTAGAAGGTGACCAGATTACTGCAATGTGCTCAATGTTGCCAAGTCTGGCATTTCTACTGGGAATTGGACAACATTAACATTTTGGGATATCCCCTTCCAGCTATTTTTCTTAAATGAAAATGGCATGATACAAACTCCGTCTTGAAAAAAAGGAAAGTAGATCACAGTGTTTCTTTGGGCTGCCAAACAATTTCACAAACTGGTAGAATAACAAGACAAGAAGTTTGCCAGGATATCCCAATTTACCATTTTATTGCCTGGTGCAAGATGCGCTGCCTATCAATTTGCTGCTGTGAAACGTGAATGGTTAGCAATGGAACATTTTAACAATTCGCCCTCTGTCATTACTAAACCAGCCTGCAAACAATCATCTGGATTTTCCAACAGGTCATAAGAATTTTATTATTAATGATGCACTGAGACAGTATTCAAGGCCATGAAACCCATGGCTGTCAGGAACCTCCAGCGTACTGGCAGGTTTCCACAACGGGATGAGATTTACACACAGAAGGCTATTTTATTCAGGTGAATTTAAAAAATAAAATCATTTCAAATAAAAGCCAAACTTTCAAATAAGGCCAAAATATTGGCAATAAGTTTATTATAATGTATGAATTAAGAGCAGGAGTTGGTCGCTCAGGTTTCAAGCTTTCTCCGAAGATAGACACAAAATGCTGGAGTAACTCGGCGGTGGAGTGAAGGAATGGGTGACTTTTCCCATTCCTTCTCTCCAGAGATGTTGCCCACTGAGTTACTCCAGCATTTTGTGTCTACCTTCAGTGTAAACCAGCACCTGCAGTTCCTTCCTAAACATTTCAAGCTTTCTCCGCCATTTGATGAGATTACGGCCAATCTTATTGTACCCTCTACTCTGCACTGATAAGTTCATAAGTGATAGGAGCAGCATTAAGCCATTCGACCCATCAAGTCTACTCCACCAATCAATCATTGCTGATCTATCTTCCCTCTCAAACCCATTCTCCTGCCTTCTCCCCATAACCCCTGACACCCGTACTAATCAAGAACCTATCAATCTCTGCCTTAAGAGTATACATTGAATTGGCCCCCACTGCCTTCTGTGGTAATGAATTCTACAGATTCACCAACTTCTGACTAAATAAATTCCTCCTCATCTACTTCCTAAAGGTACATCCTTTTTATTCTGAGGCTATGGCCTCTGGTCCTGGACTCTCCCACCAGTGGAAACATCCTCTCCACATCCACTCTCCACATCGAGGCCTTTCGCTATTCGGTAAGTTTCAATGAGGTAAACACAGTGATGCCAATCCACAGTAACTTTTCAATCCTCTGTTCATTAAAAACACATCGAATTGTGCATTAAAATGTTCAAAGACACCTTCCACCAACCTTCAAATACTCACCACCCTCTAAGACAACAAAAATGATCTTAATTGGGCAATAACATTTTAAACATTGGTTCTACATTTTCCCACAGAAGGAAATATCCTCTCCCTATCAACCCCTGAGAATCCTATTTGTTTCAATCAAGATGATGAAAACTACAGCGGATAAAAGCCTAGCCTATGTGGACAACACACTCATTCCAGGTATTGGTTCAGTAAACCTTCACTAGTAAATTAATATCCTTCCTTAAATAAGGAGGGCAACCCACTGTACGCAATCCTCTGTATGTGGTCTTATTGGTTCCCTCGAAAACTGATGCATGACTTCACTACTTTCGCATTCAATGTAAATGCTAGTTATCCAAATTACTTGCATACTAGCCCTTTTGTTTTCCATGCACTGAAATGCACATCCGCCTGCATGCCAAAGCTCTCTAATATTTCCCTTTAGATATTATGCATCCATTTTCATTTACTTGCCAAAATGGGCACTTTCACCTTCAGCGACCATATATTTGCTCCAATTGTTAGCCTTCATAACAAGAGGAGTTGAGTATAAGAGCAAAGAGGTCATTCTGCAGTTGTACAGGGTCCTAGTGAGACCACACCTGGAGTAAAGTCTCCAAATTTGAGGAAGGACATTCTTGCTATTGAGGGAGTGCAGCGTAGGTTCACGAGGTTAATTCCCGGGATGGCGGGACTGTCATATGTTTATAGAATGGAGCGGCTGGGCTTGTATACTCTGGAATTTAGAAGGATGAGAGGGAATCTTGTTGAAACATATAAGATTATTAGGGGATTGGACACGCTAGAAGCCAGAAATATGCTCCCGATGTTGGGGGAATCCAGAACCAGGGCCCACAGTTTAAGAATTAGAGGTAGGCCATTTAGAACGTAAATGAGGAAAAACTTTTTCACCCAGAGAGTTGTGAAGCTGTGGAATTCTCTGCCTCAGAAGGCAGTGGAGGCCAATTCTCTGGATGTTTTCAAGAGATAGTTAGATAGAGCTCTTAAAGATAGCAGAGTCAGGAGATATGGCGAGAAGGCAGGAATGGGATACTGATTGTGGATGTTCAGCCATGATCATATTGAATGGCGGTGCTGGCTCGAAGGACCGAATGGCCTACTCCTGCACCTGTTGTTTATTGTCTATTGTCTATTGTTAAGACCACCAGCACATCACTCATTACACATAGCCATTCAAAAAAGACCGATTTATTCCATCACATTAGCCAATTAGTCTTCCATCATATGTATCCAAGAAGTTATCTATTATTTGATAATCCACAATAACCTGGGATTTGCTACTTTGTCAATGCTTTCTGGAATTCTAAATAGAAACATAGAAACATAGAAAATAGGTGCAGGGGTAGGCCATTCTGCCCTTCGAGCCAGCACCGCCATTCAATATGATGATGGAGCCGTTACAGAGGGAGGAGCGACGTCTGGGCGGTAGGTTCAAAAACCCATCGCGGGGCTTGTTTCAGCAGAGGCCTAGGAGCCGTTACAGAGGGAGGAGCGACGTCCGGGCGGTAGGTTCAAAAACCCATCGCGGGGCTTGTTTCAGCAGAGGCCCAGGAGCCGTTACAGAGGGAGGAGCGATGTCCGGGCGGTATGTTCAAAAACCCATCGCGGGGCTTGTTTCAGCAGAGGCCCAGGAGCCGTTACAGAGGGAGGAGTTACCCAACTCTGCAACGTTCCATCCGCAGTTCACACTTCAAATTAAGTGGGCTTGAGGAAGCCACTGATTGGTGGAAACGGACTAGGGGAAGCCGCTGATTGGCTTGTACCCAGGGTAAGGCTTTGTATATTATCCTAGGTACAGATGGGGAGAATGAGGGCCAGGGCAGTTTACTGTTCTGGATGTCAGATGTGGGAGGTCATGGAGTCTGATACCCCTCCAGACGTCCACATCTGCGCCAGGTGTGTCCAGATGGGGCTCCTAAGGGACCGTGTTAGGAACCTGGAGCAGCAGCTCGATGACCTCTGTCGGATCAGGGAGAGTGAGGAGGTTATGGAAAGGAGTTATAGGGAGGTGGTCACTCCAAGACCACGGGAGGCAGACAAGTGGGTCACTGTTAGGAAGGGCAAGGGGCAGAGGCAAGGACTAGTGAGTACCCCGGTGGCTGTACACCTTGAAAATAAGTACTCATGTTTGAGTACGGTTGGGGGGGACAGCCTTCCTGCGGGTAGCAACAGCGGCCAGGCCTCCAGTACAGAGACCGGCCCTGTTGCTCAGAAGGGTAGGGAAAAGAAGAGGAGGGCACTAGTAATAGGGGACTCTATAGTTAGGGGGACGGATAGGCGATTCTGTGGACGCAGTCAGGAGATCCGGATGGTAGTTTGCCTCCCTGGTGCCAAGGTCAGGGATGTGTCTGAATACGTCCAAGATATCCTGAAATCGGAGGGAGAGGAGCCTGAGGTCGTGGTACATATAGGTACCAATGACATAGGTAGAAAGAGAGAAGAGGTCCTGAAAGGAGAATTTAGGGAGATTGGAGGAGAGTTAAGGAGAAGGACCAAAAAAGAACAATCTCAAGATTACTGCCTGTGCCACGAGACAGTGAGAGTAGGAATGGAATGAGGTGGAGGATAAATGCGTGGCTGAGGGACTGGTGCAGAGGACAGGGATTCAAGTTTCTGGATCATTGGGACCTCTTTTGGGGAAGGTGTGACCTGTACAAAAAGGACGGGTTGCACTTGAACCCGAGGGGGACCAATATCCTGGCGGGGAGATTTGCAAAGGCAACTGGGGGGACTTTAAACTAGAACGGTTGGGGGGAGGGACTCGAATAGGGAAAGCTAGTAGTCAGGGTGTGAGGCAGGAGGCAGAGAAGGGAAGCACTCGGACCCAAAATGTAGGGGAGAAAGAAGAAAAAGATAATAAACAGAGAATAAGTGGTGGTGGGTTTCTTAAATGTGTATGTTTAAATGCTAGGAGCATTGTAAGAAAGGTGGATGAGCTTAAAGCCTGGATTGACACCTGGAAGTATGATGTTGTGGCGATCAGTGAAACATGGTTGCAGGAGGGCAATGAGTGGAAACTAAATATTCCAGGATTTCGTTGCTTTAGGTGTGATAGAGTTGGAGGGGCAAGAGGTGGGGGTGTTGCATTGCTTGTCAAGGAAGATATTACAGCAGTGCTTTGGCAGGATAGATTAGAGGGCTCGTCTAGGGAGGCTATTTGGGTGGAACTGAGAAATGGGAAAGGTGTAGCAACACTTATAGGGGTGTATTATAGACCGCCTAATGGGGAGCGAGAATTGGAAGAGCAAATATGTAAGGAGATAGCAGATATTAGTAGTAAGCACAAGGTAGTGATTGTGGGAGATTTCAATTTTCCACACATAGACTGGGAAACACATTCTGTAAAAGGGCTGGATGGTTTGGAGTTTGTAAAATGTGTGCAGGATAGTTTTTTGCAGCAATACATAGAGGTACCTACTAGAGAAGGGGCAGTGCTGGACCTCCTGTTAGGAAATGAGACAGGGCAGATGGCGGAGGTATGCGTTGGGGAGCACTTCGGGTCCAGTGATCACAATACCATTAGTTTCAATATAATTATGGAGAGGGTCAGAAATGGACCTAGGGTTGAGATTTTTGATTGGAGTAAGGCTAACTTTGAGGAGATGCGAAAGGATTTAAAAGGAGTGAATTGGGACATGTTGTTTTATGGGAAGGATGTAGAAGAGAAATGGAGGACATTTAAAGGTGAAATTTTAAGAGTACAGAATCTTTATGTCCCTGTATGGTTGAAAGGAAATAGTAAAAATTGGAAAGAGCCATGGTTTTCAAGGGAAATTGGACACTTGGTTCAGAAAAAGAGAGAGATATACAATAATTATAGGCGGCATGGAGTAAATGAGGTGCTGCAGGAGTATAAAGAATGTAAAAAAAAATCTTAAGAAAGAAATTAGAAAAGCTAAAAGAAGATATGAGGTTGCTTTGGCAAGTAAGGTGAAAGTAAACCCAAAGGGTTTCTACAGCTATATTAATAGCAAAAGGATAACAAGGTATAAAATTGGTCCATTAGAGAGTCAGGGTGGACAGCTATCTGTAGAGCCAAAAGAGATGGGGGAGATATTGAACAATTTCTTTTCTTCGGTATTCACCAAGGAGAAGGATATTGAATTATGTGAGGTAAGGGAAACGAGCAGAGTAGCAATGGAAACTATGAGATTTAAAGAAGAGGAAGTGTGGTCACTTAAAAAAAATATGAAAACGGATAAGTCTCCAGGTCCTGACAGGATATTCCCTCGGACATTGAGGGAAGTTAGTGTAGAAATAGCAGGGGCTATGACAGAAATATTTCAAATGTCATTAGAAACGGGAATAGTGCCGGAGGATTGGCGTACTGCGTATGTTGTTCCATTGTTTAAAAAGGGTTCTAAGAGTAAACCTAGCAATTATAGACCTGTTAGTTTGACGTCAGTGGTGGGCAAATTAATGGAAAGGATACTTAGGGATAATATATAAAAGCATCTGGATAAACAGGGTCTGATTAAGAACAGTCAACATGGATTTGTGCCTGGAAGGTCATGTTTGACTAATCTTCTAGAATGTTTCGAAGAGGTTACTAGGGAAATTGATGAGGGTAAAGCAGTGGATGTTGTCTATATGGACTTCAGTAAGGCCTTTGACAAGGTTCCTCATGGAAGGTTGGTTAAGAAGATTAAATTGTTGGGTATTAATGGTGGAGTAGCAAGATGGATTCAACAGTGGCTGAATGGGAGATGCCAGAGAGTAATGGTGAATGGCTGTTTGTCAGGTTGGAGGCCGGTGACTAGTGGGGTGCCTCAGGGGTCTGTGTTGGGTCCACTGTTGTTTGTCATGTACATCAATGATCTCGATGATGGTGTGGAAAATTGGATTAGTAAGTATGCAGATGATACTAAGATAGGTGGTGTTGTGGATAATGAAGTAGATCTTCAAAGTCTACAGAGAGATTTAGGCCATTTGGAAGAGTGGGCTGAAAGATGGCAGATGGAGTTTAATGCTGATAAATGTGAGGTGCTACATCTTGGCAGGACAAATCAAAATAGGACGTACATGGTAAATGGTAGCGAATTGAGGAATGCAGTTGAACAGAGGGATCTAGGAATAACTGTGCATAGTTCCCTGAAGGTGGAATCTCATATAGACAGGGTGGTAAAGAAAGCTTTTGGTGTGCTGGCCTTTATAAATCAGAGCATTGAGTATAGAAGTTGGGATGTAATGTTAAAATTGTACAAGGCATTGGTGAGGCCAATTCTGGAGTATGGAGTACAATTTTGGTCGCCTAATTATAGGAAGGATGTCAACAAAATAGAGAGAGTACAGAGGAGATTTACGAGAATGTTGCCTGGGTTTCAGCAACTAAATTACAGAGAAAGGCTGAACAAGTTAGGTCTTTATTCTTTGGAGCGCAGAAGGTTAAGGGGGGACGATAGAGGTCTTTAAAATGATGAGAGGGATAGACAGAGTTGACGTGGATAAGCTTTTCCCATTGAGAGTAGGGAAGATTCAAACAAGAGGACATGACTTGAGAATTAAGGGACAGATGTTTAGGGGTAACATTAGGGGGAACTTCTTTACTCAGAGAGTGGTAGCTGTGTGGAATGAGCTTCCAGTGGAAGTGGTGGAGGCAGGTTCGTTTTATCATTTAAAAATAGATTGGATGGGTATATGGACGGGAAAGGAATGGAGGGTTATGGTCTGAGTGCAGGTAGATGGGACTAGGGGAGAAAAAGTGTTCGGCATGGACTTGAAGGGCCGAGATGGCCTGTTTCCATGCTGTAATTGTTATATGGTTATATGGTTATATGGTTGATCATCCAAAATCAGTACCCCATTCCTGTTTTGATTCCCTTGAATTACGTTAGCCCTAAGAGCTATACCTAACTCTCTCTTGAAAACATCCAGTGAATTGACCTCCACAGCCTTCTGTGGCAGAGAATTCCAGATTCACAACTCTCGGGGGGAAAATGTTTTTCCTCATCTCAGTCCTAAATGGCCGACCCCTTATTCTTAACAAATGTGGCTTTTCCACTGGTTCCCCTTTATACAGGGCACATATATTGAAGCCATCACAGAGTGACATGAAATTCTTAGAAATGCTCGTGAATAGCCAGGAAATCTCTAAGATAAAAAGAGGAAGAATTCTGCACTGCGCTCCATTGAGCGTTTCAGTAAACCTCTGCGCAAGTGAAGCAAGTGTTTTAGAGACACAGAAGAAGGATCCTGGCGCAAAATGTTGCCTGCTCATTTCCTTCCACAGATGCTGCCTGATACGCAGCCTTCCGGCAGTCTGTTTTTTGCAGCAAGTGTTTTGCATTCATATTCCAACACCCTTTGAACAAACTACAACAAATCAGTTGCTTTTCAAGTTGTTTGATGTACTTGCAGGCATACCTTTATGCATCTACGAAATCGGCACACAAAGATACTTCTCAACACCCATCATATTTTTACTCTACAAAGTACTCTGTTTTCCTGATCTTTACAATGCAGATAGACACAAAATGCTGAAGTAACTCCTCGGGCGGCACGGTGGCACAGTGGTAGAGCTGCTGCCTTACAGCTCTTGCAGCACTGGAGACCCGGGTTCGATCCCGACTACGGCTGTTGTCTGTACGTTCTCCTGTGACCTGCGTGGGTTTTCTCCGAGATCTTCCGTTTCCTCCCACACTCCAAAGACGTACAGGCTTGCTATAAATGTAAATTGTCCCTAGTGTGTGTAGGATAGTGTTAATGTGCGGGGATCGCTGGTCGGCGAGGACTCGATGGGCCGAAGGGCCTGTTTCCGTGCTGTGTCTCTACACAAAACTAAACTAAACTAAACTCAGCGTCAGAGTTACTTCAGCATCTCTGCATCTCTGGACAAAAGGAATAGGTGACATTTCAGGGTCGAGATCCTTCTCTGAAGATGTTGCCTGACCTGCTGAGTGATTCCAGCTTTTTGTGTCTATCTTCAGTGTAAACCAGCATCTGCAGTTCCTCCTATACATTCACAATGCGAAGACTGATATATCTTTTAATATTATCAATTGATCATGCCGTTAATTGATCATGCCCTTTTCATTGTAATTGATCCTTCTTTTAATTGGCTGCATTTAATTACATTTTATTTTATTTTACTTATTTAAAAGTAAGCATGCAGGTACAGCAGGCAGTGAAAAAAGCTAATGGCATGTTGGCCTTCATTGCGAGAGGATTTGAATTTAGGAGCAAGGAGGTCCTACTGCAAAGTGAGACCACATCTGGAGTATTGGGTGCAATTTTGGTCCCCTAATTTGAGGAAGGACATTATTGCTATTGAGGGATTGCCGCGTAGGTTCACCAGGTTAATTCCCAGAATGGTGGGACTGACATATGAAAAAAGAACGGGTCGACTGGGCTTGTATTCACTGGAATTTAGAAGGATGAGAGGATATCTTCTTGAAACATATAAAATTCTTACAGGATTAGACAGGCTAGATGCAGGAAAAATGTTCCCGATGTTGGGGGAGTCCAGAACCAGGGATCACAGTTTAAGAATCAGGGATAGGTCATTTAGGACTGAGTTGAGGAAAAACTTTCTCTGCCACAGAAGACAGTGGAGGCCAATTCACTGGATGTTTTCAAGAGAGAGTTAGATTAGCTCTTAGGGCTAAAGGAATCAAGGGATATGGAGAAAAAGCCAGAACGGGGTACTGATTTTAGATGATCAGCCATAATCATGTTGAATTGCAGAGCTGGCTCGAAGGGCCGAATGGCCTACTCCTGCACCTATGTTTCTATGTTTCTATTCATAATCAATTAACAGCACAGATTCACAGATATCACACTCTGCCCATGAAGCTAACCTGGTTTGCTCTACTCTTTTGCTCTCTGTATTTTGGAGACAACGTTAAATAACAATTGTTAAACCAGGATTTGTGCAGCAAAAATCGGAGTGTAGGAAATTGTTGGCTTTTCCCTTAAGAGTCCAATCTAACTTCTCCATTGTGTCCACACAGCCACGAGGGGCAAATTTATGTTCTTGCCGCAGTTGTATCCTGCTGCATCTGGTTGTTATGTCATTGAGAAAAGACTTTATCCCACATCATAAAAACACATAGATTTGGAAACCATTTCGAGGCACTGAGCCAATCTGGCAAGCTTCTCCCCTAGTTTCCAATGGGAGGTAAGATGTCTTGTAACTGGTGTCAGAATTAGAATTGTGGCAGTCGTTAGACACAATGTCAGCATTTGGACATGGATGAAAAGAGCGTTACTGTTTCACAGACTGAGTTGTTCGACACAAGTGAAGGATGAGGGAGAAACAACAAATGAACAACACATGTTTATTTCCAGGTTGTAAAAGGGTATTGGTCAATCTCTGTCCACTGAGTGATTTATGCAGTGTGAAGTAGAAATGGCCTTTTCCCAGCCATGGGGGAAACACATCTAGAATCAGTCAAAGATCTTGAATAACGACACTGGAGTTTTGGATCATCGGTTGGGAAGATAGGGTGTGATTCCTACCTTTCACCAACATCTGTCGGCAGCCTTCCTCTATCTGGGCAATCTCTGTGGATCTTCAAATGACCCCCAGGATAAGAAATATAAAATTAGTACAGAGATTGCGAATGGATCCTGAAACTTAAAATGTTACCGACACTGGAATGCCAGTTCACATCAAACGCAAATCCGGAAGTGGAATACAAGGGAGTAACATTCATATGAAAACCTAAGGTAAAACTGGGCAAGATTTTCATTCTACCTGTAGCACGCTGTGGCTGTGCATATGACAATATGCCCAATGTTAGATTTAGTTTTCGAGATACAGAGCGGAAACAGGCCCTTCGGCCCAGCAAGTCCGCACCGAACAGCGATCCCCGCACATTAACACTATCCTACACACACTAAGGACAATTTTACACTTATACAAAGCCAATTAACCTACAAACCTGTATGCCTTTGGAGTGTGGGAGGAAACCGAAGATCTCGGAGAACACTCACGCAGGTCACGGGGAGAATGTACAAACTCCGTACAGACAGCACCTGTAGTCGGGATCGAACCCGAGTCTCTGGCGCTGCAAGCGTTGTAAGGTGACAACTCTACTGCTGTGCCACCGTGCCACCCTGATTTGAATAAAACCAAGTGAACCAGTAACAGTTCAACATATACAGTGCAGGTAAACACAATTTCAAAATTTGCGAGTGATCCTAAATTGAGAACCACAGAGTGAACATAAAGAGTATAACAAAAATACAGGACACAATATATAAAGCTATAGTAGGTGTATGGTTAGGAAATTAATTTCTATACAGTTTAGTTTGGTTTAATTTATTGTCATGTGTACCGAGATACGTGAAAAGCTGCGTGTTATCCTGTCTAGCTGAAAGACTACATGATTACAGTCAAGCCGTCCACAGTGTACAGATACAGGATAAAGGGAATAATGTTTAGTGCAAGATAAAGTCCGGTAAAGTACGATTAAAGATAGTCCAAGTGTCTCCAATGAGGTGGATGGTGGGTCAGGACCACTGTCTAGTTGCACCTCATGTGCAAGATGGTGAATGAAGAACCAACATATTATATGGAAGGTAAGTGTCTAAATGAATTAAATGGCATATGTTTATGCTCTCATAGAAGTCATAGTCAGTCATAGAGTCATCTAGAACAGACCCTTCAGCCCAACTCATCCACACCAACCAAGATGCTCCATCTGAGATCATTCCATTTGCCGTCATTTGACTCATATCCCTCTAAATCTTTCCTATCCATGTACACGTTCAAATGTCTTTTAAATGTTGTATTAGTACCTTCTTCAAGTACCTGCCCTGGTAGTTCGTTCCATATACCTACCACTCACTGAGTGAAAAAATTGCCACTCAGGCTCCTATAAATCTTTATCCTCTCACCTTAAACCTATGTCCTCTAGTTCTTGATTCCCCAACTCTTGGTAAAATACCCTATGCATTCTCTCTATTTCCCTCCCCCATCATCTATTATAAAAGCAAACTGAGATTTACTTCCAGAGGGGTAGAATTAAAAAATAATATAATTATGTTAAACTTGTGTTGAATCTTGATTGGGCTTAGGAGTACAAAGCACAGACTGATCAGCAACCTATCTACCACTTGCCGCAGCGCCTTAGAAAGCATTTTTTCCATGATGCATCACAGCAGGGTTTGAGAACTACCCAAGACCGCAAAGAATTGCAGAGAGTTGTGGACGCAGCCCAGACCATCACACAAACCAACCTCCCTTCCATTGACTCCATCTACACCTCACGCTGCCTCGGCAAGACCAGCAGCATAATCAAGGACGAGTCGCACCCCGGCCACTCCCTCTGTTCCCCTCTCCCATCATGCAAAAGGTACAGAAATGTGAAAACACACACCTCCGGATTCAGAGACAGTTTCTTCCCAGCTGTTATCAGGCAACAGGATCATCCTACCACAGCTATGGTCCTGAACTACTATCTACCTTACTCGGACTATCTTTGATCGGACTTTACTAGCTTTATCTTGCATGAAAGATTATTCACGTTATGTGTAGGAAGGAACCGCAAAAGCTGGTTTAAATCAAAGGCAGATACAAAATGCTGGAGTAAATGGGACAGGCAGCATCTCTGGAGAGAATGAATGGGTGATGTTTCGGGTCGAGACACTTCTTCAGACTGATCACGTTATTCACATTATACCCTTTATCATCTATCTGTACACAGTGGATGGCTCAATTGTAATTATGTATTGTGGATAGAGAACTGGCTGGCAGACAGGAAGCAAAGAGTAGGAGTAAACGGGTCCTTTTCAGTATGGCGGGCAGTGACTAGTGGGGTACCGCAAGGCTCAGTGTTGGGACCCCAGCTATTTACAATATATATTAATGATCTGGATGAGGGAATTGAATGCAACATCTCCAAGTTTACGGATGACACGAAGCTGGGGGGCAGTGTTAGCTGTGAGGAGGATGCTAGGAGGCTGCAAGTTGACTTGGATAAGTTGGGTGAGTGGGCAAATGCATGGCAGATGCAGTATAATTTGGATAAATGTGAGGTTATCCACTTTGGTGGCAAAAACAGGAAAGTAGACTATTATCTGAATGGTGGCCGATTAGGAAAAGGGGAGATGCAACAAGACCTGGGTGTCATGGTACACCAGTCATTGAAAGTAGGCATGCAGGTGCAGCAGGCAGCGAATAAAGCGAATGGTATGTTAACATTCATAGCAAAAGGATTTGAGTATAAGAGCAGGGAGGTTCTACTGGAGTTGTACAGGGTCTTGGTGAGACCACACCTGGAGTATTGCCCACAGTTTTGGTCTCCTAATCTGAGGAAAGACATTCTTGCCATAGAGGGAGTACAGAGAAGGTTCATCAGACTGATTCCTGGGATGGCAGGACTTTCATATGAAGAAAGACTGGATAGGCTCGGCTTGTACTCGCTATAATTTAGAAGATTGAGGGGGGATCTTATAGAAACGTACAAAATTCTTAAGGGGTTGGACAGGCTAGATGCAGGAAGATTATTCCCAATGTTGGGGAAGTCCAGAACAAGGGGTCACAGTTTATGGATAAGGGGGAAGTCTTTTAGGACCGAGATGAGAAAATCATTTTTTACACAGAGAGTGGTGAATCTGTGGAATTCTCTGCCATAGAAGGTAGTTGAGGCCAGTTCATTGGCTATATTTAAGATGGAGTTAGATGTGGCCCCTGTGGCTAAAGGGATCAGGGGGTATGGAGAGAAGGCAGGTACAGGATACTGAGTTGGATGATCAGCCATGATCATATTGAATGGCGGTGCAGGCTCGAAGGGCCGAATGGCCTACTCCTCCACCTATTTTCTATGTTTCTTTGTTTCTATGTCTTTCCGCTGACTGGTTAACACACAACAAAGGCATTTCACTGTACCTCGGTACACGTGGCAATAAACTAATGTAAAGTCAGTGTGTGGGGTGTGCACCATTTATGACATGCAGAACACACCAAGGTTTCTTTATCAGTGCTTCCCAATCCACGACCCTCGGCTGGCAAAGGAGCCAGCCTGTTGCACATCATCAGCAGCTCGTTCACCTCACAGTCATTTCCCTCACCATTGTTGGTCTACGTGTGGGAACTCCTTATCCGGCAGCATTGTGTACTTTCACCCCAAAGTGTTCCATTCTTATCAGCTATGCCCACATCCTGCAAAATACATTGTGGTTACCTCATTGTTGAAAGTGTAAAGAGGCACTGGAAATGGTTTGGTAGAGATTTCCAAAGATGATACCACAACCGAGTAGTTAAACATACAGTGATTACATCGCAAGTCAAGGAAAGAGAAGTTAGAATTGTAGTTTCATTGAGTTTAGTTTAATTTAGTACAGTAATTTTGTCACATGTACCAAGCTAGAGTGAAAAGCTTTTTGTTGCGTGCTACCCAGTCAGCGTAAATACTATATATGATTACAATCAAGCCATCCACAGTGTACAGATGCAGGATAAAGGGAATAACGTTTAACGCAAGATAAAGTCCGATTAAAGATAGTTCGAAGGTGTCCAATGAGGTAGATGGGAGATCAGGACTGTACTGTATGTAGAAATATAGAACTGATGATGCTGGTTAATACACAAAAGGATACAAAGTGCTGGAGTAACTCTGCAGGTCGGGCAGCGTCTCTGGAGAACATGGATAGGTGACGTTTCAGGTCAAGACCCTTCCTCAACGTAATCTCTACAAAACATGATAGGGGTGAAAGTATTATAGCATGAGTTGTTCTCATGTTCTTTATTAATGTCCTGTCAATTCTAAGTGGAAGTGTTAGATAATTCTAACAGGATGTATTAGCCTACCCAGGTCATAATCCAACATTTCTTAAGGATGACATATCTTTCCTCGTACTTCCTTAAAGGTTTGATACATTGTAAAAAAAAATATTTCCTCCTGTGGGGAGTCTGAAACTACAGGCTACTAATATGAAAGACTAATTTAATAACCTACCAGGAAATTCAGCAAGGGATTTTTTAGCACGGGAGTTATGAGTACATGACATGCACAGGCAAAGGAGTGGTTGAGGCCAAAAACATAAGGGTACAATGTGTGTAAATAAGTGTGGCGGCAGCTCGTAATGTATTTGATCATTGTGTTGCAGATCCAATCACACCTAAACCAATCCCACAGTGCTGTCTTGTTCAGAAACTGAATGCTTTTCACAAGGGTAAGCGGAAAACTGTATCCGTTGTTCAAGTTGTGGACTCTTATACATCAGCGAGACCAAACGCAAACTGGGTGATCGTTTCGCTGAACACCTTCCCTCTATCTGCCTGGACCTACCTGATCTCCCGGTTGCTAAACGCTTTAATTCCCCTTCCTATTCCCACACTGACCTTTCTGTCCTAGGTCTCCTCCATTGTCAGAGTGAGGCTAAATGCAAATTGGAGGAACAACATCTCATATTTCGCTTGGGCAGCTTACAATCCAGGGGTATGAATATTGATTTCTCTCACTTCAGGTAGCCCCGGCATTCCCTATCCCTCCCCCCACCCAAGTCGCACCCAACAAACAGCTAGCAATAGCCTGTTTCCTTTATCATCGTTACATTTTTTGCATATCTTTCATTCATTGCTTTTTATCTCTCTACATCATTGTCTATATCTCTCATTTCCCTTTCCCGTGGCTTTCCGTCTGAAGAAGGCTCGACTTGATACGTCACCCATTCCTTCTCTCCAAAGATGCTACCTGTCCTGCTGAGTTACTCCAGCATTTCGTGTCTATAAACTTGAATGAAAAGCAGTTTGGAAGATTCCCAATTAATTGATGACTTCGGAATGGAATTGAAGTTACGCAAATGAACTCAAGAGTGAGAGAAATGCAACATAATCACAAGAAGAACGTGGTCTCTCCCTTTCAACCCGTTGGATTTAGCTTCAAACTTAGGCACAGGAATGGAGTGAATGTTTCACGTTTTTGGGAGAGTACAATTTGGTGACTCCATCCATCTGAAGGAAACTGGCTCAATAAAAAGTTACAAGTGAACAGCGCAAGAATTTCCATGTTCATTACGAACATCCTGCCAATTCTAGCTGGACGTGTTAGTTTACCAGGGTCATGACCTGACACGTCCTGCAGATTACACATTTTTCCCAATATTTCCTTAATGATTTTCCTGTAGGTTATTCTGCCAACACACAAAGCTGAAAACTGAGCTGAAACGTGCTAAAAGGTGCCGATATATTCTCGTCGATTGTTAAATAGAAAAGTAGTATAATTATCACACACAATTGTGATTGATCGATGTGACTCATTAACCCTATAATGCCGCCTGTTCTGTAGGATGTCTATTAATCTAGTGATGTTCTTCAATGAAATTTGTTTGTACTTGGGAAAATATTTGAAACTATTATTAAAGATGTTGCAGCAGGGTATTTAGAAAAAGTCAAGGTATTCCAGCAAAGTCAACGTACCTTTGTGGAGGGGAGGTGTAGGAAGGAGCTGCAGATGCTGGTTTAAACTGAAGATAGGCACAAAATGCTGGAGCAACTCAGCGGGACAGACAGCATCTCTGGATAGAAGGAATGGGTGACGTTTTGGGCCGAGACCCTGCTTCAGACTGAGATGCTGACTGGTCCGCTGAGTTACTCCAGCAATTTGTGGAGTGAAGTCTTGTCTGACCAACTCCAGGAATTCTTTGAAGAAGTAACATGCGTTGTGCATTAAGATTGAGCCAGAGAATGCATTCTGCTTAAAGTATAAATCGTGTCAAGAAAACACCATGGAACAGACATTCAGAAGTGCACCTTGTTTAACAGCAAGAGAGTATGAAGGTTACAACGAAAGAACATCATACTGAGCAAAGACCTTACCAGTAATCCTATGGACACAATTCTGGAGACTGGACCTTCTGTGCTACATGAACCCTGAACCGTACATGAACCCTGACAAGGAAGATGAAGCAACCTTTCACACTGAAGGGAAACCACATCTAGTCCTAGATGTAACCCCAGCATAATTGGCAAACAATAGAACATAGAACAGTACAGGGTACACAAAAATGCTGGAGAAACTCAGTCTGAAGAAGGGTTTCGGCCCGAAGCGTTGCCTATCTCCTTCGCTCCATAGATGCTGCTGCACCCGCTGAGTTTCTCCAGCATTTTTGTGTACCTTCGATTTTCCTTCTTTAACATAGAACAGCACAGCACAGGAACAGTCCCAACGGCCCACTATGTCCATGCTGAACATGATGTCGTTCAAATAATCTTCTCTGCCTGTACGTGATCCATATCCCGCTATTCCTGCATATACTTCTGCCTATCTAAAAGCTCTTTAAACTCCCATATCATATCTGACTCCACCACCATTCCCAGCAGTATGTTCCAAACACCCACTCTCAATGTTAACTTTGCTTGATTACCTTACTCGCTACATTAAAAAAAAAACTGCCCTGCACCTCATCTTTAAAATTTGCCCCTCTCACCTTAAAGCTATGCCCTCTAGTCTTTGACATTTTCATCCTGTGGAAAAAAGGGTGTTCATGGTCCAAGACTGCGTGGTCTAATATTTCCCAGTGTCTGCAGTCAATGCTTATGTGGCCATTCCAAACAATGGCTCCAAAATCTAGACATCGATGTACAGGATGTTCTCACTGCTAAACAATTAGAGTGACAATAGACAATAGACAATAGGTGCAGGAGTAGGCCATTCGGCCCTTCGAGCCAGCACCGCCATTCAATGTGATCATGGCTGATCATCCCCAATCAGTACCCCGTTCCTGCCTTCTCCCCATATCCCCTGACTCTGCTATTTTTAAGAGCCCTATCTAGCTCTCTCTTGAAAGCATCCAGAGAACCTGCCTCCACCGCCCTCTGAGGCAGAGAATTCCCCAGACTCACCACTCTCTGTGAGAAAAAGTGTTTCCTCGTCTCCGTTCTAAATGGCTTACTCCTTATTCTTAAACTGTGGCCCCTGGTTCTGGACTCCCCCAACGTCGGGAACATGTTTCCTGCCTCTAGCGTGTCCAAACCCTTAACAATCTTATATGTTTCAATGAGATACCCTCTCATCCTTCTAAACTCCAGAGTGTACAAGCCCAGCTGCTCCATTCTCTCAGCATATGACAGTCCCGCCATCCCTGGAATTAACCTTGTAAACCTACGCTGCACTCCCTCAATAGCAAGAATGTCCTTCCTCAAATTAGGGGACCAAAACTGCACACAGTACTCCAGGTGTGATCTCACTATGGCTCTGTACAACTGCAGAAGGACCTCTTTGCTCCTATATTCGATTCCTCTTGTTATAAAGGCCAACATGCCATTCGCTTTCTTCACTGCTGCTGTACCTGCATGCTTACTTTCATAGACTGATGAACAAGGACCCCCAGACCCCATTGTACTTCCCCTTTTCCCAACTTGACGCCATTTAGATAGTAATCTGCCTTCCTGTTTTTGCTACCAAAGTGGTTGGATTGTGCTCTGTGGCAGGCAGTGATTCCACAAGGAAACATCTGCTGGCCAGCATAGACCATCAGAGACACACTGGCAATGACATCCTTAATCACCTTCTCTGAGTCTTGAGGCATCTTTGAATCATTCTCAGCTGAGTGACCACATCAGTCACGACCTGCTCATTGGAATGGGAGTAGCCAAGCATTATAAAAGTGAGGTTAAACCAAGTCTTTCGACTCATTGCACCTCAAGGTTAATTTCTATTTTTAATGAACATTATTGCAATTTGTTTTAAGTAAATTTTTCTTTAATTTTGAATTAAAAAAAAAAAACTTTCTTTATTTGTTTTTTTTAAATGAAGAGATCATCGTAGGTTCCAATAAGAAATGTCCGCAAGATATGATGTATTGGCAACAAATGCACTTCAACAGAGATTATAGACAATTTATACTGGATGATAGGAATTTATATTGTCCACATTTTAGAATTTTAAGGCTTCTTGGTTAAGACATTCAGAAATTTTACATTCTATTCCGATTACACATTGATATACATATTGGTCTTGTGCAAAAAAATATTCACTCCATGTTGACAGTTCAGTTTCCCATGACTTGCTTTCTGGCATTCGTACCACCATGATATCTTTAGTCACAGACTTTAAGCTGTCAAGATAAATCAATCAGTTGAAGGCAGACAGGTTGAGTTAATTAATTGAAGACATACGGGCTGAGTTAATCAATTGAAGACAAGTGGTTCCATCTGGTCTGGGCTCCAAATAAACCGATTATTTGCAACTAAAGACATTCACTTAAGCTGGATATCACAACGGGTTAGAACATTATCCTTCAACATCCTGAACAGTGTTAGGACACAGCCCAGACAAACAGTTGGAAAGTCTCCTTTGTCTTTTGCAAGAGTCCACTGTGAAATTTCAGAATGGGCATGGGTCCACACCACACAGCCAGTAACAGCCCATCACAATAACTCTAGTTTCCCTCTCTCCTGACTCGCAGTCTGAAGAAGGGTCTCGATCTGCAACGTCACCTATTTCTTCTCTCCAGAGATGCTGCCTGGCCCACTGAGCTACTCCAGCGTTCTGCGTCTATCCGTGGTATGATCCAGCATCTGCAGTGCCTTCCTCTCCATTTTGCTCGACCCAAAGAGTCACCTAATCCTTTTTTCTTGAGATGTTGCCTGACCTGCTGAGTTCCTCCAGCATCCCGTGTCTATCCATGGCGTAAACCAGCATCTGCAGTTCCTTCCTGCACATTTTGCTTGACCCGAAACGTCACCTACTCCTTTTCTCCAGAGATGCCGCTTGACCTCGGTGAGACCAAGCGGAGGCTTGGCGATCGTTTCGCCGAACACCTCCGGTCGGTCCGCAATAACCAACTTGACCTCCCGGTGGCTCAGCACTTCAACTCCCCCTCCCATTCCGTATCTGACCTCTCTGTCCTGGGTCTCCTCCATGGCCACAGCGAGCAACACCGTAAATTGGAGGAAATGCACCTCATATTCCGCTTGGGCAGTCTACATCCTGGGGGCTTGAACATTGAATTCTCCCAATTCTGCTAGCCCTTGCTGTCCACTCCCCTTCATCAGCCCTCTGGTTGTCTCCTCCCCTCCCCCAGCCCTCAGGCTCCTCCTCCGCCTTTTTCCTTTTTTCCTTTCTTCTCCCCACCCCGAAACGTTGCCTATTTCCTTCGCTCCATAGATGCTGCTGCACCCGCTGAGTTTCTCCAGCATTTTTGTGTACCTGCCGCTTGACCTGCTGAGTTACTCCAACATTTTGTGTCTATGGTGTAAACCAGCATCTGCAGTTCCTTCCTGCACAACCCACTAACTTTGTTTGGTTACTAGAATGGTTGTACAATAAAATAACAAAATATCACATCGAAGTGTTACAGTTCCTAAAGCTGCAATAAGGTACATTAATTTGGTAGCGGAGCAAACACTTTTCACAAAAACGTTTCACTGTACAGGTGACAATAAATTAAATGGAACTGAATTGATTTTCCACCATATTTCTCTGTTCAGATTTTATTTTTTTCAAATACTGCGTATTGGCTGAATTGGTAAAGAAGTCAATGGAAGATCATGAATCTCTAGAGCAGTAATCCTGGCCAACGAAATTGGAGGACAATGAACAAAAAAATACACAGTCGTGCCAGAGAAGAAAATAAAGGTGATTTCGAATCAAATTAGAAATTGAAGGAAGAGTGGTTTAGAGGAAAACTTATAAAACATTTTAAATGTAATAAATCTCTGGAGAACAAATTACTCACTACGGAAATGAGCATCCTAACTTGAAGCGCCAAGTCTGAATCCTAAAGGGCCTGTCCCACTTACGTGAGTTTTTCGGCGACTGCCGGCACCCGTCATAGTCGCCGCAGGTCGCCGAAAATTTTCAGCGTGTTGAAAATCCAGCAGCGACCAGAAAAAGGTACGTCTCTTTGGGCGACTACTCACGACCATACAGGCGTCACCCCACGACATTGGTGGATTTTCAACATGTTGACAATTTTCAGCGACCTGTGGCGACCTATGACGGGTGCCGGCAGTCGCAAAAAAAATTGCGTAAGGGGGACAGGCCCTTTTAATCACATTTTTACTAGGATCCTTTCACGACGCATTATACTGGCACAAGTATCTACAATGAGATTCATTTATGGTCACATTGTAAATCTGTCCATTGAGAGAGTTAGATATAGCTCAGGGCTAACGGAATCAAGGGATATGGGGAACAAGCAGGAACGGGGTACTGAAAGGCCTACTCCTGCACCTGTTTTTTAATGTTTTCTATGTTTCTATGAAAGCAGTCTGTGACCTGGTCATGCGTTGCGTTTAGTTAAGACTAATAACAGGGCAATACAAACAGTCCAGCAATTTGCGGCAGACTAAATTGCATTGCTGCAATTATTTTCCTATAAACATGCACTAATGCATGAGCCACAAACTGACCATTGTTTTTCCACAATTTTCTAGACCATTACCAAGAAGTGCAGTAAGAAATTCTGCTAAACACAAGGACCTCCAGGTGCTGGAAACTTGAGCAAAGCGCAAAGTGCTGAATGAGCTCAGGCAGCATCTATAATGGCAGTAAGATATTTAATATCTGTATACAGTTATGATGGAAGCTGTGCGCTCAGAAAATGGTGTCTACAAACCAAAGTGTGCACTTAGCAATTAATGCTTTTGGACTTCTTTGCTAAAACTTAAATGCTTATTCGTTTTTGCACTTAAAATATCATAATTCTAATCCAATTCTAACCAAATCTTTGCTAGTCCAGGACCTAAGATCTGGGATAACCGCACTGATTCTCTGCACTTCTCTCTTTCCTCCTTCATAACACACAGTCTGATGTGACTCTAATATCCGATAACTTGACGTTATCAATAGATGTTCCATATGGCTGAAAAATCCCACATTGCCAGCCGTCTACCTCCAGATTATTTCACATCTGTGGTCAGAGGATTTAAAAAATTCAAAATGATTTGCTGGTTTACAATAAATAAAAGGAGGATTTTCCCTCAAAATCTAATTTGCTTGTTTTCTACATCTGTTTTTCACTGGACTTGTTGCATATCTTGTAACATGCTTTACCCAGGCAATAATTCTCTCCTGCTTCTCTGCAGAATATAACTCTGGTAGTTTATCATTCCAGACTTGGCATTAGTCTAACCTGGATGGGTGTCTGTGCTTATGGTCTGAAAACTGATCATAGTCATGTACTCGCATGAATATATATAAAGCCCATGACTGCTCAGCCCATCAATCTCAGTCACCCAATCCACGATAGGCAATTATAACCATATGCTCTATCTCTATGATAATTAAGACAGTTTAATTGGGACAGATGGGATCCTTTAGAAACATTAAGATATGTTTTCACAAGCCTTAATTATTTTTTGCACAAATAGTGAAATGAAGCCATCAGTAAAGAACAACTTTGGGCGTTTAGCTCTTTTCCAATTCAGAAATACCTACGTAATTTTGAGAATACGTTTTAAAAATATAGAAATGTATTTGACGTTTTTGCAATTTTGTTCATGATTGCCTGGGTGGAGTTGAGGGGGTCAAGGAGCAGTATTCTCTCAAAATATGTTGAACTTTTTAAGCATCGGGGAAATAATTTAAATTCTGTTCCAAATCTGAAATGTAGAGTTGAATTCCTTTGGGAGTTGGGATTTGGGTAATGTTGGGGAAGTTGAGGGGGTGGTGGTTTTTTCAGAACCTTAGATGGGAAATGGCAATGCTTCAACATTGTATCTTCAGTCAACCAAGCAATTTGGCAATAGTACGTCTACTGAGTACCTTGCAATTCTTGTGGGAGTTCCTGATTATAACTCTGAACATCTCAACATATATATTTTGCTGCTTTATTATTATTATAGGAAGCTGGTATTTACCAGACCAGTGCCAAAGTATAGTCGATGCAAAACCAGGTTTAATGGCGGCCCGTACTTTGTTGAATTGCCTTCAGTTGTCATTGTAAATGCAGTTAAGTTTCAGTACTCAAGCTGGATCTTACTGAGATTCCTCGGCATATCAGCTGTCGAGTCTTCATAGGATCCATAAGCCCATTGATTTCAAGGGGAATAATGACCTTCGAGGAAAGGACTAGGGGGAGTGTGGGGGAACTGCATGGAATAAACATAGGAAAATGGAAATATAGAAAATTAGAAGCAGGAGTAGCCCAGTCAGACCTTCGAGCTCACTCCACTGTTCAATGTGATCATGGCTGATCATTTGTCTAAACACCATATTCCCACTCTCTCCCCATTTTATGTCTCAGAATCGTTCTATCTCTCTAAATGTGTTCAGAGTTTTGGCCAGGGTATGAAAGAATTCCACAGGCTCAGCACACCCTGCGTGAAGTAATTTCCTGACATCTTAGTCCTAACTGTCTGGGAATGTGACACCTGGATCGAGATGTCCCAGTGAGGAGAAGAATCTTCTGCCTATTGAACCTTGTCTGAGTTTTATAAGCATCAGTGAAACGTGTAAACTCCAGTGAATACAGGCCTAGTCAACGTAATCTACCCTCAGTACCACCATTCCAGCAATCAGAATGGTGAGCCTTTCGTATCTTGCTCCGTTTACACAATAATTTGTGAATTTCCTTCAAAAATTCTCTGCAGTGTAGCCACCTGTCAAATTCTTGGCCAAAAGAAAACTCTTTTCCTTAATTATGAGTGGCTCGTTCGATGCTTTTAGTTATTTGAATCACATAATCTCTTTATTCTTTTGAAAAACATGGAATAATTTCATTTTTAGGAGTTTTTTTTTGTGTGTGCCTGAATGACAAACCAGCGGACTAGATTCCTAAGGCTTTCATGTAAAGGTCCTCCCTATTGATTTGCTCTGGGTCCTTGCCCTGCCATGCGATTCTCGAGTGTTTTAGGCCAGTAAGACAGCTCCTGTTCATCAGCACAAGCAGAGTCAAGAGGGCAGTACCGAGCAGTCATGGCTCCATGCCAGAAAGAATACCCAAGGAACCCACTGATTGACTTTAGTCTTTGGACTTTAGAGATACAGCGCAGAAACAGACCCACTCAGACCGCGCCAACTAGCAATCAGCCCACACACTAGCACTATGCCACACACGAGGGACAACTTACAGAAGCCAATTAACCTACAAACCCATACGTCTTTGGAGTGTGGGAGGAAACCCGAGCACCCGGAGACAACCCACGCGATCAACAGGGAGAACGTACAAACGCTCTACAGACAGCACCCGTAGTCAGGATCCCGGGTCTCTGGCGCTGTAAGGCAGCAGCTCTACTGCTGCGCGACCATGTCGCCCAAATTAAATCACCACCCAATAACATGCCGGTTTATCTGATTTAGTCTACACTTTGCATCAATTGAAAGGAAAATGCCAGAGTGTATTATCAAGTCTGGGAGACTGGTGATTAAAATTAGAGCACATGGTATTGGGGGTAGGGTGTTGACGTGGATAGAAAATTGTATGGCAGACAGGAAGCAAAGAGTAGGAGTGAACGGGTCCTTTTCAGAATGGCAGGCAGTGGCGAGTGGAGTGCCGCAAGGCTCGGTGTTGGGGCCGCAACTGTTTACCATATATATATTAATGATTTGGAAGAGGGAATTAGGAGCAACTGGAGTTTAGAAGGATGAGGGGGGATCTTATAGAAACATATAAAATTATAAAAGGACTGGACAAGCTAGATGCAGGAAAAATGTTCCCAATGTTGGGCGAGTCCAGAACCAGGGGCCACAGTCTTAGAATAAAGGGGAGGCCATTTAAGACTGAGGTGAGAAAAAACTTTTTCACCCAGAGAGTTGTGAATTTGTGGAATTCCCTGCCACAGAGGGCAGTGGAGGACAAATCACTGGATGGATTTAAGAGAGAGTTAGATAGAGCTCTAGGGGCTAGTGGAATCAAGGGATATGGGGAGAAGGCAGGCACGGGTTATTGATTGGGGACGATCAGCCATGATCACAATGAATGGCGGTGCTGGCTCGAAGGGCCGAATGGCCTCCTCCTGCACCTATTTTCTATGTTTCTATGTTTCTAAGTAAGTGGGATAGAGATGTATATGGTCAATGCTTTGTTTTTGTGGGCAAAATGGTGCTGGTACGCACATCATTCCTTACTGTTTGTGTCTATAGCACTTCATCATCCTCTAAGCTGCTTAAGTTGTTAATGGACCTGACCATCTAACTTAATTAATACATTAAAAAAAAACTTTAGTAATCTTTTTGTAATATTACAATTCACAAAATTTGAAACTCTAGTTTTTAACTTTTTAGAGGTTCCTGTACATCACACTGGAGATACAACATGCCATAAAGGTTCGTGTTCATGACCACGTCACCTTATCGGTAGTGAAATCAGAGGTGAGGAATTTCTATATAAGGAGTCTAGGCAGAAAGTAACTCTATAAGAAACATATAAGATTGTTAAGCGTTTGGACACGCTAGAGGCAGGAAAAACATGTTCCCGATGTTGGGGGAGTCCAGAACCAGGGGCCACAGTTTAATAATAGGAGTAAGCCATTTAGAGCGGAGACGAGGAAACACTTTTTCTCACAGAGAGTGGTGAGTCTGTGGAATTCTCTGCCTCAGAGGGCGGTGGAGGCAGGTTCTATGGATGCTTTCAAGAGAGAGCTAGATAGGGCTCTTAAAAATAGCAGAGTCAGGGGATATGGGGAGAAGGCGGGAACGAGGTACTGATTGGGGATGATCAGCCATGATCACATTGAATGGCGGTGCTGGCTCGACAGGCCGAATGGCCTACTCCTGCACCTATTGTCTATTGTCTAATGTCAACCAATTTTCCAATTAAACAGATTATTGGAAGACTAGGCAAGGCCAGCAGCATAATTAAGGATGGGTCGCACCCTGGCCATTCCCTCTTCTGCCCTTCCCCATCAGGCAAAAGGTATAGAAGTATGAAAATGCACACCACCAGATTCAGGGTCAGTTTCTTCCCAGCTGTTATCAGGCAACTGAATCATCCTACCACAACTAGAGAGCAGTGCTGAACTACTATTGACCTTTTTGGTGACCCTCAGACTATCCTTGATCGGACTTTGCTGGCTTTACCTTGCACTAAACGTTATTCCCTTATCGTGTAATCATGTATTGTCTTTCTGCTGACTGGTTAGCACGCAACAAAAGCTTTTCACTGTACCTCGGCACACGTGACAATAATCTAAACTGAACTGAGATCTCTTATGGGTCGCAGCTTTTATGGGTCAGAGAAGGCAAAGTGGCGCAGCGGTAGAGTTGTTGCCTTACAGCGCCAGAGACCCGGGATCAATCCAGATTATGGGTGCTGTCTGTACGGAGATTGTACGTTCTCCCTATGACCACATGGGTTTTCTCCGGGTGTTCCGGTTTACTCTCACACTCCAAAGACATACAGGTTTGTAGGTTAATTGGCTTCGATTAAAAAAAAAAATCTCTAGCGTGTAGGATAGTGCTAGTGTACAGGGTGGTCACTGGTCGGCATGGATACAGTGGGCAAAAAGGGGACTGTTTCTGCACTGTATCTCTAAAGTAAAGTCTAAAGCTCTCATCTTGGTGAAAGGTTGTATGTGGTCATCATTCAAACTTAGATTGATTTGTTACGTATATATGCTGTAATGATACCAAAACAATCACAGTGGGTGCACGAAGAAAGACTTGCACTTGTATAGAGGCTCCCACTAGTTTTATGAAAATTGAACCAGAATTTGTGTGTAGTTTATTTTGCTTCATTTTGATTGAAGTCACGTTATTTATAATAATCACAGTAACATCACCAAATTGGGTTGAATGTGAAAATGTATTTCCCTTCCTTTGCGAATGATTACAGGAAATTGCAGCAAATCTATAAATGGGTTTGTAGTTTGGATGAAACCACCTGCCACCTGTGGCTACTGCCTCTCCCTCTTAAGTATGATTGATGCAGCTATTGTATCTGAATACGATTTAATTATATCAGCCAGATCCTCCATCAAGAATACTGACAGAAAGCTCCACCAAAACCATTAATCCCATTGTTTTTAAGGAATATGAAATATCCTGACAGTCTAATCAGGATTTCCTGCAAGGCATAACCAACTGTGAGCAAACTTTACTGACCTGGTTTTGGGGAATTAAGAGGGAGAAAGATTAACACATTCGCCACCAATAGTAATATGTCCTTGTAATAAACATAAGCGAGCACAATTGTCGCTGGAGTCTTAAAAGGTGAACTGGGGATGATATTGTTGTGAGACAAAGGTTTACGAGTGCTTGAAATTTTGGTATAAGCAAATGTAACAACTTGCAGAGCCACTGCACCCAACATCCCAGCCATGGTTAGAGATTTTAAAAGATGCACAAAATGCTCCAGTAACAAATCGAGTTAGAGAGCTTCTCCAGAGAACATGGATATCCACGTTCTCCAGAGATGCTGCCCGACTTGCTGAGTTTAGTTTAGTTTAGTTTAGTTTAGAGATACAATGCAGAAACAGGCCCTATGGCACACCGAGACCGTACCGACCAGCGATCCCCGAACATTAACGCTATTCTACACACACTAGGGACAATTTACATTTATATCAAGCCAATTAACCTACAAACCTGTACGTCTTTGGAGTGTGGGAAGAAACCGGAAATCTCGGAGAAAGTCCACACGGTCACGGGGAGAACGTACAAACTCCGTACAGACAGCACTCGTGGTCGGGATCAAATCCGTGTCTCTGGCGCTGTAAGTTGCTACAGCAAACCCACCACTGCACCACCGTGCTGCCCAGTTTTTTTGTGTAAACTAGCGTCTGCAGTTCCTTGGGTCAGAGATCTTAATGTGGAATTTGTCACGTTTTGTACAATACCATGTCTATTATCAAATAACGTGAAGAATATTTACTGCTTTCACATTCCACCCATTGTACGAAACACAATAGCGCACCATGCAACTATTTACAGTACAGTAGATAGTGGGGAGTCCGTACAAAGTAAACCCGTTACTTTATTGGCCACTTATAAATGGATGGTAGACACAAACAGCTGGGGTAACTCAGCGGGTCAGGCAGCATCTCTGGGGAAAACGTTTTTCTCCCACATTCCAAAGACGTGCAGGTTTGTAGGTTAATTGGCTTCAGTGAAATTGCAAATTGTCCCCAGTGTGTGTAGGATAATGCTAGTGTTCGGGGATCGCTGGTCAGCACGGACTAAGTGGGCCGAAGGGCCTGTTTCCGCGACGTTTCTCTAAACTAAAAAAAACCTAAAAACTAAAGATGATTAAAATTTGAGAAAATAAGAGTGGATGAAAAAAACAGAAAATGTTTCAGGGAATTTCTAGAGATCACTTTTCTATACCAAAAAAAAGATGCTCCTTTAAAGATGTTTAAAACCATCTATTTTACCTTCTAATTCTTCAGAAATTTGTACAAGTTTGAGGATCACGGTGGCGCAGCGGTAGAGTTGCTGCCTTACAGCGAATGCAGCGCCGGAGACCCGGGTTCGATCCCGACTACGGGTGCTGTCTGTACAGAGTTTGTACGTTCTCCCCGTGACCTGCGTGGGTTTTCTGCAAGATCTTCGGTTTCCTCCCACACTCCAAAGACGTACAGGTTTGTAGGTTAATTGGCTTGGTAAATGTAAAAATTATTGTCCCTAGCGGGTGTAGGACAGTGTTAATGTGCGGGGATCTCTGGTCGGCGCGGACCCGGTGGACCGAAGGGCCTGTTTCCGCGCTGTATCTCTAAACTAAACTAAAAAGTGTCATCAAGTTAATGATCCACCACAAGACACACACCACACACCACAAGATTAACAAACAGTTTCTACCCCAAGGCCATCACCACTGAACTCTGCACTGAATACACACCCCCCATAGCCAATATTTTGTACTCCAATAACAATATATTGTGAATATTGCATATTCTGATTGACGATGTTTTTCTTGCCGTTTACATTGTCATTATTATTTATCTGATACGTTGGAGGTCCGCTCGGGCAGTGCGCATGAAATTTTGTTGTATGTATTTACAATGACAATAAAGTATTATTATTAATTTTGCAGAATTTCAATCAATAAAAATTCCACAATGCCATGAGGGCATTTCTTCAGCATACACAGTGTATGGTGAAGGGAGAGAATGTGCTGAAGTGGAATAGGTTTTCTTTAGGTGCCATGCATGATATTACGTTACATAGTACATGCAATATTACGTTACGTAGTACATTAGTTGTGTGATATGGAGAAGGAGTGCAGAAATGGAATAACTTTCCTTTGCACAAGGAAATCATTTTGTCTAGAAGCAGATATGTTCAAGCATGGGCCATTATGATTCTTTATTGTTAAAGCAAAGGTTCGCAGGTCAAAAGTAAGTGCTGTAAAACGAATAATAAAATTGGCGTAATTAAAGGAGACAGAATGTAATCATCAACAATCATCAATCATCTGATGCATTAACTGGTAGAAACGAAAGTTGCCTCTGATGTTTGACATTGATCAATACATTCAATAAGAAAAAGAGAATGTCTATAATTGCTGTTGGCATATGGCCGCAAGGGGTAAGAATCAGGAGCCAAAGATCAAAGTTTATTGCAGGACTAAAACATCTACTTCCATCCTATTGAAGTACTTTCTCGTCTCTTCTCATTTTGTTTATTAAACTATACAAGTTAATAATACTTCACATAGGGGTTCATAATCATTTTTCACAATATTATTCAGTTGCCAAATGAAGTTATGGTAGATTCAATAACGATAACACCTCCAATCTTTCACACTGCAGTGAATTTCAATTATCGTTCAAAGTCACATATGTAGAAATCCGAATATATATTCTACCTCAATTCCATAAATGCCCAATAGTTTATTTTAATTTTTAATTTTTTTAAATTTCAAAATAGACTTTATTCAAGTAATAAATATATATTCAATACAGGAACCGAACAAAAAATTCATTCTGACATTCTCGGAGGCTATACAAGCATTCAATACTGTTTACATAAATTACCCAAATTTCACAACTTTATCCCCCACCCTTGCCACTCATGTAGCCCACTGGAATGGGATACCTTCCCTTATTTTGAGGGGTGTCTCCACCATACTGTGCCCCCCATGTCCAGCAGCGGAAGAACCCTAGACTGTGGTCCTTCCCCACCGAGCCTTGGCGTTGGCTGCACCGAGCTTCAGTGCGTCCCTCAGCACGTACTCCTGCAGTCTGCAGCGGGCCAGTTGGCAACATTCCCCGACGGACATCCCTCTCCGTTGGGAGGTCAACAACACTCGGGCAGACCAAAGAGCCTCTTTCATCGAGTTGCTGACCTTCCAGCAGCACTCAATGTCAGTCTCTGAATGCGTCCCTGGGAACAGTCCGTAAATCGCAGGATCCTCTGTGACAGAGCTGTTCAGAATAAATCGTGACAGGGACCCTTGCAAACCTCTCCAGACTAGCTTCACAAATCCACACTCTGCAAAGACGTGGGCAGCCGTCTCCTCTCCATAGCAGCCGTCCAGAGGGCAGGGTGCACTGGTAGTGTGGTTCCGACGGTGCAGAAAGGATCTGACTGGGAGAGCCCCCCTCACCGCCAGCCAAGCCAGGTCTTGGGGCTTGTTGGCGAGTTCTGGCGATGAGGCATTTCGTCAGACAAGCTGGGCAGTCTGCTCTGGGAACCATGGAGCCACAGGATCCGTGGAGTCATTTCCCTGCAGTGCCTGCAGGACGTTCCGTGCTGACCACTGCCCAATGGACTTGTGGTCAAAGGTGGTGGTCCAGAAGAACCTTTCCACAAGTGACAAATGGTGCGGCAATGTCCAGCTGACTGGCACATTTCGTGGTCCAACAGTTTATTGAGCTCAGTAGTGTTTTGAGTACGTGTTTATATTGTCCAAGTGATCCAGTGCAGAGTGGAGAGCCAGTGAGATCGCATCCCTCCTTGATCTGCTGTGGCATTAGGCAAATTGTAGTGAGTCCAGGTTCTTGTTGAGATAGGAGTTGATATGCGCCATAATCAACCTTTTAAAGCACTTCATCACCACGGACATTAGTGCCATCTGTCAGTAGTCATTGAGGCATGTCACCATAATCTTCTTGGGCATTGATATTATTGGTGTCCTTTTAAAGTAGGTGGGAATCTCAGACCTTAATGAGAGGTTGAGCTTATCTGTAAAAACTCTGGCATGTTAGTCTGTGCAGGTTTTGTGAGTACGGCCAGGTACCACCATTAGGTCCACACGCTGTCTGAAGGTTCAGGCCTCATGAAGGATCTTCTGATGTCGGCCTCATGACTGAGATTGCAATGAAATTGGGGGCTATGGGAACTCGAGAAGGTGCATCAAAGTTCTTACTTTCAAAGCATGCATAGAATGCATCAAGCTCACCTGGGAGTGATGTCCTGAGCTGCCACTTGCTTTTGCCAAGTGTATAACAGAAATGCTGGTATGATATCAAAACTAATATTCAAATGAATTAGAAATTCATGGCCGCCAGGAATGAAGGCGGAACCAGTGGGGGGACCACCTGCGGCACCAAGCAGAAGATAGGATTGTTTGGTGAACTTTTGTAACATTGTCAGTGCCAGAAACGTTGCGTATTTGTGTACTGCCTAGGTCATAGAGTGATACAGTATGGAAACAGGCCCTTCGGCCCACCTTGCCCACACCGGCCAACATGTATATAGTATAGTATTTTAATGACCACACAGCCAAGCTGGTGGAATTTTGGGTTGTCAGCAGCGATACAATAATAAGAACACACAACCACAATAAAAAAAATGTAACACAAACATCCACCACAGCATTCAACACTGTGGTGGAAGGCACAAAAACTTGGCCAATCCTCCTCCACTTCCCCTCCGTGGACAGGACCAGAGTCCAGAGTCAGTCCAGGATCGGCTCTTCCTCACCGGAGACCGCGGCTTTAAGTTGTTGTAGGCCGCAGGCCGGCTATCGAGATTTAAAGTCTCCGCCGCAGCCAGAAGCACCGTAGACTGCAGGGCCGGCGGTCGAAGCTCCCCTGCAGGGGTGTTGGTAAGTCCATGCCGGCCCCGCGGTAGAAGTTGGCCGCGGGCCGGCAGTGATGGCTTCTTCTTCTTCCCTCGGGTCCCCCACGAGGGATCCCGGGCTGTAGACGCCGCACCAGCTGGAACTCTGCAGACCGCAACTTCAGGCTGTGACTTCAGGCTGCCGGCTGCCCCGGGCCAGCGAAACGGAGCGTTCCCCTCCAGCGACGGCTCACCCGCTCCACGCCGAGAGTCCACGCCGCGCCCGCCGCTGAAGCCCCGGGCGCGTCTCCGGGAAAGGCCGCGCCGATCCTTGATGTTAGGCCACGGGGGAGGCGACCTGGAAAAAGTCGCCTCTCCATGGAGGAGGCGACCGAAGCGGTTTCCCCCTTACCCCCCCACACCACCCCCCACACAAGACACACAAAGAAACACACCATACATACTTTAAAACATACTAAAAAATAAGAACAAGTTGAAAAAACTGACGTGCTGCTGACATGGCCGCTGCCCAGGGCAGCGCCCCCCCCCCCCTTCCCAGCTACACTAGTCCCTCCTGCCTGCGCTTGGTCCATATCCCTCCAAACCTGTCCTATCCATGTACCTGTCTAACTGTTTTTTAAACAATGGGACAGTCCCAGCCTCAACTACCTCCTCTGGCAGTTTGTTCCATACACCCACCACCCTTTGTGTGAAAAAGTTACCCCTCAGATTTCTATTAAATCATTTCCCCTGTCCTCTGATCCTCGATTCCCCTATTCTGGGCAAGAGTCTCTGCATCTACCCGATCTATTCATCTCATGATTTTATACTCGTATCTATATATATGATTATATACTAAAATATATATATATTAAAAAAAAATATGATAAAAAATTTAAATGAAAAAAAACCAAAAAAACTTTTCATTTCACTGCACATCTCGTATGCGTATGTGACAAATAAATTTGACTTGACTACTATATATATATATATATATATATGATTTTAGGTGTGGCCTGCTGTACGATTTAATGGGTTGTATGTGAAACAAGGCATTTCACTGTACCTACGTACATGTGGCAATAAAGTATTGTTGAATCATTGTTATATTGTATATCCTTATTGTCATTTCCTGAGTATTCGCATACCCAGAGGAAACAAAAAAACGTTCCTCAACCAGTGTCCATTCCAGTGTGCAGTAAAAAATAAATAGAAGTAAAAATACATATATCATGAACAAATTAACACTCTACTCTACTAAACATCAACAGGCGTTCCGATCGGCAGCGGCACGACAGTGGCTCTGCTGCAGTGTGTTCAGGTTGGTGGTTGGTGCACGATACTTTGGCAGGGGACAAAGTCCGTTTATCAGTCTTATAACCTGCGGGAAGAAGCTGAGGAGCATCCTGCTGGTTTTGCACCTAATGCTCCGGTACCTCTTCCCAGATGGCAGGATGGAGAATATGTGATGGGATGGGTGGTAGGGGTCTTTGATGATGGAGATCAGGTCATATAACTGTTTAGAAATTAGTGGGTGAAATGAAACTGTATTAAATTACTTATAGAGGTTTGTCAGGGCGACTTTAATAGTGCTCAAATAAATCAATCTTATCTAAGGCACAACCTGTTTATGAAAAATTAGTAAAGTTCAGGAGACTGCGACACTAAACCAGCAGTTTGGGGGGGTTTGCTTAATCATCAGTTTTGATCCTGCTTAATCCAGTTTTGATCCTGCTTAATCCAGTTTTGATCCTGCTTAATCCAGTTGACTTTATTTTTTTATTACATCACTCACTTTGTTTGGATACTTTAAAAAAGGCGGAGTAAGTTGTAAACATTCTTCTCTGCCAGGGAGGCAATGTGGCTTTGGAAGAAAGTTTTCAATTATTTTACAATCAACTGACTATAAATGATGAACAAAATATGTAGGGTGGACATGAAGAAAACATTGTTTTTAATGCAGAGAATAGTTAGGAGGATTGACCATCAGAGCAGTGGAAACAAAGTCAATCTTGGCTTTAGGGGGAAGTTGGATAGCCACCTAAAGAACACTCAAGGAACAACTACTTGTATTTCACTTCGACTGTGCTTCGATGGCAGCCTCACCTACAGTCTGTCTGTCTTTTTCGTATTTTTTTGTTATTTTTAGTGTGTTTTAAAAGTGTGTGTTATTGTTCTCTGGTTTGTTTTATCTTGGGGGTCGGGAGAAACTTTTCAAAAAAATCTGTTACCTTGCCAGAGATGCGATTGTTTTCCAGGTCGTATCTCGTTGCTCTGCGGCCTAACATTGTGGAGATGGAGTCCTTGCTCAGGACTGACTTTAAGCCACATCACGGGGGCGTGGACTTATCATCTGAGCCGATTCCTTCCCTGGGATTGCCTGTGGACTTTAACATCAAGGAGCTCGCAGTCTCGGGAGAGACCGAGTCAGGAAGCTCCAAAACCGCATGACGTTTGACTAGCCCCGACCCGGGGTAGATCGCCCGGCGCGGGGGAGCTGAGATTCCCCCCTCCCGATGCAGGAGCTTGATCGCCCCGACGAGGAAGCCCGCCACCAGATACAGGAGTAAGATCGTCCCGCCAACGGAAGGTTAGAGGCCCCCGATCGCTGGAGGACAAAGAAGGGAAGAGATTGAACTTTTTTTCGCCTTCCATCACAGTGAGGAAAGTGGAGGAGTCACTGTGGTGGATATTTATGTTAAAATGTGTTTTGTGTATTCTGTTGCTTTTAATAGTATGACTATGGCAAATCAAATTCCTCGTATGTTGCAAAACCTACTTGGCTAATAAAGTATGATTATGATTAGCTTACAACCCAGTGGTATGACAATAGAATTCTCTAATTTTAAGTAACTTCTAGTTACACTCCCCTTTCCTTCATCCGTTGTTTTACCAGTTCCATGGTTCTCCACATCGTTTCCCTCTTGAATTCACGTCTTCCCTAGTCAACATCGGGTCCATCAGGACATTGCCCTGCATGTGGTAATTTGTGGCCAGCCCGTATGGGTCCTGGTCTTCTCTTGCCTCTAGCTCATCACCCCTCCCCCCCCCCCCCCCCCACCCACACTACTATTTTCAGTCTGAAGTGAGGAGGAGAGGAGGGAATGGGACCCAGTGGATTGGTCTAAAGGGAGACAGTACAGTGGCACAGTGGTAGAGTTGCTGCCTCACTGTGCCAGAGACCTGGGTTTGATCCTGACTATGGGTGCTTGACTGTACGGAGTTTGTACGTTCTTCCCTTGACCCACTTGGGTTTTCTCCGGTTTCCTCCCACGCTCCAAAGACATACAGGTTTGTAGGTTAATTGGCTTGGTATAATTATAAATTGTCCCAGTGTGCGGGGATTGCTGGTCGGCTTGGACACGGTGGGCCGAAGGGCCTGTTTCTGCCCTGTATCTCCAAACTAAACTAAGAGAGCTGGAAAAACCTCAATAAACTCAATGGGCTGAATGTTATCCTGCGCCAAAGCAATATTATTTGCTTCAGCATTAAAGGAGAGCTGTTGGAGTAACTCAGCAGGTCAGACAGCACCAGACAGTGGAGGGAAATCAATCTTATCGTTGTCAGTGTTTTGGGTTGAGTTCTTTCATCCAGCCAGTGAGTTCTTCCAGCGGCAAATTTTGTGCTACAGATTCCATCATCTGCAATCTTTCGTTGCTCAATTCTATTTTTTGGGTTCTCATTACAGCTGGCGAACAGCATTGCCGGTGAACTTGACAGAAACTTACTTGAAAGCTCTCTGGAGTACTGAACCGATATAAAATCTGGAAAGCAAAAAAAACAGGCAGAGTAGAAGGATAAAATATATATCAAAGTCAATTAGAATACATAATTGTGAACTAAATTAGATTCTTGGAATTGATGCCAAGGAAGATTCTTTTTAGAATTTAATGGGAGTATTTGTCAGACTTCATTCCATCCATTTGAATGTTCCTGGAGTTTTTTTTATGTACGGTCTTTTCCGGTGCCTCCCCCAAAAAAATATTTATATTAATTCAACTTCCAATATTCTTGTAGTTAATTATGAAAAAATATTTCAAGGAGAAAAATAATATTTTGATTTGTTCATAGAATCCTGAAAATTAATCTGTAATTCCAAGTAAAGCAATATTTATTAACCATTCATAATTTCCCTATGGGGATTCAAAGTCTTTTCAATCCCATGGCAATAGAAGCAGTAAAAATGTTGAGGTTGAGGTTTTTCAGGAAGAATACAGCACTAGTATAGACATGTGAATGTAAGTCTGGAATAAAAATCAGTGCGTTGATATATATATTGGTGGTATAAATGTTTTAACATTTATTGTTATTTAGTTTAGAGATGCAGCGAGGAAACAGGCCCTTCGGCCCTCCAAGTCCGAGCCAACAGGCAATCCCCGCATATTAATACTATCCTACACACACACGGGACAATTTACAATTATATCAAGTCAATTAACCTACAAACCTCTTTGTCTTTGAAGTGTGAGAGGGAATTGGAGATCCCGGAGAAAACCCATGCATGTCATGGGGGAAAAGTATAAACTCCATACAGACAAGTACCCATAGTCAGGATCGAACCCAGGTCTCTGGTGCTGTAAAGCAGCAACTCTACCGCTAAGCCACTGTGCCGCCCATTGCAACTAGGACTTGATTTCAGTTTCCAACACTGTGAAAGATGCCCACACCACCTTTTCCGACCCACACCTGGTTCAGGACTGGATATATACTGTGCCAAAGGTCTGGTCCAGAGACAGGTTCAGATATCCTTGAATGAGACACTGTTCTTGAACCATTGTGCTTCGCTGGTAAACAAAGTGGATTCACAAGGAACTGCAGTTGCTGGAATCTGGATTAACAACAAAGTGCTGGAGTAACTCAGTGGGTCAGGCAACATCTGTGGAGGGAATGGATAAGTCACGTTTCTGGTCAGGACCCTCCTTCAGACAAAGTGGATTGTTGGGGTGTCCCCCTCAGAATGGAGTCCCTGACGAGTCATGATTTTAACATGACCCCCTACTGCTGTAAATTGCTCGTTCTAAGCTTGCCCCCCGTCTAGTTTCAGTCAAAAACCACTGAATCATAGAAAACATAGAAACATAGAAAATAGGTGCAGGAGTAGGCCATTCGGCCCTTCGAGCATGCACTGCCATTCAATATGATCATGGCTGATCATCCAACTCGGTATCCTGTACCTGCCTTCTCTCCATACCCCCTGATCCCTTTAGCCACAAGGGCCATATCTAACTCCCTCTTAAATATAGCCAATGAACTGGCCTCAACTACCTTCTGTGGCAGAGAATTCCAGAGATTCACCACTCTCTGTGTGAAAAATGTTTTTCTCATCTCTTCCTAAAAGATTTCCCCCTTTTCCTTAAACTGTGACCCCTTGTTCTGGACTTCCCCAACATCGGGAACAATCCTCCTGCATCTAGCCTGTCCAACCCCTTAAGAATTTTGTGAATTTCTATAAGATCCCCCCTCAATCTTCTAATCAAGCACTTGAGCATCTAATCTTTATTTTGACAAAATACAATTACAGTTCAACTACTCTACCTAACCACCCTCTAGGCCTCGCTCAGAGAAGGTCACGCACACCCAAGCGCTCTCCCAGGAGATCGACGCAGGACCTCGTGGGAGCAGACTTTTATAGGTCCCCGGACCTCGAGGGGCCAAACCACATGGGAGTGGTCTCTTTACAATCCAATTACAGATATCCCGATTAACCCCATACATAACAGACATTTCCCTAACCCAATAATACAGTGGCTAATACATTGTATTCAAACAGTGTTTCTCAGAGGAAGCGAATATCGCAACATTTGCCCTGATAAGCAAGAAAACCAGACAAGGCTCAATACCTCATCCAATCAACAATCAGAAAAGTATAGCTTTGCAACATTATTTACAATTATTTACAAGGTGTATGTCTGGTTTGCAGTCATCCAATCCATTCTATGCATTTTGCACCTAAGTGCCATGGTCTGCAGATGTTCCCATTCCCTTCCTGCAGCTTGGATCTTGGCTCTAGACAAACTGGCACCACTCTGCAGCGTGTCCCAGTTCTACAGAGAGCACTTTCAAATTGACCAAATGGCCCAGCAGCCCTGAAGCCTTTACTTAATTTTAGAGTCCTAGCCTCTCCAATCTGGCCAAGATTAACATTGCTATGGATTGAAAGATACAACGGAGTCTTCCCTTTTAACATGGGGGGAGTGATACGAGAGGAATAGATCGGGTAGATGCACAGAGTCTCTTGCCCAGAGTAGGAGAATCGAGGACTAGAGGACATAGGTTCAAGGTGAAGGGGAAAGATTTTAATAGGAATCTGAAGGGTAACTTTTTCACACAAAAGGGTGGTGGATGTATGGAACAAGCTGCCAAAGAGGTAGTTGAGGCTGGGACTATCCCAACGTTTAAGAAACAGTGGACAGGTACATGGATAGGACAAGTTTGGAGGGATATGGCCAAGCGCAGGCAGGTGGGACTAGTGTAGCTGGGACATGTTGGCTGGTGTGGGCAAGTTGGACCAAAGGGCCTGTTTCCACACAGTATCACACTATGACTCTAATAGTTTGCAAATATCAGGAGCCAGTCCTGATATTTAATTGTCCTATCTGGGACATATGGCAATAAAACACTCTTGACTTGACAATAGACAATAGACAATAGGTGCAGGAGTAGGCCATTCGGCCCGTCAAGCCAGCACTGCCATTCAATGTGATCATGGCTGATCATCCCCAATCAGTACCCGTTCCTGCCTTCTCCCCATATCCCCTGACTCCGCTATCTTTAAGAGCCCTATCTAGCTCTCTCTTGAACGTATCCAGAAAACCGGCCTCCACCGCCCTCTGAGGCAGAGAATTCCACAGACTCACAACTCTGTGTGTGAAAAAAGTGTTTCCTCATCTCCGTTCTAAATGGTTTACCCCTTATTCTTAACATTTGGACCCTGGTTCTGGATTCCCCCAACATCAGGAACATGTTTCCTGCCTCTTGCGTGTCCAAACCCTTAATAATCTTATATGTTTCAATAAGATATCCCCTCATCCTAAATTCCAGAGTATACAAGCCCAGCCGCTCCATTCTCTCAGCATATGACAGTCCCGCCATCCCGGGAATTAACCTTGTAAACCTACGCTGCACTCCCTCAATAGCAAGGACAGGTTGAGTTAGTGGGCAGATGTGTGGCAGATGCAGTATAATATAGATAAATGTGAGGTTATCCACTTTGGTGGCAAAAACAAGGGGGCAGATTATCTCAATGGGGTTAGTTAGGTAAGGGGGAGGTGCAGCGAGACCTGGGTGTCCTTGTACACCAGTTACTGAAAGTTGGCGTGCAGGTACAGCAGGCAGTGAAGAAAGCTAATGGATGTCATAACAAGAGGATTTCAGTATAGGAGTAAAAAGGTTCTTTTGCAGTTGTATAGGGCTCTGGTGAGACCACATCTGGAGTATTGTGTACAGTTTTGGTCTCCTAATTTGAGGAAGGACTTCCTTGTGATTGAGGCAGTGCAGCGTAGGTTCACGAGATTGATCCCAGGGATGGCGGGACTGTCATATGAGGAAAGATTGAAAAGACTAGGCTTTTATTCACTGGAGTTTAGAAGGATGAGGGGGGATCTTTTAGAAACATATAAAATTATAAAAGGACTGGACAAGCTAGATGCAGGAAAGATGTTCCCAATGTTGGGCGAGTCCAGAACCAGGGGGCCACAGTCTTAGAATAATGGGGAGGCCATTTAAGACTGAGGTGAGAAAAAACATTTTCACCTGGAGAGTTGTGAATTTGTGGAATTCCCTGCCACAGAGGGCAGTGGAGGCCAAATCACTGGATGGATTTAAGAGTTAGATAGAGCTCTAGGGGCTAGTGAAATAAAAGGATATGGGGAGCAGGCAGGCACGGGTTATTGATTGGGGACGATCAGCCATGATCACAATGAATGGTGGTGCTGGCTCGAAGGGCCGAATGGCCTCCTCATACACCTGTTTTCTATGTTTCTATGTCCTTCCTCAAATTAGGGGACCAAAACTGCACACAATACTCCAGGTGTGGTCTCACTAGGGCCCTGTACTCTTGACACATATAATGATTCGGGTAAGAGTGCGTAGTTCAGTAATACTATGTTTAGTTGCACGTTCAGCACCTTGATGTGTTTTTTTTAATCTATACAAGAACACAATAATCCACTGTAGAAAAAAAAAATAACAAGGGCTAAGCACCATGATAGTCCTTGATCCTGCAGGCCATGCAGTTTCCATCGTGTTTCTGTAGAAATCTTCATTGGGTTGTCATCTTCGTCCTGATCTTTGACCAATGCCATTTGAAGTCGAGGGAATGATCCAGTTGTACTCCTACTTACTTTGTGGAATCCACGTGTTTCTCCTACTCCAGGCAGAACGTGGTGTTCAACTTGAGCGCCAGATTTGCAGTCAGGGTGGAATCCTCTTGCTAAAGTTCATCACCAGTTAAATGCCGAATTTCACTGACTGCCACTGATGTAATTATCATTCAATTCTTTGCCGTCTTAGGAAAGGCTGAGGTCATTGTGTGCAAGTAACGATAAGTCAGCTGCATATATCAAGTTAGTTAATTTAGTTCAGAAAAACAGCACGGAAACAGGGCTTTCGGCCCACCTTGTCTGCACCGACCAATGATTACCAAGCCAATTAACCTACAAGCCAGTACGTCTTTGGAGTCTGGGTGGAAAACGAAAATCTCGAAGAAAACCCACGCGGTCACGATGAGAAGGTACAAACTCCGTACAGACAGAACTCATGGTCGGGATCTAACCCAGGTCTCTGGTGCTGAAAGTGCTGTAAGGCAGCAATACTAATGCTGCGCCATCGTGTCGCCCATTTAAGTGATGTTGTGTCAGGGTAATTAACGTGGATGCTGAATGGTGATGGCTCCAGGACCACTCCTGCTGAGAATCTACTGTTACCTTATGGAGCAGACCTGCATGTGTAAGAAAGAACTGCAGATGCTGGTTTAAATCAAAGATAGACACAAAATGCTGGAGTAACTCAGCGAGTGAGGCAGCATCTCTGGAGAGAAGGAATGGGCGACGTTTCGGGTCGAGACCCTTCTTCAGACTGATGTCAGGGGAGGGGGCGGGACAAAGATAGAATGTAGTCTGAGACAGTGACTAGTGTGAGGACTGGGAAGGGGGAAGGGGATGGAGAGAGAAAGCAAGGGCTATCTGAAGTTAGAGAAGTCAATGTTCATACCGCTGGGGTGTAAACTACCCATGCAAAATATAAGGTGCTGTTCCACCAATTTGCGCTGGGCCCTGACCTCCCCATTTCTGATACGGAACAGACTGTCCTCAGCAGAGGCCTCACCTTTGTTCCCCTCCGCCCCCACCTCAACGAGTTCCAGGTTCGCCATGATGTAGAGCTCTTCTTCCGTCGCCTCCGCCTCCGGGCCTTTTTCTATGGGAAGGAGTCCTCACCACCCAATGATGATCCCTTCTCCAGTCTCCAACGGACTCCCTCCTCTTGGACTCCCCCCGGATGGTCATCTACGCTCTTTAGAGCTTTTCATCTCCAACTGCCGGCGGGACATCAACTGCCTCAAATTTTCCACTCCCCTTACTCACTCTAACCTCTCCCCCCCCCCGAAGTACAGCCCTCTGGTCAGTCTGCAGCAACCCAGACTGATTAATCAAACCCGCTGACAATGGAGGTGCCAATATAGTCTGGCACGCTGACCTCTACCGGACTGAGGCCAAGCGACAACTCCTAGACATCTCCACCTACTTATCCTTGGACCATGACCCCACAGAAGAGCACCAGGCCATAATCTCAAGCACCATTGCTGATTTCATCACTTACAGCTCTCTGCCCCCTAAAGCCTCCAACCTTATCGTTCCCCAGCCCCACATGACCCGATTTTTATCTTCTCCCCAAAATCCACAAATAGAACTGTACTGGCAGACCCATTGTTTCTGTTTGTTCATGTCCCAAATAATTAATTTCCGTATCTCGACCACATCCTAACCCCCCCCCCCCCCGTCCAATCCCTCCCTACCTATGTCCAAGACACCTCACACGCTCTTCGTCTCCTCAATGACTTCCATTTTCCAGGCCCCCACTCCCTGATGTTTACTATGGATGTCCAGTCATTCTCCACCTCCTTCCCCCACAAGGAGGGTCTTAAAGCCCTCTATTTCTTCCGCGACTACAGAACCAGCCAATTACCATCTACCAATACTCTCCTCTGCACAGCAGAGCTGGTCCTTACGCTTAACAACTTCTCCCTTGACTCCTCCCACTTCCTCCAAATCCAAGGCGTAACTATGGGCACACGCATCATTCCTAGCTATGTCTGTCTCGTTGTAGAGTACGTCGAACAATCTCTGTTCCAGGCGTACACTGGCCCTATCCCCGAACTGTACCTCTGCTACATTGACGACTGCATTGGTGCTACCTCCTGCACCCATGCAGAACTCACTGACTTCATCAACTTCACCACTAATTTCCATCCTGCACTCAAATTCACTTGGACCATCTCCGACATCTCCCTACCGTTTCTAGATCTCACCATCTCCATCACAGGAAACAGACTATTGACCAACATCGACTACAAACCTACTGACTATAGCTATCTTGACTACATTTCTTCCCACCCTGCTTCTTGTAAAGACTCTATCCCCTACTACCAATTCCTCTGTCTATGCCACACCTGCGCCCAGGATGAGGTGTTCCAAGCCGGGGCATCGGAGATGTCCTCATTCTTTAGGAAACAGGGGTTCCCCTCTTCCATTATAAATGAGGCTCTCCTCGATATCCCGCAGCTCCACTCTTACTCCCCCTCCCCTCATTCGTAACAAGGACAGAGTCCCCTTTGTCCTCACCTTCCACCCCATCAGTCGTCGCATACAGCATTTAATCGTCCAACATTTTCGCCACCTCCAACGACATCACACTACTGGCCACATCTTCCCATCTCCACCCCTTTCTGCTTTCTGCATAGACCGTTCCCTCCGAAACCCCCTGGTCAACTCGTCCCTCCCCAGGTACTTTCCCCTGCAACTGCAGATGCAACACCTGTCCCTTTACCTCCCCCCTCGACTCCATCCAAGGACCCAAACAGTCTTTCCAGGTGAGGCAGAGGTTCACTTGCACCTCCTCCAACCTCATCTACTGTATCAGCTGTTCCAGGTGTCAACTTCTCTACATCAGCGAGACCTGATCAACCTATACCCGGCCACTGACAACCTCCTCCGCCTAGCGGAGCTGGTCCTTACACTTAATAACTTTTCATTTGACTCCTCCCATTTCCTCCAAATACAAGGCGTAGCTATGGGCACACGCATGGGCCCCAGCTACGCCTGCCTCTTTGTCGGGTACATAGAACAATCCTTGTTCAATGCGTACCAGGGCCCCATCCCCGACCTCTACCTCCGCTACATCGATGATTGTTTTGGTGCCACATCCTGCACCCACACACAACTGACTGACTTCATCCGCTTCACCACCAACTTCCATCCGGCACTCAAATACACCTGGACCATTTCCGGCACTTCCCTACCATTCCTTGACCTCACTATCTCCATCGAAGGTGATAGACTCCTTACCGACATCCACTACAAACCCACCGACTCCCATGGCTATCTGGACTACACTTCTTCCCACCCTGCTTCCTGTAAGGACTCCATCCCCCACTCCCAATTCCTCCATCTACGCCGCATCTGCTCCCAGGATGAGGCGTTCCACACCAGGGCATCTGAAATGTCCTCATTCCTCAGGGAACGGGGGTTCCCCTCCTCCACCATAGATGAGGCTCGCACCAGGGTCTCTGCCATACCCCGCAACACTGCTCTCTCTCCCCATCCCCCCACTCACAACAAGGGCAGAGTCCCCCTAGTCCTCACCTTTCACCCCACCAGCCGTCACATACAACAAGTGATCCTCCGTCAGTTTCGCCACCTCCAACGTGACCCCACCACTCGCCACATCTTCCCATCTCCCCCCATGTCTGCCTTCCGCAAAGACCGCTCCCTCCGTAACTCCCTTGTCAATTCTTCCCTTCCCTCCCATACCACCCCCTCCCCTGGTACTTTCCCTTGCAACCGCAAGAGATGCAACACTTGTCCCTTCACCTCCCCCCTCGACTCCATTCAAGGACCCAAGCAGTCGTTCCAGGTGCGACAGAGGTTCACCTGCATCTCCTCCAACCTCATCTATTGCATCCGCTGCTCTAGATGCCAGCTGATCTACATCGGTGAGACCAAGCGGAGGCTTGGCGATCGTTTCGCCGAACACCTCCGGTCGGTCCGCATTAACCAACTTGACCTCCCGGTGGCTCAGCACTTCAACTCCCCCTCCCATTCCGTATCTGACCTCTCTGTCCTGGGTCTCCTCCATGGCCACAGCGAGCAACACCGTAAATTGGAGGAAATGCACCTCATATTCCGCTTGGGCAGTCTACATCCTGGGGGCTTGAACATTGAATTCTCCCAATTCTGCTAGCCCTTGCTGTCCCCTCCCCTTCATCAGCCCTCTGGTTGTCTCCTCCCCTCCCCCAGCCCTCAGGCTCCTCCTCCGCCTTTTTCCTTTTTTCCTTTCTTCTCCCCACTCCCTATCAGTCTGAAGAAGGGTTTCGGCCCGAAACGTTGCCTATTTCCTTCGCTCCATAGATGCTGCTGCACCCGCTGAGTTTCTCCAGCATTTTTGTGTACCTTCGATTTTCCAGCATCTGCAGTTCCTTCTTTAACAACAGACCTGATCTCCTGGTGGCTCAGCACTTCAACAGATCAAGTGAATATTCTCTCCCCAAGATTCTTCAAATACTCTGGCTAAATTTCTTCTAATCAAGTGTATTTTTGTTTGTTATGCCCAAAACAATGTCCATTTTATTCAGAGAATTGAGGGAAGAGATATGATTCCAAATGTCTTTCTGTAGACAGTGGTATATCCTAGTTGACTCTGTTTATTGCTGCCTGTTCTTCATCAGTTTTGATGTCAATTGGAAATGGGAAGCAACTGAGTTTGCAGTGACTCATGAAAGATCATTTTACACTGGTTGAGCCTCCCTAGAATACCAGACACCTCATCCAAACTTTACAGCTTAAATGGGAAAGTTGTGTTGCTCAAGGCCTTATTCTGTGCTCAAGGTATACTTATAGAATTCTCTTTGGGGGGGTTTGGACTCGGATATCCAACAGGGATGTTTCCATTGCGACACTAGGGGAGTTTGCCCTTTATTACAATTGAATTCATTTCATCAAATTTGAAATTGTGTATTCAAGTTGCGGAATTTGACGAGACTTGACCAATTTGTGAACAGGTAATTCAAGGGATGAATTGTGATGGGGCAACTGATCAGCAACATAGTACCTAGAAATAAAGCGTAAGGAAATAATTTTGAGACTCAGACAGTAGTATATGGAACTGGCTACCAGAGGAGGTAGGTTGAGGCAAGTACAATAACAACATTCGAAATACATTTGGACAGGTAATAGGATAGGAAAGGTTTACAGGGCAAATGTGGCGGGTGGGATTATCGTAAATGGGGATCGTGGCCAGCTTGGATAAATTGGGTCGAAGGACCTGTTTCCGTGCTGTATGATTCTATTCTTGAACTAGGATTAAGGCCAAAGATTTGCAAGAATCAACAATTGGGCCAAGAAAGATATTTTCTTAAATGATTTAACCACCTAGTATTGTTTCGCATAACTTTCTACTGAACAGAATCTAATTTCGTTTTTAAGTTTCCAAAATCTCATTGCAATGCACATGTACAGAAACACTGTGGTTAATTTACTGAGCCTGGAATATTGACCTGGAATATCAACCTCAGAAGCTGACCTATTTAAATTCAAGAAGATAATTACATTTGGACGAGGAGTTGTTATGAATAATAATGACTGAGAAACCACAAAAAAAAAACCAGGGGGGTACATTTATGTTCTTTGACTAAGGAAATGTGTTTTCCTTACCCAATCTATCCTGTGATCCTGTTGGTTGACTCTTGATTACTTGCTGAAATGGTGCAGAGTGTGTCACTCATTTCAAAACCAATGAGATCGGGGAATAATCGCGAGCCAGCACTTCACAACTTCCATCAACAAACAATTTGAAAATCTGACATTCAGAAAACAGTAGCTGTCTGCAAAGGCTATCAGCTAAACTCCGCCACAACTACATTTATAGCTGTGGTCTATCAATGCATTCTACTCAGAACCACGCATCAATCAATAAGCACTGATGATTGTTTAAGAAGGAACTGCAGATGCTGGAAAATCGGTTAGACAAAAATGCTGGAGAAACTTCAGACTGCAGTCTGAAGAAGGGTTTCGACCCGAAACGTTGCCTATTTCCTTCGCTCCATAGATGCTGCCTCACCTGCTGAGTTTCTCCAGCATTTTTGTCTAAGCACTGATGATTGATCAGATTTCCTGCCACAGGCATGATTATGAGAGTCTGAAGAAGGGTCTCGACCAGAAATGTCACCTATTCCTTTTCTCCAGAGATGCTGTCTCACCCGCTGAGTTACTCCAGCTTGTTGTGTCTATCTTCGGTTTAAACCAGCATCCGCAGTTCCTTCCCACACAGGATTATCTAAACGGTCACTTCCTCTGCAGCAAAACTGAAGAGTTCCTGAAATGAGCAGAGCTTCTTTTTTGGTTTAAGAGCCATTCAGACATCCAGGAATCTATTTTGCCCTGAAAGTGATATTCAATAAAGACACTGGATGAATCCTTCATATTAAACTTGTCAAGCAGCTGACAGCAGTGTACCATCCATCTTATGTCTTGGGAGTTAATAGTGCCCACATCCAGCTCATCAGATTAAATTATCATACAGAATCACAGCAAGTTTATACAGAGAGAGCGTTCAGCCAATTGAGTCCTTACCAGCTCCATGTGTTAAAAAAAAACCCAGCTTAGCAACCCTAAAACGTCTTTCATATCAGGTACATATCCAGCTCCTATTTGGCACCACAATGTTATCTGCCCCACATTTACTCCTGGCTGTGCATCGACTCATTATTTGCGCAAAAATATTTCCACCCTTTCAAAGCTTGAGTCAAAAAGGGATACAACATGGAAGCAAGTCTTTGATCCACCAAGTCTGCATGTTCCAACTAACAGTTATCTACACTAATCCTACATTTATCTAATTTAGTTTATTCTTCCCATATTCTCATCAACTTCCCCCAGATTCTATTACGCAACTACATACTCGGGGTAATTCACAGTGGCCATCTAACCTACCAACCTGCATGTCTTTGGAATGCGGGAAGAATCTGGAACACCCAGAGGAAACCAACATGGTCACAGGTAGAACATGCAAACTCCACACAGACAGCGGAGGTCAGGATTGACTAGGGATCTCTGGCACTGCGAGGCACTGGCTCTACTTGCTGCACCAAGCATCTTCATTCTATGTCCACTGGGAAAACCATTCCACAGAGAGAACAGTTTGTCTCTAGCGACAGCATTTTCCCTATACCCTCCATGGTGTTAATTACCTCAATCAAACACCGTGGGAACCTCCTGTTCCATTCTTCATATTCTTCACTTTAAACTGATTCTTCAGTTTATCCATGAAACTGAAGTCTCTCATCCCAGTTGTCATTTTAATAAATATCTCTCCACCCTCTTCAAGTTTTCACAACTTTCCTAAACATTGGCACTCAGAACTGGTCACATTGCTCCAGCGATGGTTGAACCGACTCCCCTCTTTTCCTTCAGCTGACAAAATGGAATTTCACCCAAAATGAAGCATTGGTCTCAAACATTGCTCATTAAAAATGTGGCTGAATTTGCACTTGAAGAGCTGAAAATCTACATAGTTAGTCACTGAGATGTGAGAAATGGGAGTAACCCAAGTCACTCAATTTTTTGGCCAGTGTGGACACAATGGGCCAAGTGGCTCCAGTCTGTGCCTTGGAGACAAAAAGCTTATTAATAGTTGAATATTATGTTATGACTAACTTCTGAAGTCTTAAAGAATTTTGCATGAATGTTCAATATTTTGTCCGGTCACTCATTCAAATTCCAAAAATAAGAAGAAATGGTTTAATTCACTCATTTTAATCATAAACAGTATAAATATTCAGAAAAAAATCAAGGGTATCCATACCATCAAGCATTGTTCTCAGAATATAAAATTACCTGTACCTGTCTTTTATATATAAATAACATTCAGTTCACAACCAAACATGATGAAATTTTACAATATTAAAATCATCCTGGTATGTAGTTACTAGTGGCTTGGTAAGAACATTTACCTAGATACTAACAAGGGCAATACACAGTACAGTGCATTGTGTAAGCAAAGTTTTGTTTCCTCGGTTTATTTTGTACATTCTCCAAAATTACCCCCTTACCAAGCGAGGAGCTGTAAATACTGGAGTTTTGTAGGTGGTATCATGGTAGGTTTTGCAGCAAATCACCAAATCCTTTACTCACCGCTAATAAAATCGACAACATGATGCTGTATAACCCGATTGTATTAATGATTTGGAATGAGCAAAGATGATGCACATAATCTCCAATATTAGAAAAGGGAACTAGAATGGGATTAGATGAGTTTCCATAAACATCAATGCCTTCAGTTATTAAATTGCTCCCAAGATACAGGGTGGGAAACCCTGGCAGGGTGTGACCGCTTGCCACTGCTCAGTACTGCAATAATTAAGTTTTATTAAAGCAAGTTCCCTTTACAGCAGAACTGGGGCTGTGTTGAAAATCAAAACAAACTTGTCTCAATCTGTTTCTAAGCAGCCAAGTGATATTGGGACCAGTCCTGGCCAGCTGACAACCTTACATTCCTGTCATCCAACAGTGTCTGCAATGAATGTGATGGATTTAAACAGAAGACTCCTACACCCCATGGAATAATCCAACAACAGACAAAAGGCATGAACTATTAAGTAAAAACAGTGAATAACAGGACACGACATGCCCATTGTCATAATAAAGTGAAAAGGTATATTAATGATTTAAACTTGGGTCTTTATCAGAATTTTTTTTAAATGAACTGATTAATATTTAAATTTGCAAAATATCCATTCAGACACTTTATCTTTGTTCAACCTGTTAAAAACTGCAGCGCATTTCCAATATTTTCATTTCTATTTCTACACTTGAATTTCTCTTCCTAACGTATAATAATGGGATCCTCACATCGGTATTTTTCACTTGAACGGTGGTGCTGAAGCCCCAAAATAAAATGATAGTCGCAAATCACAACTCGACCTGTTTCTGTGCACTTTCAAAATGAACTGTATAGCTGACAGCACAGAAAGATACACTCTCTTTAACATCAAAGGCTAGAAGAAAAAAACATTCACCATTTTTATCAAATCTGACATTTAAAGCCCGACTGTGCTATTTTCTAATGTGTGGGAATTTCATCTGGAAACAATGAATTCTATCTTAGCAGTACGTGTATTTGCTCAGTAACTGAAAAATTGTGCTATGTAACTGATGCTTTTGAATTGCCAGATAGAAATAAAAGTTAAGTATACTCTTCACTGCAATTACTCCTCTTTTAATGGATAAATAGCTACCGCTATTTTTTTCACTACTGCTGTTGATAAATTCATAATGTATCAACGTTATGACAGTCCTGAAAAGGCAACGATTGTCTACAACTTAACTCCTGCAAGCCTCTCACCACTTCACACCATCCTTTTCAATGAAGTCACTCAGAACATCATTCAGGTTTCCCGCAAAATCTTTTATGAACCCTGTCCTTAAAAAATACTCAGCTCTCCACATTAGAAACTCATCTCCGTACAACACGTCAAGGTGCCCGAATATTTGTTTCTCTCTGCCTCCGTTGTCTTCTATCCCAATTTTATCCCTTTGGTCTTAATTCTCTCCCTCTGATAGTTTCCTTCACAATCACCTCATGGACAAAGCTAAAATTAAGACCCCAAAACATCTCAAATAGTAGAATAGCATCTATAAACCAATGATATACCCACAGTCTCCAAGTCTAAAGTATTTCAAATGTTGTGAAAACGCTCAACTGTTAATATAACCTCTTGTTGTATGTAACTGTGTTAAATGCTGTGTAATTTTATCAAAAGGTATATAGTGTAAATCATTTTATTTAAAGAATAGTGATAACATGGTTATTAATTGTTAAACTTTTGGCTGCTTTCCTGATTGATTTTTGTAATATTTCACATCATTAAAGTTAATCAGAACATAATTAGATTTGAATTATTTTCTAAATATTAATTTTGGAGTTAATGACTGTTGCAAGTGGATTATCTAATAATAGTTTTGTATTGAAAACAAATACACAATTTTTGGGGAGAAGTCGGTTGGATAAACTCTGCTGGTTGAATGAGCAGGGTAGACCTGTACAAGTGAGAATTCTACTCAGTGTTTGCATTGAATACATAGTTTCCCTTCTTAACACACATTTCTATCTTGATTAAAGAAACCCAGATCAGTGCGTATTTCACATAAAAATGTGTGCTACTTTGTCTCCCTGGAACTGAGGCAGAGGAATAGTCAAGCAAAGACCTCACAGCTTTGCAATGTTCACTTCTGAGATCTGTGTCCAAAAAGTATATCCAATTGTACATACAGTCTAAGTTCAGGAGTCAACCTGATGCCAAAACCAAAAAAGTGTTCAGATTCCCTAAGTGAGGAAAACAGAACTCCTCACTTTCTCTTTCGAATCAATTTTGGCATTGATCTATACTTTATACTCCAAAACCACTTTGTACCACTGCTGCGCCTCATTTGGGATGCACTAATTAAAGAATACCCTTCTCATTCGATTACACTTGACACCAGGGTGCAGAACAGAATAATTTCCAAACTCACAAAAATAGTTGTTGTAAGGCACCAATTCTAGGTTTGGATAAGAGATGAGGAAGTGAATTTGACATTCAGGCTAATGATTATCATATTTCACAATTACACAGGTTGATTAGAATTTTCATCAGAATATGTCTATGGACTTGTAGACTGCTGGTGTTTTCACTTGGGATGGAGCCCTCACAAATGGTGGAGTCCCAACCAGATTTCTCTAAAGGTCACTGGTTATTGAAAATAATCCAAAAGGTTTACTGTGAAGCAAGCTGTACAGAGGGGGAAAAGATCTTGGAAGGAATATATGTTTCCTCACATTGTAAAGTGCAATTTTCATTAAAAAAAAAGAATTAACTCTATTTGTAAAGCAACTCACAAATATGGCCAGTTTAATGCCAGAACACAGTCCAAATCCCAGAGAGCAACAATCCAGCAACAGAATAATGATGACACAAAATGCTGGAGTAACTTAGTTACTGCTGGAGTAACTGGAGTAACAGGCAGCATCTCTGACATATAATGCAAGGAGCTACGGAAATCAATCATCCATATAACCAACCAGGAGGGAGACAGAGCGAGCTGGTGTTGATGCTGGGGGCAGTGGTGCAAGGGTCAGGAGAAGTGCAAGGAGGGCTGGGTAGCCAGTGTCTGAGAGTGCAAGAAGCAGTTGATAAACCAGCACCAGTGTTGGGGCAGCAATGGGGCAGGAGGAGCGCAAGGAGGCAAAGGTCAAGGAAAGTGTGAGACGGCAGGAGCATGTGACAGTGGGAGCTGAAAGTGGAGCACGGTAGTAAGAGGGAGTGCAGACAAACGCAAGGATGAGAGCGAAACAGAGATTGAGAGAGATTGAGGGCGAGTGTCAGGCAGAAATCAAGATCGCACGTGTGAAGATATGTGTTGGGCAGGGAACAAGGGAAATCGCAAGAAAGTGAAGGAATGGGAATGAGAGGTCCACAGAGATCATATAATGTACACAGAGGGAAAAAAAAGATGCAAGGGAAAAGAGAGATACACTCTTGATAACGTTTCACTGAAAGTAATATTATTTGCATCATTTGGGTGAGAATTTTGGAAAATGTAAATTTCTTCTTTGTTAACTTTGTGAATCTTTGACTTTTGTAACTCCGAGATCATCTGTTAATGTCTAAGGCAATTGTGAAAGAGTTTAAAAGAACTGCCTTTATTTATTTGTAACAAATAAATTGTATTCAAACTCATTCTCACATTTTTTTCTCAATTGTGCATTTTGCAGTCATGTTACAGCCTTGACTATTGCAGCTACATGCCTACATGTCTGATTTATACTAGACTTGGCCCGGTGTGATGGAGGAATGTAAAGGACAGCGAGTCAACATTTTATTTTGTGTGAGTGTGAGAAAGAGGACATTCTTTCTCACACTCACACAACAGTTGTACTTGGTACTGGTATATTGTATGACATCAGGGTAGAAGACAGAAAAATGTTGATAAGGGACAAGGAACACTATTTTGAAAACACCTTCTGTTCTATCTGGCTGGTTATGTGTACAGCATCTGTTCTCAAACTGAAATATAAAAATTCAATCATACTCTGCCTTCTTTTCACTTTGTAATGTCCCAGTAATTAAAAAAACTGGACCCATGCAGTCTGGTTGGCCTTCAGTTGTGCAGAAAACCTGCTTTTAAACAACACATTTGTTTATACCTCACAATAATTGACCGATTTCCCACTCATATTATCTGTGATGTACGACAACCTGATAAAACATGCATTTCAACCACATAACACAATTACTTATTTCTAAAGAGGTCTTCATAACAATGTTCCCTACGCAATCTCTTTGGGAATATGATATATTAATGAGAAATTTGATGACAAAGGGAAAGGAGGCTTGCTTATCTTCTGTCTTGAGATAAACAAAAACATTTTAGTTAATGTGCAGTATTCTATTAACAAAAATCTGCTGAAGAAATGTACCACTCCAGCATCTCAACCTCTTGATTATTAATCAACTCATTGTTCTTCCACTTCATTACCAGAATCATTTGACATTTTTCTTCTGAAAGTTCCATCTGGAAACTTGAATAAATTCTTACAACAAAACAATTGATCACGGCCCTGTGTTTGGCTGACATCCACCTTGATTTGGATAACAAAACACAACTCAGAAAATGTGCAGGACTTGGAAGTTTGTGAGGTTGGTTGTAAAGTTCAGTCGTAAAGATAAAAGGCCAACAGCTCGTTGAAAGGCGGCGCCCAAGCTAGGCGACTCCCTGCGTGCTGGTCTCAGACAGCAAGCACGCATTACATTCGCTCCACTAAACTAAACTAAGGTTCCGTCAATGGGATAATTTGGGAGACAGGGCACAGAATCTGGAGTTACTTGTGGTTTTCTTCACAGTCGAGTGCTAGATTCTGTTGGATAAACTTGCAAGGCTATTAGAATTCTTAGTAACTTGAGACAGAAAGTCCAGGTCTGAACCCTTTTTCAGCCATAGGGAGAAAATGGCAGTGGACACAGACTGCTGTTTGCTACAATGACCAGAGTGTTCTTTTTTATTTCCATCAAATTTCCAGTCTGATGATAGATTCTTCAAGCTTCTCCCATATTAAGCCATTGGTGAATCAGATAAACAAAGGAGCATTCTGTGAAAGTTTTGTTTCTGTTGGAACTGAGCACTTGTCCGCCAGTTGCTTGCCGGGCTGTTTGGAAAACACTGACTGCAGCATACTGATTTCTCAGCATCTTTAAAACCTTCTTGTCAAATGTCTGAAGGGTCAGGTCAGAATAGTACAGAGGCAATCGTAGCACAATCTATGTCCATATGGCAGAGAGGGGAAAACCATGGGGATCTTTGATCTATAACCAGACAGATCCTGGGTCCTGTGCTATCTGCCACTGGATGGGTCATCGTGTGCCAAAAAGCCTTAGAATTACAGCATTCCAAACCCTTCACTGCCTTCATTAATGGCCAGTTTTAACATCTTATGCAGCTCTTCATATGAATCATAGGTTGGAAGGCACAACTGGTTAAAGCTGGAGATACACATTAAAAGAGAAATTGATCAGTCCAAAAACAATTTGCAGTAGATTATTTTTTTTCTCTCCACCACTGTCATTAAATATTTACTCAGTGCTGGCAATATAATGCTGCTGGTCCCTAAACAAATATATGTCCTCCGCAGACTGGTTGGCATTCAACAAAATCTTTTCACTGTACCTCAGCACGCGTGACACCAATCTAAACTCAAACATTGGGATGGGGGGGATAACCAACTCTCAATTAGGTGGTTTGTACAGAATTTATATTATTCCAATAACACGCTTTTTCCCTCTCAGCCCATACATCATCTCCTGTTTCTGTCTTGTCCCTTCCTTGTTTTTAGTCTGTTTTTACTTGTATGTTTTAGTGCATCTTTAGTTTTTGTATTATGTGGGGCTTTTTGGGGAGGGGGGGTGGGGGTTGGTTGAAACTTTGATCTCTTCTCTTGACGGAGATGCGACTTTTTCCGTATCGTATCTCCGTCCACACTGCGGTTTTAACATCGTGGAGCTGGCGGTCCCTTTGTTAGGGATCGACTTCGGGAGCTCCAACCACAGGAGCTTCAACCGCCCCGATCGCCCCAATGCAGGGGCTTCGATCGCCCCGACTGTGGAAGTTTTGATTGCCCCGACCGCGGGAAAAAAGGAGGAAAGAGGTATAAGTTATTTGCCTTCCATCACAGTGGGGAATGTGAGGTCACTGAAAATACAAGATGGACATGCTGCCTGCACTGGTGAGGACTCGGAGGGAGTGCTGTGAGTGCATTGATCTCGGTGTTTTGCGGGGACATGGCTCCATGAGGACATCCCGCAGTCTGGTGCGAGTGTGGACGGCTTTCTGACTGTTCGGGCGGACAGGGACTGCAGAGAGAGTGACAGCAGTCGGTGCAACTCTGGCCACAATACGGTGAAGGAGCGTGTGTGACCCAGACATTGAACTGATGGCTGTGGGTCTCTGCTTATGCTGTGTGCCCTGGGCATTCTCACACGCCGTTGTGGTGGCTGTTTAAGCCTATGTTTAATTTTTATGTGGTTATGTATCTTGTTGCTTTTTTGAATGACTGTTGGCAAATCAAATTCCTTGTTTACAGACTTGGCTAATAAATTAATTACAATTACAATTTCACTTCACACTCTTTCCTGTTGCATGTGTTCTAACTACCTGTGGATGTGGTTAGGGATGATAGTCCCAATAGGGGATTTTTTTGGCGCTATTTTTAGCAGACAATATATCAAGTACCCACCCACAGACGCATCCCTTTTGCTGACCCACTCACCAGGTATGAGCTGTGGGCAAGGAACTCTGCGTAGGTGCTGCAATGATCTGGAAAGATGGGCACATTGCCACAAATCCTCCCGGCGGTAGCTGGGAAGAGCCCGTTGTGAACTGCAACAACCGAGCAAGTTCCTCTTGAGTGAAACTAGACACCACTGTCCAGAACCACTTCATTACCTGTGGTGGGGGTGGGAGAGGGCGAAGAGGAAGGGACAGGGAGAGAAACACGCAGACATATGATTTAAGATTTGTCAATCATATTCGCTGTCATTTATCAATGTCACATTTCTGGTGGGTTAAATATCAAACTGGGGAGATCTTTTCACTCAATTGTGGTGATTCAACGTCAAATCATTAACCTCTATAATCTTCCCACTCGATCTTAACTTACCAGGATAGGGTCTGCTAACAACAATCAGCTCCTCGAAGCAACTAGGTCCTGATAGGTTGTGTGCCTGATGCCAAGCATCAAACCTATTCACGAACACGCTTCGTCAGAGAGTAAGTTGCTGAGGAACCTTGTGCATTGGTGTCAGATTGACAACTTAGCCCTTAACGTCAGTCAGCAAGGCGAGTTGGTTGTTGACCCAAGGAACCAGGAAGGCGAACACAACCCTGCGTTCATCAACAGAGCTGTTACAGAGCTGGTCAACAGCTTCAAGTTCCTAGGCATCCATATCACCAGCAACCTAGCCTCGTCACTGAACACAGTGATGGTTGTCAAGAAAGCACCGCAGTAGATTTACTTTCTTAGGTATGTGAGAAGATTCGGCAATTCCATGAGGATTGTCTTGAACTTCTACAAAGACACTATAGAATGTATTCTGACGCATCTCAGCCTGGTTGGCAGCTGTTCTATGCTTAATCACGGTGAGCACAGCCAAGTCCATCACAGACTTGTTACTCCCTTCCACCCAGTCCATCTTCATGGTGCATTGAATAAGGCTGAAAGGGATGCATGCCACCCTGGCGATTCCCTCTTTTGGGAGACGATACAGCAGCTTGAAAGTTCTGTCATCCAGACACAAGAACAGCTTCTTCCCCACTGCTCTGAGAAGGATAAAGGAGCGACGGGGTAGGTTGTGGCTTTTGTTTCCTGGAGGCTGAGGGGTGACGTCAGAGATATATAGAATTTTAAGGGGATTGTTTAACGTGAATGTTCAGTCTTTTTCCCAGGGTATGGGGAATCTAAAACTAGAAGGGCACAGATCTAAGATGAGAGGGAAAAGATTTAAAAGAGACCTTAAGGGCAACTTTTTCTACACACAGGATGGTGAGTATGTGGAATGAGCTGCCAGCAAAAGTAATAGAAGTGGATTCAATAACAATGTTTAAAAGGTATATGGATAAAAAAGTTTCAGAAAGATCTAGGCCAATAGCAGCCAAATGGGACTAGCTCAAGTAGGCATCTTGGTAAGCATGGGCCAAAGGCCCCATTTCCGTGCCATATAATTCCACGACTGACAACGTAACAGCTTGTGTGTCTATACAGCTTAGTCTGGCTTCTCGTGAACATAAAAATAGAACTTGATCATATAATGATCACTATTAGACAAAACATGCATCATTGTGAGTTAAATCCAGCTTTATTTAATATTAAATCTAATGTATATTGCTGTTTGTATACTAACACTTCGCAACGCAAGCACTTCGCAGCGCAAACTATCAGATGCTGCTTCACACGCTGAGTTTCTCCAGCATTTTTGTCTACCTTAGATTTTTCCAGCATCTGCAGTTCTTTCTTAAACAACGTGAATCAAATTCTTTTTGATTGCTTAATTCTACACATGGAGTTTTCACTGCCTGCTAATAACTTATTGTGGCTTAATTTAAAATATTTCAATAACATTTTCATTTTCTTATAACACCTGAAGGACTCAGCTGTGCCAACCACGCCACTGCAAATTCCCATTGCGTTATTATCTAGATTTACCTTCTCTCGGAAATGCCAGGACCCTCCAACAATGACAGCATGAGTCTTGAAATCGGGAACATTGATGTTTCCAGTCCCACACATCAACAGCTGGAAGTCAGAAATCAATAATAGAAATTACAATAGCTTTATCATTTGATTAAAAAAGTGAACAGAACAGTTTATTATTGTCGCGTGTACTGAGGTACAGTGAAAAGCTTTTGTTGCGTGCTAACTAGTTAGCGGAAATACAATACATAATTACAATTGAGCCATCCACAGTGTACAGATAACATGATAAAGGGAATAATGTGAATAACATTTAGTGCACAATAAAGTCCAGTAAAGTCAGATCAATGATAGTCTGAGGGTCTCCAATGAGGTAGATAGTAACTCAGGACTTCTCTAATTAAAGAGATATATCAGAGGATCTCGCACAATGTTGTTCACAGTTCAGATATTAAAGTGTGTAATAATGGGAGCATTATCAGTTAGGATTAATGGTCGGTAATAGCCAGGGCATTATCAATTGGGATTAATAGTCAAGGTAATAACATGGATATTATTCGGATTAATAGTCAACATAACGACAGGAACATTATCAATAAGGATTAATAGTGAAAGTAATAACTGGGACATTATCAATTAGGATTAACAGTCAAAGCATATTGAGAGGTGGGTTATTACAGAATGACAGGTTCACATAACTTGCATAAATAAAATTAAGTAATTTATAATTTAAAATTTGAAGAAAAATTGTGAAAAGTAATATTTGTAATACATTTTTCAGCTGCAAGATGTACTTTAAAATGGGAGCTTCAAAAGCCACTGGTTGCAAAAAAAATAACTGGTGATGTGCAAGAGTTCAATGAAAACAAAAATCAACTTTTTTTAAAATACTGGCATCATGCAAAAAGTTAGACTAATGGGCCTGTCCCACTTACGCGACTTTTTCAGCGACTGCCGGTACCCGTCATAGGTCGTTGCAGGTGGCCGAAAATTTTCAACGTGTTGAAAGTCCAGCGGTGACCAGAAAGACGCTACGACTCTTTGGGCGACTGAGGAGACTACTCACGACCATACAGGCGAAACCCCAGCGACATGTACGAAGCTTGTATGGTCATGAGTAGTCGCCAAAGAGTCGTACCTTGTTCTAGTCGCCGCTGGATTTTCAACATGTTGAACATTTTCGGCGACCTACGACGAGTGCCAGCAGTCGCCGAAAAAGTCGCGTAAGTGGGACAGGCCCATAATCCTTCAGATGCCAAAAATGTCTGTGTCTTTCAGGGGTCGTACGCCCCTCTTTCCAGATTTCCAGCTCAGAACATCACAGTGGGAAAGCTTTGATTTTAAAATAGACATGTGAGAAATGGAGATGCTGCAAGTTGCAAAGATACAGGGAAAATCTAAAAGGTGTGAAGACAGACCTAATCGGACTAAAGAAAAGCAGAAAGTAGTTGGTGGGGGGGAAAAGCAGTTTAAGCTACAATGGAGAGTGGTAGACCACTGACAAGATGTTATAGATATATATACACATCACTTTTAGAACACAGAACAGTACAGCATAGGAACAGGCCATTCGGCTCTCAAATGTCTGTGCTGAATGTGATGCTAAGACTGAACTTTTCAAATGCTTCAAAAGGAGGAAGTGGAAGAATGTGTTCTGGGTTACTTTTGTGAATATTTGAAGAGCTCTCACTGTCTCAAAAGGTAACATAAAACATTGGGTTCAGTGTCAAACCAAATTGCAATTTGTGGAACTTCACATGGAAACTGATGCTGTACTTCCTTAGGAAAAGAAAAGTCTGCAGTCTAGACATATCTTGCACGTATAGTTCTTAAATCCTCAATCGACTGGGGCACAGATAGAAGCCTAATAGCAGACAGCTGCCTTTGCCTCACACTGGTAACGTGTATTGATGGCACATGATTGCCATCTAGTGGTATAAAGTGATTCAGTGTAGGGAATTTAAAGCTTGTTTCATAACTTTAGACTTGAGATACAGCGTGGAAACGGCCCATACAGTAGCACTATCCTATAAACTAGGGACAATTTACAATTTTTACCAAAGCCAATTGACGAGTGTGAGGAAACCGGAGCACCGGGAGGAAACCAACGTGGTCACAGGGAGAACGTACAAACGACAAACGGACAGCACCCGTAGTCAGGAATGAACCCGGGTCTCTGGCGCTGTGAGGCAGCAGCTCTACCGCTGCGCCACTGTGCCGCCCCCTATATCCTTCACAAAAGCAATTATTTTCAAAATGCAACACTTCCCGGTGGCCTAAACTACCCAGCCCAACGGCAAGCCATTCAGAATAGAAAGCTTTTAAATTCATCTGAGCTAATCCTATTGGCATTGAGGAAAAACAAAAGATGAGGCCAGATTGTTGAGGTGGTATTAGTTTCTGGCTTGATTGTGATATCCTTCAGCATAAAACTAAGTTTACATATGGAAAATACCTTACAGGAGAATGATAAGAGAACCCCGGTATCATTAGGGATAGGAGTAGAATTAGGCCATTCGGCTCATCAAGTCTACTCTGCCTTTCAATCATGGCTGATCTAGCTCTCTAACCCTATTCTCCTGCCTTCTCCCCATAACCTTTGACACCTGTATCAGTGGAGCTACACACAGGATAAATAACAGCCACTTGGTCAGGGTAACAAAAATTGCCAGCAGCCAAGGAATTATTATCCAGCAACAAACACCCCTTCAACTGAGAAAGGAGCACCAAGGGCGAAAAGTGAATGTGGGAAATGCAGAAACTACAAGTTCATAAATAAAATAACACAGTGGTTATTTTTCAGGATTGGGATTAAATTGCCTGGATAACTGATCTCAAAAGTTTAAATCTCAATAACATAACTCAGAATTTTAAATGTAAGTAATTAAATATATCTAAAATATGAATGAAACCAGTATCAGTACTGGTGGGATGAAACATTGGGAATGTCGTTTAAAACTCATCTGCTATATGCTCTGAAATAAGCATAGCAATCAATCAGCTCAAAGGTAATTAAGTTTGAGCAATATATGTGGATCAGAGCTCTAAACATAAACACTAAAGATAGACACAAAATGCTGGAGTAACTCAGCGGGACAGGCAGCATCTCTGGCGAGATGAAATGGGTGATGTTTCGGTTCGAGACACTTCTTCAGATTGAGAGTCAGGGGAGAGGGAGACATAGAAGGGTAAGGTGTGAAAACACAGATCAAAGGGGACGATGATCAAGGAAAATGTAGAATGGTTTATTGTTAGCTGAAGGGAAGGTGACAACAAGGCATACAATCAGCCAAATGTAATCAGGAGGACAATGGAACTAGTCGGAGAACTAGGATGGAGGAGGGATGATGAGAGGGAAACCAAGGGTTACTTGGACAGTCCTGATTGGACTGATCCAGGATGGTGAGGAATCTGCCTACAGATAGGAAATGACACAGTTGGCGTCCTGGTGCCATTGCAACAACCTGGAGCTCAATGCCCTTAATCAGTGGAATTGATTGTGGACTTTCGGAGAGCTCCCCCTCCCCTCACTCACCATCAACAACACCACAGTCACATCTGTGGAGTCATTAAAGTTCCTTGGAGCCATCATCTCCAGGGACCTTAAATGGGAGGCCACCATTGACTCCAGAGTCAAAAAGGGCCAACAAAAGATTACTTCCTGCGGCCGCTGAGAAAACACAATCTGCCACAGGCATTGATGGTCCAGTTTTATACTGCCATCATAGAGTCTGTCCTCACCTTTTCCATCATGGTCTGGTTTGGCTCAGCCACCAAGCATGACATCCGGAGGCTGCAGTGCATCGTTCGATCAGCTGAGAAAGTTGTTGGCTGCAACCTTCCCCCCCATTGACGAACTGTACACTGCAAGGGCCAGGAAGCGAGCAGGTAAGATCATCTCTGACCCATCTCACCCTGGCCACAAACTCTTTGAATCACTTCCCTCTGGGAGGCGACTCCGAACTCTCAAAGCCGCCACAGCCAAACATAAAAACAGCTTTTTTCCACGAGCAGTAGCTCTACACAATAACCAAAAGTCTGCAGCCTCATTTTGCTCTGGTATTTTATTTCATTCATATGTTTAAAATACAATATTTTATTCTTAATGTTTTATTCTTAATGGTTTACTATGTGTTGTGTTGTTACTTGCGAGCAGAGCACCAAGGCAAATTCCTTGTATGCATACATACTTGGCCAATATTCATTATTCATTATTATTATTCATTATTATACATAGTTGGCTAATAACATTTATTCAATTCAATTCAACTTGAAGTTGGACAAATCAATATTTATACCGCTGGGTTGTAAGCTACCCAAGTGAAATATGAGGTGCTATCCCAATTTGCATTGGCCCTCACTCTAACAGTGGAGGCGGCCAGGAACGAAAGGTCAGTATTGGAATGGGAGGGGGAATTAAAGTGTTTAGCAACCAGGAGACGCCGTAGGCCTAGGCGGACTGAGCGGAGGTGTTCAACGAAACATAAACACTGTTGTGCATGGACATAGGAAATTATGTGTAAGTGTCAAGACAATTGAGCCCATTCTAAGCACATCGTAAACAAGAATGTAGGCCAACAAACATTAGGCCAACCTGAATGTCAAGAATTATTAAGTAAGTAATAATGCTCAGAGTAACACCCAGTAACCCTTATCTGAAGCTTCGGAATGAACAATAATATGTCATGAAAGGGGAGTGAGAAAGGGGGTAGACGAGTTGTGATTTTGTTTCTTTCTGAACAGTCCTTCAATAATCAGTGTCTGTATTTGCATGTGAAGAATGTCCAGACAGAAACAATTGCTGCCCGTTGTTCTATATTGCAGCAAGAATCCAGGGGAATGTCAGCAGCAAGTATTCTCAGGTTGATTAAAACATGCACATATTATAACACTTGGCCCCAGGAGCACCTTCCAACTACACAAGATTATTGCATCCATTTCCTGCCAAGTCATTCTTGTCAGCCAAAGAGTGCCACATTATATGCATCTTGTGTATGTATGTGTTCTTTAGAAAGCTGGATTAAGACCATCCCTATACGTGTGTACAAAAGAACTGCAGATGTAGGAAATATGTGTAGGAAAGAACTGGTTTAAATCGAAGGTAGACACAAAATGCTGGAGTAACTCAACAGGACAGGCAGCATCTCTGGAGAGAAGGAATGGGTGAAGTTTCGAGTCGTCTGAAGTAGGATCTCGACCCGAAACAGAGATGCTGCCTGTCCCGCTGAGTTACTCCAGCATTTTGTGTCTACCATCCCAATGCATGTTCACCTGGAAATTTCAGAATAATTCTGGACTTGAACCTTCACGAGAATGACTAATTGCACTCAAATCACACAATCTTAATGCCACAGCTACACATAAAACAAATTGCCTCGCTTCCACTTAATATGACAATCCAATTCTTCATTTTCTACTGTAGGAAAGAAAAGCATGAAAGGTATCTCGACACTTGAGCATGGATACCAAAATCACCTCGTTCGTAACATGTACGGGAAAATAATGCTGTAGATATTTATAGTGAATCAGAGTGTAGCTTTCCGACAAAAAATGTACCACTTCATGTAATTTGAATGTTCAGAGCAAGCGTAAACACATTTTTCAATATTTGGAGAAATTCCCTTAAATGTCTGTCAAAGACAAGCTCACACCAAAGTGAATCAACTGCTTCTTGCGCATTTATGTATTTATGTATTTGTCCCTGATTTATGTATTGGTCTTTATAACCTATTTTTTTTTAATTCTGATTATATGTTTTCTATAAATCTCTGTATGGTGTCCTTGAGACCTCGGTATAAGGCGCCCGTAAATAAAATCCATTATTATTATTATTATTATTACATACCTCCAACTCATTTTCATCAAAAATCGCTAAGAGATTTTCAGGAATTAACTCATTTAAACCTAGGGGGAAAAAAAGTGAAAATATAAAGTTAGAAAAAGTTTATGACTTTCAGTAAATTAATTGTGATTGTTTCGCTCCACTACTGGAAAAAAACTCTCAATTTATATTTTCCCCAAAACCCATCAAAATTACAAGGGACAGAACATAAGAAATTGAAACATCAAGCCTGCTGCACCATTCAGTAACATCATGGCCGATTCTATATCTCATCAAAGTCACCCATTTCCCATATCTCTTGATGTCCTTCATTGTTTTAAAACCATGGCCTCAACCTTGAGTATACTCAAAGACTGAGCAATTGCAGGCCACTTGGGTAGCGAGTGCTAAACCTCTGCAATCTTCTGAATAAAATTACATTCATCTCAACTCTAAATCTCATGTCTGGAATAACTAGATAACAAGGACTCCTACGTTAGACTCCTATTTATCCACTATAGCTCCACCTTCAACATCATAATCCCACCCAAATTTACCTCCAAACCTCTGAACCCCTCTCCCCTCTGCCATTCGACCTCGACTTTTTGATCCACAGACCATAATTAGCAAGGGTAGGTAATAACACCTCCTCCATAATAAATCGCAACAACGCCACTCTGCAAGAATGATTTCTCAGTCACTTATTATACTCTCTGTACACTCACAACTGTTCGGCCAAATTCAGTTCTAACTACAGCTTCAAGTTGATAGATGACACCACTGTGGTGGGACGAGTTACAAACAATGACGAGATGAAGTGCAGAAAGGAGATCCAGAACTTAGTGACACTGTGTTTGGACAATAACCCCTCCCTCAATGTCACCAAGATGAAGAAGCTAGTTATTGACTCCAGGAAGCATGGTGGTGTAAGGCCCCAATCAGCACCAATGGTGCAGAAGTAGAAATGGTTGAGAACTTCAAGTTCCTTGACATTAATATTACCCATGATCTGTCGTGGACCAACCACATTGATGCAACAGCGAAAAAGGCACACCAATGCCTCTACTTTCTGAGGAGACTAAGGAAATTCCAACACCTCTACCAATGCCACTACCTATTGAAGAGACTAAAGGGGCTGTCCCACTGCGGCGACCTAATCCACGAGTTCAAAAGTTTGCCCTCGACTCATAATCAATCGCAGCATGGTCGACACGAGGTCCTAGGAGGTCTTTGTAACTCTCCTTCATGCTCGAGTACTCGAGGCCTCAGCTAGGTCGCGGCGTATTGTTGAAAAATGCCCATGAGTAAAAAAAGGTCGCCATGGAAAAAAATCGATATTTTTTTACTCGTAGGTTTAGCCGAGGTAGGTCGTAGCAGATCGGCATGTTATTCGTAGGTAATCGAGGGTAGTCAAAGGTAGATAGTCTTCAACATAGTCAAAGGGAGGTCGAAGGAGATCGAAGGAGGTCGTCTTCACTCTCCACTATTCGATGTCCAATTTTCCCGAAGCTAGTCGAAGCTAGTCTTCAACATAGTCGAAGAAAGTCGAAGGAGGTCTTCCACATGACACTTTTTCAAATTCTCCTAAACTCTTCTAAACTCGCCAATTAGGTCGCTGCAGTGGGACAGACATTTAAAGGGAGCATAGTGGTGCAGGGGGCAGAGTTGCTACCTCGAAGCTCCAGAGACAAAAGTTTGAGGCTACTTAACCGGGACATACACCATAACTATTAAGTACATACATTAAGCACATTAAGTCTAAGCTTGTTTAAAGTATCGCTCCAAAAGTAGCCCAACTAAAATTCTTCCATAGACCACTGGAATGTGAGTAGTTTATAACTAACTGTTTTAGCCAGAATGTCATAAACAGGCAGTAAAGATGCTGGAAGACAAGCGGAAAACATTAACCAACACATTGTACTTAAAATAAGGCCTGTGGATCGCCCAGGGTGGCTCTTTCAACAAATACATGCAGTGACCAAATACTAGATTTGTAGTTCTCTGCTGTGAATGGTATTTGAATGTTCAGAATTTGATATAAAAGCACTGCACATAGTTACTCATATCAACAAATTTCTTGCTTCATGAACAGATGTATAAAAGCTATTCTGTACATTCATCACAATGAATTGATAGGTTAATTATGCTCAACTTCACCAATAAGAACAATGGCTCTGCTCCTTTTATACTCAAGTTTCATTGTAACAAAGTCATACCTTTAAGGAAATACTCCACTTCCTGGCGCACCTGATTGGCTAGCCTGTATTGTGCAAGCATGTTCAAGTAGAATATCTTGTTGTCGTTGGTTACTGGTACCTGCGCACCACCAGCTATCAGCTCTATAACCTGAAAGTTAAAATAAGTATATTCAAAGTGAAGATCCAAAAGAGGAAATGCAGAAGCTTTCTTGGCCATATTGCCAAGGGAATCAGTGATGCTAAATGGTGTATAGCCTCTGAGGTGTCAGGACAAGGAAGCAATGGGAAAGAAGTTTAAAGAAGAATTCCCATGGGGGTGGGAGGGGGACACAGCAGTGCAGCAACCCTATGCAGCTGCAACACAACTCCAGTGGCCCAGTTTCAACCTTGACCTCGGCTGCTGTTTGCGTGGACCTTTCACATTCTCCCTGTGACTGGGCCAGTCTCCTTCAGATGTTTCAGCTCCCTCTCACATCCCAGAGATGTACTGGTAGGTTAACTGCCTCCTGTAAATTATCCCTAGTGTAGGTAGTGACAGGAGGCTAGTTGACAGACATATGCAGGGTAAGAATAGGTTACAGATGAATCGTGGGGAGGATGGGGTAGGGGGTGGGGCCAATGAGACTGCGCCGAGCTGACGTGATGGGCTGAATAGGCTCGCTCTGTATTGTACAAACAGAGATAGACACAAAGTGCTGGAGTAACTCAGAGGGCCAGGCAGCATCTCTGGAGAAAAAGAACGAATGACGCTTCGGGTCAGGACTCTTCTTCAGAGTCACCTTTGCTCAGTTTTGGTTTTCTGTCACTGTAAAGCTACATTTCTATTTACCTTTGATTTAATCTGAGTGAAGTCTTCTTACTGCCATGGATATTTTTTCACAGCCAAAACTGAAACGTCGCATATCCATTTTCTCCAGAGATGCTGCCTGGCCCACTGAGTTACTCCAGCACTTTGTGTCTAACTATTGGTGTACCCCAGCATCTTCATTTCTTTGTTTCTACATTTTGAACAATACAGAGGTTTTGTATTGTTCACGTTTGTGCATGCGATCTAGAGGGAGCCTATTCAGGTTCATATCAGAATCAGAACCTGCACGAGATAGCCCAGATGTTGGCGGTTTTGCAGTAGCAAGCAGAAGCAGAATCCTCAATGTAAGGACATGTTTAATAAATAGTTTTTTGGGAGTTAAGAGATTTATTAAAATACAACACCCCAAATCCCAAGTACTAATCAGTACCATTGGCTAACAAGTACTTGAATTGACTACTGAGTGAGGCCATCTTCAGTCTACATGAAAGAAAGGAAGTAATGTTTCACCTGACTCAGTGAAAAGCAGCAAATATGTATTCCTAAGTAGGGGGATAGTAATATTTAGGTTAAGAGGCAAGAAGATAAAAGAAAAAAAGAAGATAATTGTATTAAAAAATATCCATGGCAGTAAGCAGACTTCACTCGGATGAAATCGAAGGTAAATAGAAATGTAGCTTTACAGTGACAGAAAACATGAAAACAAATGCATTCTTAACGAGAATTAAAGTCAAATGAATCGACCTCTGAGATAATTAGTTGACAAGTGAAAAACACAGGACAGAAAAAGTTGATAAGTATAGGAAAAAAGCAAAACAGAAATTAACAAAAAAAAAAGCACAAAAGAAACACAACATTTTTTGTAAATGGTAGTGAGAAAGGAAAGGGGAAATTGGACATTTCTCAGATTGGATAAACAGGGCAAGCAGCATTTCATGCCTTTGTAATGTAAACATTAAATGCATTTGTTGATGAAGGACAAAAGAATTGAAGTAGTAATACCAAAATTTGTTGATAATACCATATTATTGGGGTACTAGGGAGAAATCAGGTAGGAGAATGGCAAATGAGACAATGGCTGTGGAAGACGGAGAGATTCAAATCAATGCTGAGAAATACAAAGATATACAGTTTTTAAACTAAAGCAGGAAGAAGATTATGCATTTTAAATGTTAAGGCTTTAAACAGAAGAAGTAGTACACCAGCAACCAAAAACATGTTATTGGATTATACACTTTAAAGATATTGCTGCAAAACTGATTTTCTTTTTGCATAAGTTGAGGCCACATTTGGTGTATTATGTACTTTTGACAAGCATAACAATAAGCTAAAGCAAAGTAGAGGCCATTCGATCCATTGCTCTTATCCTGGCTCTTTGGTAGAGCTTTCCAGTCAATCTCATTGCACAGCTGTTCTCCATAGCCTTGCAATTTCTTTTCAACTCCATTTTGAAAGTCTCAATGGAATCTTCTTCCATCAATATTTCAACGCAATTTTTCTCGAGCACAGTTTATTGATATGTTAAAAAGTATACTCGATTTACCTCACATCCTTTACCCAATCAACTTAAATTGGCGTGTGCTGTAGATACAATATGATAGAAAATTTACACAAATGTAACTGGATGCTACGCAGAGCAATGGGTTGCTTATTAAGTAGTGTAAGCAACCCAAAGGTGTACAAATCATGAGGATTAGATCGGGTAAACGCACAGAGTCTCTTCCCAGAGAGGGGGAATCGAGAACCAGACGACATAGGTTCAAGTTGAGGGGGAAAAAAAAGATTTAATAGGAACCTGAAGGATAACTTATTTTTTACACAAAGAATAGAACGAGCTGCCGGAGGAGGCAGTTGCAGCAGGTACTATTGTAACGTTTAAGGAACATTTAGACAAGTACATGAATAGGACGGTTTAGAGGGATTTGGGCCAAACACAGGAAAGTTGGGCTGAAGGGTCAGTTTCCACGCTGTATGACTCTAAGAATTATGTCCGAATGATGTCGTAAAATCATGAACGGTTACAATAAAAATAAAACCAGATTATTTTCTTTGGACAGCAATAGGGCACATTCCATTATATTTCAGGATCAGATAGCAAGTGAATTAATTGCAACTCTACCTTCTCTAACTGTCCCGACTTGTTATATTTTTCCTCAGCAAAAACAAGGTCCATTTCACTCACATCATTCTTCAGAATGTAACAAACTTTACTTTTGTAGAATTCGGGATCATCTGTTGCAAAATACTGAAAGGAGAAGTGATAAAATGGAGATGATCTCTAAATTGCATCACAAAAACCAGCACTTTGCTTGGCAAAAACATAAAAGACAGGAACATTGGATATATTTTTTTTAAGTCGATATTTTTTTAAAATACAGAACATATTCACGATCCCCTCTTTAGTGTTACTAAAAGCAAAAGTCTGAATTTTCTAACCAGTGTAGAGACGTAATTTGCAAATTAACAAACAATCTAAACCAAATGCAGAATGCACACCAACTAGTTTCCAAAACATTATCCACTACATATTTAAATTGTGGGGACTCTAAAGATCGAAGTGCATCGCTTCAGTCAGGAATTAACATGAAATGAATCCATCCATTGAGTGTTTCCCTTATTAAGGCTATTTGCATCTGAAACTATTAAACTTTAGAGATACAGCACGGAACCAGGCCCTTTGGCCCACCGAGTCCTCACCGATCGCCCCATGCATTAACACTATCCTACATACCAGGGCCAATTTTACAACTGCTCAACTTACCGAGACCTGTACGTCATTGGAGTGGGAGGATACCAGATTACCCAGAGAAAACCCATGCAGTAACAGGAAGTACATACAAATTCTGTACGGACAGCACCCTTAGTCAGGATCAAATCTGGGTCTCTGGCGCTATAAGACAGCAACTCTACATCTGGGCCATTGTGCCACCCCTACTTCACTGCCTGAATAATCTAGAACTGGCCATTAGCTTCAATACTAGCTGAAAATAATAAAGGACTGGGACTGGGGGTGGTGGGTGCATAGCGGTTGGATCAAGTGCAAAATAATTCAGAGTCTTAAGAGAATTGAAAAGCTAGCCTTACAACTATCAGTCATATCTTGACTTTCTTAGATTTGGGGGGGCAGGGGGGGAGGGGGGAAATAGTAGAAAGAAAAAGAAAACCAAATTAAGCCCCATATCATCTTGCAACAAGTATTGATTAGTTTATCTAAATTCCTTTGTCAGGTACTCTGAACTCACTGTTATACATTTGTAAAAAAATATATAATGGGGATGTTGTAAAGAAGAAACAAAAACAGAAAATGCCAAAAATAACTCAGCAGGTCGGGCAGTGTTTGGAAGATAAAGAGTTAATTTTTCAGTCCAATGACAGCACTGAGTCATAAGCATAGGGCAGCATAGTGGTTCAGCGAGTAGAGCTGCTACCTCAGAGCTCCAGTAACTCAGGTTCAATCCTGACCTCTGGTGCTGTCTGTGTGGAGTTAGCACACTCGTTCTTGAGTTTCCTCCGGGTGCTCCAGTTTTCTCCTATGCCCTAAAACCCCCCCACATGGGTTGATATGCACTGGTGTATAGATAAGTAGTAGAATCAAGGGGGCAGTTGATGGGAATGGGCGGCAAATAAAATTGGGGTTTGGCTAGGAATAGTGTCAAAATGTGTGTCTGATGGTCAGTGTGGACTTGATGGACTGAAGGACCCATTTCCATGCTATTTATCTCTTACGACGATCATCTTTCATCAACATAATATAATAACCACTTCCTAAAAGCAATCATGACTTCTCCAACTTCAAGTAGCCCGTGCTTTCCCTCTCACTCCATCCCCTCCTCCTTCCCAGTTCTCTGACCAGTCTTACTCTCAGACTACATTCTATCTCTGAACCGCCCACTCCCCTGACATCAGTCTGAAGAAGGGTCTCGACCCAAAACGTCACCCATTCCTTCTCTCCAGAGATACTGCCTGTCCCACTGAGTTACACCAGCATTTTGTGTAAAAGCCACAAGTAATATTTTATCAATAAATCCATTACCTTATAGTGCATCCGGAGTCCAATAAGTTGTGCCAAGAACGAACGGGTAAAGCGAGCGCAAACCAGTTGTTTATAAGCCCCACCCAAGGAAGATTCATACAAACACTTTCCAACTACTTTCCCTGCAAACTCATATAACTTTGGTCGGAGATGAGACGATCGCTCTGGGTTTGGATGCACCTGAATAAGCAAGAAATCCTGGTCATGAAGACATTCAGTGAAAAAACAGAAAAATCGGAACTGTGATATTAATTACAAAAATTAAAAAATGCTTTAAACACTCATCAAGGATAACCTGCTGAGTGTTTCCAGCATTTTCTGTTATTAAGTCATCCACCTGATAATTGGCAATAGCCTCAATGTTCAGATTCATAGGCAAAGGAAATAATCCTACAGTAATAAAATCATGGCCTGCCCAACCTCTCCCGATAGCTCAGCCCCTCAAGTCCTGGTAACATCCTTGTAAGTCTTCTCTGCACTTTGTCCAGCTAATAACATCTTTCCAAAATGTAACATAATACTCAAAATGTAGCCTCACCAACATCTTGTACAACTGACTAATGAAGACCAATGTACAAAAAGCCTACTTTACCTCCCTATCCACCTGTGATGCCACTTACAGGGAATTTGTCAGGTGTCCCCTCAACCTGGGGAAGTCCAGAACAAGGGGTCACAGTTTAAGGATAAGAGGAAAATCTTTTAGGATCGAGATGAGAATTTTTTTTTCTTACACAGAGAGTGGTAAATCTGTGGAATTCTCTGCCACAGAAAGTAGTTGAGGCCAGTTCATTGGCTATATTTAAGAGGGAGTTAGATGTGGCCCTTGTGGCTAGAGGGATCAAGGGGTATGGAGAGAAGGCAGGTACAGGATACGGAGTTGGATGATCACCCATGATCATAATGAATGGCAGTGCAGGCTCGAAGGGCCGAATAGCCTACTCCTGCACCTATTTTCTATGTTTCTAACCTCTGGAGTTCTAGAGAAAACAGTCCAAATTTGTTCAAAGTCTCCTTAGAGCTAAGACCCCCAGATCCAGACATCATTCTGTTAAACCTGCACCCTCTCCAAGGCCTCCCCCATCCTTCTTGCAATCAGGCAACCAGAACCGCACTCAATACTCTAAATGTGGCCAAAACCAAAGTCTTATATAGCAGCATGGCACTCATACTCAAATCGCCAAGCAATGAAGGAGAGCAAACCATACCCCTTCTTTACTGCTCTATCTACACACATCTTACACAAGTAATAAATGTTGAAAGCAAAAAGTGCTGGAGTAACTCAGGAAGCATCTCTGGAAGACATGAATAGGTGATGTTTCCGCTTGGGACCCTTCTTCAGACTCGAAACATCCGGACCCGAAATGTCACCTATCCATGTCTTCCAGAGATGCTACCCGACCCACTCAGTAACCCAAAGCACTTTGCGATTTCCTTCCAATGGTGAAATAGCAGGCTTCTCAATTGCATCATTCTCTATTTCTGATAATTAACATATTAGTTAGTTCTCAGCAAATATGATTTCTTGGAGTCGATAATCAGTAATTCATTACCATTTGAAATCAAATAGTGACATGGAAAATTCTTAACAGTTGAAATGTAAACTTACCAGTCCCTGGTTATTGTCACTGAAGTACATGAACAGGGCATTAATGGGGTCAAAGAGTGCTTTACAGGTTAACTCAAACCATTCCCTGCGTGGTCCACCCCAGTCCAGTGCTGAAACATTACATAAAAGCATCATTAGATTTTTTTCAGTGTTACTTCAGGAAAGCATTAGCTCATTTTGACATAATATTATTATTTCTCTAGGCAGCACGGTCCAGGGAAATGGACAGTCGATGTTTTACATGTTCTGAAAGAGGGGAAATGCCCAGTTTAAACAGGCGAGGGAGTGGAGCTGAGCAAAGAGCTGGCAAGTGAAATGTGTCGGAAGAAACTGCAGATGCTGGTTGACACTGAACATAGACACAAAATGCTGGAGTAACTCAGCAGGACAGGCAGCATCTCTGGAGAGGAGGAATGGGCGACCTTCCCCTAAGCAACCAATGAACCATCCCTCCCCCACCCCAGTTCTCCAACTAGTTTCACTGTCCTGCTGATTAATTTTACTGATTGTATGTCACGTTGTCACCTTCCCCTCAGCCAACAATGAACCATTTGCTTGATTAACATCTGCTTTGATCTGTCCTTTTCACACCTTACATGCTCTTTGTAACCTTCCATATCTCTAGTTTCCTTCTCCTCTGACTCTCAGTCTGAAGAAGGGTCTCGACTCAAAACGTCACCCATTCCTTCTCTCCAGATGCTGCCTGTTCCGCTGTTACTGCAGCATTTTGTGTCTATCTGCTGGCAAGTGAAAGGCGAGTTCAGGTGAGGAGGGGTTAATTGACAAATGGAGTCAGTGGGGGAGGGAAGGGTGGACATAGCAAAAGAGGGTGGGTGGTGATGTGAAGACACTAAAGGGAGGCAGATTTGGAAATCTGATAAGAAAGGGAAGACTGCAACCAAACAAGGGAGGGGTGATAAGAGTAATCACGATAATTAATGAGAGAAAATTATGAAATTATTTACAATTCTAAAATATGGATAATTCAGAATTGTTATTTGTGAAAGTAAAGTAAAGAGGGGCAAATGGTGTTGCTGATTTGCAATTTTGTGATCTTGTCTCAAAATAGTTTTTACAATCGATAAGTAATGGATATGGGTAGCAAGATAGTGCAGGGTGTGTGACATTAAGGGTTAATTTCAGGAAACATCAAATGCAGTGTTTAGAAGAACTTTGAATATCACAAAGACATCTGTAACTAAGGTGACATTGAAATTGGTGTCAGTGTTGAAGGGAAAAGATGTGGTTGTGATAGCAAATTTTAGCAGATATACATAAGCGTAAGAAATAAAATAGATAGCAATTAATCTGTAATTCAGATCTTGCGCAGTGAATCAGCGCTGGTGGTTTTCTTGAGAGCATTTCCTGCTCTGACATCTTAACAGTTAAAAATAATTATAGTATGTGGTGAGTCCAACTGTACCACAAGTTCTTTGGATAGACATGCTAGTTTGTGCAATGAACATTAAATTGCTCTGGGTCATAAGTGGTAGGAATAGAATTAGGCCATTCGGCCCATCAAGTATACTCTACCATTCAATCATGGTTGATCTATCTCTCCCTCCTCACCCCATTCTCCAGCCTTCTCCCCATAACCTCTGACACCTGTACTAATTAAAAATCTATCTATCTCTGCCTTAAAATATCCACAGACTTGGCCTCTACAGCCTTCTGTGGCAAAGAGATCTTTGCTATTCTGCATTGGCTGAACATGTTTAGGCAATTTGTCGACCAAGACACTTTTAACATTGATTCTCCTTGGACTTAGAATACCTCATCGTAAGATGTGGTCCCTTTTATCAACTGTGGGATTTAATCTCTACCATCTTGTTGACTAACTGTATACCACTCCAAGGCAATATAAAGATGGAACTGGATGAATTATACTCGACCGTCAACCCTTATGAGGCAGTAAAACATTGCTGGTGACTTCAATCATTCAAACTTCAGGAACGTACTCCAAAATACTATCAACATTCCCCAGCACCATGCAGGGTGTTCACACTCCAGACTACTGCTGTGCCACCATCAAGTACACCTATAGCTCAATTCCTCACCCACATTATGGCCAGTCAGATCATCTGTTGGGTGTTACTTCTGCCGGGTTACATACAGAGATTGAACTATGAGGCACCAACGACCAGAGTAATACAGTGGTGTGATCTGAGGAGGCTACAGGTCTACTTCAGGAATGCCTGGACTAGAACATGTTCAGGACCACATTATCCAGCTTGAATGAGTACACTTCAGTCATCACCAGTTTCATCAAGAAATGCATTGACGACTATGTTCTGACCAAGACAAACAAGGTCCATCCCAACCAGAGATTTTGGATGCACTAAAACATTCACTCTCTGCTAAACGCCAGATCCGAGGTTTTCAGGAAGGATGACACTGTCCTGCACAAAAAGACCAAGGATGATCTCCATAAGGTTATCAGGATACCAACAAAGAATTCCACAACAACCTAGAGGCTCCGTTCAGTCAAGCAGATGGCAGGCAACTGTGGTGCTGGACCTGCATACCATCATGGGCTATAATGGAAGATCGGGGCAATCTATGCCAAAAACACATCTCTACTAGATACGCTCAATGTGTTTTATTCCCAGACAAAGTTCCACCACGGCACATTCCTCCCATCTTCCGCCAGCTCTGTCCCATACAAATCAGTGGCAGAAGTCAGATCTGCTTTCACAAGGGTAAACGCTTGGATGTAACAGGATGTTTCTCGGCTCTCTATGGCGACTCCTCGACTCTTGGCCACCCAAAATTGCAAGAGGTAAACACAGCCAGTCTATCCAAGGCTCATCACTTCCTTTTATCCAATCCATCCACTTGGCATTTTGCATCAGGAAGACTGGAACTTTCATCAAGAAAGCTTCCTTCCTGGCTATTCCCTTATCTCTCTTCTACCTTATGGGAGCCTGAAAGTCCGGATTTTAGAACATTTTACCTCATATGATTATTCTGTCATTATATTTTAGTACTTTTCTGTACTATTTTCAGCGGTATCCATTGTTGTATTTATTGTATCTATCATTACCATGTGCACTGTTTACTCTTCATGCAAATAATTTCATTGCAATCTGGCGAGTATTTGACAATAAACTAATCTAATCTCTTTAGTTACTTCAAAGTAATTCATTTTGTTACACTATGCTCCTTTAATCTAATTAAATAGAGATGAAAAATGAAAACGTGAAGAAAGATGGTACAATGCTCTTACTGAATCAGACTGAATGACACGACATTCGATGTGGTGTTATTGGCAATGAATAAGGGCGGCACGGTGGTGCAACGGTAGAGCTGCTGCCTAACAGCGCTGGCAGCGCCAGAGACCCGGGTTCGATCCCGACTGCGGGTGCTGTCTGTATGGAGTTTGTACGTTCTCCCCGTGGGGTTTCCCCGAGATCTTTGGTTTCCTCCCACACTCCAAAGATATACAGGTATGTAGGTAAATTGGCTTGGTAAAAATTGCCGCTAGTGTGTGTTGGATAGTGTTCATATGCAGGGATCATTGGTTGGCGCAGAACTGGAGGGGCCGAAGGGCCTGTTTCTGCACTGTATCTCTAAACTAAACTAAATAGAGGAGCCAGATTGCCCATTTGCACTAGTATGTCCAAAAAGATCAAATGAAGGCCATATTCTGACACATGGAGGGAATAATAATAGATCAGTTGGTCCATGTGCACTTCGTATCTGATAGTTATGTAGCATTGATGAAGGTTCAAAAGCTTATTATCTCAAGGGTCTTTCAGGAGAAGATCATGCATGGAGATCACAAAAGAGAGACAAGCACCATGCAATGAATTTTACAACTTGTCATATGAAACTAATGAGATTTTCTCTCAACTGCTTCCACAATTCAGTGGTAATTAGGCTGTACAATTCCTATTTTTGTATGATGTGGTATTATTGGCCATGTGTTATAAGGGACAAAAAAAAATGCTGCTTCTCAGAATGAAACTGATAATTTGTGTTATTTACTGATAAGTTTGAATATTGTCACACATTTTGAGAGGTAAGTGTTTGAATAAAGGCAAGGCTTCCAAAGCAAATTCCACACCCACTCAAATAAAACCTTGTCAAACTCTATCGCAGTCATGGTGGCGCAGCGGTAGACATGCTGCCTTACAGTAAATGCAGCGCTGGAGACACGGGTTCAATCCCGACTACGGGGTGCTGTCTACACGGAGTTTGTACGTTCTCCCCGTGATCTGCGTGGGTTTTCTCCGAGATCCTCAATTTCCTCCCACACTCCAAAGACGTACAAGTTTGTATGTTAATTGGCTTTGTAAATGTAAAAATTGTCCCTAGTGGGTGTAGGATAGTGTTAATGTGCGGGGTTTGCTGGGCGTCGTGGACCCGGTGGGCCAAAGGGCCTGTTTCTGCGCTGTATCTCTAAATCAATGGCCTCCACTGTCAATGACAAATTCTTGATTAGAACAGGTGTCAAGGGTTATGGGGAGAGGCAGGAACAAGGTGGTAGAGATCAGCCATGATTGAATGGTGGAGTAGACTCGATGGGCCGAAAGGCCTAATTCTACTCCTATAACGTGAATATTGACTTAATAAATTCTGCATTAAACTGCTAGCACTTTGGGAAGATTTCTATTTCTTAATACTAACCTTCCTCATCCTGGAAAATAACCTCAAAATTCTTGCTCCAATCAGAGGACGAGAAATTTCGCGTAGCTTTCAAGGACTGGTGGCATGTAGAAATTTAAAAGTGAAATTAAAGACAGATTAAGTTACTCATTAGAGTTGCCATCAAAATCTTTTTTTCTTGGCATACTAAATTCTGATGTTGTCTCTTAATATAACTTCCAAAGTTACAATGCTTCAAAGTCAATTCAAAACTATAAAGTTAAACAGATGAATATATATATTTACGCACAAAATAAAATGTGGCAATCCAAAGTTTTTAAAAAGTCCTCAAGGACAGTTAAATATACTACTGTTTAAATAATAATCACTATTCTATTAGAAAAACAGGCAGCCAGTAAACCAAGTACGCACTCAACCCACCGACTCAAGGAAATTGGGGCGGCTGACTTTTAGCACAATCTTTGTATGTGGTCGTTTCACATGCATCTGACGGAGTTCCCGCTGAAAGAAGTTGACTTTATCTTGGAACGTTTCAGAACCCCCTGAAAGAGGAGAAAAAAAAAGAGAGCTTCTTTCTAATATCCATTCTGGCTAAGAAAGGGAAACTGTGATACCTGGGAGATTGCATTTATATTAGCATTAGCTGAGCTGATCCATCACCAAGCAACAAACTCAAATATAAAATGCCTTCAATACCCCATTTGGGATACAAATCGTATGCCACAGCTCTTTAAGTGGTGAGGACAATCCCCAATTTATTTTCTCATCCCGAGTTCATTATTCCTGACTATACAGCATTCCCTTTGTGTTGCCTGAGCTGCCAGTGTTGATTATCTCTTCAATTCCTCCAGTTAGAATGAACAGATGGGTCCCTTGCACAATTAAAACGTCACATTGCATGGCGAATAACAATTTCCGATGGCTGATTACAATATACGGCACAAGCACGTCATGGATCTCAGTTATACAGATTGCACAAAAAAATATTAAATGACAAAACTCTACAGGAGTTATTTAATACCAAGTATACTTATGCAGAAGGATGGGAATGAATTGTAATGACGGAGGACAGATGAAACAAAACACAAGTAAAATGTAGTATGAACTAAAATAAATTGTTTTTTTTAATACATTAAATTACAGCTTTCCCTAAAATAAGCCTATTATGCAGTAGTCCTCAGGCAACGAGACAGGTAGTAACTAGATTCAGTCACATGAAGACGTGACATACTGATCCAAAATAACTTGGCTGCCAATTTTTTCTTTTCTTTTGCACCATAAGAAGTGGCTAATGTCCACTTGGCAGGTCTTCTGAGCCCTCTCCTGTCTGAGCTGAAGACATGGGCACTTTGCCGCTCAAGAATCAGGGGACTGAATTTGCATCCAAGTCATACTTGGCAGCGTTTTGACGCTCATGTTCCCTCTTTAGCTGTCAAGTTCAATTGCACTAAAAGTTAACAGCAATGCTCCCTTTCAGTCCCTTGACACCTATGCACCAATAAAACACATAAGCTTTCCATCCTTACCAATGTTGTTATGCAAGAAACGGATAAATGTTGCTGCCATGATATTTCTCTCTTTGCAACTAAGTTCCACAGGAGGTTGTATCCCATCATCCACCACTAGTGTTAGGAACTTTTGCACTGGGTCTACACCATGGTAGTAAAACTGAGAAGACAAAGGCAATATTATACATATTTTCCACCAATGTGCTCTCCAACTATAGTCTTTTGAAACTTATTCTGCAATTCTATTACTGTTTTGTACCAAGCATCTACAATACATTGCTTGGTCAGTGACAGACATTTTGGCTTGAAGTGTGGATTGAAAGAAAGATTCAGAATCGAATCTAACCACGTCTTCATATATGCTGACAGCAGCTCACTGGAGTGCAAGGAGGATTGATAACTCCAGCTAACTCGTCGTATACATCAATCAAAGAGATCAACTATGGAGTGTCCGTAGTACCCTAACAAACAAAAGTTAACCCTTAGCAATCTAACGCTGGATACATCTTGCAAAAATAAATATGAAACATGCTACATGGTGCCATTCTGCCATTCCCCCATCACAATACACAGAAAGTGGATGTGCAGAATTCAGACTCACCTTTGTTCCTGGACATACTCTGAAAGTGAAAAGTCTCCATGGAATGATTTTCAGGTAAAATTCCTTCACCGAGAATTGCTAGAAAACAAATATTCAGTTCACTATTTGGGATATACCATTCACCAAGCATGTTGCTGGAAATTGCTTAAGGTTTTACGTTTTAAATATTATTTCGTGGTGAGTAAGAGACAAGAGAGATACCAATAACTCACATAGTGTCTTAAGTAGCATTGATGTATTTAGCCAAGCTTAAGAAAGGGAGATGAGAGCATGGATTATTTGCCTGCTGCCCTCTATATTAAAGGAAGTAGCTGAAAAAAAGCAATCAAATGAACAGGATTCCTGCAATACCAACCACTCAATTGCAGATTGAGATAACCAGATTCAATTGCAATGAGATAGCTTCCAGATAATATGCAGCCAGATAGACAAATTGTCCGAGAGTTGCATGTACCCTGACAAAAACATTACTCCAATAAAAATGAATCCTGCATTGTTAAGCAATAGAGATTAACATTAGTGAGCCAGCTTATTATATAATTCCATATTCTGTTTTAAACTGAATTTAAACTCCACTTGTCTTTGGGTTGTTAATCCAAGCCTCTGGTTTACATTAATTTAATCACTGCACCACACTGCCCCTTGCACCACATCAAAATCCTTCACCGTTTAGGGATCATGATTGAACAGAAACTCAGTGGACCAGTCACACAAACTCTGTGACTGGAAGAGGAGGTTAAAGGCTGGTTATCGTTCTGTGAGAAACTCATCTCCTGATACCCAAGCCCTTTCCACTATCTGCAAGGCATATCAGGAGAGTGATATTCAACTTTTGGCAGTCCTGGTTGCTACATTACAGGAAGGATGTGGAGCCATTGGCGAGGGTGTAGAAGAGGTTTACCAGAATGCTGTCGGGACTAGAGAGTATTAGCCAAAAGGAAGTAGACAAAAATGCTGGAGAAACTCAGCGGGTGACTGAGTTTCTGCAGCATTTTTCTACCTTCGATTTTCCAGCATCTGCAGTTCCTTCTTAAACATTTAGCCAAAAGGAGGATTTGGATTGTTTTCTTTAAAGTATCGGAGGCTGAGGGGGAACCTGATAAAAGTTTATAAACTCACAAGCCACCTGCCTTTGCAGATTATCCCCAGGGAATCTTCCAACAGAAGGCCTGTTCATAGCTGAGTGAAGAGGCCCAGTGGCAAGCATTAGTGTAAGAAGGAACTGCAGATGCAGTGACCGCATGGGTTTTCTCCGGGTGCTCTGGTTTCCTCCCACATCTCAAAGATGTGCAGGTTTGCAGGTTAATTGGCTTCAGTAAAGTCGTAAAGTTGTCCCTGGTGTGTCGGAAGGGGTGAGGTTTTGGGTCGAGACCCTTCTTAGTGTCCGGTTCTGCTACCTATATTATCTTGACAAATATAGAGGCCCTCCCAGCAATGTTTAAACTAAATGTTCAAAGAGCGTTGAAGAACTAAAAAAGTTTTAAATAAATGTAACACCCTCAAAACATTTGTTACAATGACAATTATTTAAAACATTTGCTGAAACTAAATTCTCCTTAACAACCCCAGCACCACAATTGTTTCATTTCATTTATTTTAGTGAGCACATTGGTCTTGCAGATTATGCTGGCACAGGCTCAGCAGGCAGAATTACCAGCCTAAGTGCAGGGAAACTGGAGGAGGCCTGTCTGCCAATCATGCCTCCATGAAAGTTCACGCTCGTGGCAGCTGTGCTGTGCATTGGGCTCTAAATTAAACCTAGAGCTGAATGCACAGCACAGCTCAGAGCAACAAAGCTCAGAGCCCCAACAATGGCTCATAGTTGGAATGGAAAATTGTAGTTCAGCCTGTGTTCGGGAATCCTGAGCGCCCGCCAGTTAAGTTGGTAAAGGTCAGAAGATCCAAGCAGATCTGCCATAATGGAAGCTGACGATCGGGGCTATTATTCCTCCTCCGAAGAACATTGTAGTGTCATATTGAAATTACTGAAGATTTAGATGGGGAAGTCCCATGCTATTGAGTCACAGATCTAAGGTTTGAATTATCCTCGATTATAGTCATGTAAATCACATTTTGGAAAATAGTCAGGAATTCCATCCCATCGGAACACTGTTCATTTTACCTCCTAATGTAGTTTCAAAGTTCAAAGCCGGTAGTAGTGAAAATGCTTTCAGGCAGACATGAACAATTTAAATACTAATTCTTGAGAAGGGCTCATCACATTTTTTAATTCAATTTTACTAGTAAGCATTTCACAAGTCACAAAAAGGATATAGTAATGTTACATAGGTCAATAAACAATTGCAAATAAACAGCTGGCATTTTGAACCTTATGGCAATTATTACCTATTAATCACCTGTGATTGATGAGTTTCCCCAATGAGTATCCCCAGCTCAGATGTTTGGATGAAAAGCAGTCCATGGATAACTAACATCATGATATTCACTTGCAAATAGCTGCTCAGTGCCGACGATCCCCATTATTAAAAGTAGCCGAATTGAGAAATGTAGTGTCACTGCTATAATAGGGAAATGTCTAATAGTACATTTGAATGCATAATATGGACATTTGGATGCATCCTCTTCCTTGAGAACATTAGTATAGCCTTTCTTTATTTAACAGCACTACAATCCAGTTGGCCACACCTAGAAATAGGTCATTAAGCATATATTCAGGCCTTTGTACATTGAACCTCCACTAGTGGGAGAGTCTAGGACCAGAGCCCATAGTCTCAGAATAAAAGGACGTCCCTTTAGGAAGGAGAGGAGGAATTTCTTTAGTCAGAGGGTGGTGAATCTGTGGAATTCATTGCCACAGAAGGGTGTGGAGGCCGAGTCAATGGATAGTTTTAAGGCAGAGATTGATAGATTCTTGATTAGTACGGGTGTGGGGATCATAACAGAAGCCTCCTCATGGCGATCACCAGAAACAATGACACGATGCACTCAGTGACACGTCGGGCGACCAATTCTGTCAACATGTTGGACGACGACGGAAACCAACAGCAAGCTATGCGTCGTCTGACACACGAGCGAACAAAAAGTACAGGTGTCAGGGGTTATGGGGAGAAGGCAGGAGAATAGGGTTGGGAGGGAAAGATAGACCAGCCAGGATTGAATGTCGGAGTAGACGATGGGCTGAATGGCCTGATTCTGCTCCTATCACTTGTGAACTTATGAACTGTCATGACTATGTGGCTCATAGTCAGATGGTTTCAGTCAACAGAGAACCAGGGGCAGAGCTGTACTATTTGCTCATAAGGCATCTGCTATTACAAGGAAGAATATACCTGGAACAAGCATTAATAGCAAATGGCTGCTATGCTTTGACCATGGTATAGAAAACTTGGAAAATTACATTACGATCTCTGCAAAAAATCCTACAATTCTAAGAAAAGGAGTGATGCAACTGTAGGATAACAGATTCTAAAATCAAATACATCTGCAGACAAATACCTTTAAGTTATATCCACATTACTGCTTTTCTCACTCCCTCTCAGTCTTTAAGAATGACATCTGACTTGATCAAGAATTGAAGATTTGTGTTTCTCCATCACTGGGTCCATGTCAATCCTTGTTCAATGATTAGTCTGAAGAAGGGTTTCGGCCCGAAACGTTGCCTATCTCCTTCGCTCCATAGATGCTGCTGCACCCGCTGAGTTTCTCCAGCATTTTTGTGTACCTTGTTCAATGTTTCCTTATCTTCAAATTACATTAATGCACAATTTAACAACCTCAAGCTATGCTTACCCAGGTCTGATCAAAGGGCCTGTCTTCACCGATTTTTGAGGCGACTGTCATAGTCGTAGCAGGTCGCCGAAAAAAAGTTAACTGGACTAATGGGTCTGTCTAACTTAGGCGATTTCTTAGGCGACTGCCGGCGACTACGACAATGGAATTCACCGAAGTCAGCACTGGCGCCAACCTACCTCACCTGGCGACAACCTACATCATCCTGGTGACAACCTACGACAGCACCTACGTCAGGAGAAGACAAGCTACGACAAGCCCACGGTCGCTGACTGTCGCCGAAAGGTTTTGTACATTACAAAATCCAGCGGCGACCAGAAAAACGCTACGACTCTTTGGATGACTGAAGAAACTACTCACGACCATACAGGCGACACCCCCGGCGACCGTGTGGCGACAGCCTAGTCGCCGGCAGTCGCCTAAAAAAAAAATTGTGTAAGTGCTCTTTAACCTCAAAGGTGGGTCTGCAAAGCTCACCAATATCCATCCAAGTATAAACCACTTCAACATTTTTCAATAACTTTCTTACTTGGTCTGGAAAAGCTTTTCAGATTAGTTTACGTTTATGTTGCTGGGAGATTACATTTGGTTCATATGTGGTGAACTCCAAGGAATACCCAAGTTATTCATGTTGTTGATAGTGACCCTTAGCTGGGGTACCAGATGGAATATTTAATAAATATTGGTTTCTCTCTCAATTTTGAAGCGAATGAAACAGCTTATAACCTATTCATATCTGGGATTCTGTAGAATTACAATTATTGCGCACAGCACGAGTCCCAAAGTATACACCAAACCAACACCACTGTCCCCTAGCGTAGCGTTTTCAAATTTGCCATATGTTTGCTTATTGGTTGGTCATACAAGAATTCTCACTTTTTATGTTTGCAAGAGTCAGTAGACAAGTAGCAAAGTAACTCAATTATGGAACGAGCTGCCAGAGGAAATGGTAATGGAACAAGCTTCCAGAGGAAATAGTGATGGAACGAGCTGCCAAAGGAATTGGTGGAGGCAGATGCAATTACAACATTTAAAAGGCATTTGGACAGGTACTTGGATAGGAAAAGAGTAGAGGGATTTCAGATCAATGCAGGCATACGAGATTAGTGAAGACAGGCATCACGATTTTTGAGTTGGGCCGAAGGGCTCATGTCTGAAGAAGGGTCTCGACCCGAAACATCACTTGTTCCTTCTTTCTAGTGATGCTGCCTGTCCCGCTGAGTTACTCCAGCTTTGTGTCTATCTTCGGATCATTTTCAAGCTGTACAACTCTAAAACTTTATACAAGCCCATTCTCATATAGCTTGTGAAATTACTTTTGACGTGACAAAGAACAGAAAGCAGACAAAATTTGGTTTCAAACTTTTCTGTTCATTCACGTATCGCATGTGCAAGAATCCATTAAATTGTTTTGTAAATTTAATTCCCACTGGAATTTTTCCAGAAGAAATTTTTCAGTTTTCAGAAGACAGGAAAAATGCAGCATGACACGAGAGCGATCATATTATTCATACATGCATTTCAAGTGCTGGAGAGGGGCCTAAATTTGTGACCTGCTGACTCAAAAGTGAGAATACTTAGTTGAGCCAAGGTAACACAACTGTTGTATAAACATCTTGAATTTCTCTCTCAATATCGACAATGATTTAGTGCCCAGATGTTTAACATTTTTCAGGTCCAAAAATACTTAAATTAGTACACACAGTTCTTTCCGTCATGCTAATGTTCGGATCAAAATGCTACTAGGACGGCTCAATCTGATCACATTGTTAAATTGACAGTATATCAATGCTTTTCAACCTGACGATGTTCCTCCCTCCGACGCATGGACCAGAAGAAACATATAGCGAGTAATTACTGGTGCAAACACTAGCTTAATAGAAAGTTTATTGATAGAACCAGTCAGAGAAATGAATACCATCTACCATTAACTATGTGGTCAGAGGAAGCTTGTAACATTACAATCTGATAAATGAACATGGACATGATTTTTTTATGAAATAAAAATGTTGTTCGACAGCACAATTGTACAGATTTGCATAGGTCTTATTTGTGTATGAAATAAGGGGGAAACTAATAAATGTGACATGTTTTAATTATCAGATATTCTACAATTTGCCACAGTCTGTTATTAGACAATGGTCTGAGTTAAAATTATTGTATGGCTGAAAATTTATAAATAGACAATAAACAGAGGTTAGGATGGAACAATTCATTTTCAACATGTGGAATGCTGCTAGATATACTGCCTCAGTTGCTTACAATCTAAGTCAATTGCTTTGACAGCAAACAAAGTATTATATATATAAACAAGTGTGGCAGCAATACAACAGCAATTGGTGAAGTAATCTGTACAGGTAATGCAAGACACAGAGGTATTAGGGAAACCAAGTGGCACAATGTGGGAAGTATAAAATTTGCCATGTCGGGAGGAAGAATGGATGAGCAGAATATTTTTCCATGAGAGATGGTTAGTATTCAATGGGATAGTAAAGTGTGCTGACAATGTAAAATTAGGTAGGGAAGTAGTTCATAGAGAGAATATATGGAAATATAAAATGATCATGCAAAGTAGCAGATAGAATATAATATTTATATCAGAGGAGCATGATAAAGTATAAATGTGTAATATATTGGGACTATCATATGAGGAAAGATTGGCGGGACTGTCATATGAGGAAAAATTGAAAAGACTAGGCTTGCATTCACTGGAGTTTAGAAGGATGAGGGGGTATCTTATAGAAACATATAAAATTATAAAAGGACTGGACAAGCTAGATGCAGGAAAAATGTTCCGCGAGTCCAGAACCAGGGGCCACAGTCTTAGAATAATGGGGAAGCCATTTAAGGCTGAGGTGAGAAAACACTTTTTCACCCAGTTGTGAATTTGTGGAATTCCCTGCCACAGAGGGCAGTGGAGGCCAAATCACTGGATGGATTTAAGAGAGAGTTAGATAGAGCTCTAGGGGCTAGTGGATTCAAGGGATATGGGGAGAAGGCAGGCACGGGTTATTGATTGGGGATGATCAGCCATGATCACAATGAATGGTGGTGCTGGTTCGAAGGGCCGAATGGCCTCCTCCTGCACCTATTTTCTATGTATCTATATATTTCATTTCTTTTCATTTCATTTCTCTATTTTCTCTTTGAACTGCAGAATTTGTGTAATCCACTGGGATAGTACACAAAACAAAATTTTTCTCTGTATCTCAGTACACATGACAGTAAGAAAAAAACAAGAGACACACTTTTGGATAGGCACATGGATATGCAGGGAATGGAGGGATATGGGTTATGTCTAGATAGACAGGAGTTGGTCTTGGCATCGTGCTCGGCAGATACTGTGGATCGAAGGGACTGTTCATGTGTTGTACTGTTCTATGTTAATACCAATAATTAAAGAACACTATCACGTATATAGTACATGGAAGGTTATTGCTGAGTTAATGTGGCTGAGGATGACAACATACTGATAAAGTGCTTTTATCACCCCAATTCATTGTAGTCATGGTACATAACAACATGGTAAAGGAATCCTGTAAAACCATGTGCAGTGATACACGAGAACTATGAATTCAAACTTTGGTGTCAGCAGTTAGGAGATTAGCTCTAACAATGTACCCAAAGAAAATGCTGCTCCGAGTTGACAGGAGTATTTCAAAGTATGCTTTTGTACTGCAGAGCTTCAGTCTAACCTGCTCTGGGAAAAAGCATATTTCTCATCAGTTCCAAGAAAGTTTTATTTATGACTTATTGTGCTTAAGTGGACAAGTATTTTTATAACATAAAAGGTGTCAGAATTTTGTGTAATATTCAGATGTTAGCTCAAACGTGGGGTAATGTTGGATGGAAGGGGAATGGGTAGAAATTCAACTGAATTTTGTTGCAGGCAATGCGTTGTATGTGTCAGTACGAGTTAGTTATGCATTGTATGCTTCAGGGCAGAAGAAATTAGATGCAAAGGAGAATGTTCTGTATAGAATATAAAATATGTCCTTGACAGTAAAGTATTTGTTAAATAGCAGTGCATTTTTTGTTCTCGTATGTATGTGCATGAGGATTTCTTGAAATTTATTAACCATTGTTAAAATGTGTTAATCCTTTAATACATTATTACATTATTAAAATGTGTAATCCTGTTAAACTCCAGGAAGGACAACGAAAATAAGCATGAATCTCCCATCTTGGTGAATTAACCAAGACGATATTTGATGTTAGGCTAATCGAATCCAGCAGAGAAACGGAATATTTTTTCTGAAACCTATAGTGTTAAAAAATCTGATAGGAGAATAAAAGCATTTATTAGCTGGGGATATGCAAACAGTGGCAATGATGAAGGTTCCCATATTCAGTAGGAACAGGAGACCAAGCAGGATATTGCCTATCTGCGACATTACATTGTGACTTTCACATTGTCAGCCTGCCCGTGGTTTCCCTTGAGCCCTTCTCAGCTTTCCTCTCCTAGTTTTCTTGCCCGAATCATTGTTTACCTTTCTTCCACTAAATACGTTGGGAAGCAATGAGGAAATAAAAGAGCACCATATAAATGTAGATCATTCAGATTTTTCTCCACCACAGCTCAAACTGAAAGCCGAGGTCAGAAAAATATGCTACAACCACTTTAAATGCAAATATGTAACAATAGAATCTTATGTAACAATGGAAAAAGCGACACTCAGCAGATCAAATGTGTCACCTGACTCTCAGTCTGAAGAAGGGTCTCAACCCGAAACATCTCCCATTCCTTCTCTCCAGAGATGCTGAGTTACTCCAGCATTTTGTGTCTACTCAACAGATCATGCAGATTCTATAGAATGAAGAAAGTTACCATTTCAGGTCAAAGACCCTTTATCAGAACTTCATTTAAAAAGTGAAATGAATTGAAATGTAATTTTCCTATTTGTTTCCATTAATATTATTTTAATGCATTTACATAAAGTAAGCATGTTTAAAGTGAATGAAGTTCGGATGAAGTATCTTTAACTTGAAATGTTAGCTCTGTTTCTCTTTCTACAGATGCTGCCTGAACTACTGAATGTTTCCGGCATTTCTGTTTTTATATCAGGTTTCCAGCATCTGCAGTTTTTTTGTTTTTTTTTCCCATTTACTATGTGCTCTTACATCAAGCTTTAAATATGCAACTACTTGAATATTTTAGATCAGGAACTATAAAACTGACATCTATGTTGAAAATCCAAGCTTAATTATAATAATAATAATTCAGGACAGATTTCATAGTCTTTTCCTACCTTTGGAGATATGTAACAATAAACTTTTTTGGGTTTCTTCACTTTCTCAGTTGTCTGATCCCCATCTTTATCATCTTCTTCCTCATCAGTGGTGATCGATTGGTGTCGACTCGCAGTGGAATATGTGATTGGTGATGATTGCCAATGTGAATGAGCATAATTTGTTGTGCTATACAAGTAGGCCTCAAAATAAACACTGCTTCCGGGAGACGATACGTTCTTTTCTACTATATTCTTTTCATTTTCTATTATGAAAAAAGGAAATAGTTAATAGTTGATTAGAATTAATCTGATGAAAAATGTTTCTGAATGAAGAGAATATTCTTCATGCAGAAACACTTCTAATCGGAAAAAAGCAGTATATATCATATTTCAGCATGCCAAGTATTACTGTTCACAACATAAAAATAGAAAATACTGAAAACATGCAGTAAGTTAGTCAGCATCTGTGGAAAGAGAAACAGTTATCATTACAGGTTGAAGGACGAGGAAAGAGAGAAAACAAGTTCATTTTAAATTGCAGAGAGTGTAGGAGAAGAATAGATAGGACAAACAGAATGTACTTGCCCTGCATGCCTTCTTTAAACTTTGCCTCTCTCAACTAATGCTAAACTCATTAACCCCCCCTCCCATTCAAGATACAAGATACATTTATTTGTCACATGTGCCAGTTGGCACAGTGAAATGTGATCACCATACAGCCATACAATAAAAATAAAGAACACAACACACGATAGAGTTCAACATTAAAACATCCCCACACAACAGAATCAGTTTCCCACTGTGAGGGAAGGCACCAAAGTCAGTCATCTTCCTCTAATGTTCCTGATGTTCATCTGTGGTCGGGGCCTCCGGAGCCCTCCGCGGTCGCCGCTACGGGCAGCCTGCCTCTCAGGCCCGCTCGCCGGGATGTTGGAACTCCGACGTCAGAACGGGAGGCCAACTTCAGCGGCTTGGACCTCCAAAACGGCCGCCGCTTCTCACCGGAGTCCGCGCCTCCCAAAGTCCCCAGGCCGCGCCAGGCGGAGATTCACGCTGGCGGCCCTCGGCAAAGGGCCCCAGGGACTCCGCGATGTCGGTCAGCGCCGCCCGTGCTGGGAGCTCTGCGTACCACAGCTCCGCGATGTCGGCGCTGCAGGCCCAACGCTCCGGAGCTTCAAACGGCGATCCAGGTAGGTATCGCCCGCTCCGCGGTGAATCCAGCGCCGGGCTGCCGCTGCCGAAGCTCTGGTCCGGTCCTCGGTCTCCGGTAGGAAAGGCCGCTCCGATCCAGTGGTAGGCTGCAAGGGGGGCGAGGATGCGACTTGGAGAAATAGTCGCATCCCCGCCATGAAGCGACTGGGAAACGGTTTTCCCCTTACCCTCCCCCACATAGAAAAACTAAAGTATCCCCAAAACAAACTGGTTAGACAAACTAAAATAAAAAAAGATGGAAAAAAACGGACAGACTGTAGGCAGAGGCGCCTTGAATTCTGTCCTGGGCCCCCTCCACTGTCAGAGTGAGGCCCAGAGCAAATTGGAGGAACAGCACCTCATATTTCGCTTGAGCAGCTTACACCCCAGCAACATGAACATTGACTTCTCTAGCTTCAAGTAACCCTTGCTTTCCCTCTCCATCCCTCCCCTTTGCCAGTTCTCCGACCAGTCTTACTGTCTCCGACTACATTTTATCTCTATTTGCATTGAATAGATTTTAAAAAAGCAGCTAACTCAAAGCTAACAATGATCTATTCCACATTTTCCTTGATCTCCATTCCGTTCGTCCTATTTTCCCACCTTACACTTCTTTATGTATCTCCCTCTACCCTAAATTCAGTCTGAACAAGGGTCTCGACCCAAAACGTCACCCATTCCTTCTGTCCAGAGATGCTGCCTGTCTAGTTGAGTTACTCCAGCATTTTGTGTATCTTAATGCTATGCCCTCCAGTTCTTTGATATTTTCACCCTAGGAAAAAGGTTCTGACTGTCTACCCTATCCATGCCTCTCATAATTTTATATACTTCTATCAAGTTTCCAGGGGTGACCTGACAAAAGTGGAACAAGTTGAGGGAATTTCCGCCTAGTTGGATGACAGTGGAATGCAGTAGTGGATACCATGTTTAAGAAAGAACTGCAGATGTTGGAAAAATCAAAGGTAGACAAAAATGCTGGAGAAACTTAGCGGGTGAGGCAGCCTCACCCGCTGAGTTTCTCCAGCATTTTTGTCTACAGTGGATACCATGTGGTCAACTGTGGCAAGCTATGCAGATAAAGAATGATGAAGGGAGATAATTTACCATGGTTACAATCATAGGTTGTCATTTGCAATTTTGAAAAAAATCTCCGCTTGTGAAATGGACGAAAACTTGATTTGGAGGGTTTCTTGATGCAGGAAAGGTGGACAGAAAATTGGGAGATAGCAAAATCTTGAAGGATTGGAAATGGAACAATAGTTTGCAGAGAAATCTAAAATGGCAATTTATTTCATAGTTAATAATTTGGGCATCAAACCCTACTTACCACCAAGAATTATGATGTCAAACTCCCCGTTACCAATCAATTGATCCCAGTACTTGATAGATACCCGAAAACAACCTCTTCTCCACAAGGTCAGATTCAGAAGCACCAGGCACATGGTCTTATTTGAAGAAATGGTTTTGTTAAATAAAACATCTGATATTTCATTTTCAAGGGTGCCAAGCTGAAATACAAATGGGAGATGAATCAGGTGCAGATTACTTAGTTTAGTTTAATGATACAGGCCCTTTGGCCCAACGAGTCTGCACCGACCAGTGATCCCCGCACATTAAAACTATCCTATACTATGGACATTTTTTATATTTATACCAAGCCAATTAACCTACAAACCTGTACATCTTTGGAGAAAACCGAAGTTCTCGGAGAAAACCTACGGAGGTCACGGGGAGAACGTACAAATTCCGTACAGACAAGCACCCGTAGCCAGGATCGAACCCGGGTCTCTGGAGTTGTAAGCGTTGTCAGGCAGCAACTCCATCACTGCACCACCATGCCGCACATTACTTGCGTAATGCACTACTTACTTGGTGTTTTCACAATTTTAGCAAAATGTTTTAAAATCTGTGACACTACAGGCTATGCAAAGCACAGAGAATAAATTATTCAATATCAGTTTACATCCATAATATTCCATTTGACAAGAAAACTGATTTCAGCTGTTTTGCAATAGGGCTATGTAGAGTAGAGGTCAGGCATTTCCTAAAGGGATTGGAGGAAAATACAGAGAGAAGCTACTTCTGACTGAAGTTATTAATTTTGCAATATTCATCGGTGGCAGTGATATTTTGAGTCCACATCTACCCAATCCCATTCCCTTCACAGTGTGCAGCTGGAAAATAACTGGGTCAGGAGAAAAAATAGCTCAAATATATCTTCCAAAAGTAAAAGCCCACCCATGAACATGAGTACTTGCATTTCAAGATATTTCTGGTTAAAACTGCAACCACCTCATTTCCATTCCCTCCCTTTCTCCATAAACCTTGTGCCACCCGCTCTCAGGCATATTACTGGGCTATCTTAAATCACCCATTAGGAAGAATACAAGGATAGGGAAACGTTCAAACTTGCTTTAATTTGTCCTACGAAGGGCTGGTCTCCAAATACATCCAACATTTAATAAAGTCATGGAGTCATACATCATGGAAACAGACCCTCTGCCCAACTCATCCATGCCAACCCGATTTTACAGCTGGGCTAGTCCCATTTGCCCATATTTGGCCTATAGCCTTCTAAACCTTCTATCCATACACTTGTCTAGGTGTGTTTTAAACATCGTCATTGTAGCTGCCTCTATAATCTACTCTGGAAGCTTCATCTATATAGGTACCACCCCCTGCATGAAGAAATTGTCTTTCAAGTCTCTTTTAAATCTTTTATTTCTCACCTTAAATCTATGCCCTCTAGTTCTGGATGGCTCTACCTGGCAAAAAGACTGAGCATTCACCTATGCTTCTCATGATTTTATATACCCGACTTCTGTGCTTTAGGGAAAAAAGCCCCAGCCTATACAGCCTCTCCTTATAACTTGAGCCCCCCCCCCCCCCAGTCCTGGTAACATGCTGATGATTCTTTTCTGCACCCTTTCCAGCTTAATGACATCTTTCCTCGGCCAGGCTGCCCAGAACTGCACACCATACTCCAAATGTGGCTCAGTAGTAGTTCAACTCCTGTACTCAATACCCTTACCATTGAAGCCAAGCACACCAGATAGCATCTTCACCAGTGAAGAAAGCTAATGGCATGTTGGCCATAACAAGAGGAGTTGAATATAGGAGCAAAGAGGTATTTCTGCAGTTGTATAGGGCCCTGGTTAGACCACACCTGGGGTATTGTGTGCAGTTTTGGTCTCCAAATTTGAGGAAGGACATTCTTGTTATTGAGGGAGTGCAGCGTAGGTTCATGGGGTACTGTCATATGTTGATAGAATGGAGCAATTGGGCTTTCCGATGTTGGGGGAGTCCAGAACCAGGGGCCACAGTTTAAGAATAAGGGGTAGGCCATTTAGAATGGAGATGAGGAAAAACGTTTTCACCCAGAGAGTTGTGAATCTATGGAGTTCTCTGCCTCAGAAGGCAGTGGAGGCCGATTCTCTGGATGCTTTCAAAAGAGTGTTAGATAGAGCTCTTAAAGATAGCAGAGTCAAGGGATGTGTGGAGAAGGCAGGAACGGGGTACTGATTGTGGATGATCAACCACGATCACAGTGAATGGCAGTGCTGGCTCGAAGGGTCGGATGGCCTACTCCTGCAACTATTGTCTATTGTCTATCTACCCCCGTCATCACTTTCAAGAAAGTGTATATCTTCACACAACACTCTCCAGGGCCCTACCATTTACTGTGCAAGTGCTGCTCTGGTTTGACTTACCAAAACACAGCACCTCACACTCGTCAGGGCAAAATTCCATCTGCCATTCCTTGGCCCACTTCCCAAGTTGATCCAGATCCTTTCATAAATTTAGTCTTCCTCACCACCCAGTACACCACTAATTTTGGTGTCATTAGCTACATCCTAACAACCTGGTGTAACACAATGGTAGTCTAACTGTCTAACCTGCTATCTACCACATGGTAGAACTGATAGCATAGACATTAACGGAGACTTGGATCAATATTAGCTTAAAAGAATAACAAGGGGGCATATATTTAAATTCATTTGAGGAAAGGTTAGAGGGAATCTGAGGAAATGGGTTTTCACTCAATGAGCATTGAAAATCTGAAACTCACTGGTTGAAAGGGTGGTGGAGGCAGAAACCTGTATTCAAAAGGTATTAAGATGACTACTGGAAGTACTAAAGGTTGGGAACGGGAACTAACTTATAGCCCATTTTTAACTTGCATGATTTTGATGAACTGAATAAGCAGCTCTGTGCTTTGAATTCTTATGAATGCAAGGATTTGTGAATTCTTATGAATGCATCGGCTTCAAATCAGAAATCACTATAAAACATCACTTGGTGCGCTACCCATTCAGATGATACTAGTTACTTCAATTTATCTGGAATTTTGGCTGAGTTTCTGAAATTTTCTGTTTATTACAGGAAGCAACTTTCCAGGAATAATTTAAACAGTTACACCAAGGCATAATTTGTTATTTTATTCCAACTATTTCTTATTTTCGTATGTTGTAGTCACTCACCTCTTTTATCTGTACCCTGTAATTATCTTGATCAACAATGGCCAGGGCATTACTTGTTGGATTATCATATTCGTCGCGGGGGGCGATCTGCAATGTGTGTTCCTGCCCACTTGTCAATACCAGAGTGGAGAAGTGGTAAAGGATTTTTGTTTTTGTTGGAAACACTATTCCTATAAATGGAGGAGAAAATAGCTTTCATTTTGACTATTGAGATAAGAGAATTAAATGTTTTTGCACTTGCAAATTGAATTGCAGGTCAAATACAGGCAACCTCCACTGGGATGTCAAGAGGACATAGATAGATGGGAAAGAAAAGTGAGGGGATTGGGCGGGATGTTACCTGAAATTGGGAGAACTCAATGTTCGTGCCTTTGGATTGGATTTGGAGTGCCCAAGTGGAATATCAGATGCTGTTCTTCCATTTTGCATGTGGCCTCACACTGGCAAAGGAAGAGGCTGAGGACAGACAAGTGATATGGCAATGGAAAGGAGAATTGCAATGGCTGGCAACCTTGAGCCAAGAACAGAAGAGAGCAGGAGGGTTGTGGAGGGCTCGGGTGGGGATACCATAGTGGGTAACCCCCAAGGCCTCCTTCTTATGTGTCCAATTTGTGGATTAAGGACTGAATTGTGCAAACTCGTTTCAATTTGAAATCAGATAGCAGAAAAGAATGGCCTTAAAAATCAAAGCGTTATTGGAACTTTATGACAGTCATTTTCTCTTGCTTTCTTACTGATTGCCAAACTAGAAAAAAAAGACATGTAACAATTTGTGGGTTTTAGGTATTTCAGGATATGTGTCCTCACGCTAGTTTATCGATCGTTATTTTTTTACAAGGAGATCTAATTATAGAGTTATTGTTGTTAATTATATATATTAAACTGCAATTTTTGAGATTGTCCCAGTGCAGACAAGGTGAAACTATACTATAAACATTAACTCTCAAATAAATGACTCAAAGCATCAGGACAAAACATTGACAGAAATATAAACATGAATAATCTGCTCCTGTGTTTGAACATTTGTTGTTTACAATGGACCTGAACAAGGCAGGGCATTCTAGTAATCGGCAAAGAAAGAAATTGCTATTTCATCACTACCTCCACTGATTCTGCAATTCAACATGCCACGGAGAAGGACTAAATAAAGGTCAAGCTTTCCCCATATTGCCCATCCCCACTGTCAGACACAGAGAAAAATAGAGGATAAGGCATTTAGATTTATTTTTAGCTACCACTTGTGGATATCTTCACACTTACAGATGGTGTAAAACCAGAAAATATTGTAAATATTCAGGTAATAAACTGTGGAGAGAGATAAAATTCATGATTGGGTGAGCGACCTTCAATCAGAACTGAGCATCGAACTGAAAGATAAACCGTATTGCGACTTCTTCCACAATTAGCCATCAGAATATTTCCACCAGGTTCAGCAACTGTGACATTTTGCTTTTCATTACTAATTTATGGAGCCCTGAAGCAAGGTTCTTGTTCCTACTGCAATAATTGTTGCCTACCGTTGTCAGATTAACTGAGAGACAAAGCAAATAGGTAAATCTAAACCTTAGTAAAAACATACACACATTCACACCTACCAGGTTGAAATGTTTTGTAGTATGGGCTGTAAGCCACATTCAGTCCTCCGAGTTTGATTATGACTTCATACCTTCCTGCCTTCCTCACTGTGAAGCTCACCTTCACCATATTATTATTTTGTGCCTGAAGCACTTCCTGTGTAATAGGAACATCTATCCCCAGATCCATGTGCGAGATGTGAATTCGTAAGCCCACTGGGCGATGCGCAGGGAATGGTTGCCCATTCTTATAGAACAACTATATAAGAAAAAATATTTACACTGGTGAATAATGTGTTAATACACCTCCTGATTATACACGTCCGTGATGGTGAAAAGATAAAGCAGAGCAGGAGATAAATAATATTAGCTTCTTTCAATTGAACTAAAACAGGCACCACAAAGATTGCAACAAGTTAATCACAGAAATCTTTCAATAAAAACATCCTTTTCTTTAATGAAGATGTATTTCACATGTGTATCAAAGTTTAAAGGAATGTATAGTCCAATTTAGACTCGCTGGTGATTTTAATTTCAATAAAAAATAATAATTCCCCTTTTAAAATGTAATGGTCTGCTTCTGAGCCCATTTAATTATAAGTTTGCCTTGAGTAAGGCAGCATTGAACATTTAGCTCACTGGCCTCAGGTTGAGGATAGGAGACAGAGACAATCTGCTCCTTCCACTATTGGGAAAATCACCTGGATATTGCTAAGAACCTGACCTGACCTGACCTGATCACGATGCACTCCGAGTGAAGAAACTATCTGTATTATAACCAAAATTCCCAGCCTGGGCTTAATCAAGCGACTGCTTTCATAATTAAGTAGAACGGTTTTCCAGATTTAAAAGAAGAATGGGAATGCTCCCTACTTCTCAATCTCACTTACGGTACCTCATGCATGTTGCAAAGGGCACTATTGGATTCGCCTTGAAAACCAATGTAATAAGATACCTGCATTTTTACTTTTATTTCGCTCACATGGACCAGGTTAGCCTTTGATCAACGTGCAGTTATATGCAAAGAAATGCAGCTTTCAACTACACCTTATTTCCAGCTCAATGACCTTTTATCTGACTGATAAATTGTTTGCTGAGAAATTAAACTCCTAAATATAACAGTCACACTGCATTGTAATCTGTGTCTGAAACTCATTTCCGTATATACAGTGGCTTGCAAAAGTATTCATACCCCTTGAACTTTTCCACATTTTGTCACGTTACAACCACAAACGTAAATGTATTTTATTGGGATTTTATGTGATAGACCAACACAGAGTGGCGCATAATTGTGAAGTGGAAGGAAAATGATACATGGTCTTCAAATTTTTTTACAAATAAAAAACTGAAAAGTGTCGCGTGCAAAAGTATTCAGCCTCCTTTACTCTGATACCCCTAAATAAAATCCAGTGCAACCAATTGCCTTCAGAAGTCACCTAATTAGTAAATAGAGTCCACTTGTGTGTAATCTAATCTCAGTATAAATACAGCTGTTCTGTGAAGGCCTCAGAGGTTTGTTAGAGAACATTAGTGAACAAACAGCATCATGAAGCCCAAGGAACACACCAGACAGGTCAGGGATAAAGTTGTGGAGAAGTTTAAAGCAGGGTTAGGTTATAAACAAATATCCCAAGCTTTGAACATCTCACGGAGCACTGTTCAATCCATCATCCGAAAATGGAAAGAGTATGGCACAACTGCAAACCTACCAAGACATGGCCGTCCACCTAAACTGACAGGCCGGGCAAGGAGAGCATTGATCAGAGAATCAGCCAAGAGGCCCATGGTAACTCTGGAGAAGCTGCAGAGATCCACAGCTCAGGTGGGAGAATCTGTCCACAGGACAACTATTAGTCGTGCACTCCACAAATCGGGACTTTATGGAAGAGTGGCAAGAAGAAAGCCATTGTTGAAAAAAAGCCATAAGAAGTCCCGTTTGCAGTTTGCCACAAGCCAGTGTAGAAATAGCAGGGGCTATGACAGAAATATTTCAAATGTCATTAGAAACGGGAATAGTGCCGGAGGATTGGCGTACTGCGCATGTTGTTCCGTTGTTTAAAAAGGGTTCGAAGAGTAAACCTAGCAATTATAAACCTGTTAGTTTGACGTCAGTGGTGGGCAAATTAATGGAAAGGATACTTAAAGATAATATATATAAGCATCTGGATAAGCAGGGTCTGATTAGGAACAGTCAACATGGATTTGTGCCTGGAAGGTCATGCTTGACTAATCTTCTTGAATTTTTCGAAGAGGTTACTAGGGAAATTGATGAGGGTAATGCAGTGGATGTTGTCTATATGGACTTCAGTAAGGCCTTTGACAAGGTTCCTCATGGAAGGTTGGTTAAGAAGATTCAATTGTTGGGTATTAATGGTGGAGTAGCAAGATGGATTCAACAGTGGCTGAATGGGAGATGCCAGAGAGTAATGGTGGATGGCTGTTTGTCAGGTTGGAGGCTGGTGACGAGTGGGGTGCCTCAGGGGTCTGTGTTGGGTCCACTGTTGTTTGTCATGTACATCAATGATCTGGATGAAGGTGTGGAAAATTGGATTAGTAAGTATGCAGATGATACTAAGATATGTGGTGTTGTGGATAATGAAGTAGATTTTCAAAGTCTACAGAGAGATTTAGGCCATTTGGAAGAGTGGGCTGAAAGATGGCAGATGGAGTTTAATGCTGACAAATGTGAGGTGCTACATCTCGGCAGGACAAATCAAAATAGGACGTACACGGTAAATGGTAGCGAATTGAGGAATGCAGTTGAACAGAGGGATCTAGGAATAACTGTGCATAGTTCCCTGAAGGTGGAATCTCATGTAGATAGGTTGGTAAAGAAAGCTTTTGGTGTGCTGGCCTTTATAAATCAGAGCATTGAATATAGAAGTTGGGATGTAATGTTAAAATTGTACAAGGCATTGGTGAGGCCAATTCTGGAGTATGGAGTACAATTTTGGTCGCCTAATTATAGGAAGGATGTCAACAAAATAGAGAGAGTACAGAGGAGATTTACTAGAATGTTGCCTGGGTTTCAGCAACTAAGTTACAGAGAAAGGTTGAACAAGTTAGGTCTTTATTCTTTGGAGCGCAGAAGGTTAAGAGGGGACTTGATAGAGGTCTTTAAAATTATGAGCGGGTTAGACAGAGTGGACGTGGATAAGCTTTTCCCATTGAGAGTAGGGAAGATTCAAACAAGGGGACATGACTTGAGAATTAAGGGACAGAAGTTTAGGGGGAACATTAGGGGGAACTTCTTTACTCAGAGAGCGGTAGCTGTGTGGAATGAGCTTCCAGTGGAAGTGGTGGAGGCAGGTTCGATGTTATCCTTTAAAAATAGATTGGATGGGTATATGGACGGGAAAGGAATGGAGGGTTATGGTCTGAGTGCAGGTAGATGGGACTAGGAGGAAGTATTTATTTTTAATTTAAAAAAAAAAAAAAAAATTTTTAAATGTTCGGCACGGACTTGAAGGGCCGAGATGGCCTGTTTCCGTGCTGTTATGGTTATATGGTTATATGGGGACACAGCAAACATGTGGGGGAAGGTGCTCTGGTCAGATGAGACCAAAATTGAAGTTTTTGGCCTAAATGCAAAACGCTATGTGTGGCGGAAACCTAACACTGCACATCACCCTGAACACACCATCCCCACTGTGAAACATGGTGGTGGCAGCATCATGCTGTGGGGATGCTTTTCTTCAGCAGGGACAGGGAAGCTGGTCAGAGTTGATGGGAAGATGGATGGAGCCAAATACAGGGCAATCTTGGAAGAAAACCTGTTAGAGTCTGCAAAAGACTTGAGACTGGGGCGGAGGTTCACCTTCCAGCAGGACAGACCATAAACATACAGCCAGAGCTACAATGGAATGGTTTAGATCAAAGCATATTCATGTGTTAGAATGGCCCAGTCAAAGTCTAGACCTAAATCCAATTGAGAATCTCTGGCAAGACTTGAAAATTGCTGTTCACAAACGCTCTCCATCCAATCTGACTGAGCTTGAGCTATTTTGCAAAGAAGAATGGGCAAAAATGTCAGTCTCTAGATGCGCAAAGCTGGTAGAGACATACCCCAAAAGACTTGCAGCTGTAATTGCAGCGAAAGGTGGTTCTACAAAGGATTGACTCAGGGGGGCTGAATACTTTTGCACGTGACACTTTTCAGTTTTTTTATTTGTAAAAAAATGTGAAAACCATGTATCATTTTCCTTCCACTTCACAACCACTTTGTGTTGGTCTATCACATAAAATCCCAATAAAATACATTTATGTTTGTGGTTGTAGCGTGACAAAATGTGGAAAAGTTCAAGGGGTATGAAAACTTTTGCAAGCCACTGTATAGCATTATCCAACTTTTTCACAAATTACAATGCATAATACCTGGGAATACATTTCTAGATGGTGAACTGCTGCTGTCCTCACAAGTGCTGTTCCACAGTTCCAGCTTGTTTCTGCTTTTTATGACCTCCCATGCTTTGTCCTGCCTACAACTCTTCTAGCTTTCTTTCCCCCACCTCTGCAAA
>CM075978.1:6416671-6749171 GCA_038087875.1 Malacoraja senta
TACTTAGTTGAGCCAAGGTAACACAACTGTTGTATAAACATCTTGAATTTCTCTCTCAATATCGACAATGATTTAGTGCCCAGATGTTTAACATTTTTCAGGTCCAAAAATACTTAAATTAGTACACACAGTTCTTTCCGTCATGCTAATGTTCGGATCAAAATGCTACTAGGACGGCTCAATCTGATCACATTGTTAAATTGACAGTATATCAATGCTTTTCAACCTGACGATGTTCCTCCCTCCGACGCATGGACCAGAAGAAACATATAGCGAGTAATTACTGGTGCAAACACTAGCTTAATAGAAAGTTTATTGATAGAACCAGTCAGAGAAATGAATACCATCTACCATTAACTATGTGGTCAGAGGAAGCTTGTAACATTACAATCTGATAAATGAACATGGACATGATTTTTTTATGAAATAAAAATGTTGTTCGACAGCACAATTGTACAGATTTGCATAGGTCTTATTTGTGTATGAAATAAGGGGGAAACTAATAAATGTGACATGTTTTAATTATCAGATATTCTACAATTTGCCACAGTCTGTTATTAGACAATGGTCTGAGTTAAAATTATTGTATGGCTGAAAATTTATAAATAGACAATAAACAGAGGTTAGGATGGAACAATTCATTTTCAACATGTGGAATGCTGCTAGATATACTGCCTCAGTTGCTTACAATCTAAGTCAATTGCTTTGACAGCAAACAAAGTATTATATATATAAACAAGTGTGGCAGCAATACAACAGCAATTGGTGAAGTAATCTGTACAGGTAATGCAAGACACAGAGGTATTAGGGAAACCAAGTGGCACAATGTGGGAAGTATAAAATTTGCCATGTCGGGAGGAAGAATGGATGAGCAGAATATTTTTCCATGAGAGATGGTTAGTATTCAATGGGATAGTAAAGTGTGCTGACAATGTAAAATTAGGTAGGGAAGTAGTTCATAGAGAGAATATATGGAAATATAAAATGATCATGCAAAGTAGCAGATAGAATATAATATTTATATCAGAGGAGCATGATAAAGTATAAATGTGTAATATATTGGGACTATCATATGAGGAAAGATTGGCGGGACTGTCATATGAGGAAAAATTGAAAAGACTAGGCTTGCATTCACTGGAGTTTAGAAGGATGAGGGGGTATCTTATAGAAACATATAAAATTATAAAAGGACTGGACAAGCTAGATGCAGGAAAAATGTTCCGCGAGTCCAGAACCAGGGGCCACAGTCTTAGAATAATGGGGAAGCCATTTAAGGCTGAGGTGAGAAAACACTTTTTCACCCAGTTGTGAATTTGTGGAATTCCCTGCCACAGAGGGCAGTGGAGGCCAAATCACTGGATGGATTTAAGAGAGAGTTAGATAGAGCTCTAGGGGCTAGTGGATTCAAGGGATATGGGGAGAAGGCAGGCACGGGTTATTGATTGGGGATGATCAGCCATGATCACAATGAATGGTGGTGCTGGTTCGAAGGGCCGAATGGCCTCCTCCTGCACCTATTTTCTATGTATCTATATATTTCATTTCTTTTCATTTCATTTCTCTATTTTCTCTTTGAACTGCAGAATTTGTGTAATCCACTGGGATAGTACACAAAACAAAATTTTTCTCTGTATCTCAGTACACATGACAGTAAGAAAAAAACAAGAGACACACTTTTGGATAGGCACATGGATATGCAGGGAATGGAGGGATATGGGTTATGTCTAGATAGACAGGAGTTGGTCTTGGCATCGTGCTCGGCAGATACTGTGGATCGAAGGGACTGTTCATGTGTTGTACTGTTCTATGTTAATACCAATAATTAAAGAACACTATCACGTATATAGTACATGGAAGGTTATTGCTGAGTTAATGTGGCTGAGGATGACAACATACTGATAAAGTGCTTTTATCACCCCAATTCATTGTAGTCATGGTACATAACAACATGGTAAAGGAATCCTGTAAAACCATGTGCAGTGATACACGAGAACTATGAATTCAAACTTTGGTGTCAGCAGTTAGGAGATTAGCTCTAACAATGTACCCAAAGAAAATGCTGCTCCGAGTTGACAGGAGTATTTCAAAGTATGCTTTTGTACTGCAGAGCTTCAGTCTAACCTGCTCTGGGAAAAAGCATATTTCTCATCAGTTCCAAGAAAGTTTTATTTATGACTTATTGTGCTTAAGTGGACAAGTATTTTTATAACATAAAAGGTGTCAGAATTTTGTGTAATATTCAGATGTTAGCTCAAACGTGGGGTAATGTTGGATGGAAGGGGAATGGGTAGAAATTCAACTGAATTTTGTTGCAGGCAATGCGTTGTATGTGTCAGTACGAGTTAGTTATGCATTGTATGCTTCAGGGCAGAAGAAATTAGATGCAAAGGAGAATGTTCTGTATAGAATATAAAATATGTCCTTGACAGTAAAGTATTTGTTAAATAGCAGTGCATTTTTTGTTCTCGTATGTATGTGCATGAGGATTTCTTGAAATTTATTAACCATTGTTAAAATGTGTTAATCCTTTAATACATTATTACATTATTAAAATGTGTAATCCTGTTAAACTCCAGGAAGGACAACGAAAATAAGCATGAATCTCCCATCTTGGTGAATTAACCAAGACGATATTTGATGTTAGGCTAATCGAATCCAGCAGAGAAACGGAATATTTTTTCTGAAACCTATAGTGTTAAAAAATCTGATAGGAGAATAAAAGCATTTATTAGCTGGGGATATGCAAACAGTGGCAATGATGAAGGTTCCCATATTCAGTAGGAACAGGAGACCAAGCAGGATATTGCCTATCTGCGACATTACATTGTGACTTTCACATTGTCAGCCTGCCCGTGGTTTCCCTTGAGCCCTTCTCAGCTTTCCTCTCCTAGTTTTCTTGCCCGAATCATTGTTTACCTTTCTTCCACTAAATACGTTGGGAAGCAATGAGGAAATAAAAGAGCACCATATAAATGTAGATCATTCAGATTTTTCTCCACCACAGCTCAAACTGAAAGCCGAGGTCAGAAAAATATGCTACAACCACTTTAAATGCAAATATGTAACAATAGAATCTTATGTAACAATGGAAAAAGCGACACTCAGCAGATCAAATGTGTCACCTGACTCTCAGTCTGAAGAAGGGTCTCAACCCGAAACATCTCCCATTCCTTCTCTCCAGAGATGCTGAGTTACTCCAGCATTTTGTGTCTACTCAACAGATCATGCAGATTCTATAGAATGAAGAAAGTTACCATTTCAGGTCAAAGACCCTTTATCAGAACTTCATTTAAAAAGTGAAATGAATTGAAATGTAATTTTCCTATTTGTTTCCATTAATATTATTTTAATGCATTTACATAAAGTAAGCATGTTTAAAGTGAATGAAGTTCGGATGAAGTATCTTTAACTTGAAATGTTAGCTCTGTTTCTCTTTCTACAGATGCTGCCTGAACTACTGAATGTTTCCGGCATTTCTGTTTTTATATCAGGTTTCCAGCATCTGCAGTTTTTTTGTTTTTTTTTCCCATTTACTATGTGCTCTTACATCAAGCTTTAAATATGCAACTACTTGAATATTTTAGATCAGGAACTATAAAACTGACATCTATGTTGAAAATCCAAGCTTAATTATAATAATAATAATTCAGGACAGATTTCATAGTCTTTTCCTACCTTTGGAGATATGTAACAATAAACTTTTTTGGGTTTCTTCACTTTCTCAGTTGTCTGATCCCCATCTTTATCATCTTCTTCCTCATCAGTGGTGATCGATTGGTGTCGACTCGCAGTGGAATATGTGATTGGTGATGATTGCCAATGTGAATGAGCATAATTTGTTGTGCTATACAAGTAGGCCTCAAAATAAACACTGCTTCCGGGAGACGATACGTTCTTTTCTACTATATTCTTTTCATTTTCTATTATGAAAAAAGGAAATAGTTAATAGTTGATTAGAATTAATCTGATGAAAAATGTTTCTGAATGAAGAGAATATTCTTCATGCAGAAACACTTCTAATCGGAAAAAAGCAGTATATATCATATTTCAGCATGCCAAGTATTACTGTTCACAACATAAAAATAGAAAATACTGAAAACATGCAGTAAGTTAGTCAGCATCTGTGGAAAGAGAAACAGTTATCATTACAGGTTGAAGGACGAGGAAAGAGAGAAAACAAGTTCATTTTAAATTGCAGAGAGTGTAGGAGAAGAATAGATAGGACAAACAGAATGTACTTGCCCTGCATGCCTTCTTTAAACTTTGCCTCTCTCAACTAATGCTAAACTCATTAACCCCCCCTCCCATTCAAGATACAAGATACATTTATTTGTCACATGTGCCAGTTGGCACAGTGAAATGTGATCACCATACAGCCATACAATAAAAATAAAGAACACAACACACGATAGAGTTCAACATTAAAACATCCCCACACAACAGAATCAGTTTCCCACTGTGAGGGAAGGCACCAAAGTCAGTCATCTTCCTCTAATGTTCCTGATGTTCATCTGTGGTCGGGGCCTCCGGAGCCCTCCGCGGTCGCCGCTACGGGCAGCCTGCCTCTCAGGCCCGCTCGCCGGGATGTTGGAACTCCGACGTCAGAACGGGAGGCCAACTTCAGCGGCTTGGACCTCCAAAACGGCCGCCGCTTCTCACCGGAGTCCGCGCCTCCCAAAGTCCCCAGGCCGCGCCAGGCGGAGATTCACGCTGGCGGCCCTCGGCAAAGGGCCCCAGGGACTCCGCGATGTCGGTCAGCGCCGCCCGTGCTGGGAGCTCTGCGTACCACAGCTCCGCGATGTCGGCGCTGCAGGCCCAACGCTCCGGAGCTTCAAACGGCGATCCAGGTAGGTATCGCCCGCTCCGCGGTGAATCCAGCGCCGGGCTGCCGCTGCCGAAGCTCTGGTCCGGTCCTCGGTCTCCGGTAGGAAAGGCCGCTCCGATCCAGTGGTAGGCTGCAAGGGGGGCGAGGATGCGACTTGGAGAAATAGTCGCATCCCCGCCATGAAGCGACTGGGAAACGGTTTTCCCCTTACCCTCCCCCACATAGAAAAACTAAAGTATCCCCAAAACAAACTGGTTAGACAAACTAAAATAAAAAAAGATGGAAAAAAACGGACAGACTGTAGGCAGAGGCGCCTTGAATTCTGTCCTGGGCCCCCTCCACTGTCAGAGTGAGGCCCAGAGCAAATTGGAGGAACAGCACCTCATATTTCGCTTGAGCAGCTTACACCCCAGCAACATGAACATTGACTTCTCTAGCTTCAAGTAACCCTTGCTTTCCCTCTCCATCCCTCCCCTTTGCCAGTTCTCCGACCAGTCTTACTGTCTCCGACTACATTTTATCTCTATTTGCATTGAATAGATTTTAAAAAAGCAGCTAACTCAAAGCTAACAATGATCTATTCCACATTTTCCTTGATCTCCATTCCGTTCGTCCTATTTTCCCACCTTACACTTCTTTATGTATCTCCCTCTACCCTAAATTCAGTCTGAACAAGGGTCTCGACCCAAAACGTCACCCATTCCTTCTGTCCAGAGATGCTGCCTGTCTAGTTGAGTTACTCCAGCATTTTGTGTATCTTAATGCTATGCCCTCCAGTTCTTTGATATTTTCACCCTAGGAAAAAGGTTCTGACTGTCTACCCTATCCATGCCTCTCATAATTTTATATACTTCTATCAAGTTTCCAGGGGTGACCTGACAAAAGTGGAACAAGTTGAGGGAATTTCCGCCTAGTTGGATGACAGTGGAATGCAGTAGTGGATACCATGTTTAAGAAAGAACTGCAGATGTTGGAAAAATCAAAGGTAGACAAAAATGCTGGAGAAACTTAGCGGGTGAGGCAGCCTCACCCGCTGAGTTTCTCCAGCATTTTTGTCTACAGTGGATACCATGTGGTCAACTGTGGCAAGCTATGCAGATAAAGAATGATGAAGGGAGATAATTTACCATGGTTACAATCATAGGTTGTCATTTGCAATTTTGAAAAAAATCTCCGCTTGTGAAATGGACGAAAACTTGATTTGGAGGGTTTCTTGATGCAGGAAAGGTGGACAGAAAATTGGGAGATAGCAAAATCTTGAAGGATTGGAAATGGAACAATAGTTTGCAGAGAAATCTAAAATGGCAATTTATTTCATAGTTAATAATTTGGGCATCAAACCCTACTTACCACCAAGAATTATGATGTCAAACTCCCCGTTACCAATCAATTGATCCCAGTACTTGATAGATACCCGAAAACAACCTCTTCTCCACAAGGTCAGATTCAGAAGCACCAGGCACATGGTCTTATTTGAAGAAATGGTTTTGTTAAATAAAACATCTGATATTTCATTTTCAAGGGTGCCAAGCTGAAATACAAATGGGAGATGAATCAGGTGCAGATTACTTAGTTTAGTTTAATGATACAGGCCCTTTGGCCCAACGAGTCTGCACCGACCAGTGATCCCCGCACATTAAAACTATCCTATACTATGGACATTTTTTATATTTATACCAAGCCAATTAACCTACAAACCTGTACATCTTTGGAGAAAACCGAAGTTCTCGGAGAAAACCTACGGAGGTCACGGGGAGAACGTACAAATTCCGTACAGACAAGCACCCGTAGCCAGGATCGAACCCGGGTCTCTGGAGTTGTAAGCGTTGTCAGGCAGCAACTCCATCACTGCACCACCATGCCGCACATTACTTGCGTAATGCACTACTTACTTGGTGTTTTCACAATTTTAGCAAAATGTTTTAAAATCTGTGACACTACAGGCTATGCAAAGCACAGAGAATAAATTATTCAATATCAGTTTACATCCATAATATTCCATTTGACAAGAAAACTGATTTCAGCTGTTTTGCAATAGGGCTATGTAGAGTAGAGGTCAGGCATTTCCTAAAGGGATTGGAGGAAAATACAGAGAGAAGCTACTTCTGACTGAAGTTATTAATTTTGCAATATTCATCGGTGGCAGTGATATTTTGAGTCCACATCTACCCAATCCCATTCCCTTCACAGTGTGCAGCTGGAAAATAACTGGGTCAGGAGAAAAAATAGCTCAAATATATCTTCCAAAAGTAAAAGCCCACCCATGAACATGAGTACTTGCATTTCAAGATATTTCTGGTTAAAACTGCAACCACCTCATTTCCATTCCCTCCCTTTCTCCATAAACCTTGTGCCACCCGCTCTCAGGCATATTACTGGGCTATCTTAAATCACCCATTAGGAAGAATACAAGGATAGGGAAACGTTCAAACTTGCTTTAATTTGTCCTACGAAGGGCTGGTCTCCAAATACATCCAACATTTAATAAAGTCATGGAGTCATACATCATGGAAACAGACCCTCTGCCCAACTCATCCATGCCAACCCGATTTTACAGCTGGGCTAGTCCCATTTGCCCATATTTGGCCTATAGCCTTCTAAACCTTCTATCCATACACTTGTCTAGGTGTGTTTTAAACATCGTCATTGTAGCTGCCTCTATAATCTACTCTGGAAGCTTCATCTATATAGGTACCACCCCCTGCATGAAGAAATTGTCTTTCAAGTCTCTTTTAAATCTTTTATTTCTCACCTTAAATCTATGCCCTCTAGTTCTGGATGGCTCTACCTGGCAAAAAGACTGAGCATTCACCTATGCTTCTCATGATTTTATATACCCGACTTCTGTGCTTTAGGGAAAAAAGCCCCAGCCTATACAGCCTCTCCTTATAACTTGAGCCCCCCCCCCCCCCAGTCCTGGTAACATGCTGATGATTCTTTTCTGCACCCTTTCCAGCTTAATGACATCTTTCCTCGGCCAGGCTGCCCAGAACTGCACACCATACTCCAAATGTGGCTCAGTAGTAGTTCAACTCCTGTACTCAATACCCTTACCATTGAAGCCAAGCACACCAGATAGCATCTTCACCAGTGAAGAAAGCTAATGGCATGTTGGCCATAACAAGAGGAGTTGAATATAGGAGCAAAGAGGTATTTCTGCAGTTGTATAGGGCCCTGGTTAGACCACACCTGGGGTATTGTGTGCAGTTTTGGTCTCCAAATTTGAGGAAGGACATTCTTGTTATTGAGGGAGTGCAGCGTAGGTTCATGGGGTACTGTCATATGTTGATAGAATGGAGCAATTGGGCTTTCCGATGTTGGGGGAGTCCAGAACCAGGGGCCACAGTTTAAGAATAAGGGGTAGGCCATTTAGAATGGAGATGAGGAAAAACGTTTTCACCCAGAGAGTTGTGAATCTATGGAGTTCTCTGCCTCAGAAGGCAGTGGAGGCCGATTCTCTGGATGCTTTCAAAAGAGTGTTAGATAGAGCTCTTAAAGATAGCAGAGTCAAGGGATGTGTGGAGAAGGCAGGAACGGGGTACTGATTGTGGATGATCAACCACGATCACAGTGAATGGCAGTGCTGGCTCGAAGGGTCGGATGGCCTACTCCTGCAACTATTGTCTATTGTCTATCTACCCCCGTCATCACTTTCAAGAAAGTGTATATCTTCACACAACACTCTCCAGGGCCCTACCATTTACTGTGCAAGTGCTGCTCTGGTTTGACTTACCAAAACACAGCACCTCACACTCGTCAGGGCAAAATTCCATCTGCCATTCCTTGGCCCACTTCCCAAGTTGATCCAGATCCTTTCATAAATTTAGTCTTCCTCACCACCCAGTACACCACTAATTTTGGTGTCATTAGCTACATCCTAACAACCTGGTGTAACACAATGGTAGTCTAACTGTCTAACCTGCTATCTACCACATGGTAGAACTGATAGCATAGACATTAACGGAGACTTGGATCAATATTAGCTTAAAAGAATAACAAGGGGGCATATATTTAAATTCATTTGAGGAAAGGTTAGAGGGAATCTGAGGAAATGGGTTTTCACTCAATGAGCATTGAAAATCTGAAACTCACTGGTTGAAAGGGTGGTGGAGGCAGAAACCTGTATTCAAAAGGTATTAAGATGACTACTGGAAGTACTAAAGGTTGGGAACGGGAACTAACTTATAGCCCATTTTTAACTTGCATGATTTTGATGAACTGAATAAGCAGCTCTGTGCTTTGAATTCTTATGAATGCAAGGATTTGTGAATTCTTATGAATGCATCGGCTTCAAATCAGAAATCACTATAAAACATCACTTGGTGCGCTACCCATTCAGATGATACTAGTTACTTCAATTTATCTGGAATTTTGGCTGAGTTTCTGAAATTTTCTGTTTATTACAGGAAGCAACTTTCCAGGAATAATTTAAACAGTTACACCAAGGCATAATTTGTTATTTTATTCCAACTATTTCTTATTTTCGTATGTTGTAGTCACTCACCTCTTTTATCTGTACCCTGTAATTATCTTGATCAACAATGGCCAGGGCATTACTTGTTGGATTATCATATTCGTCGCGGGGGGCGATCTGCAATGTGTGTTCCTGCCCACTTGTCAATACCAGAGTGGAGAAGTGGTAAAGGATTTTTGTTTTTGTTGGAAACACTATTCCTATAAATGGAGGAGAAAATAGCTTTCATTTTGACTATTGAGATAAGAGAATTAAATGTTTTTGCACTTGCAAATTGAATTGCAGGTCAAATACAGGCAACCTCCACTGGGATGTCAAGAGGACATAGATAGATGGGAAAGAAAAGTGAGGGGATTGGGCGGGATGTTACCTGAAATTGGGAGAACTCAATGTTCGTGCCTTTGGATTGGATTTGGAGTGCCCAAGTGGAATATCAGATGCTGTTCTTCCATTTTGCATGTGGCCTCACACTGGCAAAGGAAGAGGCTGAGGACAGACAAGTGATATGGCAATGGAAAGGAGAATTGCAATGGCTGGCAACCTTGAGCCAAGAACAGAAGAGAGCAGGAGGGTTGTGGAGGGCTCGGGTGGGGATACCATAGTGGGTAACCCCCAAGGCCTCCTTCTTATGTGTCCAATTTGTGGATTAAGGACTGAATTGTGCAAACTCGTTTCAATTTGAAATCAGATAGCAGAAAAGAATGGCCTTAAAAATCAAAGCGTTATTGGAACTTTATGACAGTCATTTTCTCTTGCTTTCTTACTGATTGCCAAACTAGAAAAAAAAGACATGTAACAATTTGTGGGTTTTAGGTATTTCAGGATATGTGTCCTCACGCTAGTTTATCGATCGTTATTTTTTTACAAGGAGATCTAATTATAGAGTTATTGTTGTTAATTATATATATTAAACTGCAATTTTTGAGATTGTCCCAGTGCAGACAAGGTGAAACTATACTATAAACATTAACTCTCAAATAAATGACTCAAAGCATCAGGACAAAACATTGACAGAAATATAAACATGAATAATCTGCTCCTGTGTTTGAACATTTGTTGTTTACAATGGACCTGAACAAGGCAGGGCATTCTAGTAATCGGCAAAGAAAGAAATTGCTATTTCATCACTACCTCCACTGATTCTGCAATTCAACATGCCACGGAGAAGGACTAAATAAAGGTCAAGCTTTCCCCATATTGCCCATCCCCACTGTCAGACACAGAGAAAAATAGAGGATAAGGCATTTAGATTTATTTTTAGCTACCACTTGTGGATATCTTCACACTTACAGATGGTGTAAAACCAGAAAATATTGTAAATATTCAGGTAATAAACTGTGGAGAGAGATAAAATTCATGATTGGGTGAGCGACCTTCAATCAGAACTGAGCATCGAACTGAAAGATAAACCGTATTGCGACTTCTTCCACAATTAGCCATCAGAATATTTCCACCAGGTTCAGCAACTGTGACATTTTGCTTTTCATTACTAATTTATGGAGCCCTGAAGCAAGGTTCTTGTTCCTACTGCAATAATTGTTGCCTACCGTTGTCAGATTAACTGAGAGACAAAGCAAATAGGTAAATCTAAACCTTAGTAAAAACATACACACATTCACACCTACCAGGTTGAAATGTTTTGTAGTATGGGCTGTAAGCCACATTCAGTCCTCCGAGTTTGATTATGACTTCATACCTTCCTGCCTTCCTCACTGTGAAGCTCACCTTCACCATATTATTATTTTGTGCCTGAAGCACTTCCTGTGTAATAGGAACATCTATCCCCAGATCCATGTGCGAGATGTGAATTCGTAAGCCCACTGGGCGATGCGCAGGGAATGGTTGCCCATTCTTATAGAACAACTATATAAGAAAAAATATTTACACTGGTGAATAATGTGTTAATACACCTCCTGATTATACACGTCCGTGATGGTGAAAAGATAAAGCAGAGCAGGAGATAAATAATATTAGCTTCTTTCAATTGAACTAAAACAGGCACCACAAAGATTGCAACAAGTTAATCACAGAAATCTTTCAATAAAAACATCCTTTTCTTTAATGAAGATGTATTTCACATGTGTATCAAAGTTTAAAGGAATGTATAGTCCAATTTAGACTCGCTGGTGATTTTAATTTCAATAAAAAATAATAATTCCCCTTTTAAAATGTAATGGTCTGCTTCTGAGCCCATTTAATTATAAGTTTGCCTTGAGTAAGGCAGCATTGAACATTTAGCTCACTGGCCTCAGGTTGAGGATAGGAGACAGAGACAATCTGCTCCTTCCACTATTGGGAAAATCACCTGGATATTGCTAAGAACCTGACCTGACCTGACCTGATCACGATGCACTCCGAGTGAAGAAACTATCTGTATTATAACCAAAATTCCCAGCCTGGGCTTAATCAAGCGACTGCTTTCATAATTAAGTAGAACGGTTTTCCAGATTTAAAAGAAGAATGGGAATGCTCCCTACTTCTCAATCTCACTTACGGTACCTCATGCATGTTGCAAAGGGCACTATTGGATTCGCCTTGAAAACCAATGTAATAAGATACCTGCATTTTTACTTTTATTTCGCTCACATGGACCAGGTTAGCCTTTGATCAACGTGCAGTTATATGCAAAGAAATGCAGCTTTCAACTACACCTTATTTCCAGCTCAATGACCTTTTATCTGACTGATAAATTGTTTGCTGAGAAATTAAACTCCTAAATATAACAGTCACACTGCATTGTAATCTGTGTCTGAAACTCATTTCCGTATATACAGTGGCTTGCAAAAGTATTCATACCCCTTGAACTTTTCCACATTTTGTCACGTTACAACCACAAACGTAAATGTATTTTATTGGGATTTTATGTGATAGACCAACACAGAGTGGCGCATAATTGTGAAGTGGAAGGAAAATGATACATGGTCTTCAAATTTTTTTACAAATAAAAAACTGAAAAGTGTCGCGTGCAAAAGTATTCAGCCTCCTTTACTCTGATACCCCTAAATAAAATCCAGTGCAACCAATTGCCTTCAGAAGTCACCTAATTAGTAAATAGAGTCCACTTGTGTGTAATCTAATCTCAGTATAAATACAGCTGTTCTGTGAAGGCCTCAGAGGTTTGTTAGAGAACATTAGTGAACAAACAGCATCATGAAGCCCAAGGAACACACCAGACAGGTCAGGGATAAAGTTGTGGAGAAGTTTAAAGCAGGGTTAGGTTATAAACAAATATCCCAAGCTTTGAACATCTCACGGAGCACTGTTCAATCCATCATCCGAAAATGGAAAGAGTATGGCACAACTGCAAACCTACCAAGACATGGCCGTCCACCTAAACTGACAGGCCGGGCAAGGAGAGCATTGATCAGAGAATCAGCCAAGAGGCCCATGGTAACTCTGGAGAAGCTGCAGAGATCCACAGCTCAGGTGGGAGAATCTGTCCACAGGACAACTATTAGTCGTGCACTCCACAAATCGGGACTTTATGGAAGAGTGGCAAGAAGAAAGCCATTGTTGAAAAAAAGCCATAAGAAGTCCCGTTTGCAGTTTGCCACAAGCCAGTGTAGAAATAGCAGGGGCTATGACAGAAATATTTCAAATGTCATTAGAAACGGGAATAGTGCCGGAGGATTGGCGTACTGCGCATGTTGTTCCGTTGTTTAAAAAGGGTTCGAAGAGTAAACCTAGCAATTATAAACCTGTTAGTTTGACGTCAGTGGTGGGCAAATTAATGGAAAGGATACTTAAAGATAATATATATAAGCATCTGGATAAGCAGGGTCTGATTAGGAACAGTCAACATGGATTTGTGCCTGGAAGGTCATGCTTGACTAATCTTCTTGAATTTTTCGAAGAGGTTACTAGGGAAATTGATGAGGGTAATGCAGTGGATGTTGTCTATATGGACTTCAGTAAGGCCTTTGACAAGGTTCCTCATGGAAGGTTGGTTAAGAAGATTCAATTGTTGGGTATTAATGGTGGAGTAGCAAGATGGATTCAACAGTGGCTGAATGGGAGATGCCAGAGAGTAATGGTGGATGGCTGTTTGTCAGGTTGGAGGCTGGTGACGAGTGGGGTGCCTCAGGGGTCTGTGTTGGGTCCACTGTTGTTTGTCATGTACATCAATGATCTGGATGAAGGTGTGGAAAATTGGATTAGTAAGTATGCAGATGATACTAAGATATGTGGTGTTGTGGATAATGAAGTAGATTTTCAAAGTCTACAGAGAGATTTAGGCCATTTGGAAGAGTGGGCTGAAAGATGGCAGATGGAGTTTAATGCTGACAAATGTGAGGTGCTACATCTCGGCAGGACAAATCAAAATAGGACGTACACGGTAAATGGTAGCGAATTGAGGAATGCAGTTGAACAGAGGGATCTAGGAATAACTGTGCATAGTTCCCTGAAGGTGGAATCTCATGTAGATAGGTTGGTAAAGAAAGCTTTTGGTGTGCTGGCCTTTATAAATCAGAGCATTGAATATAGAAGTTGGGATGTAATGTTAAAATTGTACAAGGCATTGGTGAGGCCAATTCTGGAGTATGGAGTACAATTTTGGTCGCCTAATTATAGGAAGGATGTCAACAAAATAGAGAGAGTACAGAGGAGATTTACTAGAATGTTGCCTGGGTTTCAGCAACTAAGTTACAGAGAAAGGTTGAACAAGTTAGGTCTTTATTCTTTGGAGCGCAGAAGGTTAAGAGGGGACTTGATAGAGGTCTTTAAAATTATGAGCGGGTTAGACAGAGTGGACGTGGATAAGCTTTTCCCATTGAGAGTAGGGAAGATTCAAACAAGGGGACATGACTTGAGAATTAAGGGACAGAAGTTTAGGGGGAACATTAGGGGGAACTTCTTTACTCAGAGAGCGGTAGCTGTGTGGAATGAGCTTCCAGTGGAAGTGGTGGAGGCAGGTTCGATGTTATCCTTTAAAAATAGATTGGATGGGTATATGGACGGGAAAGGAATGGAGGGTTATGGTCTGAGTGCAGGTAGATGGGACTAGGAGGAAGTATTTATTTTTAATTTAAAAAAAAAAAAAAAAATTTTTAAATGTTCGGCACGGACTTGAAGGGCCGAGATGGCCTGTTTCCGTGCTGTTATGGTTATATGGTTATATGGGGACACAGCAAACATGTGGGGGAAGGTGCTCTGGTCAGATGAGACCAAAATTGAAGTTTTTGGCCTAAATGCAAAACGCTATGTGTGGCGGAAACCTAACACTGCACATCACCCTGAACACACCATCCCCACTGTGAAACATGGTGGTGGCAGCATCATGCTGTGGGGATGCTTTTCTTCAGCAGGGACAGGGAAGCTGGTCAGAGTTGATGGGAAGATGGATGGAGCCAAATACAGGGCAATCTTGGAAGAAAACCTGTTAGAGTCTGCAAAAGACTTGAGACTGGGGCGGAGGTTCACCTTCCAGCAGGACAGACCATAAACATACAGCCAGAGCTACAATGGAATGGTTTAGATCAAAGCATATTCATGTGTTAGAATGGCCCAGTCAAAGTCTAGACCTAAATCCAATTGAGAATCTCTGGCAAGACTTGAAAATTGCTGTTCACAAACGCTCTCCATCCAATCTGACTGAGCTTGAGCTATTTTGCAAAGAAGAATGGGCAAAAATGTCAGTCTCTAGATGCGCAAAGCTGGTAGAGACATACCCCAAAAGACTTGCAGCTGTAATTGCAGCGAAAGGTGGTTCTACAAAGGATTGACTCAGGGGGGCTGAATACTTTTGCACGTGACACTTTTCAGTTTTTTTATTTGTAAAAAAATGTGAAAACCATGTATCATTTTCCTTCCACTTCACAACCACTTTGTGTTGGTCTATCACATAAAATCCCAATAAAATACATTTATGTTTGTGGTTGTAGCGTGACAAAATGTGGAAAAGTTCAAGGGGTATGAAAACTTTTGCAAGCCACTGTATAGCATTATCCAACTTTTTCACAAATTACAATGCATAATACCTGGGAATACATTTCTAGATGGTGAACTGCTGCTGTCCTCACAAGTGCTGTTCCACAGTTCCAGCTTGTTTCTGCTTTTTATGACCTCCCATGCTTTGTCCTGCCTACAACTCTTCTAGCTTTCTTTCCCCCACCTCTGCAAACAGTCTGAGGAAGGGTCCGAACCCAAAACGTCACCTATCCATGTTCTCCAGGGATGCTGCCTGACCGGCTGACGCACTTCAGCATTTTGTGGCTTTACAAGACAAGTACATATTCAAATCAGACTCAAGAATGATGTGTCACTTTCAAATAATAATTCTTTACGTAAATCCCTATTTTGAGGACAAATCTGCCCCTTCCTGTGGTTCAAGTGGACATGAAGAGGTGAATGGCATATAACATACTTGTTCTTCTAACATACTGACAATAGCATTCTTTAAAGTATTAACACGGGTTAAATAATCCTCCATTGTTGTGGTGGATCCTCCTGTACAACATTATCCGGTTAACTCTGAAATCCTTTGAAAGGTTTTGTGAAGACGTAGCTATGTGTTGCACAGTTACAGGTGCAACTAGCTTTACACCACTCACAGATATTCCAAATTAACAAAAAACAGTTACCATTACTACAGATCTCTATTTAGGCATCTGCTTTTAGATATGTGCATGCTTTTGCTCACAAGGCCTTCGATTTTGTTTGCAATAATTGCTTTTCATTATAAATCCTAACACTCACATTTGTAATCAAAACTGTGGACTTTTATCATTGCCACTATAATTAAACCCCTCAAGTATAAAACAAATAAACTACTAAAAAAAAGCTTTTGTCGTTTTAAAAGCAAAGAATACTATTTTGTTTTACGCACATGTACTCTAAAGGTCAAGATGCGTCCTACTTCCTGAGGGTCCTTCCAATCCCAGGTGACCAGGCATGACCTTGGATCCAGGTAGTTTCCACGGACATAGTCATAAATGGTTCGGTTTGCCTGCCGCCCTCTGTGGTCATTCTGAAGAAAATTAATTACCCGGGCCACGAGTTCGTACAGGAACTTCACGGTAAAGAAGAAAGCTACGATGGAAACTGCAATTCCACCTGCACAAGAATAAAGAAATCATACATTGAATCGATGCTGGGCCTCAGAGCATTTCCCATCAGTTGCATCACTTCACAGTTTTCCTGTAACCTATTCCCTCTCATGTGTGTCGGCTCCTTGAGATTCTCCTGCCAACTACTTTTATTAGGTAAAATGTATGTGCTTCTTTGATATGCTTCTTTGATAAAGTTTTCTTTGAGAAAACCAGAGCACCTGGAGGAAACCCATGCGGTCTCAGGATGAACATGAAAGCTCCTCCCAAACATCAGTGCAATGAGCAAAATTCATCTGCAGAGAGACTTCCAATCTCACCCATCTGACATCTTCAGCTCTTACTTGCAAAATAATACGGTTTTACAGATCCCCTTTCCCTTAAAATTGTGATGCTTAACTGGATATCGTCCAACTTGTGCTCACAGACTTGTGGTCTCCTCAAATATATCCTCATTCATTTGCCTTTTCTACCATGAAAACAGAAAATCTGGGAGTTACCCAGCAGGTCAAGCAGCATCTGTGAAGAAAAGCAGAGTTCACTTCTCTCTGCAGATGCCATCTGTTTGTTGAGTTTCTTCAGCATTTTCTGTTTATATTTCAGGTTTGTTGCTGTTTTTTGGCTTTTATGTTGTCTTGCAAATCTTGCCTGCGGAGGTCAATCATTTACAACCTGAGCCCTAGGATTGCCATGTTGCAATGTTTACTGCCCATAAGGAAAGACAACCATATCTGCTAAAGCAGACCTCATCTGCTTTACATTCTGAGGAACAGGCACAGTGGTCACATGTTGCCAAAAATCTATTCCAAAAATTCAGAGACTGCACTGAAGCACCATTACTCCTTTGAGAGATCACTCTGATAATCACCTGCAATTATGTTCTACGCAACCTGTCCTCACTTGATTCCCTGGGAGCACTGTTGTATACCCCTCCCATCACTATAGCATACTGCCCAGTAGCTGTAAGTGCTGTAGGCACTGCAGTGTGTCCCCTCAAATGCTCGACTGAGACCACATTTGCTGGGTTGATTGCCAACGGCTACGATAATCACAACACGTTAACTAACGGCAACACTACCAGTTTCAGTGTAGCAATACACAGGAAAGCCTTGCAAACAAAGCCTTGTTCTGTGAATCTTGTAAATGAGGCTATCAATTTTTATAAGAAAGAACTGCTGATGCTGTGTTTAAATCGAAGATAGACACAAGATGATGGAGTAACTCAGCGGGACCAGCAGCATCGGAAGAAGGGTCTCGACCCGAAACTTCACCCATTCATTCTCTCTGGAGATGCTGCCGGCCCCGATGAGTTACTCTCAATTCGTGTCTATTCTCAATTTGTATAGGTCTTCTATTAGCAATATTAGAGCAACTCACAAATCTCCTTTACTACCATTAATAGGTTGCAATGAAATTTCTAGCTCAGGGTATCCATTGACTGTGCTATACCACAATTGGAGTAAAGTGCTTGGACTTTTAACAAGTAAAGTCAAACAGAAATTACAGCAACTTCCTCCAGAAATACAGGGAACGTCTTAAAATGCAGTGAAAGGACAATATTTGCATTCAAGAAATGTATATAAAATCAGTTTCTTCATCATGCTTGATTGACAATCCCTGTAATAATACCATGAAACAGCTTAAGTGCTCAAATTTAGAAATCTATGGAAGGAATTCAAATTGTACTCACCAATGACGACAATCATCAGGTCTCTTCTTGCAGTGCAAAATGTGATGCTAGAGGCAGAAAACACAGCTCCCACTGTGGAAAAGAGTCAGAATTAAGGACACAAACTTCCCTAAACTGGGGTTAAATGGAAAAGTATGAATAGTTTTTTTTCTAAATAAATGACTAAATTTTCACATACCCATGGACCACTTTTCAATTCTGTGCCTTTGGGTCAAGCTATGAACAAACCTAACTTCGTGCTCCCACTCCACGTGTCCCCTCGAGGACCTTCCTTCCAAACTTGTGGTAATCAACGTAGAAGTAGCCCGAGTCAGAGAGTTTCCTGTAACTCGTCGCCAAACTGGAGCAGATCAGTTACGTTGCTGATGATTCCTAGTGATTTCAAACTGTATGGGGACAAGGAATTGGAAAGCTGATATGTGACTGGTGTCAATTAAAAATGCAACTTATCTCAAACACGATTGCATTTATTAGAATGCTGAGGGTACAACAGCTTTGGCAGAGAGCAGGGAATTAGCATACACATTCTTAAGGTATTGTTAACCAACTTTAAACAAGGAAAAAATGAATAATAAACTTTAAAAGAACTATTATGTAGAATTTGGCAGAAGTGAATTGCAAAGCAAAATGAGGTGAATAAATCCATGATCTAAGCTTATGTTAGGTATAGTTTTATTAAGTCTTAAGACATTGATCAGCTGCCTAGTAGAGTAATTGGAACTATGTTACACTATTCAAGAAGCAACTGGATTATGTTTTAGTGAGTAAATGTGATAGCCAAACAAGAAAAAATGGTAAAGATAAGAAACAAAACACAGAACTATTGAAAACCTTATCTTGCCAGTTGCTACCATGGCAGAGGAAGAAATGTTAACTATACTGCAGAGTAATTATAGCTACATTGTCAACCTAGTAAAATTAATCCCCTTGGGTACTAAAGCAATGGGATGGTTCTGTCGTCATTTTGGGACAGAATAGGGATTGAGGGAAAGTTGACATTTGGAATAAAATTCTATCAAAATATTAGCCTACGGATTGGGGAGATGGGGATTTAGGGTGTGGGAGGAGGTGAAATGGCAAATGAGTTTGGCCTTTTTGTCCTCTGCCTTTCTCCAAAGTATTGCCAGCATTATTTGTTATAATTTTATGACAATGCATTTTTTACCAGAATGCCCATTTCCCATTTCTTCTAAGAATGTGACATATTCCCAGATCAGTTATTTTTAATTTTACCCGGGAACCATTTATTAAAACCAGGCTAGACAAAAATGCTGGAGAAACTCAGCGGGTGAGGCAGCATCTATGGAGCGACGGAATAGGTGACGTTTCGGGTCGAGACCCTTCTTCAGTCTGAGTTTCGCCAGCATTTTTGACTACCTTCTGCAGTTCCTTCTTAAACATTTCTTAAAACCAGAATCAGTGTAAACATCAACACAACTACAATGTTTTATTCGTAATGTTTTAATGTTTTATGTTTTATTCTTAATTGTTTACTGTGTGCCGTGTTGTTACTTGCGAGCAGAGCACCAAGGCAAATTTCTTGTATGTGTACATACTTAGCCTATAAACTTATTCATTCATTCAACTTTGACAAAAATAAATTATTACCCTATGAAAACCCTGTCTCGGTGCCGAAGTAGTCAGAGTAATACAGCATGGAAACGAACCCAACACTTTGTGAATCCGGCAGAGGGAGAAAATAATCGTAAAACTTTGTTTGGAGACACAAAAGACTGCATATCCTGGAAACTGGAGCAAGAAAACACAAACTGCTGGAGAATCTCAGCAGGTCAGGCAACATCTATGGGCTGGACAGATAATGTTTTGGATTGGGGCACTACTTCAAGACTAAAATAGAGGGGAGATAGCTGGTAGAAAGAGGTGAGGGGAAGGGATTTGAGAATTAAGGGACAAAAGTTTAGGGGTAACATGAGTGGGAACTTCTTTACTCAGAGAGTGGTAGCTGTGTGGAATGAGCTTCCAGTGGAAGTGGTGGAGGCAGGTTCGATTTTATCATTTAAAAATAAATTGGATAGGTATATGGATGGGAAAGGAATGGAGGGTTATGGTCTGAGTACAGGTAGATGGGACTAGGTGAGAGTAAGTGTTCGGCACGGACTAGAAAGGCCGAGATGGCCTGTTTCCGTGCTGTAATTGTTATATGGTTATATGGATGGAGAAAGAGTTGGCAAGTGATAGGTAAATCCAGATAAGGAAGGGTAGATTGGCAGATGAGTCAGGTGGGGAGAGAAGGCTAGATAATTTTGTTTATGCTTCTTGTATGTTGCTATTGGGATACAATTTATAGATGAGCCATCATTCCTAATTAGACTTGCTTTATCCAGCCACACCAGCATCATATATCCAAGAAAGAAGGAAATTGAGCATTGTAATTTTCTTTTAAAACATACATGTGGTGATAATGTTCCAAACCCTGTGCACAGCCACTTCTGCAGTGTTAACTTCTTTAACAGCTGGCGTTGGACAGCTTTTGTCTCTTGAATCACACTGTCGTCCACGGAATTTCCAAATATTAGCACTCCTCTAAACTATGCACATCTGCAAATAAAAAAAGCAATGGGCTGAGTCTGTTCCTCTTGGAATAGAACCAGATCATCAATAGCAATACCAGTGAAATAAAGGTCCATATAATATATAATGCACAGAAACCCTGAAGGAAAAAGCAAAACAAACATTACAAATGCTAGATATCGTAAATAAAAATAGAAAATGATGGAAACACTCAGCAGGTAAGCAGCAATATAAACAGGGAAGAAAAGTTAATGTTTCATGAAAATCAGAAAATATAATTTGCACACATTGGAAATCTGAAATAAACACTGAAAATGTGGTGGACACTCAGCTGGTAAGGAAGCATCTGTGGAAAGAAACAGTTAACATGTTTGACTGAAGATCTTTGTCGGAACTGGAATAGACAGAAAACAAGTTAAGGGCCTGTCCCACTTACGCAACCTTTTCGGCGACTGCCGGCACTCGTCATAGGTCGCCGAAAATTTTCAACATGTTGAAAATTCAGCGGCGTCCAGAAAGATGCTACGACTTTTTGGGTGACTAGGAGACCTCTCACGACCATACAGGCAACCCCTGGCGACATGTCGCGGGATGTCACCAGGGGGGTCGCCTGTATGGCCGTGAGAGGTTGCCAGGGGTCGCCTGTATGGTCGTGAGAGGTCTCCTAGTCACCCAAAGAGTCATAGCGTCTTTCTGGTCACCGCTGAATTTTCAACATGTTGATAATTTTCGGAGACTTATGACGGGTGCCGTCAGTTGCCGAAAAGGTCGTGTAGGTGAGACAGGCCCTTTAACGTTCAGTTAAACTGAAGATAGGGTAGAACAAAAAGGGGAAAACAGCAAAAGAGTGCCAGCAAACGGGTACATGTGACAGTTGAAGTATAATAAATGTTATGTTTTGCCAACAGCAGGGCTGTGGGACATGCCTATGTGGTTGAAAGAAAAACTGAGTCAAGATCACAGATGTATGACAACAGAAAAGACAAATTATTTTTCAGACAGAAAGTATAAGCAAGTTTCCTAAATTTGGAGAATTTGATATTGAAGGATAGAAAATTGGTCATTGCTCTTCAAGCTTGCATTGGGCTCTGTTGTGATAGTGCAAGAGGGCATAGACAGATAGATCAGTGTGGCACTGAGATGGAGAATCAAAATGGCTCACAACCAGAAGCTCTAGGTCACTTCTACAGACCCAATACAGGTGCATTGCAAAGATATCGTCCAATCTGCATTTGGTTCCTCCAAGGTGAACACTAAATGAAATGCACGTCTTCCAATTTAGTGTGTGATTTGTGTATTTTGTGTATTAACCAGCATCTGCAATTCCTCGTTCCCACAGAGGTACTAATGAATTGCTACTTCATCTGGAAACGCCGAGTCCTGAATGATGGAAATTTTTTTAATGTTGCAGGTTGATATTTCATCAGAATTGAATATCGGAAAAATTACAAACCAAAAAATGGATTATATGTTCTGGATCTTCATGGGAACACGCAATTTCATTGCACCCTGGTGTATATGACAATAACATAATCTGATCTATACCACTTCAACACATGGGTGTTTGGGAAGTAGCAGTCAATTTTTTTTAGGAGATTCATACAGCATGGAATCATGCCACTTGACCCACCGAGTCCTCGCTGACCATCGAACATCATTCACACTAGTTCTATTATCTCACCGTCTCATCCAAATCACAGAGGCCAATTAAACTACAAACCTTTGGGATACGAGAGGAAACTGAAGTGCCCAAAGGAAATCCATGCCATCAACATGCAAACGCCACATGGACAGCACCCCAGGTCAGGATGGAACCTAGGTTTCTGGTACTGTAAAGCAGCAGCTCTACCAGCTGCACCACATATAGAGCGAGGGTTTAGCTGATCTTACTTCTGACCCATTACTACATTTTCAAGATCCAGCGCAGCAGGCATAATGTTCTTATTGAAAAAGATATGAAGTGTTATCAAAAGTAGGTCAACGCTGCCTTAATTTGATAAATCCACCTTGGGCATTAAATTGAAATAATAACTGTAATTAACATTATTAAACATTAGTTACTGCTGTGAAAACTATCCCTGAACTATCGAACTTAATGAATATGTACAAGTTGTTATCGTCAAGTCGAGTTTATTGACATATGCACTAGTGCAGCGAGTTACAGTAAGCGCAGGTACATAGACTTAGACAACATTCAAAAACATAAAGTATACATAGATTACACAAATCCTACAAGTGTGAAAAGACTGCAAAAAACAAGACATTAGTACAAAAACATTGATAAAACTGCTGATAATGTTGATAAAAAAAGATTACAGTCAAATTGACATGGAAGATCAACCCCATCCTGCACATCCAGTTAAGGGTGTTTGGTTATATCTCCATTTACATCCTCTTTACAACAAAAAGGAAGACTGACTGAACTTTATTGCCTTCCATCACAGTGATCACTGTGGTGGATGTTTATGTTAAATTCTATTGTGTGTTGTGTTCTTTTAATTGTATGGCTGCATGGTAACTCAAATATCACTGTACCTTAATTGGTGCATGTGACAATAAATGTGAAATTGAACTTCCTATGACCCTGTATGTTTCCTCCAGTGCTGTGCTTAACCTCCACAACCCAAAGAAGTGTTTTTTGGGTTGATCAGAGTGTTATTATTTTATTACCCAAATTCTACAAGACAGCAAAAAGGAAGAATGCAAAAAAACAAGACATTATCACACAAAAACAGTTATACATTGGACACAAAGTGCTGGAGTAGCTCAGCAGGTCAGGCGACTTCTCTGGAGAACATGGATAGGTATTGATTCTGGTCGAGATCCTTCTTCAGACTGATAGTAGGGAGAAGAAAGCTAGGAGAAAGGAATAGCAGGACAAAGTGTGGCAGGTAATAGCTCGACGGAGGCGAGGGGGGGGTTTGATAGGCATTTGTTCCAAACATCAAAACCCCCCTCACTTGCACCCACCTATTACTTGCCATGCTTTGTCTTGCCTCTCCCCTATTCCAGCTTTCTTCTACCCCCTCCATAGTCAGTCTCAATCCAAAACATCACCAATCCATGTTCTCCAGAGATGCTGCCTGACCCACTGAGTTACTCCAGCCCTTTGTATCCTTTTGTGTAATATCCACCATCTGCAGTACTTTGTTTCTACAGTGTTATTTTATTGCTCATCCCATATCTTTGTCCAAGAAGTAATAGTCAAGCATCTGATATCTGCATTTTATTTTTACATTCGGAACAGCTCATGCTGGACATTCAGTCAAGTTGGATTATTTGATGTAAATATAAATTGGATTGCTTGGCATTATCAAATAATAGTGGAACAGATCTTTAATGTAGGACAGTATTGTAATGGGGTCACTGTACTTTTTTTCAGAACTTTACTTGCATTTTATGTGATTTAAAATGCTTCTAAAAACAAGGTCAAGAGGAGTTCTGAATGAGGACATTGAACTCCCAAGAGTCAATTGCAAAATAAATGGGAAGAGCATTTGAAAAGCCGATCCTTTGCCTTCTCATGCAATTGCTTGACAGTAAAAAAAAGGTTACGATATAAAAGACACACCAACTGTTCACATGAATGGTCACAGAATGATTATAACAATTAAACATTAAATAAAAACATTTCCTTTGTAACAACAAATACACTTAGTTGTCAAGGTACATTCCCACGAGTGAGAATAATATTGGACTCAGTACTCAGTGGTGTCTTTTTAGCATTACAGATGCATTACTAACAGCACCACTGTGCAAGGAAGCTGGTGTGAAACCCTGCCTCCTGCAAGCGCTCATACAGTTATGAAACAGTGATCTCATTACCACACCACGGAACTGTGGCAACCTGCAGAAATATCAATGAGGGATGGAGTCTGGTCAGATTGGAGCCGCTGGTGGACTGCTCATTGCTGGCATGTGGGGCTGACAGTATTCTGGCTGGCAGGATGAATTTAGGCCTTTCCTCAGTACTGGTATTTAACAGACTGCCCTGCTCCCACAGCCTCCCTCGTCACCGCCAAGGGAGCTGTGGGTTTCAGGTCTCTTTATTTGGCTGCACAGTTCTCACACTCCAGAGATTTTGCTATGACAACAAGCCTGACAGCTAGCAGTGGAGAGGGCAGAGGTTGTGCCAGCTTTCCAGTACAGCTGTGCATGGCCCAAGTGAATATCTTCAAACGGTTATGTGCCTATGAGTGTTCAGACTCCAGGACTAAGCGCAATATAATGAATCAGCTTTTTGCAGAGGTGTGCGAAACAGAGTAACAGTGTACACTTAAATGTATTTCATTAGTTATAAATAATTTTCTGAGCGTGCTATGAAAGAAACTGTATAAATGCAAGCCATTTTTCTTTATTAAAGGGCATTTCAAATATAGCAACTTCAGCTAAAAAGCACCACATTTGTCTCACAGCTATCATTATTGTCGTTGTGATCAGCACATAGCTGTAATTTTCCAACTGCCTGCAGTTTGACCCCGTTTCACAGATTATCCATAGGCAATTAGGACAACATATTCTATTCTGTAACTATCTACTGGGAAGTCAGTGACTTGCAATCAAGCAAAACATAAATATGGATACAACAATAATCTGATTTTTTATGAGCTAAAAATCAACTGTATCGTGATGAGTTACTTGCAAATTTTCTCTTGCAATCAAACAGATTTCAAAATGTAGCAAGCAGAAGTCAGGTGCATCTCTGCATGAGGGAAACAGAAAATATTGAGGTGTATCCACACAATTTCCATAATGGATTCCTGCCAGTTGGATAAAATAGACACAGCCGGTTGCACATGAACATTTGGCTGCCTGCCCTGTTCTCTTTGTTGCATCAATGGTGACCTTGGAAAAATGCCACTGTGGCAATGCATACACCCCAAATAAAAAAGGTACACTGCTCATTTTCCAACGACTGACCGAAAGTACGATGTCAAAATGTTTTAAAAATGTGACTTTGATCTTTGTTTTCAAACCCGAAGTTTAAAGATTAGCGTTCAAAACACCTGATAAACACCTCACGGGATTGACACAGCATTTCTCTCCTTAGCACATTCTAGTCATGGTGATTTTCCACTGCAACACATATGCCTTTAGATATTGGATGTCCAATAGCTTAAATTTGTCTGGGGTGCAATCAGCCACAGTAATAAAATTTAAATGACATAAAAATCACTGAACTACATAAAGTATTGGAAAACTGGAGAAATTTAAAGTTAATAACTTTCATTTTATTTAGTATTTTAGTAAAGTAGAAAGATTCCAAGGAACTGCACAAAAGTATTTAGACAAAATAAACTCAAAACCCTGTTAGAAATGCTAATATCAAGTCAGTGTACAGCATCAGTAGTGTAAAGCATTTTTTCAAGAGGTAGTTCTTGTGTATCGCCCACCAAAGATGCATAAGGACTTTATCCCACAATTTGGTGATCTTATTGCTAGCTTGTTGCCCAAATTTGACCAGGTCCTGATTCTTGGTGACTTTAACATTCATGTTTGCTGTCCCACGAAGCCTCTTGTGAGTGAATTTATGAACCTGGTTGAGTCCTTCAATCTGTCTCTACTCACCACTGGACCCACACACAAGCTTGGCCATACATTAGACCTAGTGTTTTCGTCTGGTCTCCCAACTCATAACACAGATATTATTAAGGCCTGCCTGTCTGATCACAGTGCTATTATATTTGATATATCTCTGCCTTTCTCTCCCTCAAAATCCCATCTCCCTGCTCGCTACTCCCGCTACGTTAACGCCACGACGGCCAGTAAGTTCTCTGAGGCTCTCATAGCCGCCCCCGACATCTGCACTATTGAGGCGTCCACCCCTCATCTCAGTACCGACGACCTAATTTATTTATTCAATAATACCTGCTCTTCCGTCCTGGATTCAGTTGCTCCTCTTAAAAAGGATAAAGCCTAAGCCTAAAGGCGAGCCAAGTCAACTTATACCGTACCTTCACCAAAACACTATCTTGGAAACTTTCCAAACAGGTTTCAGGGCTCACCATAGCACAGAGTCTGCCTTGTTGAAGGTACACAATGACCTACTGCTCACCGTTGACTCCGGCGACTGTGCAATTCTGCTCCTTCTGGACCTCAGCGCAGCATTTGATACTGTCGACCACACCATCCTAATTGACCGTCTCCGGAATGGGGTTGGTATTGATGGCACTGCCCTGAGCTGGTTCATCACCTACCTCAAAGGTAGGAGTTTCTCAACTAACATAGGCAACTCATTCTCCTCCCCAGCTAATCTCTGCTGTGGGGTTCCACAAGGTTCCATCCTTGGCTCCATTCTCTTCTCCCTGTATATGCTCCCCTTAGGCCAAGTCATTGAAAGGCACGGCATTTCCTTCCATTGCTATGCAGACGATACACAACTCTATCTCCCCCTGAAGCCCAAAAAAAATCAAATCTGTTTAACCTTACCCACTGCCTCGAGGATATAAAGTGTTGGATGGCCCAGAACTTCCTCCAACTAAACGAGAGTAAGTCTGAGGTCATCCTTCTCGGCCCCTCGGACTCAATCAAAATGATAGCAGGCAGCCTTGGAAGCCTTACCCCACTACTCAAACCTCACGTCAAAAACCTTGGCGTGATATTTGACTCAGCACTGAAATTTGACAAACAAGTCAATGCCGTGGTAAAAGCTAGCTTCTTTCAGCTTCGGTCGATAGCTAAAATAAAACAATTCCTCCAGTTTGATGACCTGGAAAAGATCATCCACACATTCATCTCCTGCCGCCTACATTACTGCAACTCCCTTTACACTGGCATCAGCCAATCTTCCCTGTCCCGCCTGCAAGTGGTCCAAAACGCCGCAGCGAGACTCCTGACGGGCATCCGAAAAAGGGACCACATCACCCCGATCCTGGCCTCTCTCCACTGGCTCCCTGTGCGGTTCCGTATAAACTTCAAGATCCTCCTCCATGTCTACAAAGCCCTCAATGGGCTTGCCCCCACCTACATAAAAAGTCTTCTCACCCACCACTCCACCTCCAGGCCCCTCAGATCGGCCGACTTGGGGTTGCTGAATATCCCACGGTCTAGGCATAAGCTCAGGGACGACCGCGCCTTTGCGGTTGCAGCCCCTAGACTGTGGAACAGCATCCCCTTTCCCATCAGAACTGCCCCCTCCATCGACTCTTTTAAGTCAAGACTAAAGACTTATCTAAACTCCCAAGCCTTTCCTGGCGTCCTCTGAGTGAGGCCTACATGTATATATGTATGTAGTTTGTTTTGTTGTGCTATTCTTATAACAAATGTAAAGCACTTTGGCCAACGAGAGTTGTTTTTTAAATGTGCTATATAAATAAATGTGACTTGATTTGACTTGACTAGTTAAAAGACCAATAAAGATAAACCAGAAATGTAAACTGCTCAGATTATAAAGCTCATATCTGGGCAGCAAAACGTATTGGCCCAAAGAAAGGCACAAAGTTCTGGAGTGACTCAACGGGTCAGGAAGCATCTGTGGAGAAAATCGATTGGTGATGTTTCGGGTCAGGACACTTTTTTAGACCCCACAGGTTGTGCTGAAGGAATTTAGGATCCACAAATATGGCATTAGTCTCAAAAGATATTCTTCACCATCACATTCCATCTCTGTATTAGAACCTAATCTCAACTTTCTCCCTTCCCACCACCACCCAATTTTGATTTGACTACTTTGAGTAAACACATTCAATGCACGTAAAAGAATTCTGGAGTATTAATTTTTATCTTAGTCCACACATTTAGTTTGATATTCTGTCCTCTTTCTATCATTATTATTACCCACTACCTACTATTACCCCTTGCCCCTATCTACTATTATTACCCCAATATAAGAATTAGATAACATTCTAGAAAGAGTATATTTGGAACAAACCTCTCACTTCTGGGTAAGACACAAAATGCTGGAGTAATTCAGCAGGACAGGCAACATCTCTGGAGAGAAGGAATGGGTGACATTTCGGGTCGAGACCCTTCTTCAGACTGACATCAAGCGGGAGGGAGATAGATAGATAAGGAAGTGTGAAGGTATGAAAACAGGGCAAAGGGAATGGAGATCAAGGAAAATGCAGACTAGATTATTGTCAGCTGGGAGAAGGTAACAACAAAGCAAACAGAGATAAAATGGAGTCGGAGACAGTAAGACTGGTCGGAGAACTGAGAAGGGATGGAGAGAGAGGGAAAGCAAGGGTTTCTTGAAGTGACTCTCTCACTTCTGAGTATTGCAACTCAAGAAGACGAGTGACCTGGGGAGAGGACTAATGGAAATTCATCATAATGATAAACGGATAAATTGCAAGGACACATTGCATGATTGTGGCTTATGTTCCTTGACTATCAAAGGTGAGAGTGTGATCAAACTGAGATGACACAAAGGACCTGAAAGTTAGAGGTGATTGTTTAAGGATGATATTCAGAAACATTTCTTCATCCGAATGGTAGTGGAAATGTGGAATTCTCCCTCCAAAGCTGCTGAGACCAGGTTAGTTAAAAAATCAAAACTAAGATTGTACTAACCTATTTGGTGAGGGGATTCAAGAGGCATGGAAAAAAAAGGCAAACAGAGTCAAGGAACAAATCAGCCCTGAATAGAAGAAACATCTGCAGCTGCATGCCCTACCTCTGGTCCTCCATTTCGAACACTGTCCCAGATGCCCAACAACGTTGAGAATTGGTTTAAAACTGATGTATTATGATGACAGCACCAAAGCAGCTGTATATTTTTTTCAAACAGTGGGCAATAGGAAACCCTACAACGCCTTAGTTGGAATCAATGGCCATATTTATTTAAACAGCAAACATATTAGGGGGAAAAAAAAGAGTAAATCAGTGTGCAGATTTTGATCCAATGCTCACAAGGCCAGCTATTCTCAATGTGTAGTCCAGCAGGAGGGATTTAGGCCCCCTTACATGTGTGAGAAACTTGTACCTAACTTGGAACGTTTTCACAGACATAGTTCCATGTTAAATAACTAACTATAAATACTGTGAATAAATGCACATCAACAATATTACGAGCTACAATGCTCCGTTTTCAGAGTGTTTTTTTTTTTTTTTTTTTTTAAAAAAGGTCTTCATCTACCCAAGAAAGTTATCCAAAATTTTATAACTGGACTAATGATCTCAATTATAAAGTCAGTTCGGGGTATATCAACTACACAAGGATGCTGTTATGTGTACGATGAAGCTCAGTATAAGGAAATCTCTCCTTATGTCAAACCTCTCTGAACACTCAAAGGCTCAAAGTTAACATTTCAGGATAAATGAAAGGTCATTAACCTGACAATTAACTAACCTGACTAAGTTTCTCTCTCCACAGATGCCACCCTGATCTGGGGATTGTTTCCAGGATTTTCTGTATTATTTTAGATTTCTAGCTTATGTAGATTTTTCTTATTCATGTATCACTGAAAACTGCCATTGTGTCTTACCTTCAAATAAGACCTTTTATTCAAGAAGGTTGTTAGCACTGAGCCATTCTTTAATCTGTTTCTTCCATCTCAGTTCCCAGGCCAGCACCCAAAAACAAAAGGAGAGCAGGAATGTCAAGATACATGTCCATCTGACCACTGCAAATCAGCATGCATAATGAATCACAAGTTTCAGAATTCAGTTAAAACATTGAGAATATCACAACACTGCCGTGTTTGCTGTAAATTTATTTTGGTAGCACAATAATATCTGCAATGTTCCCTGCTGAACTAGACTGGTAACAACATTCACTCCCAAAGCCATTAGTGAGCAAATCATGGTTTGAATTTCATTGTCCAAGTTATTTGTAAGAGGAACTTCATTCTTTGAGAAGGAAAAAAACCGGAAAAAAAGACATGAAAATTAGTGTCGTACAGCATTATAAAAGAATTACAAGGTTCGATTTATTTGGTATTATATTAGTTAGTGAGTCAAAATATTTTTTTTCTGTTACAACTCCCAGCCACCAAGGTACTTGGGTAATGCAGAGAAATATCTGCCCTGATTACGTCTTCTGAAAATCCTACAGTACTAAGATCAAGATTTTATTTGTACTCTTCTGTATGCAAAAAAACAAAAATCAATGACCCGATGGGGAATTGTATGGTCCAATTAATGTACCTAGGCCCAGAGTCAACAAACAGGATGAGTTCTTGATGCCAATTCTAAATTAAAATTGTTTTACACTCTTAATCAAGGTCATTGCGTACCTATGATCAAAACCCAAGACTGTCCCTTTCTTGCCGCAAATGTAGGCTGGCATAGACATAGAAAATAGGTGGAGAAGGCCATTTGGCCCTTTGAGCCAGCACCGCCATTCATTGTGATCATGGCGGATCGTCCCCAATCAATAACCCATGCCTGCCTTCTCCCCATATCTCTTGATTGCACTAGCCCACAGAGCTCTAGCTAACTCTCTTTTAAGTTCATCCAGTGAATTGGCCTCCACTGCCCTCTGTCCTCCAGTACATCTGGGAAATTGTTTGTGTCTTCCTTAGTGAAGACGGATCCGAAGTACTTGTTCAACTCTTCTGCCATTTCCTTGTTACCCATAATAATTTCACCCGTGTCTGCCTTCAAGGGACCCACATTTGACTTTGCTAATCTTTTTCCCTTAACATATCTAAAGACGCTTTTACTGTCCTTTATATTCCTGGCCAGCCTCCCCTCGTACTTCATCTTTTCAGCCCGTATTGCCCGTTTTGTTTCCTTCTGTGAAACTTCCTATGAAAGTTTCATAATCCTCTGGCTTCCGGCTACTCTTTGCTGTGTTATACATCTTTTCTTTTAGTTTTATTCTATCCCTAACTTCTCTTGTCAGCTACAGTTGCCTCCTACTCTCCTTAGAAGCTTTCTTCCTTTTTGGAATGAAATGATCCTGTGTCTTCCAGATTATGCACAGAAATTCCTGCCATTGCTGTTCCATCGTCATTCCTGCTATGATCCCTTTCCAGTCTACCTTGGCCAGCTCCTCTCTCATGCCTTCATAGTCCCCTTTGTTCAACTGCATCACTGACACTTCCGATTTAACCTTTGCCTTCTCAAATTGCAGATTAAAACTAATCATATTATGATCACTACCTCCAAGCGGTTCCTTTACCTCGAGTTCTCTTATCAAATCTAGTTCATTGGACAACACTAAATCCAGAATTGTCTTTTCTCTGGTCGGCTCCATTACAAGCTGCTCTAAGAATCCATCTCGGAGGCACTCTACAAACTCTCTTTCTTGGGGTCCTGAACCAACCTGATTTTCCCAGTCTACCTGCATATTGAAATCCTCCATCACCACATTGGCATTACCTTTGTTACATGCCAGTTTTAACTCCTGCTGCAACTTACACCCTACATCTGGGCTACTATTTGGGGGTCTGTAGATAACACCAATTAGTGTCTTCCTGCCTTTACAATTCCTCAACTCAATCCACAGTGACTCTACCTCATCAGTCCCTATGTCTTCCCTCGCAAGGGACTGAATTCCATCCCTCACCAGCAGAGCTACCCCCCCCCCACTCCTCTGCCCGCCTGCCTGTCCTTTCTATAGGATGTATAACCCTGAATATTAAGTTCCGAGGCCCGATCCTCCTGCAGCTACGTCTCAGTAATCTCCACAATGTCATATCTACAAACCTCTAACTAAGCCTCAAGCTCATCTACCTTACCTCTTATACTTCACACATTCATATACAATACTTTTAATTCCTTACGCATCTCACCTTTCACATCAATCCCTATTACACTTGGCCATACTCTCCTATCCCTTTGTGAGCTTTATTTCCCATTAATTCTGGGGTCATTAACCATCCCTTTAATCTCTTTCCCTTTAACTCCGTCCTCGACTATTCCATTTGACACCCCACCCCCCTTATTCAGTTTTAAACCGCCCGTGTAGCAGTGGCAAACCTGCCTGCCTGAATGCTGGTCCCCCACCTGTTAAGGTGCAATCCGTCCCTTTTGTACAGTTCCCCCTTACTCCAAAACAGATCCCAGTGGTCTAAGAATCCAAATCCCTGCCCCCTGCACCAGTTCCTCTGCCACACATTCAGGTCCCATATCTCCCTGTTCCTGATCTCGCCAGCACAAGGAACTGGAAGCAAACTGGAGATAACCATCCTGGAGGTCCTGTTTTTCAACATTTTTCCGAGCTCTCTAAAGTCACGCTGCAGAATATTCATACCCTTCTTTCCCACATAGTTTGTGCCGACATGCACTACCACTTCCGGCTGTTCACCTTCGCCCTTGAGGATTTTCTGCACTCTGTCCGTGACATCCTGGATCCTGGCACCAGGAAGTCAGCACACCATCCTCGAATCCCGTCTGTTGCCACAGAAACCCCTGTCCATACCTCTCACAAGGAGTCTCCAACTACCACGGCGTTGCTTGACGTCGGCCTCTTTGGTTTTGGCTCAACAGCACTTTTGCTTCGCAAGCCAGTCCGCTGCTCAGTGTGTTAACGTCTTCTGTCCTGACAGCTTCTAAGTGGGTGAACCTGTTCACAAGAGGTACAACACCCGGGGACTTTTGTATTCCATGTTTCCCTCCCTTTCTCACCGTCACCCACCTTCTCTCTTCTGGTACCAGAAGGAGTTCTCTTCTACAGCCATGGATAATAAATATGAATTTGCCAGCATAAAGCTCCTAAAACATTTTTTAAAATGTACATTTACAATAAAAGACAAAGTGTTCGAGTAACTCACACTTTGTGTCATTTTTATAAACCAGTACCAGCACTTTGTTGTTTCAACATCAAAACAATCGTCTATTGGTTCATTGTTCGAGAGGACGTGGTGTAAATGTTCTTTTCAGAGCTTATATTTTGAAACGCCTTTTCCGATTGACTCTGCCATCAATAACTAAGCGAGATCCTCAAAATGAAACGAATCATCGACTCAACTAGGAAATCATTAATAATTTACAACAATGACGAGGAATTTCTTGCCCCTTGTACCCTGGTCAACTCTTCTTCTCAGCCAAGCCTGTTTGTTCTTCCAAACGCCTTTGCATTTTAAACATGTGCAACCCAAGTTGACACATCTATGCATTTTTTCTTTTGCAACGACATTCTTCCTTCTCCAACTCACACACTGCGCTCACAAAGGTTTTGCATATCATACAGTCAGCCGATGGTGACGGCGGGGATTCATCTGACCCACTGTCCCTGCGCTGATTCTTTGCTGAAGCCTGCTTGCTCCAGATCCTTACACGGCTTTGTGTTTTAGAAAATGTTGATTTAAAAACCATGAAGGAGGGAACTGCAGAAGCCGGTTTAAACCGAAGATAAGACACAAAAAGCGGCAGTAACTCAGCGGTTCAGGCAACATCTCTGGAGAGAAGGAATGGGTGATATTTTGGGTCGAGACCCTTCGTCAGACCGGGTGACTCTCAGTCTGAAGAAGGGTCTCGAACCGAAATATCATCCATTCCTTTTCTCCAGAGATGTTGACTGAGCCGCTGAGTATAGTCCCTGGAGGATTCTTTGGGTGTGATGACCACATGGTACAAGGTCACCCCGGCATTTCGTGTCTATATTCTGATTTAAATAAAACATTTGGTTTAAAAGAAACAAGACAAAAGAGAACAAATAAACATCATCACCACCACCACCTCTAGCGCTGGATTTAAGTCTTGCAAGATTTCCTTCCTACCTACCTCCCTCCTTCCATCTCAGCTTCCCCTTTTTTGTGTGCCGCTATTTTACTTCTTGTAGCTGTAACTCTTCCCCCCTTCATGTTTAAAAGGCTGACAAGCGCCTAGCGACGCCCAGCTTCGCCGCTGACACTTCCTTCGCCAGCTCGTTCCCAGGGGGGGTCGAGAGCGGCCGGAAGCTGCTGCAGGGAGGGGGCGGGAAGTTGCAGGGAGGGACCGGACGCTACAGGGAGGGGGCGGAAGTGGCAGGGAGGGGGCGGAAGTGGCAGGGAGGGACCGGTACTGGATCTTTGCTGACGTCTGCTCTCGGCGCGGAACAGTGACGCGGACGACTAGCGATCATGGTAATGGCGGGCGCTTCGTGTCGGGGCAGAGGGACTGAGAGAGAGAAAAAAAGAAAGAGAGAAAGAGAGCGGCTGAGGGAGAGAGAGGGGCTGAGACAGAGAGGGACAGGGGGGGGGGAGGGGAGGGGAGGGGAGGGGAGGGGAGGGGAGGGGAGGGGAGGGGAGGGGAGGGAGTAAGGGCGTGAGAGGGGAGGCTGTGGGAGAGAGGAATGGGGCTGAGGGCTGCGGGAAGGGACAGACTGAAGGGTAGAGGGACTGAGACTCGGGCTCTGAGGGTCATAGTATTGGCATGCGACTGTGTGTGCTTTCAGGCAGAGTGTGTCTCTCAAGTGCCCCACTCTCCAAAGTAATTTGACAGTCAGAACCTTCTCCCCCACACCCCCCGGGTGGAAATATCCAACACGAGAGAGCAAAGTTGAAGGGTGAAAGGCTTAATGGACATAAGGACTTAGAGGGCTGGAATAACTCAGCAGATCTGGCAGCATCTCTTGAGAACATGGATAGGTGACGTTTTAGTTTGGAATCTTTCTTCAGATGCAAGAAGGGTCTCAACCTGAAACGTCCCCAATCCATGTGTCGGAAGGAACTGCAGATGTTGGTTTATTTCAAAGATAGACACAAAATACTGGAGTAACTCAGTAGGTCAGGCAACATCTCCAGAGAAAATGAATATTCCTATTAGTTTTTTCCAGAGATGTTGCCTGACCCGCTGAGTTACTCCATCATTTTGTGTCTAATGTTGCCTATCAATGTTGTCCAGAGATGCTAACCTGAGCAAATGTTGTCCAGAGATGCTACCTGACCAATGGTGATAATCTTGCAGCTGCCCTTCTCCGAATACACATTGCCCTCCCGCCGAGTATCTCGGGTGCTAAAATCAATTGGTCTGAAGAAGGGTCCCGACCTGAAACGTCACATCCATGTTCTCCAGAGATCCTGTTTGACCAGTTGAGTTACTCTAGCACTTTTTATTTTGTAAACCAACATCTGCAGATCCCTGTGTCGTTTGAAATCATTTGTCTTAAGCGGGGGGGGGGGGGCATAAGCTCAAAAAGGATGTGGGGGATGGAACAAAGCGTGGCAAGGGATACATGTTGAGTGGAGGAATTAGGATTGCAAATGGCCTCCAGTCTAAATTTCCAAAACCAAAATTTGCAGATGTTGGAAATCAGATATTACAGTAAGTATTGGAACTTAGGATCAGTTCATTCCAAAGAGGAAGAAGTAAGGGCGACGGTGGCTGACATAGGAAGTCAAGGACAGTATAAAAATAAAAGAGAAGAAGCATAATATAGCAAAGATGAGCAGGAAGCCAGAGGATTGGGAGACTTTTAAAGAGCAGCAGAAGATAACTAAAAAGGCAGTACGGGGAGAAAAGATGAGGTACGAAGGTAAGCTAGCCAAGTATATAAAGGAGGATAGTAAAAGCTTCTTTAGGTATGTGAAGAGGAAAAAAATAGTTTAAGACTAAAGTTAGACCCCTGAAGACTGAAACTGGTGAATTTATTATGGGGGACAAGGAAATGGCAGACGAGTTGAACAAGTACTTTGGATCCGTCTTCACAAAGGAAGACACAAACAATTTCCCTGATGTAGTGGCCAGAGGATCTAGGATGACGGAGGAACTGAAGGAAATTCACATTAGGCAGGAAATGGTGTTAGGTAGACTGATGGGACTGTAGGCTGATAAATCCCCAAGGCCTAATGGTCTGCACCCAGGGTACTTAAGGAAGATGCTCTAGAAATCGTGAACGCATTGGTGATCATTTTCCAATGTTCTCTTGATTCAGGATCAGTTCGTGTGGATTGGAAGGTAGCTAATGTTATCCCACTTTTTAAGAAAGGCGGGAGAGGGAAAACGGAATTATAGACCAGTTAGCCTGACATCGGGGGGGGAAGATGCTGGAGGCAATTATAAAAGATGAAATAGCTGTACATTTGGATAGCAGTAACAGGATCGGTCCGAGTCAGCATGGATTTACGATGGGGGGAATCATGCTTGACTAATCTTCTGGAATTTTTTGAGGATGTAACAAGGAAAATGCACAAGTGAGAGCTAGTGGATGTAGTGTACCTTGACTTTCAGAAAGCATTTGATAAGGTCCCACATGGGAGATTAGTGGGAAATATTAGAGCACATGGCATTGGGGGTAGAGTACTGACATGGATAGAAAACTGGATGGCAGACAGGAAACAAAGAGTAGGGATTAACGGGTCCCTTTCAGAATGGCAGGCAGTGACTAGTGGGATACCGCAGGCTCGGTGCTGGGACCGCAGCTATTTACAATATACATCAATGATTTAAATGAAGGGATTCAAAGTAACATTAACAAATTTGCAGATGACACAAAGCTGGGTGGCCGTGTGAACTGTGAGGAGGATGCAGGGTGACTTGGACAGGTTGGGTGAGTGGGCAGATGCAGTTTAATGTGGATAAATGTGAAGTTATCCATTTTGGTGGCAAAAACAGGATGGCAGATTATTATCTGAATGGTGTCAGGTTGGGAAAAGGGGAAGTACAAAGAGATCTGGTAAGCATGCAGGTACAGCAGGCAGTGAAGAAAGCTAATGTTGGCCTTCATAACAAGAGGAGTTGAGTATAGGAGCAAAGAGGTCCTTCAGCAGTTGTACAGGGCCCTAGTGAGACCACACCTGGAGTATTGTGTGCAGTTTTGGTCTCCAAATCTGAGGAAGGACATTCTTGCTATTGAGGGAGTGCAGTGTAGGTTCACGAGGTTAATTCCCGGGATGGCGGGACTCGTATGTTGATAGAATGGAGCGGCTGGGCTTGTATACTCTGGCATTTAGAAGGATGAGGGGATCATTGAACATATAAGATTATTAAGGGATTGGACACGCTAGAGGCAGGAAACATGTTCCCGATGTTGGGGGAGTCCAGAACCAGGGGCCACAGTTTATGAATAAGGGATAGACCATTTAGAACGGAGATGAGGAACTTTTTCACCCAGAGAGTTGTGAATCTGGAATTCTCTGCCTTAGTAGGCATTGGAAGCCAATTCTCTGGATGCTTTCAAGAGAGAGTTAGATAGGATTCTTAAAGATAGCAGAGTCAGGGGATATGGTGAGAATGCAGGAACGCGGTACTGAATGTGGATGATCAGCCATGATCACAGTGAATGGCGGTGCTGGCTCGAAGGGCCGACTGGCCTACTCCTGCACCTATTGTCTTCCCAGCAAGTTACGCAGCAACGTGGAGAGAAACTGAACTAATGTTCAGATTTATAACTTTTTGTCTCTTCTTTTGGTGCTATAGAAAATTGTGCTTTATATTTAATGTAGTTATTCTCACTTCTGGGATTCAATCTATTCATGCCTTCCCAATTGTTTGATTCTACTTGTCAGGGGAAAGCAAAGAAGACAAGAAAATATGCAACCATGAAGCGAATGATTAGTCTGCGTGATCCAAGAATGTAAGTTATTGAATTGAATTTGTAATGGAGTCAAAAGATGAGACAAAGCTACTGGCTTCAATTTCAATGTTATTCTGTTGCATTGCCATATTGAGACTTGCTAGGAAAATAATATCTTTATCAGATAATTGTAATAATGGCTTATCGTGCTATTAATATTTGTTGCTTTTTGCACATACTTCTTGAGTATACTACTTGAGAAACTTCCATATGCTCCAAAACATAACAAACTGATGCTCTTTGTTAGATATTATGGCATCGATTTGCAAGTTATAGATTTGGTCTCCAAAAAAAATTCCTGATGTTCAATAACTTATTGAGCTGTGACAAGTTATTAAGATGATGGTTAAATGCTGTAACTGGCAATAATAAATTTGTTTTCTTTCAGAAAAGAAAACGAGAGAGCAAAATCTAACAAGGTGAAAAAAGTGGACCCCAGTGCCCTGAAAGTAAAAGAAGTGTACGTCTTATCCTAGAATTATATATTTTGAAGTAATACATAATAATATTCCAAAAAAAGTGTTTATAGTGAAATATTTCTCTGCTTTCTAAATGTTGTAATAGTACATTCAAATGTTGTAATAGTACATTCAATGTTATGACCAGTACAAATCGAAACATAGTGGTATATCCCATCATTCTTTAATGTTCAGTCCGGTATATCGTTTGTTGAAGCATGGATGAAGTATAGTTGGGGTCCGTTGCAGGTCTGGGTGAGTGAGGCCCGAAGTTTCGGGAGGTCCTGCTGGTGCCGGCGCATCGCAGCCAGAGTAGACTGCAGTCTGAAGAAGGGTCTCGACCCGAAATGTCACCCATTCCTTCGCTCCATAGATGCTGAGTTTCTCCAGCTTTTTGTCTACCTTCCATTCTTTAATGTATGGTCTTCACCCATACCCCAACAGGAAGCAAGTCCTATTCATAGAACCATAGAAAATATGTGCAGGAGTAGGCCATTTGCCCTTTGAGCCAGCACCACCATTCAATATGATCATGGCTGATCATCTAAAATCAGTACCCCATTCTTTCGTTCTCCCCATATCCCCTGATTCCGTTAGCCCTAAGAGCTATATCTAACTCCCCCTTGAATACACCCAGTGAATTGGCCTTAACTGCCTCCTGTGGCAGATAATTCCACAGATTCGCAACTCTGGGTGAAAATGTTTTCCCTCATCTCAGTCCTAAATGGCCTACCCCTTATTCTTAAACTGTGGTCCCTGGTTCTGGACTCCCCCAACATCGGGAACATTTTTCCTGCATCTACCCTGTCCAACCCCTCTAAGAATGTTATATGTTTCTATAAGATTCCCTCTCATCCTTCAAAATGTCAATGAATATAAGCCCAGCCGATCCATTCTTTCATCATATGTCAGTCCCGCCATCCTGGGAATTAACCTGGTGAACCTAGGCTGCACTCCCTCATTAGCAAGAATGTCCATCGTCAAATTAGGAGACCAAAACTGCACACAATACTCCAGGTCTGAAGAAGGGTCTTGACCCAAAACGTCACCCATTCCTTCTCTCCAGAGATGCTGCCTGTCCTGCTGAGTTACTCCAGATTTTTGTATCTATCTTCGGTTTAAACCAGCATCTGCAGTCCCTTCTTACACAGTACTCCAGGTGTGATCTCACCAGGGCCCTGTACAACTGCAGTCGGACCTCCTTGCTCCAATACTCAAATCCTCTCATTATGAAGGCCAATGTGCCATTTGCATTCTTCGCTGCCTGCTGTACCTGCTGCTTACTTTTAGTGACTGATGTTCAAGGACACTCAGGTCTCATTGCACCTCCCCTTTTCCTAATCTGACGCCATTCAGATAATAATCTGCCTTTTTATTCTTGCCATCAAAGTGGATAACCTCACATTTATCCACGTTATACTGCGTCTGCCCACTCACCCAACCTATCCAAATATAATTCCTGTCTGTGAGTGACCTTTCACGTACCTCCCACCTCCCTGAAATCTCAAAACCCTCTGAGCACCCATATGATGGATGCTTGCCTTCAGCATAGGCATCAGCATTACTTACTGCCTACTGCCAAAAACCAAGACTTTCTTAATAGATATCTTCTACCTTCAATTGACAGGTGAATGCAGAAAATAACTTAAAAAAATTAAAGGTGGTTCTTATGCACACCTGCCAATACAAAATGAACTAAATAATTAAATGAGGTGGAATTTGTCACGGTAGCTGCTATATGAGCGCATCTGATTAAAACCACAAAGGAATCATAATAATACTTTATTTGCCAAATATGTTTTGCTACATACGAGAAATTTGATTTGCCATTCAGTCATACCAATAAAGAGCAACAAGACGCCCAAATATTTTTTACATGACCATCTACCACAGCGACTCCCTCACATTCCTCACTGTGATGGAAGGCAAAAAAAAATGTCAGCCTTCTTCCCTTCTTTGTTCTCGCGGTCGGGGGCACATGAACCTTCCGTTGTTGGGGCGATCTTGGCTCCCGCAGACGCCGGATGAGCCCTCTGCGTTGGAGCGATCAAGCTCCCGCATCGGGTGGGGAATCGCAGCTTCCCCACGCCGGGCAATCGGATCCCGGGTCGGGGTTGTCGAACCTCCTGCGACTTTGGAGCTTCCCGACATCAGCCTCTACCCGAGACTACAAGCTCCTCGATGTCGATCCCAGGCAAGGGATCGCAGGCTCCGATGGTAGGTCCACAGCCCCGCGGTGGGGTTCAAAGTCAGTCTCGAGCAAGGCTGCCAGCTCCATGATGCTAGGCCAGGCCGGAGCGCCCGGAGATACGATCCGGAAAACGATCGCATCTTCGGCCAGGTCTGAGATTGAAAAAAGTTTCCCCCGACCCCCCCCCCCCCAACATAAAACAAACCAGAGAACATTAACACATACTTTTAAAACACACTAAAAATAACAAAAAAGACAGACAGACTGTTGGCATCGCTGACAGCACCACAGTAACTGTTTTTAGCTTCCAGTTTTTTTTTTCAATTATGCAATACGACATGCCTACATGTGGTTGAAAGTTTAAGAACGAATACGATGAGATTCATTTGGTGGGACAAATCACTTCGAGAAGCTGACATTTTTTTGCATTTAGTTTCTAATCATATTTCAAAACCTTAATGAAAATTAAAGATTTTTTTTAACAGTATCTAATGACATACTGGAGGTAAAGTTTAGATATTATAGAAATGAAATCATTTTTCTTGTTTTTCCCAGGGTGAAATATCCTTCTTGTCTGTTCTTCCAATATAACACACAGCTGGGTCCTCCCTACTACATCTTGGTTGATACCAATTTCATCAATTTCTCTATCAAGACCAAGCTAGACATTGTGCAATCTATGATGGACTGCTTGTATGCAAAGTGTAAGTTCCTAACAACTTTTCAGTTCACAAATATTTAAGAATGCATAGTTGAATGTTTCTTTGGTGTGAAGTTTAACCATTCTTCCCATTATTTTTGCTTTTGCTATTTCCTTGCCTTCTCCATAGTCTATATATCCCCTTTGGTCTGAGGTTCCTTCTTTAACCTGCGATTATAAATACAGTTGCTCCTCGACCTACTTTCTAGTATAACTTTCTAGTAGTCCATGGCGCTTCAGAGGCACGGGATGGGTATAATTAGTGTGTCAGGGATAAACCGATCGTAAACCAAAAATATCGCAAGACAAAAACGCATTTAATACATCGCAATCACGTGACAGGAAGTGACGTGCGGTTTGCTGCCGTTGCCGAACGTTTGCCGATCGTGAAGTCGAAATATCGCAAGTCGAAGCATCGTAAATCGGGGAGCACCTGTACAGCATTCCTCTGTGGTCACCTGTTTTAATGGCTTTACTTCCCAAATAATTATCCCCATTTTATGCACCTCAATTCACTGAATCCTCCAAACCACCAAATTCTTGTCACCAATTATGGTCAGCTTTGCTTTTGTCATCTAAATTTGTGCATAAAGAAAGCAATTTGCCATTTCAGTTTTTTATTTTAATTGATTCCTAATTATCTTTGATACTGGGGACAAGTCTGAGACTTCTGCCATTAACTAACATCTTGAAAAATGTGGAGAGTGGCATGGGTGAGCAAATGTGCAACAGCCAGTGACCTGTGAATTAAGTCACCTGTAGGGGAATCGCAAACCAGAGGACATAGGTTCAAGGTGAGGGGTAAAGATTTAATAGGAGTCTGAAGGGTAACCTCTTACACAAAGGGTGGTGGGTGTATGGGGAGGTGGTTGAGGCATGGACTATTGCAACATTTAAGAAACATTTAAACAGGTACATGGGTAGGATAGGTTCAGAGTGATATGGGCCATATGCAGGCAGGTTGTATTGCATAATTGGAAAAAAAACTGGAAACTAAAAATGCAAGCAAAACACATTAGTGACACAAAGATTAATGTGCAAGGATGGAGAATCAATGCAGTTGTTTATTGTAAACAGCTGTAGCATATCTGAGTTAGACAAGAACATATTGTGTAGCATTAGGAAATTACTTGCTGTAAGATGGTGGTTGTTGGCAAACCACTGAAATGAGATGAAAATAAAGCACAATGTCTTAATTTTTCAGGTATACCCTGCATCACTGACTGTGTGATGGCCGAAATTGAGAAAATGGGACAGAAGTACAGGGTTGCACTCAGGTAAAACAAATTCTGCAGCATGTTTGCCTTTCTAGGAATCTGTTGCTTGTGTTCTCCCTTCTTTCCTATGTCACCACTCGAGTAGGCTGCCTAGGCCAGGTGAGGCATCTGATATCGACCTCGTCAGGACTTCTACAACCACACTTGGTGCAATTCGCCAACGGCGCTACCAACTCGGGAGGTGTGGCATTTGGAAGTCCCCACAAAAACGTGGCTCAAAGGCTGTCGACCTCGAGCTGGGCTTGCAAGTCTGTCCTCCGGGGGCTGCAAGCCTACCGGGAAAGCAGCACCTCATCGACAGCTCGTTAACCGGCGCCCGTGCAAGAAATGCAGGTTTCGCTGCAAATTCAATTTACATTTGATATTTGTATTATATAACTTTCTAGTAGTCCATGGCGCTTCAGAGGCACGGGATGGGTATAATTAGTGGGTCAGGGATGCATTGTTGAATTATTACATGACCTCTGTTGGTCCAGCAAAACGGATAATCCGGCAAGGCTCTGGAACCACGGGTGCTGGAAAATCAGTGGTTTACCTGTATGTCATTCATTATTTTACATGCAGATTCAAAGGTTCTAAACTACAATGATCATTTTTGTATATTAATTTTAGAATGCTTGACAAATGTAAAAATAATTTTGCTACAATTTGCATGTTTTCGTGATGTGAATTGGATATATAACAGTTGATGGATTAGATATTACAAGGATTCATTTTCGGTATTAAACGGGCCAAATATTGTTATAGCATGATTTCTGGTACACAAAAATGCTGGAGAAACTCAGCGGGTGCAGCAGCATCTATGGAGCGAAGGAGATAGGCAAAGTTTCGGGCCGAAACCCTTCTTCAGAGTGTTATAGCATGATTTCTAATGGGAACTAGAGAACCACTTAAAAGTCACTCTGGAATTAATAAGCAGTAAGGAAAGCTGTCTTGGAAAGATAATAGTCGAGGAAAAATAAACTGTTTCCTTCTAACCCTCCTCTGGTATTCAGACACCATTGTCTCATAAGAATAGTCTTGTCAGTTTCACTGCAAACGGCTGTTGAAATTGATAAGAATTGACACTTGTGCAACGGTACTCGATTAAACAATGTAACATACAGTCCTCAATATTTTTGAGTCACAAAAATAAACTTTTTGCTATTTTAAAATGTCCTTATTTTTGAAAATCCTGTGGGAGAAGTACTTTGTTGTTGCAAGTCTGAAACTCTAGTCCCTGAACGTCTTTCCCCCACTAACTCATTTTTTCAATAATGCATTTTCTATATTGTCAGGGGTTATGGGGAGAAGGCAGGATAATGGGGTTGAGAGGGAAAGATAGATCAGCCATGATGGAATGGCGCAGTAGATTGATGGGCTGAATGGCTTAATTCTGTTCCTATACCTGATGAACTTATGATAGACACAAAAAGCTGGAGTGACTCAGCGAGATAGGCAGCATCTCTAGAGAGAAGAAATTGGTGACGTTTCGGGTCGAGACCCTTCCTCAGACTGGACTATGAACTTATAATATGAGGATTTTTTGGAAGGCGACAATTTTGTTACCGCACCACTATCTGTATTCAATTATCCAAGGTGAAAGCTCCATTTTGGGATCACAAAATCTAAGATTCTCCAATAGGACTGATCTGAAAAAAAAATGGAAAAAAATCTCGAGCAAATGCACTCAATATTATTGGAAATGTCCCAAAATTGTTCGTGACATTTTTTCAACTTGTCTAGGATAGCAAAGGATCCACGTTTTGAACGATTACCCTGCACACACAAAGGAACATACGCTGATGATTGTCTAGTGCAAAGAATCATACAGGTATGAAAGAAATGCATTGCCAGTATAAAGTCAAAATATTTTTTTTTGTTATCCTTATCTAGCTAAATGTTTTATTTTGAATCATTTGCTTGTCCTCAAACTGTTTGACTATTCAATAAAATCATAGAAAAAAATAAAGGCTACATTTGACGTAGTTCTTTGGAAGAACAGTCCAAATAGACTGGCGCTCTCACCACCTTCCCACACCTTGCACTGTCACTGAAGCATTTTCTCCTTAAAATATTTAATTTCTATTCTTTTGAAGGAGAATTACCATCGTTCATTGACAAGGCATTCTAAATCACTTATTGCATACAAATGCTGATCTTCTGATTCTTTATTGCGACCTTAAATCGGTGCCCCTTAATTCACATTGTACCGCTGCTGGCAAATTCATTTCACTTGCACTTTATGTGCAAGTGACGAATAAAATTGATATTGACATCCTTTTTGCTGTTGGAAACAGTTTCTCTTGCTCTTTCTGATCCCTTAATGATTTTTGAATGTTGCTATCAAATTTCCTTTTTGCCTTCAGTGCTCTAAGGAGGCCAACCCCGGCTCCTCCAATCTATCCATGTGACTGGTTCCTCCTCCCCAGTACAATTCTAGTAGAAACAAAGAGATGAAGATGCTGGTTGATACTCAAAAAGATAGTGTTGGAGTATCTCAGCAGGTCAGGCAGCATCCCTGGAGAACATGGATAGGTGATGTATTGGGTTAAGATTCAGAAATCTAGGAGACCTCTTTTGTACCATTTCCTACGTTTTCACAAACATCTGAAAGAAAGGTCACACAACAGAGAACAGGGTCTGAACCAACCCATTTACACCAAAGCTGCACCAAACCCATTTTATTCTCCTCACATTCCCCTCAGTTTCCCCAGATTTGACCATTCACTTGCATGTTATGGGTTATTTTAAATGGCCAAATAACCTACCAAGCTTTGTGTCTGAGATTTGGGTGGAAACCAGAGCAATCAGAGGAATCCCATGCAGTCAATGAAGGAACAAGCAAAGTTCACACGTATTGCACCGGAGATCAGGTTGAACCCAGGTCGATGGAGGTGTGAAGCAGCACTTTTACTACCCGAGCCATTTTGCCACCCAAACCAGATAGTTTAATAGTCTACAATGTGTATAACTGATGGGGTTTTTAAATTGCAGCCATTAATTAAATTAGTTCTCAATTTAAATGCTTCTGCTGCCATTTCTGCTCAAGTCAGGATCAGTGGTCTATGGTGTTGGATACAAATTTCACCAATCTTATCACTGCACTACCATGCACCATACTATCATAATTCACCTATTTTTTTACTTTAAATGGCAACGTAATTATCCTCATCTTTCTCTTACAGCATAAATGTTACATTGTAGCAACTGTGGACAGAGATCTTAAGAGGAGGATCCGTAAAATTCCTGGGGTTCCTATTATGTACATCTCTAATCATAGGTAAGAACATTAAAATAACTGAAAGCTGATCTTTGATTTTCTAGTTAGATTGAAATCATCCTTTTGAAATTTGTTTTCAGCTAACTTGGGGGGTGAAATATATGGAGGGAGAACAGTTACAGAACAACTGTAAGAAATTGTAAGAAATTCCAAAGTGTAAGAAATTGGCCCTCAAAATCGCACACCTGAATTATGGAGTTGGAACAATGTGGTACAGGTGGTGTCACTTGGCCATGCTCATAGAATAACTATTATAACGCTGATTCTTTGGATGCCTTGAGAATTTTTTATTTCTCGTCCTGTCTCGTCTCTTCAGTGTGCTCCATTTCTGTTTATTATACACAGCTTGGGTTTAGCTAAACATTCAGACTGCCCTTTTAAGAAGGATGTTTCCAGCTTTTCAAGTAAACTCCTGCCAGCCTTGGCTCAGTGACAACGCTCTCGCCTATTAGTCGGCCTGCGTCCAAAGCTTGCACGAGCAACCTATACCCCCAATTCAGTCTTGAATTCATCACAGCACCTCTGATAATGCAGCTGTCATCCATTGATAGCTTTGTTGTAAGTTAATACTGCAACGTCAAATTGTTCACTTTTGCATGAATTGTTTCATGGTGGATCATGTTTGTTATTTCAGAACAAAAATGATCCCCGGCATCATTATTGCACACTTTGCTCCTCGGTTAAGACCATTTGCAAATTATCCATTTTGTGTTCTTTCTGGAAATTGGCTTCCATGTTGCCCAGCATTACAAAATCATAAGCCTGAATTATGGTGATAATTCTGCTTGATTGTGAAACAATAGTGAACTTTCTGAGATAGTGAAAGACACTTTTATAAATGGTAATTATTTTTTTATTTTGCTGGGTGGATTATGTTGCTATATAGTTTACTTTTGATATTGCTGTGCAACTTAATTTTTTTTCTTTCAGGTATAACATTGAACGAATGCCAGATGACTATGGAGCTCCAAGATTGTGAAAAGGCAACGTTATTCTAGTTGTACCAAAAGACTTGTTCTACATTTGTTATAGATATTTTTGTTACTATTTTAAAACAGCTGGTTGTAGGCTGCAAAAGGGACAGGCTTTTTTTTATTTTTCTCCCCTTCCAACATCCACTCCTAATGGATATTACAAGGAATGATTCTGTAGCTAACCTATTGCATTGCTATACCCAACCTGTGTAGTGCTTCTTGAATCCTGATGATGAAATCAGTGCCCTAAAGACAGAAAATTAAGGCTAACTCCATTTTGTCTTTCCTCTAATCCCAAATGGGTGGTCATTCAGAATTAGAAACTACCCAAGCGAAATATGAGGTGCTGTTCCTCCAATTTGCGGTGGGACCCGCTCTGGCCTTGGAGGAGGCCCAGGACAGAAAGGTCGGATTCAGAATGGGAGGGGAAGTTGAAGTGCTGAGCCACCGGGAGATCAGGTTGGTTATTGCGAACTGAGCAGAGGTGTTGGGCGAAGCGATCGCCAAGCCTTCACTTCGTCTCACCGATGTAGAACAGGTAACACTTGGAACAGCGGATGCAATAGATGAGGTTGGAGGAGGTGCAGGTGAACCATTGCTAGTATGTTTTATACTAAATTAACTAGTACACCAAGCAGTTGCACATCTGAAAAAGTTCACTTGGAAACATACAAAGACAACAGTTAAGACCATTCAAAGCTTTAATTTTAACGTCCCAGTTAGAACAATGAAATCCTTACTTGCAGCAGCACAACAGAATATGTAAACATAGTACTCTGTAAACCAGGTTATAAACGAGAAAACAAAAGTGTATATTTATATACGAATATATAACTATACACACACACACACAATTTCCCTCCTTGGATTAATAAAGTTCTATCGTATAGTATCGTGTGTGTAGGAAGGAACTGCAGATGCTGGTTTAAACTGTAGACACAAAAAGCTGGAGTAACTCAACAGGTCAGACAGAATCTCTGGATAAAAGGAAAATATTAGTTTTGGGTTGGGTCTGAAAAAGGTTCCTGCACACCTTTGGAATGTGGAAGGAAACAAAAGCACCCGGAGAAAACCCAAGCGATCAAAGGGAAAAGGAGCAAACTCCATACAGACAGCACCCATATTCAGGATCAATTCCGGGTCTCTGGCAATTTTAGGCAGCAACTTTATGGCCAATGTACTGCCCCATAGTCTTGAACTGAATTAAAACATACAGTAGCTGTAAAGGGGGACATAGCATCACTTAGAGATTTATGACTAAAAATGGACAGTTTATTTTTTTTTTAGTAACCAAAGTTATCAACGTATAATTTTTTGTGTGTTGGAAAATAAAATATAGTGGCACAGCTGGTGGACTTGCTGCCTCACACGCCAGAGATCCTGTCCTCGGGCACTGTCTGTGTTGAATTTGCACATTCTCCCTGCAAGCATGTAGGTTTCCTCCCACATCTCAAAGACGCATTGGCTTTGTCGGTTAACTTATCTCTGTAAAATTGCCCCTAATGAGTAGGGAGTGGGTGAGGAAAGTGGGATAACAGAACTTGTGTGAATGGCTAGACAAAAATGCTGGAGAAACTCAGCGGGTGAGGCAACATCTATGGAGCGAAGGAAATAGGCAACGTTTCAGGGTCGAGACCCTTCTTCAGACTGATGTGAGGGTGCGAGGGGGGGGGTGGGGTGGGAAGAAGAAAGGAAGAGGCGGATACAGTGGGCTGAGGGAGAGCTGGGAAGCGGAGGAGAATGCAGGGACTACCTGAAATTGGAGAAGTCAATTTTCATACTGCTGGGGTGTAAACTGCCCAAGCAAAATATGAGGTGCTGCTCCTCCAATTTACGGTGGGCCTCACTCTGGCCATGGAGGAGGCCCAGGAAAGAAAGGTCGGATTCGGAATGGGAGGGGGAGTTGAAGTGCTGAGCCACTGGGAGATCAGGTTGGTTATTGCGAACCGAGCGGAAGTGTTGGGCAAAGCAATCACCAAGCCTACACTTAGTCTCACCGATGTAGAGCAGCTGACACCTAGAGCAGCAGATGCAATCGATGAGGTTGGAGGAGGTGCAGGTGAACCTCTGCCGCACCTGGAAAGACGGCTTGGGTCCTTGAATGGAGTCAAGGGGGGAGGTAAAGCGACAAGTGTAGCATTTCCTGCGGTTGCAAGGGAAAGTGCCAGGAGAGGGGGTGGTTTGGGTGGGAAGGGACGAATTGACCAGGGAGTTACGGAGGGAGCGGTCTCTGCGGAAAGCCGACAGGGGAGGAGATGGGAAGATGTGGCCAGTGGTGGGATCCCGTTGGTAGACAAAGCTGGAGAAAATCAGCGGGTGAGGCAGCAACTGAGTGAAGGAATAGGCGACGTTTCGGGTCGAGACCCTTCTTCAGACTGATGTCGGGAGGGGGGGGGGGTCGGGAAAAAGACAGGAAGAGGCAGAGACAGTAGGCTGTGGGAGAGCTGGGAATGGGAGAGGAAGGAGGGAGAAAGCAAGGACTACCTGAAATTGGAGAAGCCAATGTTCATACCGCTGGGGTGTAAACTACCCAAGCGAAATATGAGGTGCTGTTCCTCCAATTTGCGGTGGGACCCGCTCTGGCCTTGGAGGAGGCCCAGGACAGAAAGGTCGGATTCAGAATGGGAGGGGAAGTTGAAGTGCTGAGCCACCGGGAGATCAGGTTGGTTATTGCGAACTGAGCAGAGGTGTTGGGCGAAGCGATCGCCAAGCCTTCACTTCGTCTCACCGATGTAGAACAGGTAACACTTGGAACAGCGGATGCAATAGATGAGGTTGGAGGAGGTGCAGGTGAACCATTGCTAGTATGTTTTATACTAAATTAACTAGTACACCAAGCAGTTGCACATCTGAAAAAGTTCACTTGGAAACATACAAAGACAACAGTTAAGACCATTCAAAGCTTTAATTTAACGTCCGACGGGTGTGGTTCTAGAAACCCAGAGGCAACAGTATTACATCTGAGTTCTCCAGCAACACGCATAGAAATACCAGAAAACCTGGGTTAATATACCCCCCAGACTCAATATCAATTGCATGAGGTAATGTCACAGGAAACATCAGCCACCTCCAAATATGGAATTGTTTTTCACTCTTTGCCAAAAGCCAGGCATTCCAATAGCACTAGTAATCTTCCCCTGGCCCCTTCTTATCAGATTAAACTATTCAACTTTCTTTAAAAAAAAATTGCCATGATATTTTGCCAAGTATCCCACAATGCAATAGCAATTGCCTTTTTACAACAGGAAAGCTTAAATATGACAGCAACCAATAATAGTAATTAACTCTTTCATATCAGGTAAAGTATGGATGGATAATAAATTATTGTGAGTTGAGGCCTTGTAATTATAGATGTTTTGATCTTTGTTCATACAATGCTTCGAAGAAGGCAATCTTGAAACAGTATATTAATAAACTAATGCTAAATTTGTGGATCGCGATAACATGTTTTGGAGAAAATTATAGGTTTCATTTGTATTAAAGACCATTGTTGAGTAACTTTAACCTCCAATACATTGGAATAAGCACAGATTTATTTTAAGTAAGATTTCAAACCATTTTCTTCCATGTTTCTATGTAGTCGGATATGTCCAAACAGGAGCAATATTTGAAAAATCTTAATTTCTTCTTTAATCTCTTAATAACCTCTGATCTATGAATCCTATAAATAGTTGGCCATTGCATATCTACTGAATTTTCTTATCTGTTGAACATAGTTGAATGATGTGTATAAACGGCAGATTTCCTGTCCATTTCTGGCCCTGTCTATGTCAATCTTTTTGCTTCATGTGTCCTTAGTTTCAGCTGTCCACCCACATTTTGTGGCATGTACACAACAAAACTGTTCACAGGAACCTCAGCAAAGGAAGTGGCAATTGTTGGAAACAAAACAGAATCACCATTAGTTCAGCTGAAAACTCATATATTACCTGATGTGCAACTGCTTTTTATAACGTTAACCTAGTATACTACATACCAGCGTTAATCCCCATTCACTATGAAAACAAATATTTCACACTTTATTGCCCCTTGCAACTGACAAAGTATGTTCTATGTAAACTCCTCTCATGAAGATTGTGTATGTGCATATGTATAATAAAAAAGTTAATTCAAGAGTGTTTCATTGTCATATGATTGTTATAGGATGAGTGATTTCTGTTCATTTGTAGTACTTTTTCGTTTCAATATAATTGCCTGGAATATAACATTTTTTGAAGTGAGGTTTTATTTGTCATTGTTTTCCGAAAAGGAATACTTTTTCATTAGTCTAGAAGGCCGTGTCCACCCTTGCTTGTGGGCTAAATAACCAGTAGCAGCAAAAGCACTGAATTGACTACATTGTGATGGCTCTACGAGCTAGGAAGAAAGAAAAGTAGTCCAAATATTACTTAGTAATATTAATGAGATTTAATGAAATTATCTATTACTATTGCAGAATAATACCTTAACTACTTTTAAGTGAAGTGCATGTATGGAGATTGGCTCCTCATAAAACATTCTTCTGCTTCAGCCATGTTTAAACAGTTCAAGTATAAACTCGCATAAAGCCAGCTGGTTATTCACAAGTGCTAGATTCAGAAATTAATTTTTCTCTCATTTTTGAAATGAAAAGCAAAAATGTTTGAAAGTAATTAAATTATTTCGAAGATCTCTGACTGAACAGATCTACATTTAACGTCATGCAACTCAAACATAGTCATACTTATATTGATTAACCAACACCTCAAAACAAAATGTTTTGAAACTAAACTGATTACATATCATCTATTTTTGATTGATCCTTGTTAACTATAATTGGAAAATTGGCTAATTATATCATATGAAAAATAGTTATCAATCTAATTAAATGCTCAGTTGGAATATTAATAAATTTATCTTTACAAGCGTTTTTTTGTGAGGAGTAGCGATCCACAGCATATTCCCGTGACCGAGTGGGTTTTCTCCGAGATCCTCCCACACGCCAAAGATATACAGGTTTGTAGGTTGATTGGCTTGGTATAAGTGTAAATTGTCCTCAGCGTATGTAGGATAGCGTTAATGTGCGGGGATCACTGGTTGGTGCGGACTCGGTTGGCTGAAGGGCCTGTTTCCGCACCTTAAATAAGCTAAAACTTTATAACAACCTTTATATTAAAGCTAAGTTTAAATGGTGGATAAATGCTATATGTTGCACATTGCCAACTTTCAATTGAATGCATGCTGCAATAGTTGTCACTGGAATGCTGATTTTGTATTTATATCTCTCTATATTAAAGTCCTATTTTTAGCTGCTACTTCCTTATTGGAGTAATTTAATGTTTTATTTTTGTAAACCAGCATTGCAGTTCCTTCTTGAGTGGTTAAATGAAAATAGCAGGACAAGTCATTTGATGAGGCATTCTGCAAGTCGACTAATTGTTCTACCTAAGTTGCATGGTACGTGTTGGCAATAAGAACGTAAAGGAAAAATTAATAATGCATGATCAATGTGAAAATGTAAATGTGTGCAAGATGCTAATTTCCAAACTCAAATTTGCAGGAATAACTTTGTCTTCTCCAATCTCCAAGCTTTGAAATTCATATTACAATCAACAAATAATTACTTCATTTAGACGCAAAGTGCCAGAGTAACTCAGTGGGCCAGGCTGCATCTCTGGGGAACATGGACAGGTGATGATTCACTTCGAGGTTTTTCTTCAGGTTGAAGGAGGATTCCCATACCAAATCGTCCTCTATCCATTCCCTTTATAGATGCTGCCTGACCTGCCAAGTTACTCCAGCACTTTGTGTTGTTTTTGGTAAATCGGTTCCGTGTGTGTGGATGTGCCAGAATGTGCAACTTGGTCAGTTTTAATGAATTTGGGTTGCATTGGTAGTAAGGAAGGCAATTGAGATGTTAGCATTCATTTTGAGAGGACTAGAATATAAAATATTATAGGGATATAATGCTGATGCTTTATAGGGTATTGGTCTGACTGTATTTGAAATATTGTGAGCTGTTTTATGCCCCATAGGTGAGGAGGGATGTGCTGGCATCGGAGAGGGTCCAGAGGAGATTTATGAGAGTGATCCAGGGAATGTGTGATGACAGTTTGATGGCTCTGGACCTATACTCATTGGAGTTTATAAGGATGAGGGGGGATTGCATTGAACTTTACTGAATAATGAAAGGCCTGAAGAGGGTGAATGTGGAGAGGATGTTTCTACCAGTGGAAGAGTCTAGCAGCAGGGGGCACAGCCTCAGAATAAAAGGACCTGCCTTCATAAAGGAGTTGAGGAGGAGTTTCTTTAGCCAGAGGATGGTGAATCTGTGGAATTCATTACTACAGGTGGCTGTGGAGGCCAATTTTTGGGGGTATTTTTAAAGCGGAGATTGATAGCTTCTTGATTAGTACGGGTGTCAAAGATTACAGGGAGAAGGCAGGAGAATCAGGTTGAGAGGGAAAGATAAATCAGTCATGATTGAATGGTGGTGTAGACTGCACTGAATTACCTAACCTGCTCCTATTGTCTTGTGAACATATAAACTACCTTGACTGGGCAGCTACTTGAATCATTTACTTTGTTAAATGCACTCTTGCCTAATGTTTTGACATATCTCTTTATTGCTCCTCTTACCCCATGATTTACATCGCTATGAATTTCATCTATTCTCTGTGAAATCTAATTCTTCATTCTCAACATCTTATCAATAAAGATGTTTCATTTTAATTTCCTACCGGAATACATATTATGTTTAAGAGTTTTTTAATGAGATTGTGCATGATTCAACCATTGTGTCAATTCCAGCAATTAATGCAGCCAAGGGAATGAATTATGGTATTTGAATGTTGAAATACATCAAAATACATCAAAACCTTGCAGCATGGGAACGAGTCCCTTGCCCCACTGTCGTGAATTGATCTACAATACCTTATCCTAATAGCCACTTATTTTTACCACAAGTTGTCTCCACCTCACCAGATTGATGTAACAAAGTTATCGTTGCTTTGTCAGGGGTCTAGATTTATTTACAACACCCATAATAAATTGTGTGCCCTTGAATAAAAATAGAACTTGACTGCCCCAGCCTAATAGAACTTGACTGCCCCTTGAGGCCATTATCCCTTCCAAGTGCAGCAAAAAGGAGACTGTTTTAAGGTGGGTCTAGGATCTCTTGAGTAAACGATTTAGAAGGTAAAGTTGAAGAGAAGGGTGAGAAGAAGCAGATCTGTGTTTCCCAGCATCAGCAGTCAAATAGAAGAGAGGGGTTACGGTTTCATTTTTCCTAGCAGATTTGCATTGTAATTGAGAGATGTAATTAAAGAGAAACAATGAGATCAACAATTTCAGATAATCATTCATGTCATTTTTATTTTAGCCTTCAACATTTACTGTATATTAGTTTTAGTTTAGTTTAGAGATACAGGCCCTTTGGACCACCGAGTCCTCGCCGACCAGCGATCCCCGCAGACTAACACTATCCTACACACACTAGGGACAATCTTTTACATTTACCAAGCCAATTTACCTGCAAACCTGTACGTCTTTGGAGTGTGGGAGGAAACCGAAGATCTCGGAGAAAACCCATGCAAGTCACAGGGAGAATGTACAAACTCCGTACAGACAGCACCCGTAGTCATGATCGAAACTGGGTCTCCGGCGCTGCAAGTGCTGTAAGGCAGCAACTACTGCTGAGCCACTGTGCCGCCTTCTAATTTAAATAATTATTTTGTATTCGTTTCTATTGTTCTCTGGCAAATGTGAGATGAATGCAGATAAGGAGAGATAGATTGCCAATATTCTAGGTAAAATCCAAGAATACTGTCTCCCAAATCCACCTCTCTCCTTTTGCAGCCTAGCTCCAGCTGCCCATCATCCTCTTCCTCACCTGGTTCCACCAGTCACCTGCCAGCTCCTAATTCGCCCCTTCCTCTCACCTCATTTATCTTCCCAATGCGGTCCAATCCGATCAGTGATTTTTTTTTTAAAACGCAAACTATGTTTAAGAACCCTTCTAAAGATATATTAAGAATTAAGGTCATAAGGAATTGGGCCATTTGGCCCATCAAGTCTACTCCGCCATTCAATCATGGCTGATCTATCTCTCCCTCCTAACCCCATTCTCCTGCCTTCTCCCCATAACCTCGGACACATGGAAACATAGAAAATAGGTGCAGGAGGAGGCCATTCGGCCATTCGAGCCAGCACTGCCATTCATTGTGATCATGGCTGATGGTCCCAATCAATAACCCGTGCCTGCCTTCTCCCGATATCCCTTGATCTTCCCACTTACTCAACCCGTCCAGGTCACCCTGCAACCTCCTAACATCCACTTCACAGTTCACACTACCACCCAGCTTTGTGTCATCCGCAAACTTGCTAGTGTTGTTTCGTGTTCGTATTCTAGGTCTGCACAAGTACTTGAGAGTCTTCAAGATACAACAGAAATCTTCATTACATTACTTCAATGCTGGCAGCAAGACAACTCAAAATAGCTGCACACACAGAATCAACTATAGACAAGACATCTCCCTTTGTCCTGTGCAGCACCACCAGCTGCACGGGAGGAGCAACGGGTCCTCCCACCCCACACAGTACACCAAACATCACATTCCCTCTTTCCAGTTTGAACGTCTCCATTTCGCTGGACCTCGCTCCACTCTTTTTTTCCAGCCTTTTTAGCGTTTCACAACTCTTGTTAAAGGCTCAGAATTAACAGAGTTTTCCCCAGTGTTCTCTTTTGAAGAGATATCAGTATTTCCTTTATCTGTATGCTGTTCTTTCTCCACTGGACTCTAGTTTTTCTCGGCGGTCGTCAGCGTTTTGGATGCGAACGTGATTGGTTCTTCCTTGCCTTTCGACGCCGTTTGTGAGATTACTGCACCAAGACCAACGGCGATGCATCGGTGGCCAGCGAGATCGGCTTTGATGGGTCATAGTGGACCAAACGCGTCTTCTGGGTGAGCATCTCCTTCAACCTGGTGAATGCATGGTCACAACTCTTTGGACCAGTGCCATTCAACGTCCTGCTTTCGCAGGTTATTCTCGCACTTGCTGACCATGTTGCAATCCGTGGTAGATGACAATGCCATAGTTGATCCATCGTAGATCAAGGCGTTCATGTCAAGCTTGAAAGCATGGATCCAGTCAATGGCGCACAGGGATGTACCTTCTTTACCAACGACGATCAGCGGCAAAATCTGTGTCGTACCATTACAGGAAACAGCGACAGTGCATTTGCCTTTCATGGGAATGGGCTGTTGTCCGTATCCGAAAATGCGGATGTTGGCCGGTTTCAGTTTCGGCGATCCGATCCTCTCCCAGATGTCCTGACCCACTAGCGATACAGCCGCACCAGTGTCCACCTGGAACTGTAGATCGACGTTCGAGACCCGCAGCGAAATCCTCGTCTTGTCGGTGATCGTAGACACACCGAGCACTTCAATAGGAATGGTCTCCGCGAATTGGTCGACTGTGTTTTGCGCTTTCTTGTCCTTTCTCCGCTGTCCTATGGATTGACACACTGCCTGGAGATGACCTTTTCGGTAACAGGCATAACAAACGGACTTGATATACGGGCACTCGATGAGCAGTCGAGCCGCATCGGTAGCAGGGTTTCGATCCTCCCCCCACAGGGGGACGGCTCTTCTGAAACTGTCCCACCTTCTCCGGATTTGCTCTGGGTCGATCAACTGGTTTCTGGCGTTGCGGACGAGTCTGACGAACTGTATACACTTCCTGAGGGAGCTTCGACGCTGTTTCGCCGGCCACTTTGTGCAGTTCTTTACTCAGCAGCTCGGCCATCTTAGCACACTGCAGCACATTCTTCAAAGAGGTGCCCGATTCCTTGAGAATCGCCTGCTGGATGATTGCGTGCTGGCAGTCCATGACCAGCCTATCCCGCAACGCATTGTCTTGGCACTTTTCACAGCATTGAGTTTTAAAATAACAAGCCTTTGCCTTGGTGCGAAGTTCGGCAAGAAATTCGGTAATCGATTGCCCTTCCTGTTGCACCGTCCGGTAGAAATCAAAGCTAGCTGCGAGGAAATTTCGACTTTCTTTGAAATGCAGCTGCAAAGCCGTTGTGATTTCAGCATATGAGGCTTCAGTTTCTGTAAGTAAATTTTGAAGCAGTGCAAAAGTTTCTGGAGACATCGACGAACACGAGAGCCTTCTTCCTCTGGTCAGTCGTGATTGCAATACTTTCAAAATAAAACTCAGCTCGCATTAAATACAACGACCATCTTTCTCGCTCGGGATCGAAACGATCGAATTGTCAAGACATGTTAGTTTGAGTTCACTACAGAACTAAAAAAAAAATATTTTTTTAAAACAAAAAATAGGCTCTTATCTGGGTCTTTGGATGAAATCCGAAGAATCCCACTCCTGACATCACTTTCGTGTTCGTATTCCAGGTCTGCACAAGTACTTGAGAGTCTTCAAGGTACAACAGAAATCTTTATTACATTACTTCAATGCTGTCAGCAAGACAACTCAAAAATGGCTGCACACACAGGATCAACCAAAGATACTAAAAACTCTCATATATTTGATTCCCAAAATGGCTCGAAAAAAATTACCCATGAGCCCATAACCGTACTATGGGTTTTTCGTCAAGTGGTCTATCTTGCTCCTCTAGTATCTTTGGAAGCAACTATATACAAGACATCTCCCTTTGTCCATAAAGTAAGCATGCAGGTACAGCAGGCAGTGAAGAAAGCAAATGGCATGTTGGCCTTTATAACAAGAGGAATCGAATATAGGGGCAAAGAGGTCCTTCTGCAGTTGTACAGAGCCCTAGTGAGACCACACCTGGAGTATTGTGTGCAGTTTTGGTCCCCTAATTTGAGGAAGGACATTCTTGCTATTGAGGGAGTGTAGCGTTACATTCTTGCTATTGAGGGAGTAAAGGTTAATACCTGGGATGGCGGGACTGTCATATGCTGAGAGAATGGGGCAGCTGGGCTTGTACACTCTGGAGTTTAGAAGGATGAGAGGGGATCTCATTGAAACATATAAGATTGTTAAGGGCTTGGACACACTAGAGGCAGGAAACATGTTCCCGATGTTGTGGGAGTCCAGAACCAGAGGCCACGGTTTAAGAATAAGGAGTAAGCCATTTAGAAAGGAGACGAGGAAACACTTTTTCTCACAGAGAGTGGTGAGTCTGTGGAATTCTCTGCCTCAGAGGGCAGTGGAGGCAGGTTCTCTAGATGCTTTCAAGAGAGAGTTAGATAGGGCTCTTAAAAATAGTGGAATCAGGGGATTATGGGGAGAAGGCAGGAACGGGGTACTGATTGGGGATGATCAGCCATGATCACTGAATGGCGGTGCTGGCCCAAAGGGCCAAATGGCCTACTCCTGCACCTATTGTCTATTGTCCTGTGCAGCGCCACCAACTGCACGGGAGGAGCAAAGGGTCCTCCCTGCCACTGCCTGCCATTCTGAAATGGTCCCGTTCACTCCTACTCTTTGCTTCCTGTCTGCCAACCAATTTTCTATCCATGTCAACACCCTACCCCCAATAACATGTGCTCTAATTTTAGTCACTAGTCTCCCGTGCGGAACCTTATCAAAGGCTTTCTGAAAGTCTAGATACACTACATCCACTGGCTCCCCTTCATCCATTTTACTTGTCACATCCTCAAAAAATTCCAGAAGATTAGTCAAGCATGATTTCCCTTTCATAAATCCATGCTGACTTGGACTAATCCTTTTACTGCTATCCAAATGCCCCATTATTACCTCTTTAATAATTGACCAGCATCTTTCCCACCACCGAAGTCAGGCTAACTGGTCTGTAATTCCCCGTTTTCTCTCTCGCTCTGTTGTGGGACGTATCACTGATGGGGATGAGTCAGAGTATAGAAGAGAGATCGAGCAACTGTCCATATGGTGCCAGCACAATAACCTGGCCCTCAACACCAGCAAAACCAAGGAACTGATTGTGGACTTTGGAAGGAGTAGAATGGGGACCCACAGTCCCGTTTATATCAACGGGTCGGTGGTTGAAAGGGTCAAGAGCTTCAAATTCCTGGGCGTGCACATCTCTGAAGATCTTTCCTGGTCCGAGAACACTGATGCCATTATTAAGAAAGCACATCAGCGCCTCTACTTCCCGAGAAGATTACGGCGAGTCGGTTTGTCAAGGAGGACTCTCTCTAACTTCGTGGCTTGGTTCGGCAACTTGAGCGCCCTGGAGAGGAAAAGACTACAAAAAGTAGTAAACACTGTCCAGTCCATCATCGGCTCTAACCTCCCTTCCATCGAGGGGATCTATCACAGTCGCTGCCTCAAAAAGGCTGGCAGTATCATCAAGGACCCACACCATCCTGGCCACACACTCATCTCCCTACTACCTTCAGGTAGAAGGTACAGGAGCCTGAAGACTGCAACGACCAGGTTCAGGAATAGCTACTTCCCCACAGCCATCAGGCTATTAAACCTGGCTCGGACATAGCACTGAACTTTATTAGCCAATACTGTTATTTGCACTTTATCAGTATATTGATTCATGTGTGTATATATTTATAGAATGCCTTGTAGTCAATGCCTACTATGTTCTGTTGTGCTGAAGCAAAGCAAGAATTTCATTGTCCTATCAGGGACACATGACAATAAACTCACTTGAACTTGAATTGCCTTTTCTCTGGTCGGCTCCATTACAAGCTGCTCTAAGAATCCATCTCGGATGCACTCTACAAACTCTCTCTCTTGGGGTCCTGAACCAACCTGATTCTCCCAGTCTACCTGCATATTGAAATCCCCCATCACCTCAGTGGCATTACCTTTGTTACATGCCAGTTTTGACTCCTGCTGCAACTTACACCCAACATCCAGGCTACTATTTGGGGGTCTGTAGATAACACCACTTAGTGTCTTCTTGCCTTTGCAATTCCTCAACTCAATCTACAGTGACTCTACCTCGTCAGTCCCTATGTCTTCCCTCGCAAAGTACTGAATTCCATCCCTCACCAGCAGAGCTACCCCCTCTCCTCAGTTCCCCCTTACTCCAAAACAGATCCCAGTGGTCACCTGTACTAATCAAGAATCTATCTATCTCTGCCTTAAAAATACCCACTGACTTGGCCTCTACAGCCTTCTATGGCAAAGGATTCCACAGATTCAACTCTCTCCGACTAAAGAAATTGCTCATCTCCTTCCTAAAAGAACATCCTTTAGTTCTGAAGCAATGATCTCTACTTCTAGACTCTCCCACTAAATGAACTTAAACAAATTGAATTAAATACTGAAATAGACAAAGATCATTTGATCACTTAATCTGTTAGACCAAACATTTTATTGATTTAAAAACTCTACATCAATAATTTTCCAGTCAATTTCCCATACAAGTGCACAACGTTAAAAAAAAAAAACTTTTTCAAGGATATGCCTATACGATTGATATCAACAATGTGTACAGTGCCCTCCATAATGTTTGAGACAGACTCATAATTTATATATTTGCCTCTGCACTCCACAATTTGAGATTTGTAATAGAAAAAAATCACAATGTTTGGGACGCATAAGAAAGCTCTCAGCACCCTGTCTTTCCTCCAGTCTTTCCACCACCTTTGGAAACTTTTATTGCTGTTTATCAACATGAGGACCAAAGTTGTGCCAATGAAGGTCAAAGAAGCCAGTATGAGACTAAGAAACAGGAATAAAAATGTTAGAGAGACTGGAGGAAAGATTAGGTGCTGAGAGCTCTCTTATACCTGCAATAAGGAGGCATTTAAACACACCTGAGCAATTACAAAAACCTGTGAAGCCATGTGTCCCAAACATTATGGTGCCCTGAAATGGGGGACTATGTATAAACACTGCTGTAATTTCTACATGGTGAAACCAAAATGTATAAAAATGGCCTTTATTAAAATCTGACAATGTGCACTTTAACCACTTGTGATTTTTTTCTATTACAAATCTCAAATTGTGGAGTACAGAGGCAAATAAATAAATGATGGGTCTTTGTCCCAAACATTATGGAGAGCACTGTATGAGGGCTAATCGCATGCCCTGTCATATGCACCTCTGAGATTAACATGACATTAGATTTGGCATGGGAAGGAGAACTAATCACCATTAGGAGTTCCCAATGACAGACTGGCACAAAACCACCTCTTGTATTTAAAGTATCTGGGATTAAGTTAATGCTCAGGGCACATTGCCAAGTTATATTTCTTAATGTTTATGTGCTTTTAAAACAAAGCGGTAATTAGTTAAATGTATCTTATTTTTATTCACCTAGTTTCAAGAGTCAAGAGTTTTATTGTCATGTGTCCCAGTTAGGACAATTAAATTCTTGCTTGCTGCAGCACAACAGAATATTGTAAGCATAATAGAGAACAGTTCAGTGTGTCTATATAACATAGACCATATATAGATACACACATAAATAAACAGATAAAGTGCAATAGGCTGATATAGTTCAGAGTTTGTTTGATGTTGTGTTTAATAGCCTGATGGTTGTGGGGAAGGAGCTGTTCCTGAACCTGGATGTTCCAGATCTCAAGCTCCTGTACCTTCTTCCCGATGGCAACGGAGAGATGAGTGTGTGGCCAGGATGGTGTGGGTCTTTGATGATGTTGAGGCAGTGACTGCGATATATCCCTTCGATGGTGGGGAGGTCAGAGCCGATGATGGATTGGGCAGTGGTCACAACCTTCTGCATTCTTTTCCGCTCCTGGACGTTCAAGTTGCCGAACCAAGCCATAATGCAACCAGTCAGTATGCTCTCTACTGTGCACCTGTAGAAGTTCGCGAGAGTCCTCCTTGACATACCGACTCTCCGTGATTTTCTCAGGCAGTAGAGGCGCTGATGTGCCGTGTGCTGGGACCAGGAAAGGTCTTCGGAAATATGCACGCCCAGGAATTTGAAGTTCTTGACCCTTTCCCCCATCGTCCCGTTGATGTAAACGGGATTGTGGGTCCCTATCCTACCCCTTCCAAAGTCGACAATCAGTTCCTTGGTTTTGCTGGTGTTGAGAGCCAGGTTGTTGTGCTGGGACCATTTGGTTAATCGGTCGATCTCACTTCTATACTCTGACTCGTCACCATCACCTTGCTCTTCTTGGGAACCGGTATTATTGATGCCCTTTTAAAGCAGGTGGGAACCTCAGACCTCAGAAGTGAGAATTTGAAAATGTCTGTAAAAACTCCAGCCAGTTGGTCCACACAGGTTTTTAGAACACGACCGGGAATACCATCAGGTCCAGGCGCTTTCCAAGGGTTCACCCCCCTGAAGGATCTTCTGACGTCGGCCTCTGACTGTGACTGAAATACCATCACGGCGAATGGGGGCTCAGGAAGGTACATCAGTGTTCTCCTTGTCAAAGCGTGCGTAGAACGCATTGAGCTCGTCAGGGAGTTATGCTTCGCTGACATTTGAGCTGCCTCCTGATTTTGCCTTGTAGGCGAAATTAGTTTTATAGAATATTAGACCAAGTGCAGACCCGTTGGGTCTGTTCCCCCAATGTGCGGTTGCTGGCATGTGGCGTCACAATCACTAACTGCCCCCCTTGATATATTAATATTATTAATTTGCTCCTTTTACCCCATAACCGCCCTATCCACTGACGCATAGCCCCCAGCTCGCAGGCGCGTCGGGGGGGGGGTGTAGAGAGTGAGGGCAGAGAGAGAATGGGGAAAGACAGAGAGAGGGGCAGAGACAGAAGGGCAAGAGACAGAGGGAGAGGGGGGGGAGGGTGGGGGAGGAGGGGAGAGGGGGATGGGGAGAGAGTGGGGAGGGGGAGAGTGTGGAGGGGAGGGGGTAAGGGAGAGAGGGGGATGAGGAGGGGGAGACGGGTAGGGGAGAAGGGTGGGTGAGGGGGTAGAGAGGGGTGGGGGAATGGGAGAGGAGAGGGGAAGAGGGGGAGGTGAGAGTAGAGGGGTGGGGAGGAGGGAGAGGGGAGGGGGAGAGAGAGGAGGGGGGGAGAGAGAGGAGGGGGGAGAGAGAGGAGGGGAGAGAGCGGAGGGGGAGAGAGAGAGAGAAAGGGGAGGGAGAGAGGAAGGGGGGGAGAGAGAGAAGGGGGAGTGGGAGAAAGGCACGGGGGTTGAAGGGAGGGAGGGGGAGAGATCTCCCATCCCTGTCCCATTGTGATGTCATATGTAAATGAGATCCGTTGTGATTGTACATCTGTGAGATGGCACTGTGACTCATGCAGCAGTTTGATTTTAGTGGGACCATGTGAAGGTTCCAATCTCCCACACCTGTTGCATTGTGATGTCATATCATATGTTAATGAGATCCATTGTGATTGGACATCTGAGGTGGCACTGACTCATGCAGCAGTTTGATTTTAAAATGTTTTGATGTTTTGTGAACAATTGTATTCAAAATCTGGGGGAAATAATTGATCAAATCTAGAGAGGAGTTGATTTCTGAAATCATAAGTTAAATCCCTACCGAAATATGTGAAAATCTCTGCGTTTTTGCATCTGGTTTTCGAGGAGATACGTTTCAAATGCAAAATATGACATACACCCACAAACACGGAATTTTAAAAGTATACTGGACCAAGTGCAGACCCATTGGGTCTGGTCCCCAAACATGCTTCAGACCCCGGGGTGTGGTTCCCAAACGTGCTTCAGCGTTTTGACGGCGTAGGCAGCGTGTTGACGCCGTCAAGACGCTGCGTACGACCGTCGAGACGCTGCATACGCCCTCAATGGGGCTGCGGGCCGACAGGCCCTTGACGCGCCGGCTCTGTCACGCTGGCTGAAGGTAAAGATGGGTTGTTCCGCCGCTGCTTTTCGGCGTCCTCGGACAGAGGACGGCGAAAAGCAGAGGGGGAAGAGCCGATGTTTGGCTTGAGCCAGCGTGAGAGAGCCGGCCCGGGGGAGGGGGGGGGGTAGTGGAGGAGAGGAGGGCGGCAGCAGCGAAAATGGCTTTTTGGAGCAGAGCCGGGCGGCAGCAGCCGTTATGGTGGCTGGCCAGCAAGAGGCGACAAAATTCGTGAGTGGGGGGGGAGGGGATGGATTTAATTAAAAGATGTGTACATAAATATGTCTAAATCTAATAAGGAGTGTGTTAGGGTATGTAAAAGTGTAGCAAGGAATCAAAGGCCAAATCTGACACCCAAAAACACACACACACACCCACCCACCCACAGAGTTTTAAAAGTATACTAGACCAAGTGCAGACCCGTTGGGTCTGGTCCCCGAACGTGCTTCAGACCCCGGGGTCTGGTTCCCGAACGTGCTTCAGCGTCTTGACGGTGTATTGAGGTTTTTTTCCCCCATCTTTGGGCAATTAATTCAGCTGTTTCTCAGAAATCACAGATGAAGTCACTGAAAGAGGAAGCTTTGCATAATTTAACAATGCAGTGACATCATCGATAAAGCATAGAAAACAGGGAAATAGAAATAAAGGAATATTCAGAGTATTTATTTTTTTACATATTGTTTTTTCCTCCCCCCCTCTCCCTCCCCCCCCCCCAAGACCATAATGCAGAAATTCATCCGTCCCTCTGGTATTTGTCAGAACAGGAGTTTGGCAAGATCACCAAGCTGTTACTGAGCTGCATGTTCCTCTCCAGTAAGAAACTAGTGGTAGATCATTCAATATCCAACAATATGGGGAGGAGGAAAGTGGCAGGTTGTTTGAAAGAATTCCTTTTTTTTTTTTTTTACTTTAACAAAAACAAAACATGCAAACACATAAGCAATATTTAGCATTATACTGCCCATATCATGTTAATTATTCACATCTTGTCTGCAAATATAAACATTTTTTGCCTTTTACTCTTTCATTCTCCTAAACATCAAGTGTTCATTTTACAAGGAAAGTAAAATAAAGCAAATGTTGTCCATTTGAAATTAAAATTGAATTGCTGATGGATAAAGAAATAATAATGCTTTTAGATTAACTTTGTAAGAATAAAATATAAGTAAAGAATGATGGAAACATTCAGGACAGCATCAATGGAGAAAATACTGTTTTCATTGGAACTGGAAAAGCACAAAAAAGCTTGAATATTTTAAAAAAAACCCACAAATGTTGAAAGAAAACCAAAAATGTTGGAAACAATCAAGTCCAGCAACACCTGCAGAAAGAGTTAACATTTTACATTTGAGATTCTTATCAATTATTTGTCATGTTTTACCATGACAGTCATTTTCGTTGGATGAAATTGTTTTATTAAATACCTGATATATCCATAGTTTTAAGTTTATGTGGGACGGTGCTGGGATGGGGAGAGTAAAAGAGATTGCCTGTGATAGAAGGAATGGGTGACGTCTCGACCCGAAAGGTCACTCATTCCTTCTATCCAGAGATGCTGCCTGTCCTGCTGAGTTACTCCAACATGTTGTGTTCATCTTAGCTGTAAACCAGCATCTGCAGTTCCTTCCTATACATGTTGCCTGTGATAGGATGCAGAATCTCTCTGGTGCCATTTATGGGAGAATGCTTTCAATGAAAGCAGATCTGTTCAGTGCCACGTCTAGGTTCAGGTGCAATTTCTTCCCGACAACCATCAGGCTGTTGAACACTGGGAACTCCAACTAAACTACTGACAGTAGACACAAAATGCTTCACTCATTCATTCTATCTGAAGATGCTGTCTGTTCCGCTGAGTTATTCCAGCATTTTACATCTATCTTTGGTGTAAACCAACATCAGCAGTTCCTTCCTAAACTACAGACTGTCTTGGCAGCATTGGTGACTTGGGACTTTGTTTTTGCCATTGTATTGTTTATTATTTATACATTTAACTTTTTATTGTTTATTCTGGTGTCTACTATGTACTATGTTTACACATCTGTTGTGCTGCTGCAAGTTAAGAATTTCCTTGTTCCTTTTTGGGACATATGCCAAAACACTCGAGATGCTGACTGACCCGCTAAGTTACTCCAGTGACGAAAATGCTGGAATAACTCAGCGAGACAGGCAGCATCTCCGGAGAGAAGGGATTTTAAATTCCATTTGGAATATTTTGGAGGACCATGAATGGGTGACGTTCCGGGTCGTGACCCTTCTTCAGACTGAGATTCAGGGGAGAGGGAGACACCGAGATATGGACGGGTATGGCATGAAAGGGTCGGAGGGGAGAGTGGACGCTGGCGCGGTTTCGTTGCCGCTGCCCTCTCCTCAAATTGTGCTTCTGATTTTCTTTTGTTTTTGTGTTTTTGGAAGGAATTCTGTCCCTGATTTGTGTATTTGACTTTATAACTTATTTTTTTAAATTCTGATTATTTGTTTCCTATAAATCTCTGTAAGGTCTCGCGCCCATAAATAAAATTCATTATTATTATTATTATATCAAAGCAGACGACGCAAGGTGTGAAAACGACAGATCAAAGCAGACTCTGCAGGTCACAGTCTGATAAAGGGTCTCGACCCATTCCTTCCATGAAGAGATGCTGTCTGTCCCGCTGAGTTACTCCAGCATTTTGTATCTATCTTCGGGTGTAAACCAGCATCTGCAGTTCCTTCCTACACGAGTTACTGTACCAGCACTTTGTATCCATTCGCATGGAGTGCGTGGGGGACCGCCCCGCCTACTTTACGACGTCAGAGCTACCCCGACGTGTGACGCAGACGCGTGCGTGACGCGATGACGTTTCAGCGTCTGTTGTAATTGTAATGGCGCCGGTCGTAGACAGAAGATTGAAGGAGAGTCTGAAATACTGACCGCTGGTTGTGGACGTTTCGGTTCCAGTTTCGCTGGGGCACCCTGTCAGAAGCGTAACCATATCCGTCCCATTTTACGCCCCACGGGTTATTTTCGCTGGTGGAGAGTGTTTTTGGCTGAAGGCAGATGTACCCGTCGTGGGGTCGCTACGGTGGGGGAGGGGCGCACATCCCATATTATGGCGGAGCTGCTCAGCCTCCAATGCTTCCCGCGCCGCGGGTCCCGGCCCCGGGGCTGGTCGTCGGCCCCACCACCGTGCCCCCGCCTGTCCCCAGCACCGGCCTGGGCTCGAACTTTCAGACCCTGAGGGAACAGCACCTCCAGCAGATGCAGCAGCTGCAACAGATGCACCAGCAGCAGTTGCAGTCAGTGCTACAGCATCCTTCCCACCAGCATCAACCACCACCGTCAATACCGCCGCCACCTTTACCACCTCATCTGCAGCAGCCTCCACCAAACATTTGGGACACCACCAATACCCAGAGCCCACTCACTCAGACCAATCAACCCACTCAGCAACATCCTGATTTCTCCTCCGTGGCTTTACAGGTGAGGCGTAGAGCGTGAGTGGGGGGGCAAAAAGCATTTATACTATTGTAAATACGTGCTTATACGCAGATTGTCAAAAAAGGCAGGGCAACAATAAGAGATTTTTTAAATCAGGAATCACATCATAATTATTCTGATTTTATAAATTGGACATGGCTTTTAAAATACATTTGGACAAATATATGGATAAGAAGGATATAGAGGGACAAGGGCCAAATGCAGACAAATGGGATTAGCCCAGTATACTAACTTGGTCGGCATAGTAAAACGGGGCCAAAGGTCTTGTGACCATGCTTACAGCCCTATGACATGGATATAACCTGGAGACTATGTTCTCCTGTTTGAACAGTTAGACATTGTTGAGGACACAATATGTGGTGGCACTAAGCAATGGGCAATCAGTGAAAGGACTTTGCATGTTGCTGATTTCTTTCCAGCTTGGCAATTTGCAGTTTTGTTTTGGAGCTATGATAATGCTGTAATGTTTGCTTCTTCACCCTGGGTAGTTGTGATGGAAGATAAAGTATAAAGTAAACTGGTGTCCAAATTGCCTTTACTTGCAATTGTTTCAATTCCAAAGGATTTCCTGATAGTAATGTGTCGCAATTCTGTTTTAAGGCCATTTATGTGAAGAGGGACATCAGATAACTCTTTGGAGAGAGTCTGATCTGTTGCTGCACAGTGATGGCATTGTTGAGATAAGAAACTCCTATGTGAAACTGTAACTAGGTCTACTATTTCATTTCATCGTTACAGATACATTAAGATTTTCTTTAGCCACCAGAGTTTGATTTGGGAAGGACTGAATTGTTACACTACTGCAAAAATTTGATTTTACTGGGAAGCATGGTTTTCTTACTGTACACAGAATGCAATTTATTAATGATTACTTGGATTAATTTGTGGTAGAAATTGCAGTTCATGTCAGTAATTTAAGAAGCACGAGCACTCATATGATAATGGATCTGCATATATTTTGTATCGGATATATTTTTGCAATCATTAAACTCCAGAATCGAATAAAGAATATTCTGATTGGTGAACAGATCCAGAAAGGATTAGATAAACACTGTAAGTGCAAATGAACGCTAATTAGACATGTGGCCGATGATTTGAATCTAAATCGATTATTTTTCCTTTATGTGGGCAACGTGATAAAATTTGGCATAAAAGATGTCTTCTGACCTCTTGTATCCATTGTTAGTCCAATTAAATGTTTGTTCATATCCTTGCTAAGTATCCAAACCAATGTCACTAAATGTTTTATGGGTAGGTTGTTAGACCCTCTCTTGTTGCACGAGACTTGTGCGTGAAGTAATACTTGTCACTTATCAGCCCATAGCTGAATGATAATCAAATCTTGCTGAGTGCTCGTTTACTAAAGAGAAGCTCATAGATTTAACATGGTGCTAACATCTGAAAACTTCCTAATTTCTTACCTTTAAGGTATAAGCCAAGTCTCTGATGAAGCAATTGCTTTAGCCTAGAACAATGTTTCAATATGCTCTGAATGCCTTAAAAGAATAATTGTCTTCTTTAGAATTGTCTTTGACACTCACATGCTGCTCTATCCATCTTTCAGCGTGGAGGTGCTTTTTCCTTCCAACTATTTACTTGTTCATCATCATTCATGGCCCATTGCCAGACTTCAGATCTTTGACCGGATGTATTTTTTTGCTTGATCTTTAGTCAATCTTTAGACAAATCTATTTGTCACATGCACCCAAAGGTGCGGTGAAATGAATTTGCCAGCAGCAATACACTTAAAAAACAGAACACACAATACACAATAGAATTTAACACAAGCATCCACCAGCAACGACATGGAAAAAGTTGCCTCTTTGTCGAGGGTGACCGAAAAACGGCTTCCCCCCTCACCCCCCACACAAGATACACAGAGAAACACCCAAAACAAACACTTTGCAAGTGGTGGGTGGCTGGAACAGGAGTAATGGTGGAGGCAGGTACGATTGTGGCGTTTAAGAGGCTTTTAAAAGGCACATGGAAGTGCGGAGAATTGAGGGATATGGATCATGTGCAGGCAGATGAGATTAGTTTATTTTAACATCATGTTCAGCATAGACATTGTGTGCCGAAAGGCTTATTCTTATGCTGTACTGTTCTATAATCTATGTTTGGTTGCTTGTCGATTGCGTGCTCTTTTTGCTGCTCAGCAAATTTGTAGCCTTATGCTGTGCTGTCACCAGGTTATAACATTAATTTTATGTGTGTCTAATGCTATTCCAGATAGATTATTAATTGAACTAGGGTTGATCCCTTGGGTTGATGATAATGGTAGATTGAGATTTGCCAGAGTATGAAGTTACAAATTTTGATCGGGTACATTTCTGTTGCTGCTGATGACCACAGGTGTTGTGAATACCTGTTTAAACACAGTTTGTAGTGGTAGTTACTCTGTGAAATTCGGCCATGTACAAATCTGTAGTCGTATGAGCTCAAGTAATTTTCCAGTTATATCCTTAAGGTTATCTCGGGTACCGGTTGTAATATTGAGAAACTTGGTGATGTGACATTGAAGTCCTCCATCCAGAGTTCTTAGGCCCTTGCAGCTTATACTACTACTTTCAAATGTCCTTTGACATGGGCGAGACAGAGGTGGTCTTCAACCCTACTGTGTCTACATTTAAACTGATGCCATATGATGCTATGGAGTTTGAAGAAAATGGTTGAGCTAATCTATCCTTATGTATAGCATGGCAGTCACCTCTGGTCAACTTGTTATGGCTGTGGGACAAGGTGCACCTGCGTCTTGTCTGTAACTTGAAACACAAGTCCTACTCCAGAGACCCGAGCACAACAATCCTCACTAACATTAAACAATATTGAAGCAGGGAAAAAGTGCTGGAGGTGGTATATTTTGGATGAGAATCCACTTCTGCCAAATGAACTAAGAGATGCAAAAACTGTTTTTAAAGAAAAGCAGAATGGTGCCCTGGCCATTATTTATGAAGAAGGGTCTCGACCCGAATCGTCACCCATTACTTCTCTCGAGAAATGCTGCCTGTCCCGCTGTTACTCCAGCATTCTGTCTTATCTTTTTTATAGTTCAATGGTTCTAAATTATCACATGTACCTATGTACAGTGAAATTCCTTTTTTGCATGCAGTTCAGTAAAAATCTTACTATACATTGGCACAATCATACTTGACTATAAAAGTGTGGGTTTCGTAGGTTACACTGAGACAGTTCTACGATCAACATCACAAAAACAAGATTATCTGGTCGCTGTGACATTGCCATCTGTAAAAGTTACTGCTGATAAACCGGCTATGGGATTTTCCAGATTTCAGTAACAATTAGCTTTTTGAAGTAGCGATATTGGTATTGATTTATTATTGTCACGTGTACTGAGCTACATTGAAAAACTTTGCATGTTATCCAGTCAAATCATTACTATGAGTATAATCAAGCCAGCAAGTATAAGAGAAAAAGACCAGAACGCAGTGTGATAGTTTCGGAGAACGTGCAGGTAAAACAAAGTGCAAGATCTGCAATGAGTCAAGTAGTGCGATCGGAACTACATCCTAGCTTATGAGGGAACCGTTGAATAGACTGATGACAGAGTGAATCTGGTGATATGCGCTTTCAAGCTTTCATATCTTCTGCCCGAATGACCGGGGTGAAAGGGAGAAGTGGGAATGAAGGGTGAACATGATCTTTTATAATGCTGGCTGCTTTCTCGAAGCATCATGAAGTGGAAATGTAGTCTGTTATAGCATGAAAGCTTTACAACAATCTACATGTCTGGTTATCCTGGGACCCTAATTTCGGCTAGAATTTGCTTTTGAATATATCTTCAAATAAAGTATTTAATTTGCTGAAAAGCTCTTTACAATACCTTGAAAGATTTCACAGGAAGAATTGTGAAATAAAAGATAATTTAATGGAGCTGGATGATCTCAGGATCGTTTGGGTGAATGAGAGCTTCATAGATATGAGTTATAGCAAAGTGGTCATGCCTAAGATACAGGAAGAGAATAGACGGGTGACCACGAGGAAAGGGAGCAGGCAGAGAGTGCAGGTGACCTCTGTTTTGAAGGGGAAAGGGGAACCATTCCCCTTCAAAACAGATATACCCTTTTGGACATAGTGAAGGGATGGCCCATCAGGGGTGAGCAACTGTGGCAGTTGGGTCTGTGGCACTGTGCCTGGCTCGGAGGCACTATCAAGCAGAGCCATAGTGGTAGGAGACTCATTAGGTAGGGACAGACAGGAGATTCTGTGGCAGTAATCGAGACTCCAGAATGATATGTTGCCTCCCTGGTGCCAGGGCCCAGAATGTCTCTGAATGGATGCACAACATTTTCAAGGGGGAGGTTGAGCAGCCAGAAGTCATTGTGCATGTTTGCACAAATGACATGGGTTGGAAAAGGGATGAGATCCTGCAAAATGAATATATGGAGTTAGGCAAAAAGTTAAAAAGAAAGACCTCCAGGGTAATGATCTACAGATAACTCCCTGGCTGGTGAGTGTGGGAACAGGAAGATAGGATAGATTAATGCATGGCTAAAGAGGATGGGAAAGCAAACTCAATGCTAGCATTTATTTCAAGAGGGCTTGTATATCAAAACAGGGGTATAATGTTGAGGCTCTATAAGGCGCTGATAAGGCCGCATTTGGAATATTGTGAGCCATTTTGGGCATCATATCTGAGGAAGGATGTGCTGGATCTGGAGAGAGTCCAGAGGAGGCTTACAAGAATGATCCCGGGAATGAGTAGGTTAACCCAGTTGGTCGGCACTGGGCCTTTACTCGCTGGAGTTTAGAAAAATTAGGGGGGATCTAATTGAAACATATGGAATAGTGAAAGTCTTGGATAGAGTAGATGTGGAGAGGATGTCTCCCACTAGTGAGAGAGTCTAGGATTAGAGGTCATAGCCTCAGAATTATAGGATATTCTTTTCGGAAGGAGAATTTTCTTTAGTCGCAGGGTGGTGAATCTGTGCAATACTTTGCCACAGAAGGCTGTGGAAGCCAAGTCAGTGGACATTTTTAAGGCATAGATAGATTCTTGATTAGTACAGGTGTCAGAGGTTATGGAGAGAAGGCAGGAGAATGGGGTTAGGAGGGAGAGATTGATCAGCCATGATTAAAAGGTGGAGTAGAGTTGTTGTGCCGAATGGCTTCATTCTACTATTCCTTATGACCTTATGACAGGGCTTCAGATTTTTGGACAATTGGGATCTCTTATTGGGCAGAGTTGACCTGTACAAAAGGGACGGTTTGAACTGGAGGGGAACCAGTTTATCTGGCAGGTAGGTTTTCTAGTGCTACTTAGCTGGATTTAAACTAGATTGGCTGGCAGTGGGATCCAATGCAGGTGAGGCGGGTGAGAGGCTGGTAGTCGATATGGAAGGTCATGAAAGAAAGTTCAGTGGACAGAATAGGCAGGAGCACAGCAGGGATGGAGGAAGGTCTATTGGATTGAATTGTATTCAACACGAGAGTCCTGATGGGTAAGGGGGTTGAGCCCTGGGCATATACAGGCATACATAGGTGTGTGCAACTGGGACGTATTAGCTGTAAATTATTTGTGGATCAGGACAGGAGTCTCTTACAAGTTAAAATTCTGAACTGGGACACGGCTAACTTTGATGGTATTAGACAGGAACTTGCTAAAGTTGATTGTTGTAGGTTGTTTGCTGGCAAAGGGATGCCCAGAAAGTGGGATGCTTTTAAAAGTGTGATGACAGGAGCTCCGGGCATGTATGTTCTTGTTAGAGGTGTGAGTAAGGAAGTCTGGATGATGAGAGAAATTGAGGCTCTTTTCATGAAAAAGGGAGAGGCATCCCATAGACAGCTGGGATTAAGTGTATTCCTGGAGGAGTTTCAGGGTCTGGAGAGCATACTTAAGAACGAGTCGAGAGTCAAGAGTGTTTTATTGTCATATGTCCCAGATAGAACAATGAAATTCTAACTTGCTGCAGCCACAACAGAATATGTAAACATGGAGTGATGGATTGCTCCAATGTTTCTAGAGGAGCAATCCTCTTTCTCCATTACAATCCAGTCCACTTGCTGGGCGGAGTTATCCATCAGTTGAATCATATTTTTAATATTTACTGACCAATAATAATACATAAAATTAGGTAGTGCTAAACCCCCTAATACTTTAGGTTTATTCAGATGAGTTTTTTGTATTCTATGTGATTTATGGTCCCATATAAAATTAGTGATATCTGAGTCGAGTTTTTTTTTAAACTTCTTTGGTAAGTATATAGGAAACTGAAAAACATAAATTATAATAAGAACCCAATTATTCATAGTACAATCCGAATTTGGAAACAAATAAAACAAAATTTAAAATTAAGAAATTTATCACTTTTATTACCTATAGTCAATAACCCTTCGTTTAATCCTTCTATTATAGATAAAGCTTATACACAATGGGATAGATTAGGAATTAAAACGCTTGGTGACTTGTATGAAACTGGAAAATTACTTTCATTTCAACAATTACAAATAAAATATAAACTCGGAAATAATCAATATTTTAAATATTTTCAAATATGCGACTATTTGAAAAAATATACAAAAGATCATCATAATAACCCAGCAGATGTACTGGACGAGGCAATGCAGATAAAAGCGGAATCAGCAAACTTAATATCATATTTGTATAATATTATCTTAAATGCACAAATACCATCTACGGAGGGTATCAGAAGAGACTGGGAACAAGAGTTAGCTATTAAAATTTCAAAGGAAAGTTGGAATGAATACTTATTAAACGTGCATAAATGCTCGATTAATGTAAGACACACTTTAATACAATTTAAAATTTTACATAGATTATATTATTCGAAAACTAAAATTCATAAAATTTTCCCAAATGTATCATCTATTTGTGATAAATGTCAATCCCAAGAAGCTACCATAACGCACTCATTCGTTTCTTGTACAAAAATTCAAAAATTTTGGAATGAAATTTTTGAAATCTTTACAAAGTTATTTAAAACAAGACTGATACCCAAAGCAGAATGGATTATCTTCGGTATAACGGAAGATGGTCCAGAACTAAATGTGTTTCAAAAGAAACTAATGGACTATGGGTTAATAACTGGGAAAAAGCTAATTCTAAAATTTTGGAAGAAGGCTCTAATACCAACTATAAATATGTGGATTTCAAATATGTTTGAAACATTACACCTAGAAGAGATAAGACTCCTCCTAGCAGGTAAACCAGATCATTTCCACCTGACGTGGTCTGCATTTATAGAATTATTACAAACATAGGGTGCAAAAGAGGTCAGGTAAGGGGGGATGATAGTTGAAGAGTTGGTATGTCCCATTTACGTAATGCTCATAAAAATATTTGTTTCTCTCTTTTTCCTCTTTCTCTCTCTCTTTCTTTCCTAGGGTCTATTTCTTAACTCTTTTTCTTTCGTTTTTAATTTTGCTCTTATAGGGTCTTCGTCCTTTTTTGTTGTCACATTTCCTACACTTTCACTTTTTCCTTCACTTTCTTCTTTCTTTCAATCTTTTCTTTTTCTAGTGTAAAAAATAAATGGAGTACATTAATTGTAAGAAGATATAAATGACGAGTACTAATGTATGTGGTTGTAATGTAATGTACTTCTAATAAATAAAAATAAAAAAATAAAAAAAAGAATATGTAAACATAGTACACTGTAAACAATATGATAAACGAGAGAGAAAAAAAAGTTCAGTGTGTATATATGCACATACTCACAAGTACACACACACACACACACACACACACACACACACACACACACACACACACACACACGTGCACATACTAAAAAACAGACAATAGTAGTGCAATAATAATAATAGTTTATTGTGGTTCAGAGCTTTATTGTGGTTTAGAGTGTTTAATAGCCTGGTGGCTGTAGGAAATGTTACAATTTTCAGGCTCCTATACCTTCTTCCCGATGGCAGTGGTGAAATGAGTATGTGGCCAGGATGGTGGGGTCTCTGATGATGCTGGCTGCCTTTTTCAGGCAGTGACTCAGATAAAAGTGTGAGAGACGATGATGGACTGGGCAGTGTTCACAACTTTTTGCAGTCTTTTCCGCTCCTGGACATTCAAGTTGCCGAACCGGGCCATGATGCAACCAGTCAATATGCGCTCTACTGTACACCTGTAGGAGTTCAAGAGAATCCTCTTTGACATACCGAGTCTCCGTAATCTTCTCAGGAAGTAGAGGCGTTGATGTGCTTTATCTATAATTGCATCAGTGCTGGGTTCAGGAAAGATCTTCGGAAATATGCACGCCCAGGAATTTGAAGTTTTTGACTCTCTCCACCATGGTTGATATATACAGGATTGTGGATCCTCATCCTTCCTCTTCCAAAGTCCACAATCAGTTCATTGGTTTTATTGATATTGAGAGCCAGGTTGTTGTGCTGGCACCGTTTGATCAATCGGTCGATCTCACTTCTATACTCTTACTCATCACCATCTGTAATTCATCAACGGTGGTGTCGTCAGCGAACTTGAAGAAGGAGTTCACACTATGTCCAGCTCCACAGTCATGAGTATAGAGTGAATAGTGCAGGGGGGTGAGCACGCAGCCTTGAGGTGGTCCCGTTCTGATTGTTAATGAGGAAGAAGTATTTCTGCCAATTCGAACAGACTGGTCTGTGGATGAGGAAGTCAAGGATCCAATTGCAGATGGATGCGCAGAGACCCAGTTCCGTGAGCTTGGTAACCAGCTTGGAGGGAATGATGGTATTGAATGCCGAGCTGTAGTATATAAACAATAGCCTGACGTAAGTGTTTTTATTTTCCAAGTGGTCCAGTAAGGAGTGGAGAGCCAATGAGATCGCATCCTCCATTGACCCGAAATCAGGAGGGCAAAAAGGGAGCAGGAGATAGGAGATATTCAGGAAAATCCAGAGATTTTCTTACATTGAGGGAAAGATGGCAGCTAGAAAGAGAATAAAACCAAATTGGCCCTTAAAACCAAATCGGGTATCTCTGTGAGGAGCCACATCAGATGGGCAAAGTTCTTAATGAGCATTTCACCTGTTTTTACTGTGGAGAAAAACATAGAGACTGTGGACCTTGTGACAGTTAAAGGTGATGTCTTGAGTACAGTCTGCAGTTTTGTGGTCCTAAGGCATGTGAAGACAGTATACATCTACCTAGCCTGATGAGATATATCTAAGCACACCGTGGGAAGCTAGAGAAGAAATTGCAGGAGCTCCAGCTGAGATACACAGTATGAATCTTCGTTAGACACGGGGCAGGTGCCAGAAGACTGGATGATGGTTAATGTTGTGCCTCTATTTAAGAAGGGCCGAAAGAAAAAGCCTGGCAACTATAGACCAGTGAGCCTACCATCTGTGGTAGGCAAGTTACTGAAAATAATTTGTAAGGTACGATTAGTTAGTTTGCAGATGACACTAAAGTGGGTGGTATCGTAGGTAGTGAAGATGGTTAGCAAATATTTCTGCAGGATCTTGACAAGCTGGGTTAATGGAGTTTAATGCAGGTAATTGCGAGATGATACAATTTGGGAAGTCAAGCCAAGCAGAACCAAGGGATGGCAGGGCCCTGGGGAGTGTTCTAGTTCCCTGAAAGTGATGTCACGGGTAGGGAGGGTGGTCAAGAAGGCTTTTGGTACATTGGCTGTCAACGATCAGGGTGTTGAGTATCGATGTTGTGATGTTATGTTACAGTTCTGCAATATGTTGGTGAGGCTGCATTCAGAGTATATTTTCAGTTTGAAGAATGTTGTCAAGCTGGAAAGAGTGCAGAGAAGATTCACAAGGATGTTGCCTGGATGGAGGCCTGAGCTATAGGGAGAGGTTATTCCTTGGAGCGCAGGAGGCTGAGGGGGTGATCTTATAGAGAGAATAGACAGTCTTTTACCCAGATTGAGAGGTATCAAGAACCAGAGCACATAGGTTTAAGTTGAAAGGGGGAACATTTTAATAGGAACATGAGGGGCAACAATTATCACACAGGGAGGTGGGTATATGGATCAGCTGGCAGCAGAAGTAGTTGAGGCAGGTACTGTAACAACATTTAAAAGACATTTGGGCAGTTACATGGATTGGAAAGGTTTAGAGTGATAAGGGCTAAACGCAGGCAGGTTGGGTTAGTGTAGTTGGGGCACCATGGTCAGCATGGGCAAGTTGGGTCAAAGGACCTGATTCTGTACTGAGGATTCCATGCATGACCCTATGTCAAGAATGGTTGCTTTTCACAGAGCAAAGTGGGGCTGAAGGAACTTCGGTATAATCACATATGCTTTGTTGCTGGGATTCCTAATGTTAGAGGTTTGAACGTCTCTCAAACTTTCATTGGATTATGAATTTTTATCTGTTTTTTCCATTCAGAGGATTCTACATTTCTTTGCCATTTAGAGTAAAAATGAGATTTGAGGATGTTACCTTTACCAAGATTATTGTGCATTTTTGGGAATCTCAGTAAAAGACAAAATAAAGAGAAAATGCATTATGAAAGATAATCATGTGTAAATTATTTGGTATATAATGGTAATGTTTGAAACATACATAATTTTTTATAGTGTTTTTGCAATGTTCCAGACATTTTGTGAGAAATAAATTATTTCTTTCTTTCATCTTTAATGGCACTATAAAGCCATTATTTGTTAAACAACGTGGAGATTTGGGATCGCATATTCAGATGTTTTGATTAGGTTGGACAAGGCAGAGAAGATTTACTAGATTACAGAGCCAAAGCCACTGAGTCATCATACACAGGAGGAATTGGAACCCTTGAAATTTAAAGGGGTTTAAAGTCATACAGCATGGAAAGAGGCCCATCGGCCCAACTTGATCATGCTGATCACACCTGCCTGCATTTGGCCAATGTCCCGCAGATGTTTTATAACCATGTACCTGTCCAAATGTCTTTTAAAGGGTTGTTATTCTACCTGCCTCAGCTACCTCCTCTGGCAGCTTGTCCCATATATCCACCATCCTCTGTGTGAAAAGGTTGCCCCTCGGGTTCATATCTTTCCCCTCTCACCTTAAACTTATGAGTTTCTGTATCAAACATAATTCTTAACAACGAGGCAAATGTTGGGCACTGAAACATTGATGGAACTAGAAATTGTATGATTATATTGATGCAATTGATGCATTGATTATAGTTTCCACAAAGAGAGAACGTGTATTAAGTGTTTTGAATATATTCTGTTTAAAATATTGTTTGACTTCCAAACAGAATAATGTATTTAAAGTCTTTAAAAATTAAATTTAAAAAAAACATGTTGGAATGTACACCATGAGAAAATCTGTGTATTCTAAAATTAAAGTCTAATATATTGACTGTTCTGGCTTTACATCTATTTCAGTCAACATCGGCAAGCACTGTGGCAGCATCTGGTGACAAAAAGGCGAATGATTACGCCATAGCAATGAATGGATCTTATCAAGTAAGTATGAGGCATTCTGTGAGAAATCATCGTTTTTGATAAAGTGTTTGCGTGTTACTACTTAGAACGAGACACCTGGCCAATTTAAGGTTAGAGCCTATTTACCTACCAGCACAGCTTGGCGTGCAGGAGGAAACTGGAGCGCCTAAAGGAAACCCATGTAGTCACAGGAAGAAATTGTCATCTCCCCGCAGACAGCACTACATTTCGGGATTGACTCTTGATCTGTGGAACTGCGAGGCAGCAGTGCTAATTGCTGCACCTCAGTTGAGGAATTCATGAACACAATATGTGATAATTTAGGTTTTTATAATGTTGAACATAGGCCCAAATAGTTGCAGACGTATACCATACAAGACTCAAAGACAATATTTGCATCGTAGGGTTGTATAGCACTTCGGCCCACTATGGCTATACTGCCCATTGCACCTGCCTACACTAATCGCATTTACCCACACTAGGTCCGTCTCCTATATCTTGACGATTTAAATACATGTCTTGATGCTTCTTAAATGACCGGAAAGTATTTGCTTTCAACACCTCTTCAAGAAGCCCAATCCAAACTCCCACTTATGTGTCAAAAAAATTCCCCTTCAAATCATCTGATGTCTAAAGCCTTTGCCCTCTTGTTTTAGATTCCCCCACAATGGGATGAGGATCCACCTTATTCCCCCTTATAATTTTGTGTACCTACATCAGGTCTCCCCTCAGCCATGTCCTTTCCAGGAAAAGCAAATCAAGCCTATCTCATTTCTTCTTACAATTTAAATGCTTCTGTCCACGCCACATCCCGGTGAATCTTCTATGTACCCTCTCCAGTGGCATTTCATCCTTCCTATATTGTGATGACCAGAACTGCACACAGTATTCCAGGTATGGCCTAACCAATGTTTTGTAAAGTTTTAATATGACGACTCAGCTCTTACATTCTATGACGCAGGCGATGAAGGCAAGCATCCCATTTGCCTTCTTCACCATGTCTGACACTCCAGTGCCTCTCCATTAGTTTAGATATATAATGTGAAAATTGGCCCTTCTGCCCATTGTGACCGCGCCGAACAACGATCTCTGATTCTATCCCACATGCTAGACAATTTATAGAAGCCAACTAACTTACAAACCTGCACGTCTTTGGAATGTGGGAGGAAACCAGAACAAAGATTAATGTGAATCCTTTGCATTCTGCAGCAGCAACAACAACAATATTGGTATCAACAGCATCTGCAGAACCTACAGAAGCATGGAAGCAAACAGTATGGAGTTCAGCAAGAACAGAGCCAGAGTGCAGAAATGAATCAGGTTAGCGATTCAGCACAGCAGACACCTGCAGAGGACAAGGATTGTTATGCCACACAGCCACCATTGCCACCAGCTCCACCTTATGAAGTAACCAAAACGCAACCACCACCTCCACCTCCCAAAGAAGAGATGCCCCCACCTCCACCGCCTGAAGAAGCAAAGGTAGACAAATCACTTTTGTGTGTTTCATGGAATTTTGCATGCGCTGTGACATACAAGCTTGTCGGAAATATTTAAAGCTGTTAGATTTAGAAAGAGTAGATTTCTTGTTCCAGCTGATAAACTCAAGGAAATAAGTAATATTAGACTATGTGGGACCCATCGGGTCCTTGTCACACAGGAGGCTTGGTCCCACAATGCATTATTCCAAGCCCCCAACTGCACAGGCGCAGCTCATTTTCCCTCATCCCTAGCACTCTCTCCCTCCTCTTCACCCTCCCTCTTCTTTCCCCTCCTCACCTCCCCCAATCTCCCTCAGCTCTCTCTCCCTCTCCTTTCCCCTACCCTCAGTCACTCCCTCCCTCCATAACTCCTCTCCCTTCCTACCCCCTCCTATCCCTTTATACCCCACTCTTCACCTCCCCCAATCCCCCCCATTATCCCTCCTCACCTCCCCCACTGCCCTCCTCTCCCACTATACCCTCCTCATACCCTCCCCCAATCCCTCCCTCACCTCTCCTTTTCCCTACCTTCAGTCACTCCCTCCCTCCCTCCCTCCATAACTCCTCTCCCTTCCCTACTCCCCTCCTCTCCCTCTATCCCTTCTCCTCCCCACAATCCCTTCTCCTCTCCCACACTCCCTCAACTCCCCAGGATCTCGAGGTTGCCGCTCCTCCCCCTTCTTGCGTGCCCCGGCGGAGCATCAGCCGTTGGTGCCCTTAGAGCCAGGCCTCGGATCCTCAGCTCGGTCCGGAAGCACCAGCAGCTACGACCGCGCGGGCGGGGGTGGGGGGGGGGGAAGAGAGAGCTCGGAGAAAAGCCGGGGGTAGAGCCAGCGAGGGGGACCAGAGGGGAAGGGGAGGGAGCTACGGGGCGTTACGATGGCGGTGTGTTTGGGACTCGTAGCGGGCTCTCCTCCGCCGGGATAAGACTCCTCTTTCCGTTTGACGACATCTCCGACTCCGCGCTGGGCCGTCCGCTTCCGGCCCCTTCAAAAATTGTGTCCGGTTGGAGACCTCTGCCGGCCATCCTTAGCGTCCCTCAGCTCCAGTAAAGATGCGATCGCGCAGGAAGGGGCGGACCGTCCCGGGGAGTTACAGGAGAAGAGACCAATCCGCGCAGCACTGACTGGCAGGAGAAGAGATCGATCTGCGCACGGGCAGTTTTTATGATTTTTTAAAACCTTGCTAACTTTTACAATATACTACCGACTGGAACAAAACTTGTTGCACTCGCAGCACATGAGAACAATGAGTGAGCTGACAAAAAAATGTAGCGCTATCGGGTAACTTGATTGAATTGAATCTTTACTTCATCTGCATGTTGCATGTACAGGTAGCCTGCTTGTCCTAATGTTCTGCTCTCTTGATTGAGAACACAAGGTTTTACTACGGCATCGGGTGGCGCTGTGAGTGGCAGCCTCGCCAGCAGCCCATCTGTCCTTTCAACTTTTTTGTTATTTTTATATCTAAATGTATGTTTTAATGTTTCTCGGTGTGTCTGATGTGGGGGGGGAGGTAGGGGGAAACCGTTTCCAGTCACTTACCTCGATGGAGATGCGACTTTTATCCTTGTCGCACCGCGCCCCCCTCGCGGCCTAATAACTGGTTTAGTGCGGGAGACCGGCCCAGAGCTTCAGTGGCAGGCACAGCGCGAACTTACCATCGCTGAGCCTGTGATCCTTTGCCGAGGGTCGCCAGTGTTGTAGCTCCGTCCGCAGGGGCCTGCGGACTGCAGCGGTTTTCGGAGCTTCCTGCCGCGGGTGCGGTGCGGACTTACCCTCGTGGAGCCTGGGATCCCTTGCCGGGAATCGGCAGAAGAAGTGCTCCGACCGCTGGTCCGTGGTCTTTTAACATCGTGAAGCAGCGGTATCCGGTAAGGAGCGGCCGATTCGGGAACTCCAAGCCGCGGTATGGGCGGAAATCCTGATTGGCTGTCTCCCCCATGTTTTGAGAGGTGAGGGACAATCCCCCCAATGTTTTGTGAAACATGTTGCAGCAAAACTGCCCAGGAATGGCTGTAGCGCCCAGATCAGCTCGCTTGCCCCGGGACTGGCTGTGGCGCCCAGGTTGGCTCGCCTGCCCCGGGACTAGCTGTAATCCCCAGGTCGGCTCGCCTGCCTCGGGACTGGCTGTAGCGCCCAGGTTGGCTGGCAGGTCTGGCTGTAGTTCCCAGGTCGCCTGCGCGCCCAGGTCGGCTAGCTTTCCTTGGACCGGCTGTAGCTCCCAGGTCGGCTCGCCTGCCCGGGACTGGCTGGAGCGCCTAGGTCGGCTGGCAGGTCTGGCTGTAGCGCCCAGTTCTGCTCGCTTGCCCCAGGTCTGACTGTAGCGCCCAGGTCGCCTGCGTGCCCCGGGACTGGCTGTAGCCCCAGGTCAGCTCGCCTGCCCCGGTAATGGCTGTAGCGCCCAGGTGGGCTCGCCTGCCCCGGGACTGGCTGTGACGCCCAGGCCCAGGTCGCCCGCGTGCCCCGGAACTGGCTGCAGTTCCCAGATCGCAAAAACTAATTGAAAAAAAAATGGCAGCGGGCCGGATGATTTTGGGTTAAGGGCCGGATCCGGGCCGTAGGTTGCCGACTCCTGTCCTAGATGTCAGGCCTCATTGTGTGTCGTCCCCCCGTCCCCCCCCCCCCCATGTTTTAAAAGCTATTTCCGCTCATGCCGCGGAGTGTGCTGATCCGTCCCGACGTCGGAGGTTTGATCATCCCGACAAGAGGGCTTGTACATCGGGCCTCCGTAGCGGCGACTGCGGAGGGTTCAAGGCCCTGACCACAGGTGAACAAATGGAGGAAGATTGACTGAACTTTATCGCCTTCCATCACAATGAGGAATGTTGATTCCACTGTGATGGATGTTTATGTTAAACTATCGTGTATTGTGTTCTTTTTACTAGTATGGCTGTATGGTAATTCAAATATCACTGTACCTTAATTGGTGCATGTGACAATAAATGTGAACTTGAACTTTAAATTTTTTTGAGATGAACCAAAGACCAAACCCACTGCTCTGCTGTCTCTTTATAGACAACAGAGAAAATAGAACTGAGATGTTCATGATCTTAAAAAACTAGTAAATCTCCGTGGTGTCCTTGGGATGAAATAGACCCAGGCTTAAATTGTTCCTATGTATTGACAGATGGATGAGAAATAGGAGAGGGCTAAAATGGGATCAAGTAATTCTCTAGTTAAAATTTGGATAATGAAAAATAGATCTCAGTGTGTGGAGGCCAGGAGGATCAGCAGTCAGAAAGATTCCCATTGCAGCTTGGTGGATGTTTCTGCTGTGGCCAACCATGTCAAAGCCTGCATCTAGTTGAGAAGAATGAAAAGGGTTAGATTATTTTTATCTCTGTCACATTGACGCATGGTGGCGCAGTGGTTGATTTGCTGCCTTACAGCACCAGAGACCCTGGTTCGATCCCGATTAAGGGTGCTATCTGTACAGAGTTTGTACGTTCTCCCCATGACCTGCGTGGGTTTTCTCCGAGATTTTCGGCTTCCTCCCACACTCCAAAGACGCGTAGGTTTGTAGGTTAATTGGCTTGGTGTATGTGTAAATTGTCCCTGGTGTGTGTAGGATAGTGTTAATGTGCGGGGATCGCTGGTCGGTGCGGACTTGGTGGGCCGAAGGTCCTGTTTCCGCGCTGTATCTCTAAACTAATCTAAACATTGGATGCCGTTTGTGACTTGGATGAGGGCAGTTTTGGTACTGTAGCAATTTGGTACTGTAGGATTTCCAGAATGATGAGCACATCCTGGGAGGTGACAACACACAAAACTAAAACTGAAAATGCATTTTCAGAATTTTGGAATGATAGGTTGTAGATATGGTAGAAGTTAGAAAAGGTGAGCAGGTCAAGTTTATGAGTATTGATAAAGTTGGCTTTTTAAGATTTTGAGGAAAGAATAGTTTTCTTATTTTAAAGTGAGAATATTTGTAGCACATTAAAACTTAATCTCTGCCATATTGTCTGAGCTCTCTTACATTGTGATATTTGTGTTGTATCATTTGGGGGCATATCAAGCTTTTTGTCCAACAATTTAATTGATTTACAAGCATATAAGAACTTAGCATATATGACAAAAAAAATGTGATGATCATTTGCTTTAACAAAGTAATGTACAATCTCAAAAGACTTATTTCAGATTTTTGTAATCATATTGTGAATTTTTTTTTAGCCTACCATTCAACCTCCAGAAAATCCAGAGGAAGCAGAGAGATTGAAAATGTTGCAAGCAGCAGCCGCTCAATGGCAGCAACAACGTATTGAGTATCAGCAGCAAACCATGATGCAACAACATAATCAACTTCAACAACTGCTGCAACAGTACCAGCTTCTAATGCAGCAAATCCATCACATACAGGTTAGTGCCCACCTGTTTGGGAATATTGTGGAGAGTTTTTGTGTGTCAGCCTAACTTTTATCCAAGCAAGCACAGTGATGCTTTGGTCACCTTGCTTTCGGAAAGATGTTGCCAAGCTTGAAAGGTTTCAGAGAAGAATTACCAGGATGTTGCTAGGACTTGAGGGATTGAGCTATAGGGAGAGGTTGAGCGGGCTAGTGCTTTATTCATTGGAGCGCAGAAGGATGAGGGGTGATCTTCTAGAGGTGTAAAAAAATCATGGGAGGAATAGATCAGGTAAACGCACAGAGTCTTCAGCCCAGAGTATGAGAATTGGGAACGAGAGGATGTGGGTTTAAGGTGAGTAAATGGGAATCTGAGGAGTAACTTTATTATACAAAGGGTGGTGGGTGTATGGAACAAGATGTCGGATGAGGTAGTGACGCAGGTTTAAGAAACGTTTAGGCGGGTACTTGGATCAGATAGGTTAAGATGGATACGGGCCAAAGGCAGGCATGTGGGACAAGTGTAGATAGGGCATGTTGGTCGGTGTCAGCAAGTTGGGCCAAAAGGCCTGATTTCACACTGTAGGACTATATCTCAGTGTGATGTAAAGGAAATTGGTTGGTTCGGAAAAAACAGTAATATTTTAATTTAGTAGAAATACCAGGTTTAATCCTGAACATTACTAATTGATATTAATGGCTCACTAAGTAGTCATACGGCACTGAATTGGCCCCTTTTGCCCAGCTTGTCCATGCTGACCAAAGTGCTTAACTGAGAAAGTCCCTTTTGCCTGCATTAGCCTATCTCTCACCCATGCAAATTGACTTTTAAATGTTGTTATAATACCCACCTACACCAATTCCTCTGGCAGCTTGTTCCAGATACTTTTGCCATACAAATTGTTGCCGTACAAATTTCTTTACTTTTGCAAGTTATCTTGGTTTTGGATTTCTTGCATTCGCCAACGGTTATAATCTAGACTACCTTTCAAATGGCTACATTGTTTTTAAGTGAAGACGCGAAATCAGCGCTGTTAAGTGAACATGAAAGTAATGCAGAGAATCAGCAAGGATATGCTATAATGGGTTTCTTTTTCTTTAGTCATTGCCTCTGGAAATGCAGCTGAGACACTTAGAGATGCAGCAACAGCAGTTCATCCCTCTGTATCAAGAATGGCAGCGACAGTTCCAGATTTGGAAGGCCCAGCTGCAAGTCTATCCTAACAAGGATCAACTCCAACAGTATGAAACTCAGTGGAACCAGTGGCAAGAGCAAATGGTATCAACGAACCATCACTTCCAAGAAAGAATGGATGCTCTAAGAAATGTTCAACAGCAATACATGAGCACTCAACCCCCAAATTACCTGGAAAATACGTCAAGAGGATTGATGTCTCAAACTCTGCCGCCTCCAGTACCACCCATGGGGATGCCTCCTACACCACCATTAACTGGTTCTTCTACTCAAGGAACAACAAGTTCACCCGCAATCTCAGTTTCTTCAGATCAGAAAAGTCCACCAATTTCCCAAACCCCTACAACGGTGTCTCAGGCTCCTCCTTCCATGTCTCAGGCTCCTCCTCCTCTCATGTCTCAGGCCCCTCCACTGGTATCTCAAGCCCCACCACCAGTGACTCAAGGCCCTCCACCAGCAACTCGGATGCCTCTGCCAATGTCTCTAATGCCTCCACTGATGTCAGGCCCACCACCGCCGTTGACTCTGCCACCTTCCTTAATGGCTCTGCTGCCCCCGCCAATGAGCATGCCACCTCCTCCTCTGGCTCCTCCACCAATGACTATGGCACCACCGCCGATTTCTCAAGCCCCCCCTCTGCTGATAACTCAGACCACTCCACCGCCATCGCAGGCTCCTCCACTGATGACTCGGCCCCCTCCACCTGTGACTCTGACCACTTCTTCAATGTCGCAAGCGTCTACACCATTATCTCAAAGTTCATCTGCTGTTGCAGAACAGAAGAGACCCTTGATTCCAACACCACATGACGAAGTCAAGGTGTCTTCAGTTTCAACACCACACTATAGTCGATTTGGGCAATACGGGATAAAGCCACCAGAACAGTCCCAAAGTGGTCTGCAATTTGAAGACCTTGGAGCTCCAAGGTAATTAAAAATAGTAACAATATGTTAAAACATGCTGTTGTGTTATGTTTGGAGGCGTGCCGTCCAATTTGTACCTCCTTTCTTCCCTTTTGTTCTGCATTCATGCACACTTTATTAGCTGTTGATCTGAAAATACTACTTAGCTCAATAATTGATTGTTTCTGTTTTTTTGACAAAATGGGGGAAAATATCCAATTATAGAGCAACTCTTGTGTTCTATCAGGTTTGAAAGCAATTTAAGCATTTAGGTTGCTCCTGAATTTCAACTACATTTATTTTTTTTATTTTCATAAGGTAACATTTCATAGGGCTTGTAATATTGTGACTGAATACTTTTGTGATGTAAGTGTGAAACGAGGCAATCAAAGATGTATACTTTAGCTTTCATTCAGGGACGTGCAGTTGTAGAGTGGCCAGGCAGTATCTCTGGAGAGATGAAGTCAATGATTCATCCCTTCTCTCCAGAGATGCTGCCCGTCCCGCTGAGTTGCTCCCGCATTTTGTGTCTACCTTCGATTTAACCCAGCATCTGCAGGTCTTTCCTACAGATTCTTTCTTAAAACTGGTTTGGAGTGAACTAGTTGGCTATCCAAAGATTAATTTCATAATTGGCTTTTGTTTTTTGTAATCACCAATTGCTGGTGTTTGGAGAGTAACCTGTATAAAACGTTTTTTAACTCGGGAACATTTTCTATTTTAGCAAATTTGAGAAATTGGAAGAAGACATATATTACATATTTTATTGTTTTAGGGAAGCAAAAAGCGCTCTGGTAGACATTTGCAGAAGTTTTGTTTTGTGATGATATTCAGCATGCAGGCATTCCTAGGTTATGAATGCCCAACCTATGGATGTTCCATACATACGAACGAACTTTCATAAATATTATTAAATTCAAACAGAACGTCTTGGAGGAAAAAAACGGTTTACCTCTAACTACCATGCAGTAATCAGATACCATTGACTCTTCAGAAATGTGCAACACTAGAGGGTGTGAGTGGAAATGTTTAATGGATGGATTTTTACATGGAGTAAGTGGGGACCTGGAACACAATTGCCAGGGGTGGTTCTGGAGGCAGATATGATAGTGGCGTTTAAAAGGCTTTAAGATAGGTACATGGAAGTGCGGGGAATAGAGGGATATGGATTATGTACAGGCAGATGAGATCGCTTTTTCGCCACCAAAGGAGAAACTAGTTTCATATATTGTGTCATGTCGTATTAAATACAAAACATCTAAAGATCTTTAGTGTTTAAGAAGAACTGTAGATGCTGGAAAATCGAAGGTACACAAAAATGCTGGAGGAACTCAGCGGGTTGCAGCAACATCTATGGAGCGAAGGAAATAGGCAACGTTTCGGGCCGAAACCCTTCTTCAGACTGATGTTTAGGTCTTATGATCAAATATTTCCTTTTCTTCTGTAGGTTTGATGGACGCCGTGGAAGAGGAAAACGCAAATTTGAAGAGACAGGAACAAGAGAAGGTTCTCGGTCTCGTTTTGATTCAAGAGGTCCTGCATTTCAAGGTTATCGATATGAGGGACTCCAAGCAAAATTTGAAGGGCAGGTGTAGGCCTGCAGGTTGAGAGTGAGGTTGTTACACAATGCACCAAGAATGAGGCTGCAGATCATCATGTTAAGGGTGAAATTAGAGTTGACAGTGTTGAAGATTCGTCTGGTGGGGCACAGGATGAAGAACAAGCTCCAGGTCATCAACCTGAGGCCAAGCCATCGAGGCAGGCTCCAGATAATGAACTCAAAACTCAGGATCAAAGTAGCTTCCTTGAAAAACAAGGGTTGCTTAAATGTCCTGAGGAGCAAGTGTCTGGAAGTCAACTTAAGAATGCTGAGAAGCAAGTTCTTGAAAAGCAGGATAGTTTCCTTCAGATTAAGGGAAATTCCTTTGAAACACAGGGTCCTATTAATTGTCTGGAAAAACAGAGTGCTGGTAAACAACTTGCGAAGCAGGGTGATAGTTTTGAGGGACAAGGTCCCGATCGTTGTTTTGACATGCAGGGTGTAAGTAATCGCATTGAAAGTCATGGTCCTGGTCTTCACTTTCAGACCCAAGGTCCTGGCAAAGTCATTGAAGGCCAAAAGCCCAGCAATCAATTTGAAGGGCAGGTTCCTGGCAGCAACATTAAGAGTGAGGGTCCCGGCAGTCGTCTGGAAGGTCCAGGTCCTGGCAGTTGTCCTGAGGGACTAGGTCCCAGCATTGGCTCTGAGGGATATGGTCCCAGCCATCACTTTAAAGGGCAAGGGCAAAGGGGTCAAGTTAAGGGCCATGGACCTGGCAATCGTTTTGATGCCCAGTGGCCTGATGGTCACTATGAGGGACAGGGCCGGGGTGGCCACATTGAACGCCAAGGTCCGGGTAGCTGCTTTAGCCACTTTGAGGATCCAAGAGGCCATTTTGAAGGCCAGGGGACGGGCAGTGGCTTTCAGGGTCCCGGTGGTCGGTTTGACAACCAGGGGAGAGGCCATTTTGAGGGCCCTGGTGGCCGCTTTGTGGGTCCAAGTGGTCCTTTTAAGGATCCCGATGGACACTTCGAGAGTTCTGGCAGATGGAATGACGGTCCCAGAGGGGGATTTGAGAGTCGGGGTGGGCGATTTGAGGGACACGGCAGCCACTATGAGGGTCGAGGTGGGCGGTTTGAGGGTACAGATGCTAATTTTGATGCAACAGGAGGCCATTTTGATGTCCCGGGAGGGCGATTTGATAGCCTGGGTTCTGGTGGGTTTGAGGGTCCAGGTGGCCATTTTGAAGGCCAGGGTCAGGGAGGTCAATCTGAGGGCCAAGGGCGTGGCGGTCACTTCGAGGGCCAGGGCAGGGGCGGTCGTTTCGAAGGGCACGGGAGGGGCAGCCGCTATGTAGGCCAAGTTAGGGGTGGTCGCTTCGAGGGCCTGGGGAGAGGCAGCCACTTTGAGGGCCAGGGAAGGGGTGGGCGCTTGGACGGCCAGGGACATGGCGGTGGCTTTGATGGCCTTGGACGCGGTGGCCGCAACAAGAATCATGGACGTGGCAGTCTTTTTGAGGGCCCGGGTACAGGCAATAGATTTGAGGATCAGGGTCCTGGTGGTCGCTTTGGGGGCCAAGGTCCTGGGAAATACTTTGAGGAACGGAATCCTGATAACTGCTTTGAGAATCAAGATTACTTGGAAGGACAAGGTTCAGACAATCGTTTTGAGAATCAGGGTTCAGGAGTTAATCGCTTTGATGTGCCAAAGGCCGGTCGATTTGATGGTCCAAGAGGTGGATGCTTTGAAGGACCAGGAGGCAATTGCTTTGAGGGACAGGGTAAAGGCAGCCGCTTTGAAGGGCAGGCTAAAGGCAATCGCTTTGAGAAGCATGGTCCAGGGCACCGTTTTGAGGGGTCAGGGCCACACTTTGAAGGACCAGGTGCAGCACAGCGATTTGATAGGCAAGTTCTAGGACAGCAATTTGAGGGACCTGGACAAAGGATTGAGGGTTCTGCTGGACGACTTCAAGGGCCTGGATCACGGTTTGATGGACCACAGGGTCCAAGATCAAGTGATCCTCAAGGGCCTTCTCCCAGTGGATCTTCCATACCTATCTCAAGATCAAAAGGACCTCAAGTTTCAGCTGGGCAAATCGGAAAAGATTTGAAAGGACTCCAATCTTCTCAGCCATCTTCAAAGCAAGATTCAGAACAGGTAAAACCTGTTGGAGATGTGAAGCTGGAAACTACAGTAGAAGATAAGAATGTAAAACAAAGTATTGGTACCGTACCACAGCCTTTATCTACCACAGTGCCGGTAGATGAAAATAATCCAGCCCACGTAATATTTGCTGCCACAGATCCCAAAGGTTCTGATTCTTTAGCTGGTAAAGGTTTGTTGAAAACAAATGCTCATTTATCTAAATCACATGAAATTCAGAAGAAAATGGGTGGTTCTGACATTCCTTCAGTAACAGTAGGTCACGTCCAAAAAGATCCAGTGACAATGTTGCCTTCAAATTCAGCATCTACCACAAAGAACATATCTGAAAAACATGAACTAAAAACTGTAGAAACAGGAAAGAGATTTGATTCAACATCGTTGTGTCAGAATAATGACCGAGAGAAAGGTCCAGAACACAGGCCACAGATTGGCACGGAGTACATGTCTATGCGCAAGGGGGACATTCCCAGTAACATTGATGGTCCAGAGATAATACCATATCAAAAGACAGAAATGCAAGCACCTTGGCATCAAGAAGGAGGGAGACAAATGGATGATCGTTTCTCTGGACCTAGAGGAGGTCCAGGGTATGAAAGAGAAAGAGCTGCATCCTGGGAAAGGAATAATTGGAGAGACACGGGCACAGACCTCTGGGATGAGCGAGATCCATTTAGGAGAGATGAACGGCCGCTTCTTCGCACCCCCATGAATCAGGAAATATCAAATCAAAGGGAAAACCGAGCACCTCCTGCAAATGAAACTTTTGACAGAGGATTTGACCAAGACTTTGACAGGAGTGGAAAATCACAAGAGTATGGGTTTAACAGAGACAATGAACGCAACAGAGAGTACTTCCACAGACCAGACGAATGGGAACATCATGGTCGTGGACGAGACTTCTCTCCTTTGCATCCACGACCAGACAGGTGGAGAGAAGAGCAGTGGAGGATTGAACCTGAAAGAGGCTATCAGCAAGAGCAACAACGGGAGTTGTGGGGGCGGGACTATCCAGAAAGGCAAGACTGGAGGAGAGACGAACGAATTTATCCTCCGGACAGGCTTGCCTGGCAGAGAGAACGAATTGATGAAAGAAGGTATCCAGAAGCAGACAACAGGAGATTACCCTTTGACAATTTGCGTGAAATTCCATCCCAGACTGGTTCTGCTCATGTGTCCGCTTTACCTGAAGAAGTACCGCTGCCTTTCTCAGACAAACCTATGGTGGACCAACCACCCGGTGGGCAAAATATTGTAGCTTTGTCTGAGCGAGAACATGAAATCATTTTGAAGGCAGCACAGGAATTGAAGTTATTACGGTAAGTGACTTTATACTGCAGATATGTTCTTAAAGTCTGGTTATGTAAATGTGTGGTCAAGTCAAATTTAATGTTTTGAATAAGTACCCTGAACAAGTATAATGACAAACTTTCTTGCAGCAGCATCTCATGCACATAGAGCAGGACAAACGCAAAAACAAATGATATGGAAATGGTACAAATTATACATAAGTTATATACATAAATTACACAACATTTCTGAAAGAAAGAAGACTACAAAAAATAAGACATAAACAAGAAAACATAGTACAAATACATAATTAATGAAACAACATGTCCATGGTAGTGCAATAGGTGAATTGTAGAAGGGAACAGCAGATGCTGGTTTACACCGAAGATATACACAAAATGCTGGAGTAACTCAGCGGGACAGGCAACATCTCTGGATAGAAGGAATGGGTGGCATTTCAGGCCGAGACCCGTTTTTTGAATTTTGTGTATCTTCGGTATAAATCACCATCAGTGGTTCCTTCCTTCAGCCTCTTGTGTTCCTTTGCGTTGGAATTGCCATGTCAGGTCTTGATGCAATCAATCAGGATACTATCTGCAGTACGTATGTAAAAGTTTATTAGAGTATTTAAAGATATATTTAGATAATAGAAGTCATTGAGAAAAGACCTTCACATTTGCTTTCAACCATCAAAATAATCCACTAGGTTGGCTTGCCTCTATCCTAGTAAAGTTTAATATTTAGTGCTGTATAGTTTAGTTATGGTCATCATTTCCAATGTCACAGTGTTGCCATCCCTTTTAAGCGCAAGCCATTTTGCTTTTCAAACATAAAACACTATTTTTGGCAATTGGTCTACTCCTTTAACTATTATTATTTTTGGCTTATTTTTGTACTGCTTTTGAACATTCCATTCACTTCATTCACCAATTTAAAGTCCTATTCATGTTAAAGTCCAACTCATTCAGTCTCAGTTCAGGTACAGTAGCTTCTTTGTACTTCTATGCTGGTGCCATTGTCCATGAAATAAAATGTCCCTTTTCCACATCACTCCATTAGCCATGTATTCACCTCCCTAATGTTATCCCTCTGCCAGTTTTCTTCTGGTCCTTTAACTGTACCAGATTATAACTCTTGTAAAGCTGTTTAATAATTGCATTTAACGCTTTCCAAATTAGACCTGGTCTGCACATGTTTCTCCCCCTTCCTTCTCCAACATTCTTTCAGACATTTAAAAGGTCCTATAAAGCTAGCATCAGGCGGAGTGCATATCAAATTGGGATCTTGATCCTGCTAACAAAGCTTGCCTTCAAAGGATGACATTTGTCTCCATAATTATGAATATTTCATGCACCACATTCTTTCCTTATTTCCAATGGGAACAGCCTTCTGCTCATGGGTCCATTGCCAGTTTTCTGACCTCGTTGAGGAAGTATGATTTATGAGATACTTTTCCAATATGTCTTCCTCTTGTCCTCATTCTTCCATTTTCAAGGGAATTGGCTAATTCGGCACAGTCAGCATGGCTTTGTACGCAGCAAGTCATGTCTTACTAACTTGATTGAGTTTTTTGAAGAGATGATGAAGGTGATCAATGGGGGTAGGGCGATGGATGTTTTCTGCATGCTTTTAATAAAAGTCATTTGATAAAGACCTGCAGAGTAGCCTGATCCAGAAGATTAAGATGCATGGGATTCACAGTGACTTGGTCGTATGGATTCCGAACTAGTTTCCTCATAGGAGACAGACAGTCATGGTAGAAGGGGGTAGAAGTCTGTGACCAGTGGAGTTCTGCAGTGATTTGTGCTATTGTTTGTCATCTATTTAAATGAAATGGATGTAAATGTAGGGGGCGTTGGTAAGTTTGCAGAGAAAATGAAGATTGGTGGAGTGCAGATTGTGAGGAAGGTAGTCAACGTATACAGTGGGATTTTTCTTGCGAAAATAGTCAACCCCCCCCAAATGTTAAATCTGTGCCCCTTGTGCTTGAAGCAGAGCAGGTAGTTTAACTAGGACATAAAACTTAAACATTCTAGGTCACTGGGATCAATCATTGTGTCTGTTATGCTGTTTGGAGGACTTGCAGCTTTCTGATTATAGACAATAGACAATAGGTGCAGGAGTAGGCCATTCGGCCCTTCGAGCCAGCACCGCCATGCAATGTGATCATGGTTGTTCTATTATATCCATCTCCTTCATGATGGAACTAATGTTTTGCTTTTCAGAGAGTTGCAGGAGATTGAAAGAGTACCTCTACTTCCCAGCAAAACAGATTCAACTGGAATTCCTCCAGTAATTCAAGATTATCAAAGCTCTAAAACTGGTAAAGACTTCTACAAGGTGAGTAATGAACAATAGTGGATTTGAGTTAGCTACAGCTATTACATGAAAAAGTTCTGCACATTTGATGAAAGAGTTGCTTGTCATTTTCTTTTCTTCTTCGCTGTTTAAGCAATAAGGCATTTAAATCAAACCACCTGAGAAATATTAATATTCCACAACTTATTCTTATTTGATTTCTGGTTTCCTTTCATATTTGACATGATCTTTTTTTTTAACTGACGACTTTGCATTGTAAATTGCAGCATGAATTAAACTTGTGTGACAAGATTTGGTAATGACATGATTTTATTTCTTCAGGAGTTTTTGTAGTTATTGGACTTTTTTGACTTGCCTCACAGTTCTTCTCCCAACAATTTTCTGGTACAAGACAGCAAGTGACCACAGCGTTTAGTTTAGCTGTGGAATTTGAGTTCATGACGATTTGATTTATAATTCAACATCAGACTTAAATGAACAATAAATGTTTTATTATTCTAAAACAGTTTATTTGTGTTTTCTTGGATAAGGTAGTATAAATAAAATGCTTCTTAATTGGCATGGTGTTTCTAATACTTTGAGAATTGTGGTGATTATGTTCTACCCAACTATCTTCTTCGCCTTATCACCTATTTGTAAATGTCATTGCAGGATATGGCGAGCACTGACAACTCATTACTTGGTCCTGGACCATCAGATGCTCCCGTCCAATCAGAGCGTTGGGACACTGACACATTCCATGGATTGTGGGATTCTGCGTCTGATCCCAAAAATCCTGATTCTAATTATGGCTTTCATGAATCTTCACCAATCTCAACTACTCCTCTGAACAAGCCACCGCCAATTCAAAAAACCGTTGATTATGGACATGGGCGTGGTAAGCGAGAAATCTGGAACTACTTTCATGTATAAATGTTAAAAGTAGTAAAATATCCCAAGCCGCCATACTAAAATATAGCAGCCAAGACGATGTTAAGTTGGCTATTCAGCATTTATGGTGTACAACCTGAAGCATGGGGACAGACTCCTTGCAAGCTCCTTAGAGGAATGGAAAGAGGCAGAGCGTGTGGGACCACTGTGATTTGGAGTATGGCCAATCATGGAACAATGAATGTAAGCAATCACAAGTGGCTGGCATAGTAAGATTGTAGGAGATGGATTGAACAGTTGCCAAGAAGGCTGAGAAATCAGGACAAGTAATCAGACTACGCAGCAACACAAACCAGTGAGCACAATTGCGATTGGTGAGCAAAATTTGGTGAGATTTTAAAAAGCGCAATAGAATTTTGAATATCCAGGTTTATGGAGAGTGAAAGATGTCAGGTGAATATTGGACTTTTCAAGTCCACAGGTAACTTTTGAATGCACAAGAAAGCAGATTCATGTGTCCCTTGATTAGGTCAACCTTTTGTTCCGGGTTTCTTTTGGGCACAGAATGTGTGCATTTCTTTCTCAAAGTTGTATTTGGCTAGGTTGACAGTTTAGACCAGGGGTTGGGGAACCTTTTCATGTTGGAAGGCCGCATTAAGTTAACTGTAATCTAATAAGGCCGCATCCAAGAAACTTCAATTAGATATAGGATTATTTCGTTGAATCTTCTTTTACTCTTTGGTATTTTAAATATGTTCATGTCAAGATAAAAATAAAAATAATAAAAGACGAACAAAAATATATTAATAAAAATAAAAGGATTTGTTCTACAAAATTTGGATTCATTCAAAAGGCCGCACTTAATGGCCTAGAAGGCCGCAGGTTCTCCACCCCTGGTTTAGACACTTGCACGGCGATAAGTTAAGTGTTTTTCTTTCAACGGTTGTTTTTTTCCTTCTATTGATACTATCTTCCAATACCACCCTTTTTCAAAAATAAAATTCAATTTATTCAACTGCTCTGTTGAGATTGTCCAGAGATTTGATTAAATCAAAAATTGCAAAATTCTCTGATTAAAATAACATTTGGGGCATGGGTAAAGTGAAAGTATGCAGTCTCTGCCCTGGATTAGGAATTCAAGAACTAGAGGGCATAGATTGAAAGTGAGATGGGTAAGATTTAATAGGAACCTAAGTGGCAACTTTTTCACATGGAGGGTGGTACGTGGATAGATTGAGCTGTCAGAGAAGTGGTTGAGGCAGATACAATAATGCCATTTAAAAGTAATTTGTGACAGGTACATAGTTGGGGAAAGGTTTGGAGAGATGTCGAGCAAGCACAGGCAAATGGGACCAACAGAAGGAGTACCTTGGTTGACATGGACGAGTTAGCTGAAGGCCCACATGATTCTGTGATTATGAAAACGTAGCAGTATACACATTGAAAACATTACTTTTAAGTGTATTCTTCTTAAAATCGCTTCCTTTTTTTCACTTTCAGATTCAGGACCAGGAAGGATTGAACAGATCCCTTATGGAGAACGAGTTTCACTCGGTCCTGAGCCAATACGGGAAAGGATATTCGATAAAGGTAGGTTCACATAGTGAAGATGGTTGTGACAGATAGTGAAGATGGTTGTGAAAAATTGCAGCCAGTTCTTGATCGATTGGCCAGGTGGGCTGAGGAATGGTTGATGGAATTTAATACAGAGAAATGTGAGGTGTTGCATTTTGGGAAGTTAACATGGGCAGTGAATGGTAGGGCTCTGGGGAGTATTGTAGAGCAGAGGGATCTAGGAGTGGAGGTGCATGGTTCCTTGAAGGTCAGGTCACAGGTAGATAAGGTGGTAAAAAGGGCTTTTGGTACATTGGCCTTCATCAGTCAGAATATTGAGTATAGAAGGTACACAAAAATGCTGGAGAAACTCAGCGGGTGCAGCAGCATCTATGGAGCGAAGGAAATAGGCAACGTTTCGGGCCGAAACCCTTCTTCAGACTTATTGAGTATAGAAGTTGGGAGGTCATGTTGCAGTTGTACAAGATGTTGGTGAGAACGCATTTAGAATATTGTCTTCAGTTCTGGGCACCATTTTATAGGAAAGATATTGTCAAGTTGGAAAGGGTACAGAGAAGATTTACGAGGATGTTGCCAGGACTAAAGGGTCTGAGCTATAGGAAGAGGTTGAGTAGGCTAGGACTCTATTCCCTGGAGCGCAGGTGTATGAGGGGTGATCTTATAGAGGTGTATAAAATCATCAGGTAAATGCACAGAGTCTCTTCGCCAGAGTAGGAATCGAGGACAAGAGGGCATAGGTTTAAGGTGAAGAGGAAAAGATTTAATAGGAATCTGAGGGGTAACTTTTTCACACAAATCGTGGTGGGTGTATGGAACAAGCTGCCAGAGGAGGTAGTTGAGGCTGGGACTATCCCAACGTTTAAGAAACAGTTAGACAGGTAGATGGATTGGACAGGTTTGGATGGATATGGACCAAACGCAGGCAGGTGGGACTAATGTAGCTGGGACATGTTGGCCGGTGTGGGCAAGTTGGGCCGAAGGGCCTGTTTCCATCTTGTATCATTCTATGCCAACCAGCTTTGGACGATAGCTAAAATAAAACAATTCCTCCAGTTTGATGACCTCGAAAAGATCATCCACACATTTATCTCCTCCCGCCTAGATTACTGCAACTCCCTCTACACTGGCATCAACCAATCTTCCCTGTCTCTCCTGAAACTGGTCCAAAACGTCGCAGCGAAACTCCTGACGGGCACCCGAAAAAGTGATCACATCACCCCGATCCTGGCCTCTCTCCACTGGCTCCCTGTGCGGTTCCGAATAAATTTCAAGATCCTCCTTTATGTCTACAAAGCCCTTAACGGGCTTTCCCCCACCTACATCAAAAGTCAGCTTACCCACCACACCACCTCCAGGTCCCTCAGATCGGCCGACTTGGGGTTACTGAACATAGAAACATAGAAAATAGGTGCAGGAGTAGGCCATTCGGCCCTTCGAGCCTGCACCGCCATTCAATATGATCATGGCTGATCATCCAACTCAGTATCCTGTACCTGCTTTCTCCATACCCCCTGATCCCTTTAGCCATAAGGGCCACATCTAACTCCTTCTTAAATATAGCCAATGAACTGGCCTCAACTACATTCTGTGGCAGAGAATTCCAGAGATTCACCACTCTGTGTAAAAAATGTTTTTCTCATCTCAGTCCTAAAAGATTTCCCCTTTATCCTTAAACTGTGACCCCTAGTTCTGGACTTCCCCAACATCGGGAACAATCTTCCTGCATCTAGCCTGTCCATCCCCTTAAGAATTTTGTAAGTTTCTATAATTTCCCCCCTCAATCTTCTAAATTCCAGTGAGTACAAGCCGAGTCTATCCAGTCTTTCCTCATATGAAAGTCCTGACATCCCAGGAATCAGTCTGGTGAACCTTCTCTGTACTCCCTCTATGGCAAGAATATCCTTCCTCAGATTAGGAGACCAAAACTGTACGCAATGCTCCAGGTGTGGTCTCACCAAGACCCTGTACAACTGCAGTAGAACCTCCCTGCTCCTATACTCAAATCCTTTTGCTATGAATGCTAACATACCATTCGCTTTCTTCACTGCCTGCTGCACCTGCATCCCGCGGTCTAGGCATAAGCTCAGGGGTGACCGCGCCTTTGCGGTTGCAGCTCCTAGACTGGAACAGCATCCCTCTTCCTATCAGAACTGCCCCCTCCATCGACTCCTTTAAGTCGAGACTTAAAACTCATCTTTACTCTCAAGCCTTTCTTGACGTCCTCTGAGTGAGGGCTATATGTATGTATTTATGTATATACTTAATCTATGAACCAATGTTGTATAACGTTAGTACCTCCACCAATGTAAAGCACTTTGGCCAACGAGAGTTGTTTTTTAAATGTGCTATATAAATAAAAGTGACTTGACTTGACTTGACATGAAAAGTACCAAAACATTTTATGGCATGGGAAATAATAGGTTAATTATTATTTTGCCATTCAATTTTGCTAGCACATTACTATATGCACCTAATTGCTCCAAATAGCAGACTTTTATATTTAACTGTTTCTCTTTCACTTAGATTTAATAGGTCCCCGAGATCGTTACGGAGACAGAGATCCATTTTTAGAACGAAGGGGAGATCCTTTTTTGGATCGCAGAGATTTTGATAGAGAGCATGATCTCTACAGGGATAGATCGATCGGTGATTATGAAAGGGAAGGATTTGATCGTGAAAGATTTGGACGTGAAGAAAGGTAAGCATAATATTTGTTTTGATATATCAAAACAAATTTCAAGATGAATGATACTGGGTAGAAATATTTGCTTCACATCAAATAAATATTTGTTAACGTAAGTATGTGGCAACGTTCATCAATTTTTCGTGTTTGAAACACAAAGTGATGACTTCCAGTAGATGCAGAAATTATGCCTTCTTTGGTACGATGGTAGATTCAGAGATGGCATTTCCCTTTGCTGGGGTGTCAAGTGTCCAAGGAGGCAAGAAGATATTTCTTCACTGACATGGGTGTATATCTTTGGAATAGTCTACCCAAGAGAACTGTGGAGGTTCAAACACTGAGCATATTTGCATATTTGCACATTCAAGAAATCAAATCAAGGAATGGAATTAGTACAAGAAAGTGACAAAATATTCCACTTGATCTCATTGACAAGCAGAGCAGACACGGCTAATACCTGCTATTTTTTAATTATTATGGCAAAGGTGGAGGTTTTTTTACACCGTGAGTGCCTGGAACGCGCTATTAGTGGTAATGATGTAAGCAGATGCGGTAGTGGTATTTAAGAGACTTTTGGACGGGCACATGGATATGCAGTGAATTGGGGGATATGGATCACATGCAGGCAGAAGAGATTAGTTTATCTTGACATCATGTTTGACAACAGACATCGTTGGCTGTAGGGACTGTTCCTGTGCTGTACTATTCTAGTGTTCTATGACCCTCATTCTGGTGAAGCATAGTATCATTAATCCAAGTTCTTGACCAACTGCAGATAATTTTATTATTTATTTTTTATTATCATCATTGAAAACATTAGTGACGCAGTGGTGCTGTTTTCCGACGGGAACAGTGACGGACGCACCACACATCTCTGTCCTCCTGTTCCTGCGGACTTCTGCCGCTGGAAGTATAGGATTCTGGTGTTTGTGCTTTATCATCATTCCTTACAATGCTATGTACGACAGTGATCACAACTTCTACTGAAGTGTGGATGGCTGCTGGCTCGCTAGAAGCTCATCTGCCCTTTGATAGGTCTTGTTTTTGGTCCTGCTGGGGGTCCACAGCCCCCTCCTCACCTGGCAAACCATGTGGGGGAGACAGTTTAGTCGCCGACTATCTGACCAAGGAGCAGGTAGCACGGGATTACATGGTACCCATGGCGAGGGGAACTCCCCCCGACCTGAAATCCATATTATAGGTGTATTTTACATTTTTAACCGTTGTGTCAAATTATAGTTTAATTTCTGTAATCAAAACCTGATGGTGAATCTCTGCTGAGAACTTGTCAGATAGGCAATGCCTTTCATTTGATATTTTAAAATGTTTTCTCAATTTGTTTTTGCATGTTTGACTTGCAGAATGTCTCACAGTCAACCTGGTAGGTCAGGTGGATATCACAACTATCAGGACAATAAAGATCCTTTCAACCGAGGGGGATTTGACAGGCCACCACAGTTTGATCGCTTATCCGATCGACCACCATTTGATCATGCACCCACTGGGTTTGGAGGTAACCTTTTATTGTGGATATCATTATCTAACAGATGTTTATATATTTATAAATTGCCATTTGGTTTTGCAATATTGAAGTGGCAACTCAATCAAATGGTTGCATCTAATCAAAGCTACATCAATTGGGGCATCACATGTTTTTTAGATACATTGGTGGTTTAAATTCCACATGCTGCTAAATTAAGCTCAATAGCATGCTTAGACATTCACGTATTGTTGATGGATTCTATTATGTTGGGGCCATCTCTAAATAGGAATAAAACTCAGAATGAATTCATCCACTTTTTGGAGACATTCTTCAGCTTTTATAGCAGGGTTATGTTTCTGAATTTTAATCATGCTTAAACATTATCAGCATTGTACTTTTCTCATTGTTTATTCATTTTACCTTCTGGAGCCATACTGAGCCGCATCAGCCATGATTCTTTAAGATAGATTAACTTTAGTATTGTTAAATTAATTTCCATGAGTGCAACTCTGTTTTGATTTAGCTTTCATTGCAGCCTATCTTTCTAATTCCAAGACCCTTTCTATTGGTTTTCTCAGTAATCTCAATTGATCATTTAATACGTGTTTGCAAAGGTAGCAGTTGATAATATATATTCCTAATATAGCTGTACCTTCCTGTAAAACTATCAAGTCGTTTTGAGCCTTTTGCATTCTTGGGCCTGCTTTCCTCATATCATGTTCTGACTGCTTAGCGAGGGTCTTTTTCCTTTTAGCAAAATTACTTTGTTCACTTTGAATGCGTGCACATTTTTGGATTTTTCAATCTTTACTCGAAATCTGATTGTTCAATTTGAGACTCTTCCAATCTCACAACATCAAATGTTCCAGGTGAAAGAAGGGGATTTTCTGATGAGAGGATACCTGCAGCAGCCCCTCATCCACCACATCCGCCTCCACGTGTTGAAAAGAAGCCAGAAAGTAAAAATGTTGATGATATTCTAAAAGTGCCTGGCAGACAAAGCCGGCCTGATAGGGTTAGTAAGTTAATTTGTTTCATGTCTTTTGTAGTTATATGTATCTTGTATGGAACTTTATTTAAGTAATTAACAGACACGTGAACAGGTACATGGATAGGAAAGGTTTATAAGGATTTGGGTCAAATGCAGGCAAGTGGGACTAGTGCAGATGGGGCATCTTGGTCGGCATGGGCAAGTTGAGGCAAAGGGCCTGTTTCCGTGCTGTATGAATCTATAATTGTATGTAATGTTTGAGAGAAATTTTAAAACTAGGTAGCAACTGTGAAATAGATTGCAGTAGAATCCTCCCTGCTGATTCAATGAAGTCAGGTTTCAAGCCCTTGCAAATCTCTAAGATTACAATCAAGACTGACGCAGCTACACTATGGAAGTACTGTCTTCCACATAGCACATTAAACTAAATCTTTGATGGCACCAATGGAAGAGCAGTGGAAGTTTCTGGCTGTCCTGGCATATACTAATTTCTCAAATAAGGTTACAAAACCAGATTATTGCATGACAACTCTGAAGCTGTGAGACCTTTATGCACAAATTGGTTTAAATTCCTACATTCAGGCTACCCTACTTCCTATTACAACCCCAACAAACCTTTTAGATCTTACACAATATTATAATTAATTGTTTACTGAACCTGGGGTGGTAAACAAAGGTAGAGAATGCCAAAGAATCACAACCATCTGTGAGAAGAAATTTCTCCTCATTTCATTCCTAAATGAGCCACCTCTAACTTTGGGATTGACCCTTAATTCTAAGTTCCTCATGTTGAGAAAACATTTTCCCCTGTTTCGACCCTCTAGAGCCCTCCGAAGAAATTTGTATATTTGAATCATGCCACCTCTCTAGAAATTAGTGGCCTCGCCTCCTATATCTCTCCTCATAATACAACCTTCCATTCCAGAAGCCAGTCTGATTAGCTTTTGCTGCTCTCCCTCTTTGGTAAGTGTCTCCTTTTTTTAGGTAAGGAGACCAGAATTGTACACAGTGGTATTCCAGGTGTAGTTTAATACCCTATCAATCTATTGTTAGATATATCTAGCAATAACATTGCAAATGTTTTCTTAACAACGTGCTGCACCTGCATTTATGTATAGTGACTGGGGAGCATTGGTTCATTTTTTTCCCGATTTCTTACAGATTGTAGTTATTATGCGAGGACTCCCTGGCAGTGGGAAGACGCATGTTGCAAAACTCATTCGTGTGAGTATAATCATTTGACGTCATTTGGGAAATTGATACGATAATTAGAATTGTATCCACTGTAAAAGAATTGAGTTGGAGCTCCCTTCCTATTTGTGAGACTGAATAATTTAAGCGATACAAAACAAGTAGCGTCATGTTGGAGTGCAGAATTTACCTTGTGCTTCTGATTGGAGAAGGAAATATTGGGGACAATATTTACCTTTTGCTTTCTGGCAGATCCTGCTTGCGTATCTCCAATGCAATGTATCATCATTAACCAAATTTAACCTATTACGCTACAAGCTGCGATGCATGAAGTATGAGATCCTAGCTGAAATTTGCTGGAGAGCAGTCAGTTCCAACACAGAGTCAATGCCTGAGTACTAGTGATATTAATCTGACAGGATATTTACCTTGAAAATCAAAGCAGTTGGAAGATTTTGCATGTCTGATTCTGCACATAATTGCATTTTAAAGTAATATGTAGGTGTATGATGTGTTTGTTCTGCAGAGGTTTAATGTACTCATGTACTAATTCATGTGACTAAATAATTTCAAGTTGTTAAATAAGTTTGTTTTGTTGAGACATGGTTGCATTTTGCTGTATAAAGACAAAAGATTAATTCGTTCTCGAGTATAATCCTATCAGCTAAGAAGTGGAATCCTTTTTGCACAGACTCTGCATTAGCTTGTCATCCATCATAAGTATTTACGTTTGTTGTGCTGGTACTTTCAGGATAAAGAGGTAGAGTATGGAGGAGCTGCACCACGGGTTCTCAGCTTGGATGATTACTTCATGACTGAGGTAGAAAAAGTGGTGAAGGACCCAGACAGTGGCAAACGAGTTAAAAAGAAGGTATGTGGTTAAAATTAAAAGCAAATGATCTTGCATTATACAGAGGATTTCGTGGTTACATGTAGGAACATGTTATATTCTCCAATCATTCAAGCTTGGTGAGCATATAGCTGTAGGCGTCTGAGTGATTTAATATATGTGTAGCTATCCTTCATTCGCAGCATTTTCCTGGAGAAAGTATCCTGCTGTTATTGGGAGGAATCTCAATAGTTTGTTTCCTTTGCTCTTTAAAAAAGGCCATTTGCTTGATAATCTAACATTGTTACCCACTGATGATTTATTGGGAGTCATGTGTCCATCCTTGTTCTAATTCATTGACTGGTGCAACAGTGTGGATAGGTACTGCATAATGTCACTGCATAATGTGTGTCCATTTTGGGTAACAACATGACCATTTGGCTCTCGACCTCATATCAGCCTTGATCCAGCCATGGACCAAATGGCTGAATTTTTGGAGGTGCGGTAAGAGCGACTGTCCTTGGTCATAAATCTGTCAGGCAAGGACCATCTTCAACAGGAGAGCATCTAAGCCAGGGGTTCCCAACCTTTTTCGTCCCATTTACCACAGGCAACTTTAATAGCACATAACAATGTTCTTTCACTTATTTATGAACAACTAATGATGAACAGATACCGGCATACCAGAACTAAACACAGTCAGTCACTGAGAAAAAATATGTACAAATCCAGAATCAACAAATTTACCCCATGGGTAGGTGAAATTTACCCCCTGGGGGTAAATTTACCCCAGGTTGGGAACCCTTGGTCTAAGCACTTGTAATTGGCATGCAATGACATAAATATCCTGTGGGTCACAAATGGGGATATCAACTGGTCCAACTACATAATGATAAAAGGATATTAAGCCTCTGGTCAGAAAAAAGGGCACGAGTTGGGTACATGCAGCTCAAGTGAATTCCTGGAGCAGTATAGGAGATAAGAGTACAGAGAAGGAAATCCGTTGGGCAAAAAGGAGGCATGACATAGCTTAGCATTAAAGATTAAGTACAATCTAAAGGCATTTTATGTCACTATGTCATGTTGTCACTTGCGGGCGGAGCACCAAAGCAAATTCCTTGTATGTGAATACTTGGCCAATAAACCTATTCGTTCATTTTATAAGCATATTTTTATTTCAGATTTAGTTTTGTTTTTTCCCCCCCATCTTTTTGGATCTGAATTATGTTCTCTTCTTGGTCCTGAATATGATTCAGAAGCACCTCTGGCAGTGCTATGTGTACTGTTTATCTATTCAACTTATATTTGACTGATCAGTTGCCAGTGCCCTTCCCCACCTCTGGGAATATATTCAGTTTGTGTAATTTGAGACAACTTTCCAGCCTTATGTTTGGGCTGTGGGATGGATAGTTCTTCAAGTGCAGTGAGTTATCAAAATCGCAGATATTTGAAAGAAACTGGCTACCTGTTCTTTGTATAATCAATGGTTTGTCTTTTATTTCCATCACATTCTCTACTACTATCTGTCCATTAGGTTTTGGAGTATGAATACGAGCCAGAAATGGAAGACACATACAGAAGCAGCATGTTCAAAACATTCCGCAAGACACTGGATGATGGCTTTTTTCCCTTCATCATTGTGGATGCTATTAATAACAGAATCAAACATTTTGAGCAGTTATGGAGCGCAGCCAAAACTAAAGGCTTTGAGGTAAGTTAACTTTGTGCATTAAGGTGCTTCACAGAGTTGGTTTGGGAACCCAGAGGAAGGGTAATAAATTCCTGGTCAAAGTCACAATTTCTAAGCATCGTCTTAAAGAAGGAGAGATTGGGAGGAAGTTTTAAGAAGGAAGTTACAGACACTGAATGCACATGGACCTAATAGTAAAATTATTCTCACAAGGTGCATTAGCTGCTTTATATAGTTAGTATATCTTAAAATTCTGTTATATTTGAAGTCATCTGACTTTGCAGTATTTTGCTTAGATGTTTACGCACGATGAGTATTAATGAAAGGATGAGCTAAAAAAAATCATAAAATCTTCATAAATTCTTCAAAATTGGTTGTTTAGATTATGGATTATAAAAGAGAAAAAAAAATTGAGTGAGCATTTCAGGAAAGAATTTGAAATTAAATACAGTTTGGCATTTTTCCATTCTTGTTTTTAAGTCGCTGCAATTGAAATGTGAAATTATTAATAAGATTTCTGTCCCTTGGTCCAGGTTTATATTGCAGAAATGAGTGCAGATAATCAAACCTGTGTCAAGAGGAACATCCATGGTCGCAAATTGAAGGAAATCAATAAGGTGAATAATCTGAATTTTCATTTCTTAAAGTCCCAGAAAATGATATTTGTTCATGGTTTCACAGCAAGTGATCAAATATGAGGGATGGTGATTGAGCCAATTAAGATTGATCATTGTCATTTTTAAATCTCTTTGAGAGGACCTGTGTGCTATGTACTTCTAACCATCTACGAGGAGGTCCATTGGAGCAGCCCTGAGGATGGCATTTCAGTTGCATCTACCTGGAAGGAAGCTTTACCTGTTTGATTTGTCCAAACATAAAAGAGCTTCAAGCAGAATTTTTGTCATTAAATTTTAAGAACAAGGAATTTACTTTTATTAAAATAAATAGCAAGGCTGATTTGAATATAATTTTCTTTTAACTAGGTTTACATGTTTACCCAGGATCACATTATAATTGTGAATAACGTATAGTCATACAGCAGAGAAACGGGTCCTTCAGCCCAACTTGTCTATGCCAGCCAAAATACCCCATCTAAATTAGCCCATTTGTCCAGATTTGACATGTATCCCTCCAAACCTGTCCTATCCATGTACCTGTCCAAATGTCTTGTAACCCCCTCCCCTGGTACTTTCCCTTGCAACCGCAAGAGATGCAACACTTGCCCCGTCACCTCTCCCCTCGACTCCATTCAAGGACCTAAGCAGTCGTTCCAGGTGTGACAGAGGTTCACCTGCATCTCCTCCAACCTCATCTATTGCATCCGCTGCTCTAGATGTCAGCTGATCTACATCGGTGAGACCCATTCCGTATCCGACCTCTCTGTCCTGGGTCTCCTCCATGGCCAGAGTGAGCAACACCGGAAATTGGAGGAACAGCACCTCATATTCCGCTTGGGTAGTCTGCATCCTGGGGGCATGAACATTGAATTCTCCCAATTCTGCTAGCCCTTGCTGTCTCCTCCCCTTCCTCAGCCCTCAGGCTGTCTCCTCCCATCCCTCAGCCCTCGGGCTCCTCCTCTGCCTTTTTCCTTTCTTCTCCCCACCCCCCATCAGTCTGAAGAAGGGTTTCGGCCCGAAACGTTGCCTATTTCCTTCGCTCCATAGATGCTGCTGCACCCGCTGAGTTTCTCCAGCATTTTTGTGTACCTTTGATTTTCCAGCATTCTTCTTAAAAACAAAGTATCACACGTGCTGTTTTCAAATCCACTGGTACTCTCCCTACTCTCTGAGTTTTGAAAATCTTCAACCAATGGGTCCATTATCACCGAGTCTACTTTCTTTACAATTTTTAGGTGCAAGCTATTGTGTCCTGCTGACTTGTTTGCCTTTGGTCCCATGAGTATTTCTGATAATGTCCTTCATAATTAAGATATTTCAAGTTTTTACATGTTATTGGAATCTAGACTAGCTTTTTCAGATTTTTAGTGGAAGGTGACTTATGGAGCATGACCATCAGATAGTATGTTTAGATCTAGTAAGTGTTTCTCTGTTGATTTTATATATTACTCGTCTCTGCATTGAACCTTGACATGATTTGCAATTTAGTTTACTTTAGAAATACAGAGCGAAAACAGACTCTTCGGCCCACGCCGCGCAGAGATCCCCGCACACTAACACTATCCTACACACTAGGGACAATTTACAGAAGGAAATTAACCTACAGACCTGCACGAGTGTGGGAGGAAACAGGAGCACCTGGAGAAACCCACATGGTCATGGGGAGAACGTACAAATTCCTTACAGACAGCACCCGTAGTCAGGATTGAAACCAGGTCTCTGGTACTGTAAAGGGCCTGTCCCAATTCGACTGCATGCGGCAAGCGCGACCTAACGTGGTCGCTTGAGCCGTACGGCCTCGCGGGGCCGGTCCCACTTCGATCGCTGGAGCTGTATGGAGTTGTGCGGAGCTGACCCCGACATCGCGCGGGGCTCCGAAAAACGGAGAGTTCAAAAATTCCGCGCGGCAACGGCCAGTCGGCCCGCAGCCGCCTCGACGGGCGTGCGCGGCGTCTTGACGCTGTACGTCATGCGCGAACTTCCCGCGGACTTCGCTCGAACTTCACGTCACTCACTCGACCTCCGCGCGGCCCCCGCTTCCGGTTTGGTCGCGCTCGCCATATGCAGTCGCATGCTGGTGGGACCGGCCCTGTACGGGGATCACTCGACCTCCGCGCGGACCCAGCTTCCGGTTTGGTCGCGCTTGCCGCATGCAGTCGAGTGCTCGTGGGACAGGCCCTTAAGGCAGCAACTCTGCTGCCATGCCGCTAAATATTGGGTCTTATTCGCAGTTTACCTTAAATACACGTATTTAAAGTTGAAAATGTCACTTCCTGGTCTTTTTGCTTCATTGAGTTACTACTATGCTATAAGAAAGGCAACTCTTTGTTTCATCATGAACTTTAAAGACCATGCTGGATCAGAATCAAGTTTACTCTGACATAATTCCCTAAAGTTAACTCTCACTGGTGCAAAATACTTGTATAAGCAAATGTTCTTGTCAACCTGGATACTAAGTAAATGATCAGTTGCTGAGGCTGTTGATTAACATTTTGTGTTGCTTTATAGATGGCTGATCATTGGGATTCAACTCCACGCCATATGTTGCGTTTAGACATTAGATCGCTCCTCCAAGATGCTGCAATTGAAGATGTAAGAAGCCCAAAATACAGTCAGGCTCAGTATTTCATGATAATAATATTTGTTTTTTATTTTTGTTCCTCTGGATTTATTGCAAGATTATAATGATTTTTGTATGATCTGTATATCAGTTGTAATTGGAGATAAAGTCAAAGGGGAGAGAGAAAGATCAGAAGATTGTTGAACAAGTGCAGAGATTTTCCTTTCGGAGATATGCTGGTTACTGCAGTTAATTCTATCTTACAAGTTGTCCATTTTTTTCTTTACAGTCGCTATTTATGTCCCTCTATGAATGTAGGTGGTTTCAGTTGTAATCATTTGAATGGCGTGCCCAATTCTTCAATTTTACATCTCATGTAGATTTGTGGTTTCATGGTCTTTAATGTTAAATCTGTGCTTCATTCCTCCAACATTCAGATTCAGGAATTTAATTTGTTTCCCTATTTTAGTTGAAAACTAAGTTTTATTGCAGGTTCCATTCAGAAGTGTATATTGTATCGACATGCCTGAATGATGCAAGTGGATGATTTCTGATATTCATAAGTCATGAGCTGGTAATTCTGGAGTTCAAGTCAAAATAAAGGGAAGGGGGTTGACAAATCACCTGGAGTGCATGTTTATACTTACTAGTGTTCTACAATTGTTAATCATTTGGATGGTGTTCTTTACATGGACCCACAACTCCACTCTTGAGTAACAATCCTTAGTGCAACGAACCATGGAAGGAAAAGGAATTCTTAACACCTTTTTTTAACCTTCAATGGTCTAATCTTCTACTCTTTAGGTAGAAATGGAGGATTTTGATCCCAGTACTGAGCAACAGCCACAAGAGTCGGAAGAACAACAAGAAGATGAATCTACGAAGGATGCTGCTGATGAAGAGGAATACGAAACGGTAGGAGATGTCGTCACAGAACTGAATGCTTTACCCTGACATGGAAACCACTTCCATGTGTATTTTACACTGGTATGCTTGTCAGTAAGAAATTCATTGTGTTCCCATCAAAAAGAGAAGACAGCCGATGGTGAGAAAATTGTTGGGGTGTTTTTCAATCATCATTTGTGAGATGTTGGTTGTGAAACCTTCGACCTGTTGGCTATGCCCTGCATGTTTTAGGTTTGGTTAACAGTGGTTATATGAATATTTTTTTTTAATCATGTGATGTTCAATTTGGAGTAAAATTATTCTTAAATAAAATAATATATCTCTTAGATTTAATGATAGATACATTTGCAGTATCAATATTCAGAGGCAATAGGTTCATAAAAATAATTTTCAATTAGATAATTGGGGCCACATTCAAAATTAGATTGTCTTTTTTTTTAAGGATAGAGCTTGTTATTGTTCATATTGTTGAATCTTTATGTGAGTTCTACATTATTATTGTATTTATGAAGTTGTACAGGCTGAAAATGTCAACAACAAATTGAATATCTTCCACTTGGGTGTCAGCTTGGGTCCACTCGGGTATAGCTGTCTGTAGAACATGATTCCAAGAAGTAGTTCTTCTAATGTTGACCAGTATCAGTGATATGCAGTTTGCAGAAACAATGTTGTTGACAACTGGTCTAAATGTTATGCATACAATTCTTTGTCATGGAAATGCTTTATTTTTATTTAATACCTCTCATGACCTCAGAATATCTTGAAATGCTCCATACACAATTAAATACTTTTGAGGTGGTTATTGCAGTAATGTAAGAAAAGCTGCAGCCATGGCAAGATCCCACAAACAGTAAAAACATAAATCTGTGTTGTATTTGTTTTGTTCTTCATTTGTAGAATAAATGTTAACCAGTTTGTCATTAGTTCTCCCCTGTACTCTTCCAAATAATTACACGTGGTAAATGGGACTTTGTGCAGTGTCTAGGTGATGTGCACAGATTGTTGTGGCAATTTTCTACGGTTAGCGATGAATGTTAACACGGAGGCAAAATCTTCAAGCTTGTTAGCTATGGTACCTCTGGTTAGTGGTTGGGACAGAAGCTCTGCCTGCAGTAAGTGAAGGAGTAGTTGTTGAAGATGTTTGGTAATGCAGTGGGGTAAATGGGGTTAAGGCTACTTGATTGCATGGAGGACAAGTAGCAATGTGATGAAGGTGGCCCAGATGGTCTTTTATAAAATTGTGTTGTTTGTCTTTCAATCAATCAATCAATCAAGCTTGCACATAAGTGCAAGTGAAATGAATTTGCCAGCAAGTGAAATGAATTTTGCATCTACGGTTTCTTTGTAGATGCAAAGTTTAGTCATAATTTAATCATATTAGGTCATTTTGCATCTAGATGCAACTGATGCTTAACGGGCAATGTAACATGTCTCTATTTCTTACTGACATGAATACCTAACCAGAACTTGCTCTGAAAGATACCAAGCTACATGAATGTTTTTCTTTCTACAAATTAAGTATCTATCTTATTTGTATAAACTATCATGAAATATTTGCAGCGGATGATCCTATTTAAGATGAAGTATTTGGATCTTGTATAAAAATATGAAAATTTAAATATTGTTAATTAAAAATACAATTTTATGTTGTACATTAGCGAGTGGAGATGTAGTCATTTTTGTATTAAGGGTGTTACTTTCATTTAGTTCTGGATAACCATATGCAGTTGAGATTTTGAATTAACTAAAAACTGAAGCCTTGATATTATGTTGAGCAAAGGACTATGAGGAAAGTGTTACAATGCAGATTCAATACAGGGTTGCTTCACATGTTTTGCTTATGTGACAACTTTGCTAGTGTTCGATCTTATGGCTATCAATTCCATTAATATCTGTTCCTTGACATGAAGAAATGACTTTTTTTGGTACGAGTATCATTCCTAAATTATCTAGCCACTTATGAATTTTTCTCACAAATACTTAATCGTTGTTTAAAGATTTAAAACTGATATGATATTTGGAATGTCACTGTACTTTAGTAAATTATTTTTCAAGGTACCTGTTAGAATTTAGTTTTCTGCTGTTGTTGCATTTATTGCCTAGTTAGTGAACTTTATAAATGGAGCAGTATAAAATTAGAAGAGTAATTTATATGCAGCCAAAGAAATATAGACATATTTGTGCAGAGAAAGTAAAAAGCAACTTTATCGGTATAAATAAGGTTATGGCCTTGCTCATGGAATTGTAGATAAATGCCTTTTTTGAAAAAAGGACATTGTGAAGCTCCATTCCTTCCTTTGTGCCATAGTATTTTGATTCTGTTTTTTGGCAAGCATGTGTTTGATTTGTCTTCCTGCTGAAGCAAGATTCATTATCTTTCGATACAATATATCATTAAAGATTTCACTCTAACCAGATGAGCTTCTCTGTATGTGTGTGTGTATGATTTAGGGTTTCGTGACAAAAAGCAAATGGGAAATGGACACATCGGAGGAGAATCTAGGTAGGTACGATATTTTATGTGTATAAATTGGAAGGTCATGATTTGAGAAATGCACAAAACTGTTCATGTATCATTACAGTCTATACTGTGCAATGTTATAGCCTATTGGTTTGATTCATTGGATGTGACTTACTGTCTATTAATGTGTTATTGTATACAATGTAATCAATTGTCTGTGATTCTGTGCTATAAGAATACTTCAACGTCTATGTACCTATGCTGCACATAGTTAAACTTGCAAACTGAACGAACATCAAACTGCACTGAGAAGTATAAACTTGTCATAAGTAGTGGATATTTCAAGTGTAATGTAAATACATTCACATCAATGCATGCTTTTCCTGGTTTAAGAATTAAAAAATATTTGAAATGAACTTATTAGGGCAGAGATTTTAGGCATTGAGCATTCAGAAAAATACATTTTTCTGTCATGGGACCTCATCTGAAGCCATTGGATTACTCATACATAGCCATGATCACATTGAATGGCGGTGCTGGATCGAAGGGCCGAATGGCCTACTCCTGCACCTATTATCTATTGAATCTGGTGTTAAACATGACCTATCAAAGCATCTGTTACTCTGCTCCCTACAACAATCTTGGCAGTGATGAAGATGTTTTTATTAATTAATGGATTTGAAATTCAAGCAGAAATTCTACTAACTCTGCCATCATCCTTGCAGTTGGTATCTAATGATGTTTAAATAAATCCAACTGGAATGGGAACTGTCCTATTTTGCTGGTGGTCTGATTTATGTATTTGTATTACTTCAGTACCTAGGAAATAGATTTATAGCATGGTCCTTTCAAGTTTAACGTTCATTTAACACGTTCATTCAACAGTATTCTGCTAGTCAATCACATCGAAGAATTGAATTTTAATCGGGTTTATAACATGATAAAATTGGATCTATGAAAAATAGATCGATCATCCACTTGTCTTCTTTAGTGCTGCAAATTTTTAGTGTGAGATCTTTTAAACGGTATCATATATGGAAACACTTTTGATGAGGAAATATTGTACAGCTTTGTAGAATATTGTTAAAATTTGTCCAGTGATTTACAAAGTTACCAATGAAGACCACAACTTGTATTCTCATATAAAGTGGTTCTTTTCAATTTGTATAATTGCATTCTAATAGAAAAAGAATTGTAGAAGATAGTGGACCAAATTGTACCCTGCAAATATAGGTATTCCTATTTAACAGACATAAATAACATACATTTTTGATCTTTGAAAATATGCTGCTCATCACCTTGAGTGGTTTGATTGTTTTGAGATGAAAGAATTAAGCTCCGTGACAATTTTTACCAGCCCTCCACTTAATACATTGATTTCTTCGAGCGTCAGCTCTTCCTATGTGCACTCCAGGGTTTGCTTTTTAGTCATCAGAGCAATCTGATACCCTTTCTGTATTCCAAGTATCAAGACTAGCGGTGTTCAAATTTTGAATCAAATGCCATTTAATCTGTGGTTACACAAAAATGCTGGAGAAACTCAGCGGGTGCAGCAGCATCTATGGAGCGAAGGAAATAGGTAACGTTTCGGGCCGAAACCCTTCTTCAGACTGATAGGGGGTGGGGAGAAGAAAGGAAAAAAGGAAAATGGCGGAGGAGGAGCCCGAGGGCTGGGGGAGGGGAGGAGACAACCAGATGGCTGATGAAGGGGAGGGGACAGCAAGGGCTAGCAGAATTGGGAGAATTCAATGTTCAAGCCCCCAGGATGTAGACTGCCCAAGCGGAATATGAGGTGCATTTCCTCCAATTTACGGTGTTGCTCGCTGTGGCCATGGAGGAGCCCCAGGACAGAGAGGTCAGATACGGAATGGGAGGGGGAGTTGAAGTGCTGAGCCACCAGGAGTTCAGGTTGGTTATTGCAGACCGACCGGAGGTGTTCGGCGAAACGATCGCCAAGCCTCCGCTTGGTCTCACCGATGTAGATCAGCTGGCATCTAGAGCAGCGAATGCAATAGATGAGGTTGGAGGAGATGCAGGTGAACCTCTGTCGCACCTGGAACGACTGCTTGGGTCCTTGAATGGAGTAGAGGGGGGAGGTGAAGGGACAAGTGTTGCATCTCTTGCGGTTGCAAGGGAAAGTACCAGGGGAGGGGGTGGTATGAGAGGGAAGGGAAGAATTGACAAGGGAGTTACGGAGGGAGCGGTCTTTGCGGAAGGCAGACATAGGGGGAGATGGGAAGATGTGGCGAGTGGTGGGGTCACGTTGGAGGTGGTGAAACTGACGGAGGATCACTTGTTGTATGTGACGGCTGGTGGGGTGAAAGGTGAGGACTAGGGGGACTCTGCCCTTGTTGTGAGTGGGGGGATGGGAGAGAGAGCAGTGTTGCGGGGTATGGCAGAGACCCTGGTGCGAGCCTCATCTATGGTGGAGGAGGGGAACCCCCGTTCCCTGAAGAATGAGGACATTTCAGATGCCATGGTGTGGAACGCCTCATCCTGGGAGCAGATGCGGCGTAGACGGAGGAATTGGGAGTGGGGGGTGGAGTCCTTACAGGAAGCAGGGTGGGATGAAGTGTAGTCCAGGTAGCCATGGGAGTCGGTAGGTTTGTAGTGGATGTCGGTAAGGAGTCTATCACCTGCGATGGAGATAGTGAGGTCAAGGAATGGTAGGGAAGTGTCGGAAATGGTCCAGGTGTATTTGAGTGCCGGATGGAAGTTGGTGGTGAAGCGGATGACGTCAGTCAGTTGTGTGTGGGTGCAGGATGTGGCACCAAAACAATCATCGATGTAGCGGAGGTAGAGGTCGGGGATGGGGCCCTGGTACGCATTGAACAAGGATTGTTCTACGTACCCGACAAAGAGGCAGGCGTAGCTGGGGCCCATGCGTGTGCCCATAGCTACGCCTTGTATTTGGAGGAAATGGGAGGAGTCAAATGAAAAGTTATTAAGTGTAAGGACCAGCTCCGCTAGGCGGAGGAAGGTGTCAGTGGCCGGGTATAGATTGCTTCTACGGTCGAGGAAAAAACGGAGGGCTTCGAGACCATCCTGGTGGGGGATGGAGGTGCGAGGAAAAAACGGAGGGCTTCGAGACCATTTAATCTGTGGTATCTTGAACCAAACATCTGCATCGTTTTGGTATCTAAAGTTGCAACGTTTTTTCAGTGATGGATAAATTCTAAATCACCCAAAATCAAACTACCAGATCTGATATCTATTACCATAAAATAACTGGAATATTAATTAATTAAAATGATGATCGTTGAAGTTCCAGTCCATCAAAGACTGATGGTCTTTGAAGTTCCACTGTACATATGCAGTGCACAAAGACAAATGCTCAATCATCCCCTGACCAAACAAATTATAGGAGTGATAGTCGTAGAGCTGTACAGGACGGGAACAGGCACTTCAGCCCACCTTGTTCATGCTGACCAAGTTGGAATTCTGGGCTCATCGCATTTGCCTGCATTTGACCCATATCGCTCTGAACGCTTCCCATCCATATATTTTTCCATATGTCTTTTAAAAGGCATAATTATATCTGCTTCTATGGCTTTCTCTGTCAGCTCATTCCAGAAACGGACATCCCTCTGAGTGAAGAAGTTGTCCCCGAGGTCGCTCTTAAATCTCCCCCTCTTTCACCTTGAGCCTCCAGTTTTAGTATCCTCTGCCCTGGGAAAATACTTCACTTTATCCTTGCCCCTCATGATCTTGTACACCTCAATAAGGTCACCCTTCAGATTCCTATGGTCCAAAGAAAAAAATTCCATCAGTGGGAGTTGTGGTAGTGGCTGGTGGTGGTGGAGTCAGAGTTGAGTGTTGGTGGAAGCAAAGACTGTATCCCAAAACAATATCTTTGTAAAACAACGTATGAAAAAAATCTACCATTGAATAACAAATGTTTTTACAATGTTAGTCTGTCTCAATGCCAATGCTTATTTCAACAATTTTTCTATCTATTTTTGGAATTTTTTTCATACATATTTTCTGGTGTTTAGTTTGATATATGTTGCACTACTTTGGGTAACTGCTTAATGCAAGATGTGATGTGCAGAATTGGAACATGTGGCATCTGTGCACAACGATGGCACCTGTTATTGTTTGTTAGTTTACTGACGTAGAGTTAAAAACTATGTCAGGTAAATGTTTTATCATAATTGTAATGATGCAGTTTATACAATTGAAACATTATTCCCTCCCCTGCTCCTAAACCACAATTTTTAAAACATCTAGCTTAAGTTTAACATTAATGAAATGTTAATAAAGATGAATTCTGCATTCCATAAAACACAAAAGCGTATAAACCAATTGTCTTGTAATCACCAATGAATAATGAGTTATCTGATGTGTGCAAATATATGCATTTCTGAAATGGAATATTAATCAGCAAAATCATTTCTTTATACATGATCGCCAGCTGATGCATTCATTCAAAATGAGCTAAAATATCACACATTATGTACCTTAATCAGTTATTGATGGTCTAGGCTGTGATGAATAAGAGCACATAATTGTGTTAAAGGCTGTTTTTTAAGTTGCAGCCATGATCACATTGATCGAATGGCCCACTCCTGCACCTATTGTCTGTCTATTAAATATCTGATCGATCAGAACAATTTTGTACATCTGATAGAAGAACACTGCGAAAAGTTTCCTTATGATATCGAATTTTCTTGGTATCTATAAGAACTAAATGACCTAAATTCTTCCAGGATAATAAAACAGTGTAATTTTCTATTTGATACTACTGTGGAGATGCAACATATTTGCTTCTACCCAATAGTCATGAGCTAATTTATGGAAGAAAAACATAAAATTGGTCCTTTGGTGTTGGAACAGCTGCTGTGCCTTTTCTTCTATCTTGGACTCAAGACAATATTCTGTTTTGAATAAGCATACGTCCTTTTTTGGTTTTCGACATTTGATTATTAAAATGTTTCCCTATTTATGGGACCAAATCCCAAAGTATGACTTAAATGCTTAATGTTCAAGGTTTCATGCTGGTGTTTCATTAGATTTCCACGGAGATTGGAGAAATTTTATAATAACAGAATAGATTTTTATTAATATGTATGAGCATTTTGTTTTATATTGAATGTTACCAATTTTTCAAACTGATCAGTCTGAAAAGGGGTCCCATCCCAAAATGTTGTCTGTCATCAATAACGGCAAGCATAGCATATGCCTTCTTTACTACTATCTGTGTGCTGCCATGTTCTGGGAGTTAAGAGTCTGTCCCACTTTCACGACCTAATTCACGACCTCTGCCGAGTTTGCCCTTGACTCATACTCGCAGCATGGTCGTAGGAGGTCATAGGTAGGTCGTAGCGGGCCGTGATGCTAGTCGTAGGTACTTGTGGCTTCAAGTGGGTCGGGGCGTTTTTCTAGCATGATCAAAAATGGCCACGAGTAAAAAATGGTCGTGAATTAGGTCGTGAAAGTGGGACAGGCCCTTTATGGACTTGGACCCCAAGATCCCTCTATTCATCAATGCTGTTAAGGGTATTGCCATTAATTGTACATTCAACCTCCTAAAGTGCATACTTACTTGGATTAAACTTAATCTGCCATTTCTCCACTCATTTCTGTAGCTGATGTATATCATGCTGTATACTTTTGACAGCTTTCCTAAGTCTGTAACCACAGCAATCTTGGTGTCAATCCACGTCCCGAGTAATCCTGGTGAAATCTTTATTTCACATTTGAACAAACTCTGGTCTATGTGACATGACTGCATAATATTGCTGAAAATCTGAATAATTTACTCCCAATAGCTTTAAAAGTGGCGGCACCATGCACAGCTGGTTTGATCCTTAGCACAAGCCCTGTGTGTTGAGTTTGCCCGGTGGGTTTCCTTCAGATGTTCGATTTCCACCCACATCCCAAAGACGTGCAGATTTGTAGATTAATTGGCCTCTGTAAATTGGCCTCTGATGTGTAGGAAGTGGATGAGAAAGTGGGATAACATAGCACTAGTATGAATGGGTGGCCAATGATCATCATGCCTGTTTCCCTGCTAAAGTTTTCACTCGATCAAAAGTGGCATGTTGTGTGAACAACTAATGCTCTTCTAAGCAAACATATCAGTGCAGAAGTACTGTGCCATGATTCCATGTACCTGGCTAAATGTCTTTTAAATGTTGTTATTACACCTGCCTCCAGGGTTTCCTCTGGCAGCTCTTTTCATATTCCCACTGTCCTCTGTGTGAAAAAAGTGTCCTGAAAGTTTATTTTAAATCTTCCCACTCTCATCTTAAATCTATGCATTCTAGGTTTAGACTCCCCTACACTGGAAAAAAGACTGTGAACATCCTCCTTATAATTTTAAGCATAGGGTTCTATAGGGTTACTTGTGAACTTCCAATGTCCCAGCTCTTCCTTTAGCTCAAACTCTCCAGTCCTGGTAACATCGTTATTAATCTTTTCTGCACCCTTTCTGGTTTAATAACATCCTTCTTTTGGCTGGGTGACCAGATCCAGAGCTCTTTCCCTTGTTTACTGGCATGTCGATGCCATTAGCCAAAATGATACTCTGTTAACTTGTTCAAGCAATTCTTTCTGGGATTCTGTTTTCTGTTACTTGTAGAAAAATCACAATTTACTTTGGACCAACACCATAAAAAGTAAACTAACTTAATTTATTTAGATTCTCATTACAGTTGGCTGTCTAATTAGTACATTTTATAGAAAACTAGTGTATGCAAAAATTTGGATTATATCTGGCAATGTGATTTTGCAGTATATATATTTGGGATTCTTTTCCCACTATTTTTTCCAATTTGCTACGTAAATCGTGCATGAAATATGGATGTGAACCTGCAAAAATGCTGAATCACAGCTTCAGTTTTTTTTCATTAATTTCAGAGCAAAACAAAATATTTTTCTTTGTTTACTTATTTCTATACAATGCAGCCATAATGAAATATAGTCTTCATCACATTGGGGAATGTTTAGGCAGTTTATAAATGTGAAGTGAATGCCTTGTGATTTATAGAAAATGTATCATTTTCATAATGATCACAGTGTCCTTATTAAGATGCAATATTATCAATTACGTCTCATTATTAACCAAACCACCTGCTTTGGATCAGAGTAGAATTATAGTGTTAAAGATTCTGCAGATTATATTTTCATGATGATACACTTCTTGTCTCCATCGCTTAAGAAAAGAGTTGGATTTCCAATGATGTTTTGGTGGTATTAGATTTCCAGTGACAGACTTATGAATGAAAGTCAAATAAGGACTGCAGAGGAAAAGGACCTGAAATAAAAACATATTGAAAAATCTCAGCAGATCTGGCAACATCTGTAGAAAGAAAAATAGTTAATGTTTCAGGTTGAAAATCTTTCATCAGAACCTAGAAAGTGAAAGCAAATAAGTCTAAGTGGCCCAGGAAGTCAGGAGAAGCCATGGGTGGATAAAGGGAATCTCTTCAGTAGGTTGAAGTTATGTAGCCATTGAACTAGAAAGGAGCTTTATCATATATTTCAACCTGACAGCTATTCCTTTTCCATGCTTTGCCCTCCCGCACATTTTCTGCTACTTCGGTCTACTTTCAATTTCTCAGTTCTGACAAAGTCTTAGACCTGACAAAACATGCTCAGTTTTTCCAGCATTTTCTGTTTACTTAAAGGACTTGCATTGCTTAGCTGTTCTTCTTGCGTATGGCGTGCACAGCCTAAAGTTGTAGGACAACGTGTTCTATTTGATCTTATTTGATTGTGCATGCCGGGTTGATTGCATTCGTCGAAACAGGGCAGACCACATGAAGGTTGCAATCTTCCACCCCGTTTAGCTGTTGAAACGGTCACATAGCAGTTTACCAGGATGGAATGCATGGAATTGACAGCTGTATTAAGCATCTAAATTGAACAATTGTAGAAGTTGTCTAGGCTCACACTGGAGAAAAGTCAAGAGTTTTCAAGATTTCAAAAGCTACAGATAAGATAAACGTCACTACGTTGAATTCACAGATTTTTAAATTCTCTCAGCTTCAAACATAAAAGGTGATGAAAAAGAGTTATGAAGCAATTATGCAGAATACAGCGTCTGGTATGGACTTAATTGAGGAAACAAGAATATTCAAGAGAGTGCTGCATTACAGTGGTAATGTCAAGAGACTTTGCTTTGTAAGAGTAAATTCAAAAGGGATGAATGAATGAAGAACAATTTGAAATTGATAGGAGGTTTTGCGGAAGATGGTTATTTTCTGGGAGTGGTTCTATATTTATTAGTCTGATGTGCATGACCACAGTTACATATCTACCGAATGTGTTCTTTCAATTGATGACTTGGTTTGTTGCACAACATTAACCATGAACTTGTCAGCAATTAAATCTGCACGATACATGTAATTGCTGGACTTGCAGAATTTATGTGATATCAGATCAACAACTAATCACTGGTCGTGTTAGCAGTCAAGACAATGCACACTTAAATGATTTTAAATGGAAGTGTGGCCTGGAGTTTATTAATTGGGTTAAATGGATGGTGTTGAATTAAACTCCATATCAGATTGATAGGTTTATGGATAATTCTTGTTGCCAGCGCACTGGGAATCTTCAACCAAAAGTGGGAACTTTCCGTTTTTTTCTTTTCTTGTGTTGTCAAAATAGCAATTTCATGCTTTGTGTTTAAATGATTCTGTTGATTTCTGTCAAAAAACATGTTATCTGATATCATCTTGATTCTATAATGATATTAAGAATATTATTCACCAAATAAGTCATTGCTTTATTTTGTTAGATCTAAACATGATAAGTGAATTCAAGTAGGTTTTTTTGCTGTTAAATATACTTAGAATTACTGGACATAAGCAGGATATTTAACACGAACTAGGAATGTTGAATATGCATTGGATTAACTTTTGGTAAAGATTGGGATTAAAGGATGGTAGAGATATAATCTGCAAATGGTGTGCAGAATATGAGACATTAGACCTACACAAATGTCAGGAGTGAATAGCAAATTTGGGTATTTTGATTTTGCTTGTTTACCCTGTAGGAGAAGTGTGCAAAGACATTTAGTCCTTGTGCAGTTCAGTTGGTTTGGTAAAATGTGGAAGAATTTAGATTCTCGGAACTGTTATCCCTATTTGCTTTTTTTCTGCCTTGAAAATTATTGACAGCTTTGTTATTATAGTCCTCCTGTTTACTGATCTAAAATAAAGTAAAAGACCTTCGATTGAAGGCATTAACATTTTTGCTAATAATGTTCTCAAAGGCATTTAACTGCCTTGTGTAAATAAATAATTTAACTTTTGGTATGTTCACCAATTTGTTTAAGGATCAAGTTGAGGCAACAGATACAGTGCCCTCCATAATGTTTGGGACAAAGACCCGTCATTTATTTATTTGCCTCTGCTCCACAATGTGAGATTTGTAATAGAAAAAATCACATGTGGTTAAAGTGCACATTGTCAGATTATAATAAAGGCCATTTTTATATATTTTGGTTTCACCATGTTGAAATTACAGCAGTGTTTATACATAGTCCCCCCATTTCAGGACACCATAATGTTTGGGACACAGCAATGTCATGTAAATGCAGGTAGTCATGCTTAGTATTTTGTTGCATATCCTTTGCATGCAATGACTGCTCGAAGTCTGCGATTCATGGACATCACCAGTTGCTGGATGTCTTCTCTGGTGATGCTCTGCCAGGCCTGTATTGTAGCCATCTTTAGTTTCTGCTTGGTTTGGGGGCTAGTACCCTTCAGTTTTCTCTTCAGCATATAAAATGCATGCTCAATTGGGTTCAGATCGGGTGATTGACTTGACCACTCAAGAATTTACCATTTTTTAGCTTTGAAAAACTCTTTTGTTGCTTTAGCAGTATGATTGGGATGATTGTCTTGCTGTAGAATGAACCGCCGGCCAATGAGTTTTGAGGCATTTGTTTGAACTTGAGCAGATATGATGTGTCTATATACTTTAGAATTCATTATGCTACTACCACAATACCACATTAGCAGTAGTATCGTCAATGAAGATAAGTGAGCCAGTACCTTCAGCAGCCATACATGCCCAGGCCATAATACCCCCACCACCGTTTCACAGATAAGGTGGTATGCTTTGGATCTTGGGCAGCTCCTTCTCTCCTCTATACTTTGCGCTTGCCATCACTCTGATATAAGTTAATCTTCATCTCATCTGTCTGCAAGTTTGCAGCTAACCAGTGGTTTGCATCTTTCAGTGTAACCTCTGTATTTCTGTTCATGAAGTCTTCTGCAGACAGTGGTCATTGACAAATCCACACCTGACTCCTGAAGATCTGTCGGACAGGTGTTTGGGGATTTTTCTTTATTATATAGAGAGAATTCTTCTGACATCAGCTGTTGAGGTCTTCCTTGGCCTGCCTGTCCCTTTGCGATTAATAAGCTCACCAGTGCTCTCTTCTTAATGTTCCAAACAGTTGATTTTGGTAAGCCTAAGGTTTGGCTGATGTCACAGTTTTGTTTTTGTTTCTCAGTCTCATAATGGCTTCTTTGACTTTCATTGACACAATTTTGGTCCTCATGTTAATAAACAGCAATAAAAGTTTCCAACGGTGATGGAAAGACTGGGGGAAAAGACTAGGTGCTGAGAGCTATCTTATACCTGCATTAAGCAGGCAATTAAACACACCTGAGCAATTACAAACGCCTGTGAAGCCATGTGTCCCAAACATTATGGTGCCCTGAAAGGAGGGGACTATCAGGGCTCTCGCTTAACTTTTTTTCCCTGTAGCCAGCTGGGCACCCTAGGCAGCTTTTTAGGTTGCCAAATGACAGTTTAGGTGGTCATTTAAGACAGCTTGCATGACACGTGCGATAATGTGCTCGGACGAAGTGCGTAGTTACCAGTCAGAATTATACTCAATGAAGCATTCACATATTATTTCTGCTTCAAATAAAGTCACAAACTAAACATATTCACCAATCAAGACTTGATATATACCACAATGACATGCAGCAAAATTATAATACAGTATCTCATCTCTTTTTACACATTGCAATGAATGCAATTTCTATTATTTGCTTCCACTTCCAAACAAAATTCTGGTTGGATTATTCAGCGTATGATCAACCTCGGTGAGACCAAGTGCAGGCTTGGCGATCGCTTCGCACAACACCGATGGCTCGGCACTTCAACTCCCCCTCCCATTCTGAATCTGACCTTTCTGTCCTGGGCCTCCTCCATGGCCAGAGTGAGGCCCACCGCAAATTGGAGGAACAGCACCTCATATTTCGCTTGGGTAGTTTACACCCCAGCGGTATGAACATTGGCTTCTCCAATTTCAGGTAGTCCTTGCTTTCTCCCTCCTTCCTCTCCCATTCCCAGCTCTCCCACAGCCTACTGTCTCCGCCTCTTCCTGTCTTTTTCCCGACCCCCCCCCCCTCCCGACATCAGTCTGAAGAAGGGTCTCGACCCGAAACGTCGCCTATTCCTTCACTCAGTTGCTGCCTCACCCGCTGATTTTCTCCAGCTTTGTCTACCAACGGGATCCCACCACTGGCCACATCTTCCCATCTCCTCCCCTGTCGGCTTTCCGCAGAGACCGCTCCCTCCGTAACTCCCTGGTCAATTCGTCCCTTCCCACCCACACCACCCCCTCTCCTGGCACTTTCCCTTGCAACCGCAGGAAATGCTACACTTGTCGCTTTACCTCCCCCCTTGACTCCATTCAAGGACTCAAGCCGTCTTTCCAGGTGCGGCAGAGGTTCACCTGCACCTCCTCCAACCTCATCGATTGCATCTGCTGCTCTAGGTGTCAGCTGCTCTACATCGGTGAGACTAAGCGTAGGCTTGGCGATTGCTTTGCCCAACACCTCCGCTCGGTTCGCAATAACCAACCTGATCTCCCAGTGGCTCAGCACTTCAACTCCCCCTCCCATTCCGAATCCGACCTTTCTTTCCTGGGCCTCCTCCATGGCCAGAGTGAGGCCCACCGTAAATTGGAGGAGCAGCACCTCATATTTTGCTTGGGCAGTTTACACCCCAGCAGTATGAAAATTGACTTCTCCAATTTCAGGTAGTCCCTGCATTCTCCTCCGCTTCCCAGCTCTCCCTCAGCCCACTGTATCCGCCTCTTCCTTACTTCTTCCCACCCCCCCCCCCCCCTCGCACCCTCACATCAGTCTGAAGAAGGGTCTCGACCCTGAAACGTTGCCTATTTCCTTCGCTCCATAGATGTTGCCTCACCCGCTGAGTTTCTCCAGCATTTTTGTCTAGCCATTCACACAAGTTCTGTTATCCCACTTTCCTCACCCACTCCCTACTCATTAGGGGCAATTTTACAGAGATAAGTTAACCGACAAAGCCAATGCGTCTTTGAGATGTGGGAGGAAACCTACATGCTTGCAGGGAGAATGTGCAAATTCAACACAGACAGTGCCCGAGGACAGGATCTCTGGCGTGTGAGGCAGCAAGTCCACCAGCTGTGCCACTATATTTTATTTTCAAACACACAAAAAATTATTCGTTGATCACTTTGGTTACTAAAAAAAAAATAAACTGTCCATTTTTAGTCATAAATCTCTAAGTGATGCTATGTCCCCCTTTACAGCTACTGTATGTTTTAATTCAGTTCAAGACTATGGGGCAGTACATTGGCCATAAAGTTGCTGCCTAAAATTGCCAGAGACCCGGAATTGATCCTGAATATGGGTGCTGTCTGTATGGAGTTTGCTCCTTTTCCCTTTGATCGCTTGGGTTTTCTCCGGGTGCTTTTGTTTCCTTCCACATTCCAAAGGTGTGCAGGAACCTTTTTCAGACCCAACCCAAAACTAATATTTTCCTTTTATCCAGAGATTCTGTCTGACCTGTTGAGTTACTCCAGCTTTTTGTGTCTACAGTTTAAACCAGCATCTGCAGTTCCTTCCTACACACACGATACTATACGATAGAACTTTATTAATCCAAGGAGGGAAATTGTGTGTGTGTGTGTATAGTTATATATTCATATATAAATATACACTTTTGTTTTCTCGTTTATAACATTGTTTACAGAGTACTATGTTTACATATTCTGTTGTGCTGCTGCAAGTAAGGATTTCATTGTTCTAACTGGGACGTGAGAGAAGAAAACACTGTTGACTCTTGACTTACGTCGCTAATGTCTGGGATAGAACTAGTGTACGGGTGATCGGTGGTCGGCGTGGACTCGGTGGGCCGAGGGGCCTGTTTCCACGCTGTATCTTTAAATTAAACTAAAAACATTAAAACCAGAGGAAATCTAAAGAAGGGTCTCTACCCGAAAAGTCACCCAATTTCTTCTTCAATTTCCAGAGATGCTGGCTGCTCCATGGAGTTCCCCCGCACAATTAAAGCATGGAGTAGTCTTCACCCTACTATAGGTACCCAATCAGACGCAGTTAAATTAAGGTAGCTCTTTTTTCCCCAAGAACCCTTTTTTGCTTAAGTCCAAGTCAAGAGTCAAGAGAGTTTTATTGTCATGTGTCCCAGATAGGACAATCAAATTCTTGCTTGCTGCAGCACAACAGAATATGTAAACATAATACTATATATATATATATATATATATATATATATATATATACGCACACACACGCGCGCACGCACACACATACACACACAAAATATATATATATATATAAGCAGGCTGTTATTTTTTGGAGTTTGGTGGTTGTGGGTCCACTGCTGTTTAAATTCCATTTTGAGTATTTTTGGAGGACCAGGAAACCAAGAAGCAAGAGTTACTCCAGGGAGTTTCTCCAGCTTCAGCGAGTGATTCTGCGTTGGTTTTCAGCGGTCGCGGTGAGGCGGCGACTGGACAGCAATGGCGGCCAGATCTCCCACAATGCAAAGGGAGGGTGCAAGTGGCCAATGCCGACCAGTTGTGGCAACCACAGCCGATGATGTGCTGGAGAGTGACAGAGAGGGAGAGATAGGTGTCCCGGGTGCTTGCCAAGCCGGGCAAAATGGCAGGGCTTTTAGGTTGCCCGGCGGGACTGTAGGCTGCCATTGGCAATGGGCAACCGCTAATTTCGAGCCCTGACTATGTATAAACACAGCTGTAGTTTATACATGGTGAAACCAAAATGTTTAAAAATGGCCTTTAATAAAATCTGACAATGCACTTTAACCACGTGATTTTTTTCTATTTCAAATCTCAAATTGTGGAGTACAGTCAGAGGCAAATAAATAAATGATGGGTCTTTGTCCCAAACATTATGGAGGGCACTGTCTATGTCATTTGTTTTGTTTCAGTGTAATTAATTTTAAAAGAAATGGACCACTTATGATCATTTTTATTGTGTAGTTAATTTTTATTAACTGAGAAGTGTATTTTGGTAATTGTGCTGAAATGGCTTTAAGTTAAAATACGTTCATGCATTATTGCAACTGTCCTTTCAAATCTACATTCTTTGAACAGACTTTCGTCTTGTACCTTTTACACATGTTCCAGAATTTTAAAAACAAAAGTTCTTTGAGTTCACAATCTACTTAAAACCGCCGTCCACCCCCCTCAATGTATAATAGACATTTATTTTGCAATATTTCCAGTGTAATAGCAAGTTGTTTTAAAAAAAAAGTAATTTTGAATTTAATTGAGCATAGGAAACCATATGCAAATATTCCTTGTGTAAAGCAATATATCACTTACAGTGCGAATTTAATATAGTCACATTATTTGGCAAGAAGCAGTACTTGAATTGGCATGCAAATTGCCTGTTTGTGGAAGATTTTCAAAAAGTGTCATGTGGGTTCTAATACATGATATACTTTGGTATTATGGGACTAATGTGAAACAGTAGTGCTGTTTGGTGATGTATTTGCAAACTATTTGCTGATGATCGTGATGTTTTTTTTTAAAAAGGCAGAAACAAATGGAGGCATCATTGCAGTTTCAACGTCACTCAGTTTCTAACTGACTGGCCACTGTTGTTTTGGAAATATCCACTCTGAAACTTCCACAACTTCACTGTGTACTATATGAATCCTACAAATAGGTCTTTGAAAATGAATAGCGTACACAAACTATGTTTACTTTGCATTTCTGAGATGCACATGATGTTTTAAATCACATGCCTGTCGACTCAAATTAAGACCAATTCTTTTGGCTTAAATGTCAATGGAAGAATAAAAGCTTTAATAGTTCAAACACAATGGGTTGGTTTTCTGTCCCCTCAGTGCATCTATTTGTGAAAACCTTGCTGTTTGTTGAGAAGCTTTCTACGGGGAATTAATAATCAACGAGAATTACTTTGATACAGTACACAAAATAGAAACACTGATGGGTTTAAGGAAGAGTCTGACGTATGTTAATGAACTACATCAATGATCTATTTCTTGCCATTTTAATGGTCAACCAGCCAATGCTGTGCATTAGATACAGCAAGGGTGTTCAACTGTCAGCTCAACTTTAACACCATATACATGTATGTATATCTGTATGCATATATACATATTTTTTTCATCTTGTGCATTCACTCCAAACCTGACTACAGAGCCTATGTTTTTGTTGTTCAGACAAGCTGGATGGGTTGAGGAGCGGCAACAAACGGAAGCGAGGTTGGCATGACAGTATTGCAAACCAATTGGAAAATTACCTTCAACTTCCTGATGACTATAACTCTCGTTCTTCAGAACCTGGAAAGAAACGGGTAAAGAAAATAATTTATCTTAACTGCTCTTGTTGTATATACTGGATTGAAACATGTGAAATACAAAAGACTTATTTTGGGATCTACGTGTTTCTGGAAAAGCCTGCATGGATTTGCCTGCCCCCAATTGCCCTTAGAAAGTTGATGATAAGCTGCCAAAATGTGCAGGAAAGAACTGCAGATGCTGGTTTAGTTCAAGGGTAAACACAAAATGCTGGAGTAGCTCAGCAGGACAGGCAGCATCATGATAAGCTGCCACCTTGAACTGTTACATTCCATTCGGAGCCAGTGAACTCACTGACAACTCACAATGACAGGATCTAATACTTAGCAGTCGACAATAGAATCTGGAATAACAATTTTATAATTTTATCTTCAATGCTGCTTTTATTCATGTTATCCTCAACAGTAATCTCATCCAACAAGGCAGTTTATCTTTCACCACCACACATCTAAATGTTGGAGACTTACTAGTTTAAGGCGTTCCCATAAAGCTTCTGGCAATGAGCTCTGAGATTTAGGCTCGGCAGTGATGACATTTTGAATAATGTTTCAAAGTCAGAATATTGTGCCACAGATGTGGTTTACAGGTACCTTAGATCTTGTCCTCCTTGATGGTACAATTCACAGGTTTAGAAAGTGTTGCTGGAGTAGCCTAGGCACATAACTGCCTTCATATAGTAAAATGTATACATTCTAACTACTGCAAGCTCATGGTTGAGGAAATTTATATTTTAGGTGGTAAATGGGACTTGGATATTATTGAACCTCTTCAGTGTTGGGGCCTGACTCATCATGGCCAACTTACCCCTCGAAATATACTTTTTATGATCAAATGTCAAATGTGACAAATGGCCTTCTGCAACAACATGGTTGGAGCTGCACTCATGCAAACATACGTACTTTTCAAATTGTACAGCGTATGGTCAAAAATCAAACCTAGAAATGTAGGTGTTAATGTGTTCAGTCATTTTAGCAGTGGGATACATGATTTAAAAAAATAATAGTTTTAACCAATGAGAGTTATTTCTCCATGTCTTTATGATAATACTAAATTCTACAATGAAAAACATTAATTTTGTAGAATAAACAGTGACGTGAATTATTCAACATAGCATTTTAGATTAATGATATGCTTCTGGTGGGGAGGAAGAAAAGTAATATTTATCTGAATTCCTCCCCCCCCCCCCCCTCACCTCCCCATCTGTTTTAGGTGAGATGGGCAGATTTGGAAGAGGAGAAAGATGCTGAGCGCAAACGAGCCATAGGATTTGTAGTTGGACAAACAGACTGGGAGAAAATTACAGATGAAAAAGGCGAATTAGCACAGCGAGCATTGAACCGCACTAAATATTTCTAAGGAACCGTTTGAATTGTTTTTTTACAATGAGGTAAGTAATAATCTGAATCAAATTATGTTTTAATTTGTGGCAAAATATGTACTATAGTTAAGTAGAGGTTCATTGTGTGCTTTTAAGTAAACTCCATTGCTTTGTTGAAAATTTTACTGTTGTGAAGTAAAATTTCTAATTCAATTTCCTTTGAATTTAAATTGAATGCGGCTTGCTACGTTAACTCATGACGGGTTACATTCTTGCAATCTAACCCAATTTTTTATTAGCATGAAACTTTGATATCTGTCTTATACCTATGTCTAATTTCCCCGTTCCATTGGGTGTTGAGGGGAAAAAATTAAAGCCCCAGACCGCCACCATTTGAATTACTGAAAATTGAAACATCGGATATGGAAATTGCACATATATGATGCTTAAGCTGAAAGCCAGTTACCAGAAAGTAAACAAATTTCCTGGATTTCTTGCACACTGCACATTGTGAGCAGCAATTATCTGAATTTGCTAAAATTTCTTGAGACAATGTTTTCTACAACAAATAAATTGTAGAAGTAACTTTTGAATATGACTCCTGAATTGTAATATTGTGGTGAGATTTTTCTCTCCCATGAAAGATTTTCTCCAGTAAAAGCTCCAGCAGACTTGAGTTCCATTTCTGTGTGGAGTTTGCAGTCTCCAATTTTATCTGGTTTTCTCTCCCATCCCAAAGTTGATAGATCAATTGGCTACCAGATTAGTTTAGTTTATTATTGTCACGAGGTACAGTGAAAGCTTTTTTTATTGCCTGCTATCCAGTCAACAAAAAGATGGCACATGATTGCAATCAAGCCGTCCACTGTGTACAGATACAGGATAAAGGGTAGTATAAATGATCCTGAGTGAAGGAATTAAGCACGTGAGAGAATAGGTTACATAGGAATTGGTGTGAGACCTGTTATATACGGTGGGTGAAATGGCTGCCATCTATGTCCTAAGAAAATATAAAATATAAATGCAACTATCAACATTCATGGCACAAATTCACCTATGTTTTCAAAGCCATGCCTGGATTTCTGCTGTAAATCTACTTTTCTCTGTTATGCAGAGGGAGTGTATTTTAGGATTGTGCATGTGCTCATTTGGCTACAATGCCATCACCCCAGGGGGCATGGATGGGACATTTATTAAGTTACCAGCTACACTGAATACTTTGAATACAATCTCAACTTAATGAAGGAAGACAAATGTATGATTCCTCTAAGGTCAGATCCCATGCATGCTATTGCTGCAGCCACTGGTAATGTCAGATATTTAATGGCAATCAATAACTTAAAACTATTCAGCTTTCTTAATGGTTTTAGGTATTAATTGGATTAAATGTAATGATTTTTCCATTTCCTCCGTAGGCTCTGCGATAACAGTGGAGAATAAGGGCGAGAGATCTTTCGTAATGGTTGGGCATACAAGAAATTTCACAATTTGAGTTTTTTTGTTTTATTTACTGTTACACTGAATGTACGAGCAACTAGACTATTGGTGGTTGACTTATCTTATTAGTGGCCTGTGAGAATTTTTTTAAAGTTAATCGGTAGTGTCATTAAAATCTTAAGTTGAAACCACACTAATTGTAATCCAGTGTGTCCTGAGCCTGCTATCATGGCTTTTCTTCATCAGCTCGTTTTTTTAATATATTGTATTAATGTATTGTTCCTTACTCTGTCCATAACAATTGTAATTTTAAGGAGCAATAAACTTAATTTGAAACCAAGGAACAGTTCATGTGTCTACACAGCATGGGTGTTCCAACATATGTGTGTTTATTAAGTGTTCAGCATTTCTGTTTTTACTTTGAGATATCATTCCAGCGTTTTCATTTTGGACAGTGAATGCCCCGATCTTGCTTGACATTTGGAAGAAGCGGTAGCTAGTGTGTCCATCATTTCTGATGGCGCATGGGGAAGTGCACTTCAGAGTTCTGGGGGTGTGTACTGTTCCACATGATACCACGCGGCTGGATTGTGCACACTTCCAGCACCAGTTAAATACATTGTTATCAAAGTGCGAAATACCAGAAATGAGAATATCATCTTATTAGAAATGTTAACATTTACAGTTTATTTTGTGCTCTGCTGTAGATGTATCACATTTACTCTCACAATGCAGCTGCGAAAAGGGGTATGACAGAATGAAAAATTGCAATTTAAATGTATATTAGAAATTTTGCAATATTTATTCTGAGTTAAACTTTAAATTCGTTTGAATTGAAGAAAGCTATTATTCTAAAGCTTTTTGAAGTCTATTTTGGGAAATATATGTGCCAAAATTATATTTTTCAGAAGGGAGAAAAGTGTGATTTTCCAAGTAATGAAATTCTGTATGCTTTTCTGTTGCTGATAAAATATTTGTGAAGATTTCAAATTTACAGAAGACAGCCTCTTAATGTCATTTGGATTCAAAACATGTCAAAGTATTAAATTATTCATTTAAATTTTGGTGTAAAGCAATTAGATTTGGATATTTGTGATAGCGAAAGCTGCAGCTGTGATTAATTTCACTATGCATGCTAACTGAAGAACCAATATTATTAAAACATTCTAATGGTGTTACACTGTTGGACAGAAGAAAAGCATTTATTCTATGCTATTCTTTCACAATAATTAGAAAATACTTTGGCTGTTGGTTCAAGTTGTTTAATACATTGGAGTAGTTTTTAAAAATGAGTGTGTATAGAACTGTTAAATATCAGTGTCATGTTTTGGTACGAATCAATTGTAGACCAGAGCTTTATTTTTTAAAAAGATACTCTTTTTAGAGTTCCCTATTGGAATTTAAGATAGTTTCTTTTGATCTGATTTCTTTACATCTGGTTGCTGTTTTTATACCTCCTTACAGAATGATTTATTGCTCAAGTAGGTATGTTTTCGAGATTCTGTGGTTTTGCTTTGTCCGACCTAAAACCAGGACAGATTTCTGACAAAACATCAACTATTGTCCTACGTATTGATCTAAGTTAACTAAAATGTCATTCGATGCCTTTTTGGCCTAATCTGTTGTGAAATATTTGCTTTTCATTTGCAGTAATTGAGTTCCTACGTATCTTCAGCTTGCTTCGTAAATAAATGTCTTAAAAAAAACATTTGTGCATCGGTCTATACGCTGAGAGAAAAACATTCTTTATTACCAACTTACATTTGTTCTTTGTATCCATTGTGTTAATGTTTGCACGCTACCCTGTTGGACTTGTGTGAATTCTGATATGGGCTAAATATTGAAAACTGAAGTAGGATAGTTGGAAATCTTTGGCCTTCATGTGTGTTTTATTATGATTTAAAATCAAAATGCATCATTAGGATTATGCAGAACATGTCCTCTAGGAATGTAAAACAACCCTGAATTGCCTGCATATGGCATTGATATAATCTGGTATACTGCTAGCAAATTCTATCGTCTTTATCAAGCCATTATAATAGCACAAACTGTTAAAGTTGCAGTTCATTATTATGAAACAAACTATACAAGAGTGTTCTATTTTCTCATGCTTTGATGGCAAGGTTACCATAAAATGTCCGTCCATTAATTGCCAATTTGAGGCGTTATGGTGTCATCTTCTTTAACTACTGCAGAGCGTGTGGTTACGATATCCCCTGTGATGTTGGGCTTTGAGTTCTGGAACTTGTGAAGATGCCAAAACGGTGATGTATTTGGAATGATTTATGATATAGAGAAGAACTTGCAGGCAATGATGCTTCAAAGTGCTTAATGCCATGTTACTTTGTGTCTCATTGGCATTATCTTGTCTTCCCCAAATGCTATCTCTTCCTCCTGTTTAAGAAAAAAATCTAAATGTATTGTAACAAATGAATTTTGTGAGCCTCAACTAAGAAGCACAAGAACTTCTAAATGGAATGGATTGACTATATATCACTTTGATTGCAAACTGAATGTGATGTTTTATCCAAGAATGCAAATATAAAAGATTGGTGCAACATATGATCACTAAATATTTTATAATAATTTGCCAATTTATTAATATGCTATATATGATCTGGAAATCAAAATTATTCAAATATTTTTGTCCTGAATTAAATAACAAGGATCCATACCGAATTACATAAAATTATTTTAGTTCCTTCATAACAGTTGCAGCACACTGCAGTGGTGCTGCTAGGATAAGCAAACGATCTAACTATTTGGATTAAGTTACTTGCAAACTTTGCATGGGGTTTTATGGATCATATTTGCACATGTACCATTTGTAAACAACTGGGTTGACAAATTAATGAGAACTAAGATGTTGTAAATTAAACAGTGTGTTCTTTTTAAAAAGGAACTTTCCAGATTTCGCTATTTCAAATAGAGGCTGCTTAAGCATTTTTCTAGAGGTACAGAGCTGGGTGAGAGTACTAAATCTGTTTTGCTAAATCTGTTTCAATCTTCCATTTTTGTACAAACGGAACTGCAGATGCTGGTTAATGCACAAAAGGACAAACAGTGCTGGAGTAACTCGCCGGTTCAGGCAGCATCTGTGGAGAATATGGGTAGGTGATGTTGCGGGTCAAGAAGAAGGGTCTCGAACCGATACGTCACTTATCTATGTTTTCTAGGGATGCTGCCTGACCCACTATGTTACAGCACTTAGTGTCTTTTTCTATTCTTTGTTGCTATTTCTTCCTCCAATTTTGCTTTATTGTTGTCGAGTTGTGCTCATTTAGTGATAATTGGCAAGGGTAAGAAAGATTGATTTTTTCTTACTCAAACCTTATTACTGGCCATTGGTTTTTGTTTTATAATTTTAGAGATACAGCGTGGGAACAGGCCCTTTGGTCCATTGAGTCTGCCAACCAGCAATTATCATAGACTAGTTATATTCTACACACTAGGGACAATTTACAGAAGCCAATTAATCCAGAAACCAGCACGTCTTTGAAATGCGGGAGGAAACCGGAGTACCCAGAGGAATCCCATGCGGACACAGGGAGAACGTACAAACACCGTACAGACAGCAACCGTAGTCAGGATCGAATCCGGGTCTCTGGCACTGCAAGACAGCAACTCTACCGTTGTGGCACTCATTTAAATTTTTTTTTTAAAGATTAGATTTGCAGCGTTCATCAGATTCTGAGTACAAACTGATCTACATTGATCAATAACCAGTTACAACTTACAAGCTTTAAATGAATGAATAAGATTCCTTCAAAAAACGATGGTTATTACATGGTAGAAAAGCGAGTTTAAAAAGATTATCCTCGGGAGAAGCCAACTACTTCCTGGAGCTCTGTTGTTAATGAAGATTGATGCAATTTATTCAAATAGATGAAGTACTTTTGAAGTACCTCCATCTTCAGAATATGTCTAATTGCTAAATGTATGCATCCTTAAAATGCTCAATAATTTATGGGATCAGATGTTTTTCAATGAATTGATATATTTAATTACTACACATCTTAATGAACGTACAATATGACCTGAATGAGATCATTGCATTGTTTTCTGCAATACAGAATCGGTTTTATTGCTGGTATAAGATTTTACTGGCAAGCCAATTGTGTGGTTTCAGTATCTCTGAATATTACAGAGTTCCCGTTCATTTGCACTGTCGTCAAGAATGAAATTTAAGGGGCAGTAGTGAACTTTGAAATTATGGTCTTTATTAGAGATGGTCAACGTGAGGCTTGAAAGCTGGATATGGCTCGTTTATGGTTCAAGTGTGCCTCTAACAAGTTGATGGCAAAAGCATTCTTTGGTACTTAATAATTTCATACAAATTGTGGCAGGACAATGATATTCTGCACATATTGGTTCTGGCAAATGTACCTTGGGAAGGAGGGATGTTGGGGATATTAATGTCCAATACATATTGGTTTCTAACCTCACTAAACTGGCCATAAGGTATGGACTGGGCTGAGGTTTCAGAAGGCCACGGTCAGATTATATTCAGTATTGGTGAAAATTCCTGGTGAGCTTCCGATCTCTCAGCAGAATATATTTGTCAAATATATCACAGCTTCATTGTTCAGAAGATTTAACTGTTAATTGTGCTGTTGATTCCATTGGTGACAATGACATAATCTAGACTGCAAGAAAAACTAGTATGAGGAAGGAAACGAAGGTTTAAGGGAATATGGGAGGATAAATTTTCATGTTCATTGTTGATGTCTTCCTGGTATACATGATAATAAATTATTAATTGTACGTTGTACAACATGACTCACTAAGAAGAATACATTTGAAATGCGCAAAGTCAACCAAAAGTTTTCATTTTCATATCCTTCGAGATCGGAATTAAAGAAAGGCAAGGTATTAAAATTATGTTTGAACAGCCAACAGACATTCATTTCTGCTATCGGCAAGGAAGCTGACAGAACACCTGAAGGTAGTTTTCTTTTTTGAATGAATGAATAAGTTTATTGGCCAAGTATTCACATACAAGGAATTTGCCTTGGTGCTCTGCCCGCAAGTGACAGTTAGGAATGACACATAAAACACTAAAACATTATCGATTAAACATGTGAATTAAACAAAATACCAGAGCAAAAGGAGGCTACAGATTTTTGGTTATTGAGTAGAGCTGCTAATCGTGGAAAAAAACGTTATGTCTGGCTGTGACAGCTTTGACAGCCCAGAGTCACCTTCCAGAGGGAAGTGATTCAACGAGTTTGTGGCCAGGGTGAGAGGTGTCAGAGATGATCTTACCCACTCGCTTCCTGGCTCCTGCAGTGTACAGTTTGTCAATGGAGGGAAGGTTGCAGCCAATGACCTCAGCTGATCGGACAATTCGCTGCAGCCTCCGAATGTCGTGCTTGGTAGCTGAGCCAAACCAGACCATGATGGAGAAGGTGAGGACAGACTCTACGATGGCCGTATAGAATTGGACCATCATTGCCTGTGGCAAATTGTGCTTCCTCAGCTGCCGCAGGAGGTACATCCTCTTTTGTGCCTTTTTGACTGGAGTCGATGGTGGCCTCCAATTTAAGGTCATTGGAGATGATAGTTCCCAGGAACTTAAAAGATTCCACAGATATGACTGGTGTTGTTGATGGTGAGTGTGGGGAGGGGAGCTCTCCTAAAGTCTACAATCAATTCCACTGTCTTAAGAGCATTGAGATCCAGGTTGTTGCGATGGCACCAGGACGCCAGCTGTGTCATTTCCTGTCTGTAGGCAGATTCGGGAAGTATCATTCATCCTGAATATCCAAACTCTGAGAATGCAGGAGGATGTAGCAGAAGTAGCTACAATTTTAGATGTAAATAACACAGCACTAAACTTCATTAACTAATTAAACAAATTCCACTTTCCAAAAGACTTATGACTGGGGCAGAGACTCAAGGCTCAAATTTGTGCAACACTAGGCATTTAGTGATTTTCTATAATTTTAGAAGGTTAGAATGTCAGCAATTTAAAAAGGGTAGGATCAAAAATTGTGTGTGACTTGCAGCATTTGAATTTGAATATTATCATACGCGTCTCCAAAGGCTGGCCAGGTTTGCCACTCCTCGTCATTGCTAAAGTGTCTGTCACATCCCACTATCTAAATTCACACGAATTGTAACCACATGGTACCAAAGAGCTGCAGATATTTGAAGAGCTTTTAACATCATGAGAAAAACGAGGCACAGTACCGGAATGTGTGGACCCACGGTTTCCTGATGCTGAAGGACTTGATGGAGGAGATGGGGAGGAAAAGAAGCCCTACGTCTATACACTCAGAACGCAGTAGGAAGTGATAGCAGTGGTGGACTATCCCATTAATCAAGTTCAGCTTCCCAGGAGGTTGAAGCTATTTGCCACAAGGAATTCAACAGTGATAAATGATCAAGGTAAGTGAATGCACCCTTAAAAATGCAGCCAGATTATCAAGCTGCTCAATGTTTCACATCATTCACTTTTAAAAAATGTTAACCTAATTATTTCTATATGACATTCTTATTCTCGATCTCACCCCCCCACATATTGCACTGCTGTCAGGTACTCTACAGTTTGAATGCACTCCCTGCTCTTCACCTATGAATGCCACGTCATTCAAATACATGTGAAAGATGCACATCTGAAATGTGCACAGATCTGATTCCCCTATCTATGGAAGGTGATACTCTCCTCGTGTATCAGTTGGTATTGTCATCTCATTGGATTTAGAGCAAGATCAACACCGGTGATTTGCAGAAGATTAGTCATGCAGTACAAGTGACTCTGAGCCAAGAGAAGAAGTAAATGTTCTCTACTTGGAGAGGTTGTCTGCAGGTTCGGTAAGAGATGTCAAATGAAGACTTCAGTGGAGCAGCCCAACAAAAACGGTTGGGTGTACTTAACAAAGGTCTTGGTCATAGAGTGATACAGTGTGGAAACAGGCCCTTCGGCCCAACTCGCCCACACCGGCCAACAATGGTGAATTAATAAATCTCCCAGAAAGCCTGCCTCTGATTACCGTGGAGTAAGAAGGAATCCAACATCAACGTTGAAGAGCTTGGCGCCATTATTTTTTACTGTGGAAGTTGTGAATAAGTGCAATAGCACCAGAGGTTTGAATCATCTGATAGGTAATGTCTCAGCTTGAAGGGGGAAGATGCCCAATGTCCAGGTGCTTCCATTGCTTCGGGTCAGTTTATCAAAACTGGGTACTACGTACACAAAAGCTTACTGGATATCACAGCAGTCGAATATGTTACTAAAATTGCTGGAATACCATTCCAGAAAAACAGTGATGGAGCATCTCTTGCAGTATGCCAGCATTTGTGATTCCATCACTGCTTTTACAGCAATTCTTCTCCGGTCAACAGCTAGCCCACTCATTGGCTGTTGTCCAAGCTGAGAGCGCAATTTGAGGCCTGGTATTCTAACTCCAGAATAACGTCCAACAAGGTCACTGCTGTCTCCGCCATTGTAAGTCATTATACTTCCACCAGTCTACTAAAACTAATGGCAAAAAGCACTAGAAAGGAGGCAATGCATGGCAAAATATAAAAATAATATGTTTGTATTTGGCATTCTTTAAGACAAGATTTGGAATGTTATGTTTTTAAAGATGATATTTTGAGAAAACACACTGATCAGTAACAAAAGGTAAGAAGGGGACTTCGATGGAGGGGAGAATTGGGTGACATTTATTGGATGAACTAACCACAGGCAGCCCAGGCCAAAAAGGGCTGTCTTTATGACCTATTTTCTGTTCCTCCTACCCAACCTCTTGCTGTATGTCTTTTGACAAGGATTGAGTCTTCACTGTGCTAAGATTGTACAACATATACCACACCACTTTATTTTTTACACCTGCTCTATAAGGATGTCCCAGATCTATCCATTTAGCAGAGTGTTTTGAGGGCAGGAATGATTTGCTCTACTATAATGAGCATTACAACAGAGCATATATTATCACAGGATGATCACATGTGTGGGTTATGCACCTGAATCAAAGGCGATGTTATCAGCAGGGAGTTGATGCCATTTAGCTTATTGTAGCATGGATGCCACAGTGTACTAGGGCATAATGGATGCATTGTGGTTACTGCCAGGACATAAAGTATTAATCTGCTTGAAATACAGTATACATCCACACTATCTTGTCCCTAGATGGAGTGAAATCACTTCTATATGTGGTATATATTGAGTTGAGCGAATATGCTTCAGACATTCACATCCCTGTGTAGTTGCTGTCTTGTAAATCACAATGGAATTTATTAAATTAATTTAATTAATTCTCTAAACTATTGGATTGTGTCGCCTACAATATCTCTTGTGCAATGATGGTTAATGAACTGCTGCATTTTAATAATACCTTCTATTCTAGATTGAAAGGTGTGGATGTGTTAGAAAAGAATTACTTCCTTGGTGGTCTTTGCTGTCACTGGCAGAGAGTTTCATGTCTCTGAAACTTGTTACTAAGTAGGTGAGGTCATTCTCAACCCTATATGTCCCGTGCACTGTTCTTGAGCTTCAGGTAGGAGAGTTATTCCCCCTGAACACCGCGGGTGGATATATGACATACTAAACTGCAGACGTTACTGCAAAGAACAGCATTTAATGATCATCTTTAATATTCACATCTGCATTACTGGAAACAAAATCTTCATTTACTTACAGGATCAATGAAACCACAGTGGGAATATTGTGATCGGGTGTGATTTTCTCTGCTTAAAAAGATAAACTTGCAAAGATTTCCCAGATTGATTCTTGAAATGGCAGGTTTATTACATGAGGAGACAGTACACAGACCAAGCCTATACTTTCCTGAGTTTAGAAAAATGAGGCCAAATTTTACCCACTGTGTACATTTAAGAAAAAGCCTAATTTTCTTAGGTGGTAAGGGAATCAAGCGATACGAGGTGCAAGAACATGACATTAAGATTAAAGCTCTGCCATGATGTTGATGTGTGAAAGAGCAGGCAAATCATAGAATGGGGACGATACAAAAGAGGTGACTCGTGCTACATGGGTTCTCCTAATAGAACAACTTTCTAGTTCTATCCACCATGCATTTTACCATTGCCTTACAAAATTTTCTCCATCATATATTTATTCAATTCTTTCTTGGCCACAATGTAACCTGCTTCCACTTTTAGTGCACACAACGCCTTTCAGATTACAACACAATTCACATCATGACATTTTTATTACGTTTTTTTATACCTGTGATCTCTCGTCTTCAACTACTCACCAAAGGGAGCAACCCTCCAAATTCATCTATCCTGGCCTATCAATATATTTTCTATCAAATCTCCCCACTGCTTTCTCTTTTACAGAAGTAGTTTCAGCCTCCCTTAACTATCCTTATTATCGTCCCGCATCCTAGGGTTGGAATAACATGCCTGCTCTATATTCTCTGCATCTATTGTTAAATGTCTAGAAATGTGCCCACTTAATTAACTGTTCTCTCAACTTGCCCTGCTACCTCCAACAGTTTGTGCACTCATACTCTAGGTCATTCTGCTCTGCCTATTTTTCAGAACAATATCCTTTATTCCATATTGTCCCACCTCTTTTTCCCTACAGAATGCATTGCCTCTCATATCGCCACAATATTCTACTCTTGAGGGGTGTTGCAGGAGGAGATAACTGAATTCGCGTTGGACGTTTAGAATGTACATTTCCACATCAGTAGAATCCCATATAAAAATAATTTATCATCTTGAAAATGATATGGGCACAAAACAAGATTTAATAGTATATTGGTCTGATTCAAAATACAGTTGTGTGTTTAGAGTGTAATTAGCTAAAACGAAACAATGGTAAATGTACCTGCAGCCCTAATAGTTTGTGACATAATGTAATGTCACTAATTATTTCTACCCTGCATACTTAGGACTCTACGACCTGATTACATGATGCGTGATTGTCTGACTGCACATGTAATAAGTAGCTTTTGTTTAGTAATAGAGAACTTCTGTCTCTGTTTTTCCTCATTGAAAATGCATCGTCTTCAAAATAAAATCTCCAAGCCACTAGCAACAAGTTAAAAGTGCAAAGGAGAGTTTCTAATTGCCACTCTAGTCATTTGCCAGATCTAGCTCGGCCCTCAGTGATTTTTAGCAGCTACTTTAAAAATTCCAAAGATTGCCTCCGAGCAAGTAAGAACAGAATATATTCATCCCACAAAATGCATGGTTTACATTGACACTTGTAGCCTGAACAACATTCCTTGATTTGTATGGTTCAGTTCAGTTGGTCCCATGGTAAACTAAACAAGCTCTGAAGAGAGGAAGTGTTTATTTTGAAACCAGTCATAAGGTACATATCAAAATATAAGGTTCAAACATCAATAATATTTAACAAAGATTCGTAATCTCAGGAGATTTGTAATCTGCTGGTGCTAGATCTGCGGTGTTTCGGACTGGCTATGCAGTGCCATACAAGAAGTCCACGTACGATCTCCAGAGGGCCACCCAGAGCACGAAGAGATGGTAAGCTGGAGTCGCAGACAGACCTTCAACATCTGTGGCAGGGTTTGCAAGCTGTCACCTCCAACAAATTGAAACCGTAGCATTAGTGGCAATGCACATCTTCCAGATGAGCTCATGCCTTGAAAGGGAGAATAATAACACAGGTACCAAACCCCAGAACCCCTGCCGAGCCTGTGAACTCAGTTTCTGAGTCGATGACAGAACATCCTGCAGGAGAGTGCAACCATGTAAAGCTTCCAGCCCAGATGACTACTGACCCAGCGCATGAATATAATCACAAAGAAGGTTTAAAGAGATTCAGCATATCACCAAATACTCTAATAAACCACTGCAGAAAGTATCCTGACTGGTTGAATAATGGCTTGGCACTAACTCCAATGCACAGGAATCCAAGAGACTGCAGAGAGTTGTGGGCTCAGCCCAGTCCATCACGAGCACAGCCATCCCCCCACCAAAAGCATCAACGTGAAACCCTGCTTCAAGAAGGCGTCATTTATCATCAATGATCCCCACCATCCTCCGTTCTCGTTACCATCGGGCAGAAGATACAGAAGCCTGAGGTCCCATACCACCAGATTAAGGAACAGGTATATTCCTACAACTATCGGGTTCTTGAGCCAACCTAATCCTACCTTGGCAATGGAACATAGTGGACCACATCTTGCGCCACCCTGGATGAGTTTTTTGTTTGTGTATTTTTGCACAAATATCTTGTTTTTTCAACATTTTTTTTATTTGCCTTGTATAATTTATGTTTTTGTGTGTTGTCTCAGTTTTTGGTCCTATGATGCTGCTGCAAGCAGGTTTTTCAATATACCTGTACCTTATTGTACTTGTACATATGACGATAAACTCAATTTGACTTGAAAATAACATGTGGGCCTGTGATATGGACAATTGGCTATTGCCAGCTTCACATGTCCCTTGCAGCTATGACATTCTCTGAAAGTACGGTGATAATAACTGCTCAAGTAATACCTTAAAGATAATGTTGTCCTGGTTGCAGACCACATGGCTAGTCTTTTATTCAGGTAGATAAAACACATTAAGTGGTGAACTAGAAATGTTTAAATTCATGAATGCTGTAATTGATAAATGCAATACTTTGCGACTCCTCTTGAACATCAAGTGGTATTTGAATTTTTGGAGCTGGGGAAAAAATATGATTGAAATAAATTGGGAAACAGCCCTCGAGTTTTGATCACTATGATTACGCCTAAGAAATATTGTGCTTTGCAAAAAATTGTTACAGATTTTAAAGATGCCTATTATTTCCAGATTACTAACTGTTGTCAACATGTACACTCTTGCCATTCACTAGGCTTTCTTATTTTATTTTAGATCAAGCCAATGCCACTCTTTATTGCTCTTCATTAGAATGTTGGCCTCGGAATTGGATTCTAGGGCATTGTTTCAATCTTTGTTACTATATATTACTAGTGATCAAAATTATTGTAAATGTATTCCAGAGAGAGAGAGAGTTAGATATTACTCTTAGGGCTAACGGAATCAAGTGATATGGGGTGAAAGCAGGAACGGGGTACTGATTTTGGATGATCAGCCATGATCATATTGAATGGCGGTGCTGGTTCGAAGGGCCAAATGGCCTACTTCTGCACCTTATGTTAAATTGCTATTAAACCATGTCTCCCACTAAGTGTTAAATTGAGTCTCAAATCACACACCAGAAGATTCATGTTCAGATTTGTTTATTGTCATATAGACCAAAGTGCCATGAAATTTCTTGTTGGCATGAAGCTCATAGAGTGAAAAGTATACAGTTATGGTCCATACAACAATAAATATAACAAAGAATGCAACAAGCAGACTACTGCAGAGATTGTATTGTAAGCTGAAGTATACAATGAATGAAATACCAAAATGCAATAATTGAATGATGTGGAGTTAAGAGTAAGAGTACCTGGGAGCACCTCCAGGAATGGGGTCTGAAAGAGGTGATTGGTTCAGGAGTCTGATAGCTGTGGGGAAGAAGCTGTTCTTAAGATGGAGGTCTGGGCTTTCAATATCCCATATCTTCTCCCAGAAGGCAGTGGAGGGAATTGGAAAAGGGTGGTATGCATCGATGACCATACTTGCAGCCTTCCTGATGCAACGTACCATGAAGATAGATTTGATGGATGTGATGAGCCTGTGATGAACTGGATAGTGTTCACCACTCTCTGCAGGTTCAGAGACCACTTGCCATGCCAGATTGAGATGTATCCCATCAGAATACTGTGTACAGCACATCTATAGAAGTTTTAGAGAGAATCCTCGTGGACATGCCGAATCGTCTCGGAAGCCCAAGAAAATAAATACGCTAATGGATTTTGTTGATCACCTCATCAGTGTGAAGAGGCCATGTTAGGTTGCTGGTGATATGGATGCCCGGGAACTTGAAACTGTCAACCATGCCTGCAGCAGCTTTGTGGTTGAGGGCAAATTTGTATTCACCTCTCCGCTTCCTTGGGTCAACGACCCACTCTTTCATCTTGCCTACATTAAGGTCGAGACATCATGATGCCAGGTACTCTTTCCTGTACTCAATCTCATCATTGTTATTGATCCTACCATCAATGGATGTATCATCAGTGAACCTAAAGATAGAGTTGGTGCTCTATTTGGCCATTCAGTCATGGGTGTTCACGGAGTAGAGCAGGAGACTTGACTACCCTGAGGAGCACCAGTGTTGAGGGTCAGGGTGGAGGAAATAGGAATTGAGTAGGCCTTGACCGGCAAAGAGTGCAAGTGCTCAGCGCAATAGTCTACGTTTGGTCTCGTCGATGTAGAGGAGGCCACATTGAAAACACCAAATGCAGCAGATGAGGTTTGAAGAGGTGCATATGAACCTCTGTCTCACCTGGAAGAGCTGCTGGTTCGAAGTGGAAGAGGAGGTGTAGGAACAGATGTTACTTCTGTAGTTGTAGGGGAAAGTACCTGGTGAGAGGGTTATTTGATTTCCTGTTTGTGAATCATTCTGGCTCCCTATCTCATACCAAGCTTTAGGGCCTGTCCCACATTCATGACCTAATTCACGACCTCTGCCGAGTTTGCCCTTGACTCATACTCGCAGCATGGTGGTCATGAGGTCGTAGGTAGGTCGTGATGCTAGTCGTAGGTACTCATGGCATCAAGTAGGTCGGGGCGTTTTTCTTGCCAGATGAAAAATGTCCACGAGTGAAAAAGGTCGTGAATTAGGTTGTGAAAGTGGGACAGGCCCTTTTCGGTCCTGTGCCTCCTCCATTTCCAGAGTGAGGCCTCACATAAACTGGAGGAACAACACCTCATATTACACTTGGGTAGCTTACAGCCCAACTGTATGAATATTGAATTCTCCATTTTCAAGTGGGTGGGAATTAAATGTGACATCTCCAAGTTTGTGGATGACACAAAGCTGGGTGGCAGTGTGAGCTGCAATGAAGATGCTATGAGGCTGCAGGGTGATTTGGATAGGTTTGGTGAGTGGGCAGATGTATGGCAGATGCAGTATATGGATAAATGTGAGGTTATCCACTTTGGAAGCAAGAACAGGAAGGCCGATTATTATCTGAATGGTGTCAGATTAGAAAAAGGGATGCAACGAGACCTGGTGTGCTTGTACATCAGTCACTGAAAGTAAGCATGCTGGTACAGCAGGCATGTTGGCCTTCATCACGAAAGGGTTTGAGTTTAGGAGCAAGTAGGATCAAATCTACTTAACCTTATCCACAGCCTCGAGGATATAAAGTGTTGGATGGCCCAGAACTTCCTTCAACTAAACGAGAGTAAGTCTGAGGTCATCCTTCTCGGCCCCTCGGACTCAATCAAAACGATAGCAGGCAGCCTTGGAAGCCTTACCCCATTACTCAAACCTCACGTCAAAAACCTTGCCGTGATATTTGACTCAGCATTGAAATTTAACAAACAAGTCAATGCCGTGGTAAAAGCTAGCTTCTTCCAGCTTCGGACGATAGCTAAAATAAAACAATTCCTCCAGTTTGATGACCTCGAAAAATTCATCCACACATTTATCTCCTCCCGCCTCGATTACTGCAACTCCCTTTACACTGGCATCAGCCAATCTTACCTGTTCCACCTGCAACTGGTCCAAAACGCCGCAGCGAGACTCCTGACGGGCACCCGAAAAAGGGACCACATCACCCCGATTCTGGCTTCTCTCCACTGGCTCCCTGTGCGGTTCTGAATACATTTCAAGATCCTTCTTTATGTTTACAAAGCCCTTAACAGGCTTGCCCCCACCTACATCAAAAGTCTGCTTACCCACCACACCACCTCCAGGTCCCTCAGATCGGCGGACTTGGGGTTACTGACCATCCCGCGATCTAGGCATAAGCTCAGGGGCGACCGCGCCTTTGCGGTTGCAGCTCCTAGACTGTGGAACAGCATCCCATTCCCATCAGAACTGCCCCCTCCATCGACTCTTAAGTCGAGACTTAAAACTCATCTTTACTCTCAAGCCTTTCTTGACATCCTCTGAGGGAGGGCTATATGTATGTATTTATGTTTGTACTTAATCTATGAACCACTGTTGTATAACGTTAGTACCTACACCAATGTAAAGCACTTTGGTCAACAAGAGTTGTTTTTTAAATGTGCTATAGAAATAAAAGTGACTTGACTTCTACTGCTGTTGTACAGGGCCCATGGTGAGACCGCACCTGGAGTATTGTGTGCAATTTTGGTCTCCGAATTTGAGGAACATTATTGCTATTTAGGGCGTGCAGTGTAGGTTCACCAGGTTAATTCCCAGGATGGCGGGACTGACATATGATGAAAGAATGGGTTGACTGGGCTTGTATTCACTGGAATTTAGAAGTGTGAGAGGGGATCTTACAGAAGCATATAAAATTCTTGAAGGATTGGACAGGCTAGATGCAGGAAAAATGTTCCCGATGTTGCGGGAGTTCAGAACCAGGGGTCACAGTTTAAGAATAGGGGGTAGGCCATTTAGGACTTAGTTGATAGATGATCAGCCATGAACCTCTAAAGGGCCGAATGGCTTACCCCTGCACCTATTTTTCTATGTTTCTATCTCCTCCACCCCAGCCCAGTGTGCACCCATTTCTCCCACCCTTCTCCCAGTCACCCTATTTCTTTCCCTTACCTCCTGCACAGCTCCTTTCCCGAGTTCCCCATTTCCCTTTTATCTCCCCTCTTTCCACCCATTTTCTTCTTTCTAGGATTACATTTCACTCCTCTTCTTTCCTTATTTCACACCAATTTGTCGCCTTTCACCAGCCATCTGTCAGTAATCTCCCCCCCCCCCCCCTTACCTATATTCATCTAAGACTGTCAACTGTCCATTCAGAAATGTCTGTCTGTTCCCTCCACAGATGCTGCCTGGCCTGTTGAGTTCCTCCAGTACTATGTCTTTTCGCTACTCATAACTATGTCTCATAGCTACTCATAACTTCAGTACATTCAAGACTCCTGCTTCAGCACTCAAGCAAATCCAGGGTCAAAGGAATTATAGTTATTCCTTCAAGGAATCCTTGATTTTTGCAGATTTGTAGAAGATTGAATTGGACGGGACTTAGTTGAGTTAGTTTAGGCTGAATTGCAAGTATCTTTTGGATATGTGTTAAAGGCTAAGGTGCACGTTGACTATTTTGCCTTGTAGTCTAAATAAACTTCCAGCATGGCAGGCAAAAGGGAGAAAGGATATGGAAACACAGCCTTTTCCTCTTCCAGGAGCAATACTGTTATTGAAAGCGAAACACAAAGTGATGGAGGAAACTCAGTAGGTCAGGCAACATGCGTGGAGGGAATGAACAGGTGAGATTCCAGGTCAGGATTCTTCTTCAATCTGGGGGAGAAAGTTTAAAAAGAGAGTGGGGGGAGGGGTGTTGTTGATTAACAGAAGGGTAAGTGACACAATCTAGAGGTGAAAAAGATAAAAGGATGTCAGATAAGGAGTAAATAGGAGGAATGAAATGTACAGCCACGGATGGATGGGTGGATAGGGGGGGGGGGGTAAAAGGGAAATAACAATTTAATAATAAGGGGTAGGCCATTTAGGATTGAGATGAGGAAAAACTTTTTCACCCAAAGAGTTGCAGATCTGGAATTCTCTGCCACAGAAGGCAGTGGAGGCCAATTCACTGGACGTTTTCAAGAGAGAGATAGATATAGCTGTTCGGGCTAACGGAATCAAGGGATATGGGGAGAAAGCAGGATTTTGGATCATCAGCCATAATCATATTGAATGGCGGTGCTGGCTCAAAGGATCGAATAGCCGAATACTCCTGCACCTATTTTCTATGTTTCTATGAAATGGGGCCTTGGGGATGGGAAACGAGTGTACGAAGGAGGGGAAAGGGGTAAGGACTGTGTGTGTGTGGGGGAGGGGGTCGGGACCCTCATTCAAATCCCAAAACAAACTCAAAATTTACACAAAACATTTGTTGCTATTAAATTATTGTGTCCAAATTTGGGCACTCATGTTCAGAAACAATGTCAAGGCCATCAAAGGGAACATAAAAGGAAGACAATAACATTTATGACGTTAGAAGAAGTTAGAGAAGGCGATACTTTTATTACCAGAAGGTTAACTAGTCTTAAACAATTACTAAATGTCAAGCTTTGGGAAATTAAGAAATCTAATCTCCACTGAATATTTAAGAATATTGCCAAAAGAGCAAAGGGACGTTCATCAGAGAAAGTTTCCAATGTGCAGGGATATAGCAAGAACCAAAAATGGAGTCTGAAACTCTGATTAGCTTTTCAAAAGAAGTGGATAAGTATATAAGCAGAAAATATTAGAAGAACGAAGAATGTCCCATGTAAAATTATTTGCTTTTCTCATGTGTTTCTCGTCAGTTAACCTCAGTTTTACAGAAATGTATCTTGTGAGGCCTACTGGCATCCTGTGGAAAAAGAAACCAAATGCTCCTGATATGTTGTGTGAAAAATGACCCTAAAAGACCCACCAATCCATCCCGTCCATTGTGTATATAATGTGGTTATCTTGAATATCACAATAAATATTCTCCACTCAGAGCAAATGTAAAATCTTTGTGAAGAAGCAGATGTAAACCCAAACCAGCTTGAGGGGAATAAAAATATCCCTTCCTGGCACACGGACAATTAAATTAGTTCAGAAAACAGATTTAGGTTGGACATGCATCTCCTGTAGTAAGTGATCCCTGGAAATACATCCTGCTCCATTAATTAGTCCTACTGATGATTCATGGTAGTTGTGAAAATGTTTTTGTTTTTTTAATATTGCGCTATTTTGGATGAACCTGGAACAACAGTAAAAGGGAGATACCAATAGAGAAATATTTATTTTAAAATCACTCAAAATTTTGTCCTCTAATTAATAAATCGTTTCAAGAAAAATTTATAAATTGTCACAGCATTTAACAATTTGTCTTTTTAGATGATGCAGAGTTAATGGATGGACATCATACGATTACAAAGAGATGGAAAATGAATACAGAGGTAGGTGATCCCAGAACAAGATGCTGAAAGTGAATGAAATTTAAAACGGGGCTTTACTTTCCTTTACTCTTGAAGTGGTGTCATTTTCTGTCGCCAGATAAAAGTAGGGAACTGGTTAAGTGCACATTATCTGAAGGAAATATTCCAATGCACGCAATAATCAAAGCTGGCACGTAACTGTGTTGAATGTATTAATGAGTTAACACCAAAATAAATTAATCATTTGGAACACTTCTGTTTGTAAGAAATAAATTATTTCTGAACGCCTACAGAGTTTTGGGCTCCAAATGGAAGAGAGATAGATAATCGAGTACTCAGCCAGTCCTGAATTCCCAATGTAACAGCAAGATAAGTCCAGGGAAACCAGGTAACAAGTTCCCACCATCCTCCTGTGCCCATCTCTCTATTTAGATGTCCAACAGTCTCAGTTGTTTTATGAGCAGTCTATTTTGTTCCATTCTTCAAAATGCCGAAGTGTAATATGAACGTGAGTCTGAACAAGGGTCCCGATTCGAAATATCGCCTATCCATGTCCTCCCGAGATGCCGCCTGACCATGCTGAGTTACTCCAGCACTTTAGGTTCAGTGCAACATGAAATGGGTGGCCGCAAGAAAACATAATAAGGTGAGAATCATGCAAGCCTGTTGTTGCAGGACATGCTAAATACCAAAAAGTTGCGTTTGATGGCGAAATGCATTAAAACACCAAATATCCATGGAAGGGAATTCTTCTTTCGTGTGGCATGCACAGCATAAAGTTGTTGAACAACTTGTTCTATTTGATCTTCCGTTTGTGCACGTCGAGTTGATTGCATTAGTCGAAACAGGGCAGACCACATAAAATGAAGTAATACGAGATATCAATGTTCCCTCCCTGCTCATCCGCTATCCCGAGATCCTGCTCATGGATACAACAATGTTGGTTGTTCACATTCAGGAAGATTATTGACTGCGTAAATAAGAGTGAATAATCAATCCTTTTGCTCTAGTCGAGGGAATGATATAAAATGCAGAAATGCAGAATAATATGGATTTTATTGGCAGTGAAAATTAATTACTTGATACACTTTGATGTTGGTGCCCAATAAGCACCCTGCTTAATCAAGATCCAACCTGCAACATTCACGAATCTTAGCAGTCCTTTATTGTCCTTGTTACAGACAATACCTTGGAGAGAATAGAAACATGCAATCATTGATTCAGTAAATGTTTCTCTGTGGCTAACTAAATACCTATGCTTTCTTTATAAACCTGCAATCATTTGTGAATTAGATGTGAACCCAGATGTATTCATGAGCCAATATTGAAGTTGCCAGTCTGCAGAAGAACAAAATATTGTGCCCAAAGCTGGACGGTCGTTCCTTATTCCTACCTTCCTTTCCAAGTGATCCATTGTTCTCTGTAACATATGAAAACATGGGCTACTGACTTATGTATATTTTTATTTCTGAAATATCACCTGCCTATAAACATTCTAAATTCAGATTCATTTTTCACATGTGTTAAATTTAGATTTAAGAAAATATACTTTGGAAAATTAACTGTAATTGGAATTGATTCTGTGTTTTGCAATGTGAAATAAAAAACATTCTGGAAAATGCATTATTTTTTTTTGTCTCTGCTGTTATATTTTATGATATCTCAATAATCGAAGAATACCATTCGAAGTAACTGACAGCCGTCATTAGCACCCACGAACTCTGTGCTAGATTTACAGGTAATAATCTTGTGAAATTAGGCATGTTTCGGAGTCTACGTGGGTTACCCACAGGAAAGAAATAAAGATAGGTAGTTTTCAATATTGTCAGTGTTCTGTAAAATTCTTGCAGCAGTGCACTGCCACCTTGAGGACATGGGAGTATTTCAGTAAAATTGAAGTGATTCGAGTTTTATTGCCTTTATTGTTATAACATGTGGCTGGAACGTACGTAAATTGGTAGGAAAATGGCACTCATCATTTTAAATTATGCGACCACCAACCCACTAGAACTGCTGAGGCTGATGCTTTCAAAAAATCTGAAGAAGGGTCTCGACCCGAAACATCACTCATTCCTTCTCTCCTGAGATGCTGCCTGACACGTTGAGTTACTCCAGCATTTCGTGTCTGCCTTTCAAAGAAGAAACTCCTTTTAAAATTCTCTTGAGAGCAGCTTTTCGGAGAACTCTGTGAGTGGTACTGGAGTCAATTATTAGAGATGTTATAGCAGCACATTTGGAAAGCAGTGACGAGATTGGTCAAAGCCAGCATAGATTTATGAAGGAGAAATCATGCTTGACTAATCTTTTGGAATTTTTTGAGGATGTAACAAGTAGAATTTGATAAGGGAGAGCCAGTGGATGTGGTGTATCTGAACTTTCAAAACACCTTTGACAAGGTCCCACACAAGAGATTAGTGTGCAAAATTAGAGCACATGGTATTGGGTGTAGGGTCTTGACATGGATAGAGAACTGGTTGGCAGACAGGAAGCAAAGAGTAGGAATTAATGGGTCCTTTTCAGAATGGCAAGCAGTGACTTATGGGGTCCCACAAGGCACAGTGCTGAGACCTCGTTGTTTACGATATATATTAATGATTTAGACGAGAGAATTAAATGTAACATCTCTAAGTTTGCCGATGATCAGCCGATTCGGAACTCCAGGCCGCTGAGCGTGTTCTTCCGACGCCAGAGCTCCGATCATCCCGGCGAGAGGGCCTGAAACATCGGGCCGCCATTGCGGCGACTGCAGAGGCCTCAATAGGCCTCGACCACGGGTGAACAAGAGGAAGAGGACTGAACTTTGTTGCCTTCCCTCACAGTGGGAAACGTTGATTCCGCTGTGGGGGATGTTTATGTTAAATTCTATAGTGTTGTGTTTATTTTATTTATGTGGCTGCATGGTAACTCAAATTTCACTGCACCAATTGGTGTATGTGACAATAAATGTAACTTGAACAACACAAAGCTGGGTGGCAGTGTGAGCTGCGAGGAGGATGCTATGACGCTGCAGGGTGACTTGGATAGGTTAGGTGAGTGGGCAGAAGCAAGCAGTATAATGTGGATAAATGTGAGGTTATCCACTTTGGTGGCAAGAACAGGAAGGCAGATTATTTGAATGGTGTCAGATTAGGAGAAGGGGAGGTGCAAAGAGACCTGGGTGTGCTTGTACATCGGTCACTGAAAGTAAGCATGTAGGTACAGCAGGCAGTGAAGAAAGCTAATGGCATGTTGGCCTTCATTGCGAGAGGATTTGAGTTTAGAAACAAGGAGGTTCTACTGCAATTGTACCGGGCCCTGGTGAGACCACACCTGGAGTATTGTGTGCAATTTTGGTCTCCTAATTTGAGGAAGGACATTATTGCTATTGAGGGAGTGAAACTTAAATTCATCAGGTTAATTCCCGGGATGGCGTGACTGGCATATGATGAAAGAATGGTTCGACTGGGCTCATATTCACTGGAATTTAGATGGATGAGAGGGAATCTTATAGAAACATATAAAATTCTTAGAAGATTGAACAGGGTGTATGCAGGAAAAATGTTCCAGATTTTGGGGGAGTCCAGAACCAGGGGACACAGTTAAAGAATATGGGGTAAGGACTGAGATGATGAAAAACTTTTTCACCCAGAGAGTTGGGAATCTGTGGAATTCTCTGCCACAGAAGGCAGTGGAGGCCAATACACTGGATGTTTTCAAGAGAGAGTTAGATTTAGCTCTTAGGGCTAAGGGAATCAAGGGATATGGGGGGAAAAGCTGGAATGGGGTACTGATTTTGGATGATCAGCCATGATCATATTGAATGGCGGTCCTGGCTCGAAGGGCCGGATGGCCTACTTCTGCACCTATTTTCTATGTTTCCAGGAGATAAATGACCTGCCCATCTTTACAGGAAAGAGCTGATGGCCTGCAGAGAACTGAAGAGGAGAAGGAACAAATAGCTTGCCGCAAGCCCAAAGCAGGTTTATGAATAACAAGGGCATTGCAGAGAGCCACATCATTGGATACTGTAAGAAGCTAATTACATTAGTATTTTTAATCCACGGACTAATAAATCAAAGAAAATGAGATAAATGTAGTCTATTGTTGAATCTCTTAAGATCGATTACTAGAAAACTGGAAGTGTTCATGAATATATTGGATTGTCGTAAAAATACAACTAGATCATTCATGTAAGGACACCTGTCAATGCTGCATCTGGTTAAAATGTTACTCCAGTCCACACTTCTGTGGCTTTTTTTAAACTTCCACACCAAAGTTCCCCAACAAGCCACTTGCATCAAAGGTTATCAGGACAACCAGGGCTGGTCAATATCAGGCAATATTGTCATAGGACCACATCACCCTGGCAACACTCGTTTCGCTCCTCCCATCAGGATGAAGGTGGAGGAGCCTGTTTAGATGCCGCCAGCAAGCTTGTTATATTGTTATATTGTCAGTATCTATGACAATTAAACACTCTTGAAAAGGTACCATAATCTTTGCTTTTTGGTTTTTACTGAAGCAAATCAAGATCATAACATCATAAGTTATAGGAGTTGTAAGCCATTCAATCATGGCTGATCTATCTCTCCCTCCTAACCCCATTCTCCTGCCTTCTTACCATAACCTCTGACCCCCATACTAATCAAATGGCAATCCTTGTTTCCCAATGTTATCAGATTTTGTCCTGTTCATAGTTTGATTTTGAAACATACTTAGCAAAAAAATGCGAAAAATATACTTGGATTTGGATCTGATCACGTAATAAAATTGGAATGCGGGAAATATGGTTTATTGTGTCACTGACTATTTGAATTGAAAAATAGAAAATCATGAGGTACAGCTAATTTGTCAAGTAATTGCCTACCAGTTGTCTTGGATCTATGACATTCTGCCAGAGGGCAATGATTCCAGTTTGCAGCAGACCTACTTTGCTACACACTGAGTAATGATATGTTGTTACCAGATTATGCAATTCAAACTGCATTCTATTAATTTATATTTAATCTTTAACTGAATGAAAGAGAATTAGCATTTTTATGAGCCCTTTGACAAGGATATTTAAAATGTGTTTCACAGGCTATTGACTACTCTGTCTTACTGCTCTATTTTGTTTTGTTTATTCCTGACTCTCAATTGTAAAGCGACTTTGAGTCCTGAAAAGCGCTATATAAATAAAATCTATTATTACTATGAGATGCAGCCTGTGTCATATCCTTCTTTGCCACAGAAGGCTGTGGAGGCCAAGTCATTTTTAAGGCAGGATAGATTGATTCTTGATTAGTATGGGTGTCAGGGGTTATGAAGAGAAGGCAAGATAATGTGGTTAGGAGGGAGAGATAGATCAGCCATGATTGAATGGTGGAGCAGACTTGATGGGCCGAATGGCCTAATTCTACTCCTATCACTTATGACCTTATAATATATGGAAAACCAGCAACTAATATTCCTGCAGCAAACCAACTAACAGCAGGAACGTATATGAACAGATCTCAAGGATTTTACATAGGTAGTCACGGTGGCGCAGCGGTACAGTTGCTGCCTTACAGCAAAATTCAGCGCCGGAGACACGGGTTCGACCCCGACTACAGGCGCTGTCTGTACGGAGTTTGTACATTCTCCCCGTGACCTGCGTGGGTTTTCTCCGAGATCATCATCCTCCCACACTCCAAAGATGTACAGGTTTGCAGGTTCACAAAAATGCTGTAGAAACTCAGCGGGTGCAGCAGCATCTATGGAGCGAAGGAAATAGGCAACGTTTCGGGTCGAGACCCTTCTTCAGACTGATAGGGGGTGGGGAGAAGAAAGGAAAAAAGGAAAAATGCGGAGGAGGAGCCCGAGGGCTGGGGGAGGGGAGGAGACAACCAGATGGCTGATGAAGGGGAGGGGACAGCAAGGGCTAGCAGAATTGGGAGAATTCAATGTTCAAGCCCCCAGGATGTAGACTGCCCAAGCGGAATATGAGGTGCATTACCTCCAATTTACGGTGTTGCTCGCTGTGGCCATGGAGGAGACCCAGGACAGAGAGGTTAGATACGGAATGGGAGGGGGAGTTGAAGTACTGAGCCACCGGGAGTTCAGGTTGGTTATTGCGGACCGACCGGAGGTGTTCGGCGAAACGATCGCCAAGCCTCCGCTTGGTCTCACCGATGTAGATCAGCTGGCATCTAGAGCAGCGAATGCAATAGATGAGGTTGGAGGAGATGCAGGTGAACCTCTGTCGCACCTGGAACGACTGCTTGGGTCCTTGAATGGAGTAGAGGGGGGAGGTGAAGGGACAAGTGTTGAATCTCTTGCGGTTGCAAGGGAAAGTACCAGGGGAGGGGGTGGTATGGGAGGGAAGGGAAGAATTGACAAGGGAATTACGGAGGGAGCGGTCTTTGCGGAAGGCAGACATGGGGGGAGATGGGAAGATGTGGCGAGTGGTGGGGTCATGTTGGAGGTGGCGAAACTGACGGAGGATCACTTGTTGTATGTGATGGCTGGTGGGGTGAAAGGTGAGGACTAGGGGGACTCTGCCCTTGTTGTGAGTGGGGGGATGGGGAGAGAGAGCAGTGTTGCGGGGTATGGCAGAGACCCTGGTGCGAGCCTCATCTATGGTGGAGGAGGGGAACCCCCGTTCCCTGAAGAATGAGGACATTTCAGATGCCCTGGTGTGGAACGCCTCATCCTGGGAGCAGATGCGGCATAGACGGAGGAATTGGGAGTGGGGGATGGAGTCCTTACAGGAAGCAGGGTGGGAAGAAGTGTAGTCCAGATAGCCATGGGAGTCGGTAGGTTTGTAGTGGATGTCGGTAACGAGTCTATCACCTGCGATGGAGATAGTGAGGTCAAGGAATGGTAGGGAAGTGTCGGAAATGGTCCAGGTGTATTTGAGTGCCGGATGGAAGTTGGTGGTGAAGCGGATGAAGTTAACACCTCCGGTCGGTCCGCAATAACCAACCTGAACTCCCGGTGGCTCAGCACTTCAACTCCCCCTCCCATTCCGTATCTGACCTCTCTGTCCTGGGTCTCCTCCATGGCCACAGCGAGCAACACCGTAAATTGGAGGAAATGCACCTCATATTCCGCTTGGGCAGTCTACATCCTGGGGGCTTGAACATTGAATTCTCCCAATTCTGCTAGCCCTTGCTGTCCCCTCCCCTTCATCAGCCATCAGGTTGTCTCCTCCCCTCCCCCAGCCCTCGGGCTCCTCCTCCGCCTTTTTCCTTTTTCCTTTCTTCTCCCCACCCCCTATCAGTCTGAAGAAGGGTTTTGGCCCGAAACGTTACCTATTTCCTTCGCTCCATAGATGCTGCTGCACCCGCTGAGTTTCTCCAGCATTTTTGTGTACCTTCGATTTTCCAGCATCTGCAGTTCCTTCTTTAACAGGTTTGCAGGTTAATTGGCTTGATAAATGTAGAAAAGTGTCCAGTATAAAAAATTGTCCAACTTCCAGTATAGTCCCTGGTGGACTCTTCGGAAGGTACAAGGTACATTGTGCTTCATAGACAACCTGTTTACTTCCAGCCATGAAACTTGATTGGTAAGGCTTACAGGGAGAATGCAGGAGAATGGGGTTGAAAGGGAAAGATAGATCGGCCATGAATGAATGGCAGAGCAAACTCAATGGACTGAATGGCCTAATTCTGCTCCTATAACTTATGATCTTATGAAGCTGCAGAGTGTTTGCAATTTATGGACTGCACTGAAGCCCACCACAACTGGCATCTGTGAGAAGATTTCTAGTTCCTTTGCAGGATTATTTTGTTGTGAATGACAAGGAGATAAAGAAGCTATTAACCACAGCAATTGTGGACTGAAAGCACCTTCTCCGTAGCTGAGGCTCTAAGGCGCCGGTCAGGCCGCAATTGGAGCACTGTGAGCAAATTTGGGCCCCATATCTGAGGAAGGATGTGCTGGCTCTGGAAAAGCTCCAGAGGAGGTTTACAAGAATGATTCCAGGGTTGAGTGGGTTAGCATATGATGAGCATTTGACAGCACTGGGCCTGTACTCACTGGAGTTTAGAAGGTTGAGTTGGTACCTCATTGAAACTGAGAGAATAATGAAAGACATAGATAGAGTGGATGTGGAAAGGATGTTTCCACTGGTGGGAGAGTCTAGGACCAAAGGTCATAGTGGGTGCTCTTTTAGAAAGGTGAGGAGGAACTTCTTTAGTCAGAGGGTAGTTAATCTGTGGAACTCATTGCTACAGAGGCTGTGGAGACCAATGGATATTTCTAAGGCAGAGATAGACAAATTCTTGATTAGAACAGGTGTCAAGGGTTATGGGGAAAAGGCAGGAAAATGGGATTAGGAGGCAGAGATCAGCCATGATTGAATGAACAATCGATGGGCCGAATGGCCTAATCTCCTATAACTTGTGAACTTGTAGGATTGCAAGACCTTCACTGAATCCTGGAGATCTTTAGCCTAGTCAAACTTGTGAAGGAGTGATTGGACTGGTATTAAGAACCATGAATCCACACATCATGAGCAGACAAAAGCCCTGTTTAAGCCATGGAGAGAACACACACTTGCACAATCTACCCACTGCTACCCCATCAGGCACCTCCTGCAACATCTTAGCCTCATCAGCCTTCTCAGAATGCACGATATCAAGTTACCCTCATTCCCGAGGCACGGCAGAAGAATAATCTGAAATTAGTGATGTTGGTTAAGAGATAAAGAAGGTCAGAAAAACACTTATTCAAATCATTTAAAGCATTTGTGATATCTCGCTCAGGGCTTTTTTCATTCTATGGTTAGGTATTGGGTAGAACTGGTATAAAAGGGATATGGGTGGGGGCTTGGGGATGGAAGGTGAGTGTACAAAGTGGGGGGTGAGGAGTAGAGTGACTGGGGAGCGGAAGATGGGAGAAATATGTGCGCAGCAGGGTTGGGGCAGAAAGAAAGACAGGGATACAGAGATAATGTTTGAGGTCCTTGTCTTGTCATTAGAACAGCAACAACCTTAGATGTGTTGTGATGTTCAGCAACATGTCCATGCCAACTATGAAACTAACAAAAATGTTTTCATAGTGACAGCAAACTCCACCACCATTATGTTCCATTATCAATGTGAAAAGTAGGGGAGAACAAAGTCCTATAATAATTTTCCATCATTGTGGATCAATCCTTATTATGAAGTGATTATTCCACCAACCTCATTTTCCATCCCTTTTTCAATACCCTCTGACTTCCAATCAGCTAAAAGAGATGTATGTTTGCCTATATTAGACTCTCTTTCGAGCATTTTCACCCACAGTCATACTGGCTCAAGAGCTCGGCTTCGGTCAAATTAGATATGAGGATGCAAACAGTCCGATTTAGACTTGAGAGGTTAAGAAGTTAATGGTCAGAATATACCTGTTTTAACGAAAATCTTACCAATGCAAAGCAGCAGGAAACTGTGGCTAATCTGAAACTAGATGATGGGGAAGTAGTTTTAACATACTCCAAGGTAGTGAGAGTGAGCAGACTTTGAAAGCGATAAAGACTTTTTGGATTGGAAAGGTTTATGGGGCAAGTGTGGGCAAATGAGACTAATTTAGATGGACATCTTATTCGCATGGACAAGTTTGGGCCGAAGGGCCTGTTTCTGTGCTGTGTGACTCTATGACTGCTTTCACGTCTCTATATTTTGGCTCTTTTATCCCAAACAAGCTCATCCTTAAACATTTTATTATAATTTATTTATTTTTTGAATACCTGGAAAGTTTCAACTAATTTGCACAGAACATTCACGATTCTCTAGTAAGCCTTATATGTTTTGTTAGGAAATAGGGGGATTGATGAGGTGGAAATTAAGATAGAATAATTAATTGACCATATGCATCTACTTTTTTGAATGCATAACTTTCATTAATTTGTATCTTCTATTCACTTTTTAATATTTAGTGAGGATATTCTGGCCCTTGAGTAAAACACAATCGCTGGAGGAACTCAGCAGATCAGGCAGCATCTGGGGAGGGAGGGACGATTTCGAGTCAGGACAATTCAATTTGTTTCAAGAAGGGTCTCGACCTAAAGCGTTGCATGTCCATTCCCTTCCCAGATGACCCGATAAACACCTCCAACACTTTGTGTTTTCCTCAAGATTTCATCATCTGCAGTTCCTCGTGTCGCTATACTTTGGCCTTTTATCCTTTGCTGCATGTTTATATTTAAGTAACTTGAAATCTAAGGAATAAAGGCACCTAAGAAAGATTAGAAAGGACCTTGATTAGCCCAGTCTGAAGAAGGGTCTCGACCCGAAACGTCACTCATTCCTTCTCTCTGGGGATGCTGCCTGTCCCGCTGAGTTACTCCAACTTTTTGTGTCTCTCTGAGGACAATACCTAGTTTAATTCCTATTTTTATTAGGAGCTATGTTTCAGAGTGTTTTTTGTACTCACAACATTTGAAGTTTGAAAAAAATATCTTCCACTATGAGATACATTTTTTCTCAATGTTGGAGTTGGACGGCAGTATGTGTGACCTTCGCGAGCAATATGCAATGGAACAAAAACCACACTACTTTACCAGTGTTTCTTCAATTAATCTACCACTACTCGCTCAATGGTTTGCTAATAGCATACCCTTATATAGCGCAAACTGTGGCTTTGACTGCATTGACTGTGATGCTTTCATTTTAATTCTCTCAGGGATATAAATGCAAATCCAACATTTATTGCCCATCCCTAATTCCCTGTGGCAAGGTGGCGTGGAAGGATGTTCCAGAACTGTTGCAATCCATGTGGTGAAGGTACCTCCACTGTGGTATTAGGTAGGGAGTTGCAACCACTGGCGATTTCCATGTCAGAGTAGTGTGTGATAGAGAAGCTGAAAGTAATGGACGGCACTGTGGCGCAGCACTAGAGTTGCTGCCTTACAGCGCTTACAGCACCAGAGACCCGGGTTCGATCCCGACTACGCGTGCTGTCTGTAGAAAGTTTGTATGTTCTCCCCGTGACCATGTGGGTTTTCTCCGAGATCTTCGGTTTTCTCCCACACTCCAAAGACGTACAGGTTTGTAGATTAATTGGCTTGGTGTATGTGTAAATTGTCCCTAGTGTGTGTTGGATAGTGTTAATGTGCAGGGATCACTGGTCGGTGCGGACTCGTTGGGCCAAAGGGCCTGTTTCTGCGCTGTATCTATATTTACTATCTTGGATTGGATGCTTGTTAACCAGGCTGCGTTGTCTGATTGTAGAGACAAGTAACTGCAGTTGCTGGTTTACAAAAAAGGCACAAAGTCCTGGAATAACTCAGCGGGTCAGGCAGCATCCTTTAGAAAGGGGATGAGGAGGAATTTCTTTAGTCAGTGGGTGGTGAAACTGTGGAAATCATTGCCATAACAGCTGTGGAGGCCAAGTCATAGGGTATTTTTAAAGTGGAGATTCCTGATTTGTAAGTGTGTCAAGGGTAATGGGGAGAAGGCAGGAGAATGGGGTTGAGAGGGAAGGATGAATCAGCCATGATTGAATGGTGGAGTAGACTCGAAGGACCGAATGGCCTAATTCTGCTCCTATGACTGACTTATGATTCTGGAGTCTGGATGCTCAATCTATTGAGAGCTGTTGAACTGTATTCGCTCAGACAAGTGAAGAGTCACACTTCTCTCTTTTGTCTTGTAGGCTCTATAGAGACTCTGGGAATCATAAAGTGAGTCACTTGCCAAAGAATCCCAAGTCTCTGACCTGTTCTTGTAACCACAGTGTTTGCATGCTTTGATATTTGTAAGCCTCACGGTGGCTTGATTTTCACTAATAAATGTCAAGGGCAGGTGATTATCTAAATATGGTGGTTTTTGTCACCTTAGATGTTATAAGTATAGTCATATTTCACATTAAGCTTAATTCAGATCCTACAAGATGTATAAAGAAACATTCATGTCATAAGTTATAGGAACAGAATTAGGCCATTCGGCCCATCGGGTCTACTCCGCCATTCAATCATGGCTGATCTATCTCTCCCACCCTAACCCCAACCTGGTGCATTCCCATGTCTCCCACTGTCTTGCATAACCCCCCCCCCCCTCCCCCTTCTATTTTTCTCTCCTTTGTACACTCACCTCCATTTCCCTTTGTCCCCCTTTCTTTCCACCCACCCTGTCCATTTCCACACACAACCCACCCTCCAGCTTTACATTTCACTCCTCTTCTCACCTGACTCATAGAAACATAGAAAATAGGTGCAGGAGGAGGCCATTCGGCCCTTCGGGCCAGCACCGCCATTCATTGTGATCATGGCTGATCATCCCCTATCAATAACCCGTACCTGCCTTCTCCCCATATCCCTTGACTATCTAACTCTCTCTTAAATCCATCCAGTGACTTGGCCTCCACTGCCCTCTGCGGCAGGGAATTCCATAAATTCACAACTCTCTGGGTGAAAAAGGTTTTTCTCACCTCAGTCTTAAATGGCCTCCCCTTTATTCTAAGACTGTGGCCCCTGGTTCTGGACTCGCCCAACATTGGGAACATTGTTCCTGCATCTAGCTTGTCCAGTCCTTTTATAGACTCCCTTTTGTCTCCTTTTCATCTTTAACCTTGGTCACTTCTCCACCAATCTGCCAATCAAACCCCACTCACCTATGACTTGTCAGGTGCATCCACCTATGCCCATCTATGACTTATCAGGTATATCCATCTATATCCACCTATGACTTGTCAGGCTTCGTTCTGCCTGCACCTCTCTTTTCCAGCATTCTCCCTTATACTCCAATCTGTCTGAATAAGGAACCCAACCCGAAATGGAATAAGGTCATAATATTATGAGTCGTAGGGGCAGAATTAGGCCGTTTGGCCCATCGGGTCTACTCCGTCATTCAATTATTGCTAATCTATCAGCCCATTGCCTCCACAGATGCTGCCTAATTGTGCTCCTATCTCTTATGAAAGATGCCTGATGTTATCTGTCAGATTACTTGCGATAAAGAGCAGCTGTAGGACTGCAAAGCTTGCAGTTGTTGTTTTGCCTCGTCCAAACCAAAAATCACAATGCATCAACATCCTTCACTGCACAACATAAAAGTTCCCATTCTAACGTGGGTGCAGAATGATCTGGTGCTCGGAAGATGCTTGCTGACATACACTATGCCCTGTGTCTGTCTTGATGAATTGTGAACTCTCAGTATTTGCAATTCAAATTCCCAGCCAGTCATTCATGGCATGTCTCCATTTTACAGGGTGGGTTTGACAAATTTGATTCTGCACATTGTTACTTATGAGATATTACAAGGTGAGCCTTGGTAATTTTATAGGAGGCTTGTACAATCTAATCCAGGCTACATTGCTTTTAATCATTGACTTCTCTAATTTTAGGTAGTCCTCACTTTCTCCTCCCCTTCTCAGCTCTTCCTCAGCCCTCTGGCTCCACCTCTTCCTTTCTTCCTCCCTCACCCCCCCCTCACATCAGTCTGAGGAAGGGTTTTGGCCCGAAACGTTGCCTATTTCCTTTGCTCCATAGATGCTGCCTCACCCGCTGAGTTTCTCCAGCATTTTTGTCTATCTTCGATTTTCCAGCATCTGCAGTTCCTTCTTAAACATTACTTTTAATCATGATTTGTGTGTAAAAAAATAGGAGTTTAGCTGAATGATTCTCACATTTTAAATGACTTCAGAAAATATATCTGTTCCATGCACTCTGCTGTGTTTCATGATGTCTTTGAACGTCTCGTGTTTCCACCGAGCAAGACTTGGGTATGTTATTTATATCCTCAACGAATATAAACACTGGCTTCAGAGTTCATGTGCAAGTTCCGATAATTTGTGTAATTGATGCTGTGTGACATTAGATGCCGAGTGCAGTTAAAAAGGGCAATATAAAATTTCCAGTGAAGACTCTTGTCAGAATTGAAGAACAATTGCAAGCTAAGATACCCTTTGTGAAAAAAATAGTAATTGATGTCAGGACTAGAGGGTCTGAGCTATAGGGAGAGGTTGAGTATGCTGGGACTGTATTCCTTGAAGCGTAGGAGAATGAGGGGTAATCTTAAGAGGTGTACAAAATCATGAGAGGAATAGATCGAGTAGATGCACAGAGTCTCTTGCCCAAAGTAGGTGAATCGAGGTCCAGAGGACATAAGTTTAAGGTGAAGGGGAAAAGATTTAATAGGAATCTGAGGAGTAACTTTTTCACACAAAGGGTGGTGGGTGTATGGAACAAGCTGCCAGAGGAGGTAGTTGAGGCAGGAGCATTTAAGAAACAGTTAGATAGGTACATGGATAGGACTGGTTAGAGGAATATGGACCAAACGTGGGCCATATCCCACGTAGTGGAGCTTGGACATGTTGGTCGGTGTGGGCAAGTTGGGCCGAAGGGCCTGTGTCCATGCTGTATCACTCTATGACTATGTTCGTGTTAAGATTTTATTTTTGCCCAGATGTTTTCCCAGGTATAAAATGTTTGGTTGATGCAACATAATTGTATATTATAAAATCATATCATATCATTGAATACTATCACCAGTATGTTAAAAGTTTCGAGCATAAACAAGTCTGTACATTCAACATTTATAAACTATATAATTAATAACACAACCACAGGCACCACATTGGTGTTATTTTGGTGTTAAACAGTACTTTTTAAATTAAGTTTTGCACTGATCCCATGAAATCACTTCAAACTCAAACAAAAGGGGGGTAGGAGCTGGCAAGTGATAGGTGGATTAACACAACATACAGGAGTAACTCAGCGGGACAGGCAGCATCTCTGGATAGAAGGAATGGGTGACATTTTGGGGTCGAGACCCTTCAGAGTCTGAATAGGAAAGGCTTAGAAAGATATGGCCAAATGTAGATAAATAGGAGTAAGGCGCTATGGTTGGCATGAACACTTTGGACCTGTTTCTGTGTTTTACATCTCTTATGAATTGAGGGAATGTGCCCAGATAATACTAATACAAAGACTATTCCCATTTTCCTGTAAAAAGATAGATATAACTTGGGCTCAAGCAAGAGTCCACAGCTACATCTTTGATCTGGAGACGGTGAGTGGAATGGAAGAAGTTGTTCAATATCAGAACATGTTCAGCCAAGTGAATGAGCACGACAGTAAATGGGAACAGGTTGGGGTTCTGGGTCAGAGCGGTAAAAATGTACGACCTTCTGCCAAGTGTAGAGACAATAAGTATAACATACCATCTAACATATGGAGGAAAAGGAATTAAAGATTGAATTGATATAGATCAGAATGCAAGGAAGGCTTCAATTGTGAATAATTATAAGGATGGATCAATTGGGCCAAATTAATCCTTATTTCAGCGTTGCGTTTTCTATGTAGAGTCATATCATTGTAGTTGATATTTGTCTTCAAATAACAATGCAATTCAGCATTGTGTTCATCAATTATTTGAAATGGTCCTTGTTTCCATTTCTCTCTGGATTCTGTTGGGAAGAGTTCTAGTACCAATTGGTTATTTTTGCTCAGCCTTTTCTCTAAGGACTTACAGTTTACAAATGCTCTATTGCCTTTTCTTACTCCAAACAAATAAGCAAAGAGCTCGATAATTTGCTGCCACCTGATATGTAATGCTGGACTGTGCTACTCCACTGTATGCTGGAATTCAAATTCTTATCACCCGATGCAAAACCTATTTACATGTGGACTCAACAAGATAACAACCCAGAACCAAGACCAACGAGAACTGAGCAACCTTTGCAGAAACAACATGCATAAAAAGTAAAAATTGTGTCCATTCAAATTAGAGTTAAAAATATCTTATTCTTATCTTACCTGGCAATCAGTTAAAATGCAAAAGGTATGCGATGCTGTTCGAAAAATGATTGCAAATATGTTTCATAGCAAAGCTTTGGCTCTCTCTGATGGTTGTGCTCTCACCTCAGCCTCAAGTGATTATGTATTCAAATACTCTTCTTGCACCTGAGCATATAATTGGCCCTTGAATGTGTTTTGAATAAGGCATGACCTTCTCTGCTACTTATAGACTGCTTTCTCCCTTTTTCTGTTCAATCTGAAATGCTTCTCTATCCACAGACGCTGAATGTTACCAGCATTTTATGTTTTTATTTCAAGTTTCCAACCTCTGCAGCTATTTTATACATTTTAATCTCAGCCAGTAGCTTCTCGGACTGGAGGCCTGTGACTAGTGGTGTGCGTCTGGGTTTGGTGCTGGGCCCGTTACTGTTTATCATCTACATCAATGATTTGGATGAGAACATAAAGGGCAAGATGAGTAAGTTTGCGGATGATACAAAAGTGGGTAGTTTTGCAGATAGTGAAGATGGTTGCGAACGATTGCAGCATGATCTGGATCAATTAGCCAGGTGGGCTGAGGAATGGTTGATGGAATATAATACAGATAATTAAATTGTCCATTTTGGGACATCTAACGAGGGCAGGACCTACACAGTGAATGGTAGGCCTCTGGGGAGTGTTGTAGAGCAGAGGGATCTAGGAGTGCAGGTGCATGGTTCCTTGAAGGTCGTGTCGTAGGTAGATAAGATGGTCAAAAAGGCTTTTGGCACATTGACCTTCATCAGTCAGAGTATAGAAGTTGGGAGGTCATGTTGCAGTTGTATAAGACGTTGGTGAGATCGCATTTAGAATATTGTGTTCAGTTCTGGGCACAATATTATAGGAAAGATATTGTCAAGCTTGAAAGGGTTTGGAGAAGATTTACGAGGATGTTGCCAGGACTAGAGGGTGTAAGCTATAGGGAGAGGTTGAGTAGGCTGGGTCTCTACTTCTTGGAGCGCAGGAGGATGAAGGGTTTTCTTATAGATAGAGGTGTACAAAATCATGAGAGGAATAGATCGGGTAGATGCACAGTCTTTTGCCCAGAGTAGGGGAATTGAGGACCAGAGGACATAGGTTCAAGGTGAAGGGGAAAAGATTTAATAGGAATCTGAGGGGTAACTTTTTCACACAAAGGGTGGTGGGTGTATGGGACAAGCTGCCAGATGAGGTAGTTAAGGCTAGGACTATCCCAAGATTTAAGAAACAGTTAGACAGGTACATGGATAGGACAGGTTTGGGGATATATGGACCAAGCGCAGGCAGGTGGGACTAGTGTGGCTGGGACATGTTGGCCTGGCCAGTGTGGGCAAGTTGGGCCGAAGGGCCTGTTTCCACACTGTATGACTCTATGAGTCACCTTACGAAAAGGAACAGTCCTATCAACTGAGGCGCACAGACATATACAGGTTTCTGCTCTGCTCTTTCATTGCTGGAACTACTATAAAATAGCGTTGGGGCAGTTCGGCAGCATACAGCATTCTCACAGCTACACACAATTTAGCACTGAATTAGCAGTCACAAAGATTCAGCGTGAAGATCCGGAGCTGAACTTAGAAAGTTGGGTTTACTGTTGAAACGATACAGGTGAAATTCCATTCTGAATCCAGCTTCTGCCATAACCAAAGGATTCTCCTGTTCTTCCATTGACATGTCTGGCAGTCAGCTGGTAGTTTGCCTTTCATTCAGGTAAAGTCTAAACTATCAGTTCAAAACTAAACTAAACTCAAGCCTTCCCCCATTCAAACAAAACAGACAGAAGCACCAGCCCCAGAAATCAGCAAGGACTCCAAGATGGCAAGTTTGGTTGAATCAACTTTATTTCTGCTTGATCTTACAAGTGCCACTGTACATTGATTTATGGAACTGCATGAAGGTAAATTCATTCAAGGCAAGTCTAAAAGTACAAAATAATCACGCACAGAAAAACATGCAACCATTGCCAGGGAGTGTTGCCATTGGATAACGAGCGAAAAGAAAGTGGTCAGTTACTAGCAGAGTTCAAGTAAAGAAATTAGGTTTTTAGGACTAACTACAATATTATAATCATATCACACCAACCTCCTGCAACTATTTTTTTTTAAGGAGCATTCATAGCTCCAAGTGTAACGCTGATAGGCCCACAAGGAACATGTGATGTATTTACTCAATTTTAATTAAGAGCTCTCCCCATTCATTGCAGAATGGGTATATAAAAACAATAATAGACTATATCATCTCCCAAGCATTTTCCGCCATTTAGCGCTGATCTATGATGAAATATATCCTACTTGGAGTAAACAAATATGTCAAACTAATTTGCAAGAATTGCATCTAAATTGCATGAAAAGATTTTCAGTAACCCATTTAACTTAATAAGTTCTATCATGCAGAGTAATCTGCCCTGGCAGTAAATTTATTGGGCAATCCTGTTGTACAAGCTATTTCAATATTGAACAAAAGATGATTTCCTTTTTTTTAGTTTGATGTTGGATGTACTTTCTACCATCTTCAAAAGTGATAAAAGGCTCAAGAAACAGCCCCATGTATGTATGTATCCAGTCGATAGTTGAGTGGCACGGGTGGTTATAGCCCCAGTTTTCAGACAGAACAAGATTACTCGATACCAAATTGGTCTCACAACTGGAACCACCAACTCCCACTGACCACTTCCGTCTGGATTAAGGGCAGAGGAGTTAGATCAGGAGCAGCGATTGAACTGGCTAATATTCACTATGCACTCTGGAAATAATCATTACTTAAGGAAGGAATTGAAGGACTGTGTCACTTGCTATTTTCCATGGTGCCAGCAATGGGAGATTCATCTTGTCTCCTTCAGCCAAGAAGCCTGGATTAGAACAGGCCTTTCCCCATTGACCAGCATTCGATCCTGACTATGGGTGCTGTCTGTACAGAGTTTGTACATTCTCCCCATGACCTGCGTGGGTTTTCTGGGGGTGTTCCGGTTTCCTCCCAACTACAAAGACATACCAGGTTTGTCGGTTAATTAGCTTCGGTAAAAATTGTAAATTGTCCCTAGTGTGCAGGATAGTGCTAGCGTATGGGGTTCGCTGGTCAGCACAGAATTGGTGGGCCAAAGTGCCTGTTTTGCGTTCTGTATTTCAAAACTAAACTAAACTCCGTAACCTGTCACCAGGTCGTGCACAGAGATTCTCAGCAGAAGCCGGGAGTTTGTCTTAGAATGAGGCTCCAACTCTCGCCATCTTTCCCAGGTAGAAGCTGGCCCCTTGCTGCCGCTTGGAAGAGTATCTGATGAAGGGCCCACACCCTCTGCTTTACATGTGGAGTTTCCTGATTGATCTGAGCCATGCAGCCTGCGTTAAGGTTATAAGTGATAGGAGCAGAATTAAGCCATTTGGCCCATCAAGTCTGTGCCATTCAATCATGACTGATCTATCTCTCCCTCCCAACCCCATTCTCCTGCCTTCTCCCCATAACCACCGACACCTGTACTAATCAAGAATCTATCTCTGCTTGGCCTCCTCAGCTTTCTATGGCAAAGAATTCCACACATGCACCACCCTCTGACTAAAGAAATTCCTCCTCATCTGCTTCCTAAAGAAACATCCTTTAATTCTGCTGAGCCTAGACTCTCCCACTATTGGAAACATCCTCTCCACATCCACTCTATCCAAGCCTTTCACTATTTGGTACGTCTCAATGAGGTCCCCCTCATTCTTCTAAACTCCAGCGCCGTCAAACGCTCATCATTAGTTCACCCACTCATTCCTGGGATCATTCTTGTAAACATCCTCTGGACCCTCTCCAGGGCCAGCACATCCTTCCTCAGATATGGTGGCCACAATTGCTCACACTACTCCAAATGTGCCCTGACCAGCACCTTATAGAGCCTCAGCATTACATCCGTGTTTTTGTATTCTAGCACTCTTGAAGTAAATGTTAGCATTGCATTTGCCTTCTTTATGACCGATTCGACTTGCAGATTAACTGTTTGGGAATCCTGCACCAGCAGTCCCTAGTCCCTTTGCACCTCCGATTTCTGGATTCTTTCCCCATTTAGAAAATAGTCTACGCCGTGATTCCTACTGCCATTCCACTGGGTAGCACCGTCAAAGATGGCAGCCTCACCAACAGTCTGTCTGTCTTTTTTGTTATTATTAGTATGTTTTAAAAGTATGTGTTAATGTTCTTTGGTTTGTTTTATGTGGGGGGTGGAGGGGTGGGGGGGTCGGGGGAAACATTTTTCAATCTCTTACCTTGCCGGAGATGCGATTGTTTTCCGGATCGTATCTCCGGTCGCTCTGCGGCCTAACATCATGGAGCTGGCGGCCTTGCTCGAGACTGACTTTGAGCCCCACCGCGGGGCCGTGGACTTACCATCGGAGCCTGCGATCCCTGGCCTGGGATTGACGCTCCAAGTCGCGGAAGGATCGACCAGCCCCGATCTGGGGACCGATCGCCCGGCGCGGGGAGCTGAGATCCCCCCCCGATGCGGGAGCTTGATCGGCCCGATGCAGAGGGCCCGACCACCGGCTGTGGGAGCCAAGATCGCTCCGACAACAGAAGGTTGGAGTGCCCCGACCGCGGGAGAACAAAGAAGGGAAGAAGATTGAACTTGTTTTGCCTTCCATCACAGTGAGGAATGTGGGGGAGTCGCTGTGGTGGATGTTCATGTTAAAAAATTATTTGGGTGTCTTGTTCTTTATTGGTATGACTGTATGGAAAATCAAATTCCTCGTATGTTGTAAAACATACTTGGCTAATAAAGTACTATTATGATTATGATTATGAAAATGCATGTCCATTTTGCTACACTATATTCCATCTGGCACTTCTCTGCCCACTCTCTCAACCTGCCCAAGTCCTTCCGCAGGGTCCCTGCTTTCTCTGCATTACCTGCACCTCCACTCATTTTCATATCATCCGCAAACTTGGCCACAAAGTCTTCAATCCCCTCGTCCAAATCATTAATATATTCAAGGTCTAATGTCCTCTCCCTTTCAGACACTTTCCTTGCTCGGTCTCCCATCAGGAACCTGGCACCATGGGGGTGGTCAATGATTCCACCCAGATCACCACTTAAGAGTATTTGAATACACAGCTGCCCAACTTAACTAAAAGGCCAACATTAATATTTGTCACTAAAAATGCACAAACTGCTTTTATAACAACTTTCTTGAGAGTCTACTGGAGATTTCTTTTTCGCAACCTGAGTTGTCATCTTTTAAAGCAGGGAGATTCCTATTGATGTGATCTCCTACTTGTGAAGGGGAAAGTGAAGGGTGAACACCGCAACAGGATTAAACCTTTCAACTCCTCCAAAGTGCTCACCATTCAGTGAGATAGCGGCTGATGTGCATCACGTCAATGGGGTAACACAGCGGCACAGCCAACTTTGTGTAGAGATTGCATGTTCTCCCTGTGACCATGCAAGTCCCTTCTGTTTCTTGCAGCTTCCTCCCACATCCTAAAGACATTCAGATGGGTAGGTTAATTGGCTATTGTAAATCACCCCGTGGGAGGGTAGGTGGCAGAATCTGGGGAGGGGGAAGGGGGGGCTGTTGATGGGAATGTGGGGAAAGTAAAGTGGGATTAGTGTAGGATTATAGACCAATACAGCACAAGAACAAGCTCTTCGGCCCAAAATGACCGTGATGCCAAGACTATCTCTTAACTACTTGCGTATAATTCCTATCCCTCCATACCTTGCATATCCCGTTGCCTATCCAAAAATCTCTTAAATGCCACTATCATATCTGCCTCAACCATAAACGCTGGCAGTGCATTCCAGGCACTCACCACCCTCTGTGTCAAAAAGAGTTTCCACCCATCTCCTTTAAACTTTCCCCTTCTCACAAAGCTATGCCCTCTAGTATTTCATTTCTCTATCCTAGGAAAGAAAAGTTGTGACTGTCTAAACTATCTATGCCTCTCTGACATCAGTTCTCTTTGTTGCCCTTACCTAACACAAACAGTGTTGAAAGATCCAATTGTCTGTCAGGATCTATGGCAAAGCAAACATTTGGCCACTGCTGGTGCAATCCACAGTTCTAGTCATACAGGATATCTTGCAGGCACCCCTGAGAACTGAACATCTCAGGGACCCCACTGTCCAGTTTGCTGATCACCTTGTAAATGCTTTTTTTCCAAGAAGGGTCCAAGTCCTTTCCGGATATGACGGCATTGAAAAACTCTCGAAGTGTCACTTCCGCAACTTCTAGAAACTCCTTCGGGATCTGTGGAAAGAAAACAGAATGGCGAAGGCTATCGGTTAGGTGCAACAGACTCTGCAAGACAGTGGCCTCTCTCATGGCTGTGAGAAGTAACTTCATCCCTCTTGTTGGATTCTTCCCTAAATTGGGACCACTCAGTGAGCTTACCTGTGTAGGAATCGGGTAGACCCAAAATGCTGGAGTAACTCAGCAGGACAAGCAGCATCTCTGGAGAGAAGGAAAGAAGACCTTCTCACCAGAGATGCTGGTTGTCCCGCTGAGTTACTCCATCATTTTGTGTCTACCAGTGAGCTAACCTGGTCAGTACACAGTGCTGTGGAATGTGCGGTCCCAAGTTTGATTCACAGTCTACACTCAGATACATGTGTGGCAGTGACATGTAACTTACTTTCCACCTTCTGCAACTGAACTACTCCGCAACAATGTTGTGACTTTAGAAAGTCCCGACCCGAAACGTCCTCTATCCATTCCCTTCAGATATGCTGACTGGCCCCCTCTCCTGTGTTTACGTATTACTGGCCATGCTTTGTCCTGACCCTCCTCTCCTCCAGTTTTCTTACCCGTTCTATCAGTCTAAAGAGGATCCCGACTCGAAACATCACCTACCCATGTTCTGCAGCGTTGCTGCCTGACCCGCTGAGTTCCTCCAGCAATTTTGTGCCTTTCTTTGGTATAAACTAGCATCTGGATGTTCATTATTAGTACATGCTGAATGACCTTCTGAGTTCTCCAGCACTTCGTGTTTCGCTCAAGATTCCAGCATCTTCAATTTCTGGTGTCTCCACACCCATGCTCAGACTGGTGACATTTCGGGTGGAACGCTTCTTCAGACTGGCGTTTCAGGTCCTGACCCAAAATATCACCTATCCCTGTTCTCTGGAGATCTGCCTGACTCGCTGAGTTACTCCAGCACTTTTCTGTAAAGCAGCATCTGCAATTCCTTGTTTCTACCTTATAGGGTAGACAGGTTAGACTGGTCCCCAGATTAATATCTCATTCGAAAGATGCCACTCCCAACACCCTCAGGCCTGTACGGAAGTATACAATGTGATAGAATGATACGATCAAACTTTATTTATCCCAGGAGAGAAATTGATCTGCCAATGGTCATAAAAACACAAAATACATGAAATATGAAATTAAAGTGACGAGTGGAAAGGATTGGTGATGTGCAAAGATTGGGGTGAGGGTGGGGGGGGGACGGAAATGGAGTCGGTCTACCCCACGAAAGAAGGGGGAGGAGTTGTACAGTTTGATAGCCACAGGGAAGAAGGATCTCCTGTGGCGTTCTGTCCTGCATCTTGGAACTAGTCTGTTGCTGAAGGTGCTCCACAGGTTGACCAGTGTGTCATGGGAGGGGTGAGCTGTATTGTCCGGGATGCTCCGCAGTTTGAGGGGCATCCTCCCCTCCAAGACCACCTCCCATCAATCCATCTCCGCCCCCAGGACGGAGCCAGCCTTTCTGATGAGGTTGTCATTCCTATTGGCGTCCGCAGCCTTCGCCCTGCTGCCAAAGCAGGGTTTCTTTGCTCAAGTCTCTGGGATGGGACTCTTTCCATTTTCTCTTCTTGTAAATATTGTTTTGTGTGGCTAATACACATTTTGGAGATCAATGTGTTGAATCTTCACTCTGTTCACCACCCTCGCCAACCCATCACTGCTCCAACATGCATCATGCTGGATTTGTTTTAACTCGTGCAGACAGTTTGCTGCAAAGGCGGTCGGTCCACCCTTTGCTCTTACAAAGCAGTGCCTGGGAATGGAATGTCTTAGATGGAGCTAAAGCAAACAGTCCTAATCTGTGCCTGCAATCTTCCCACTGTAAGAATGCACAGAATCGTTTCTCAGCATCTGGTGCCAATCCTTATTTCAGCCCCACTCAGGCATGCGGATCGGTTAATCCCGGGTTGTTTTAGTGTGATTGTGTGGCTTCCGATTCCCACACTTTGCCCGTTGACTGCATCGCGGCTAATTATCAGGAACGGACCTGACATCAGTGAGCTGGCTATCTGATGCAGCCCTGTCCCAGACAGCAGGGAAGACAGGAGGAGAGTGGGGGGGGGGGGTGGGAGGGAGAACAGTAGAGTGGGAATGGGAGAAACAGGAGAATGGGGTTGGGACAGGAGAATGTGGTTGGGACAGGAGAGTGGGGATAGAGAGAGACAGGAGAGTGGGAATGGGATAGGAGAGTGGATATAGGGAGAGAAAGGAGTGGGGATAGCAAGAGTGGGGTGTGGATAGGGGGGGGTTACAGGGATAGGGGAGCGGGGATGGGACAAGATAGTGGGAATAGGGAGAGGCAGGAGAGTGGTGTGGGGGGGGAGGGAGGAACGTGTGGGTTGGGGAGCGACATGAGAGTGGTGATATGGGGATAGGACTAGGGATGGGGGAGCGGGGACGTGACAGGATGGGGGATGGTGGAGATAGGAGAATGTGTGTGGGGAGGGACAGGAGAGTGGGTTGGGGAGACAGGAGAGTGAGGATGGGGAGGGATGGGAGACTGGTGGTGCAGGGGACAGGAGGAGAGTGGGGATTGAAGGGAAAATGGGGATGGGTGGACAGGGTAGTGGGGTGGGACGACAAGAGAGTACGGGTGGAAGGGCCAGAGAATGGGGGTCGGGAGGGACAGAAGGGTGGCGATGGGGGAAGAATGGAGATAGAGGGAAAGGAGAGTGAGGTAGGGGTGACGGGACTGGTGGTGGAGGGGAGTGGAGAGCGAGGTGGAGGGGACAAGAGTGTGGACGGGGGCGACAAGAGCGTGGGGGTGGAGGGGACAGAATGGGAGTGGGGAGGAACAGAAGTGTAGCAGGGGGGGGACAGGAGAGGGGGTTTGAGGAGGGACTAGAAAGTGGGGACAGGGAGGGATCAGGGTTCAGTTCAGTTTAGTTTATTGTCACGTGTATTGAGGTACAGTGAAAAGCTTTTTGTTGCGTGCTAACCAGTCAGCAGAAAGACAATACATGATTACAATCATTCCTTTTACAGCATATCAATCTACCTACAGCGTATGGGATAGTAGGTGTTAAGTGGGTGAGGGCTGGACTAACTCTGATACCTTTAGCCAGCAAAACTTAAATATCCACATTAAGCTTCTTCACTGAGGGAGGCAAAGGGAGGCTCTTGGTGGCATTCTCCAGGTTTCAGATTTTTGGGCGGCCAGTTGCTGCCGAGTAGTCGAGTTGCTGCCTTACAGCGGTTGTAACGCCGGAGACCCGGGTTCGATCCCGACTACGGGTGCTGTCCGTACGGAGTTTGTACGTTCTCCCCGTGACCTGCGTGGGTTTTCTCGGAGATCTTCGCTTTCCTCCCATACTCCAAAGACGTACATGTATGCAGTTTAATTGGCTGTGTAAATTGTCACTAGTGTGTGTAGGATAGTGTTAAGTTGAGGGGATCGCCAGTCGGTGTGGACTAGGTGGGCCGAAGGGCCTATTTCTGCGCTGTATCTCTAAACTAAATTCAAACTACCATTTTCAAACAAAATCCGCTCAAAATGATGTAATAAAAGTACAAGCAGTCCAAAAGTGAGTCACCAGGGATAACTCCTGGGATAAGAGGATGTTCATATCAAGAAAGGATGTATAACAGAACTGTTTTCTTTGGAGTTTAGAAGAATGAAGGGTGATCATACTGAAGCATGCACGATTCCAGGAGAGCGTGACAGTGTAGATGTCGAGATACGTTCACTAGTGGGAGAATCTTGAATGAAGAGACATAGTTTAAAGATGAGGGTGCAACCATTTCAAACCAATGTATGCAGGAATTTATTCTCGCGGAGGGTCGTGAACCTGTGGAATATTCTATCCCAGAGAGTTGAGGAGGATGGATCGTTGGAAGTATTTGAAATGGATGCAGATACATTTCTGAAAGATCGGGAGATGGAGGGCTTTGGGGATCTGGCACAGAGCAGGAGTTGAGGCTTGGAGAAGATCAACTAGGATTGAATGGTGGGGCATTTCTCGGGTTGACGGGCTGGTGGTTTACTCATTCTCCTATTTTCTAGCACGAGGCAAATAGCAAACATGCATTTAAAGAAGTTTGACCAGCAATATGCGGGAGGAAAAGATGATTATGTTGATAGGGTGAGATGAAGATTGGTGGTTTGGGAGGCAAGGTCATGTGAAGCATCAACACTGCATGCATCAGTGACTGATTTCTATGCTACACCCTCAATGTCATGTGAGATATTCTTCTTATCCTCCTAACCATCCTTCATCCATTGATTGCTGTGTTTCATTGGGGGTTCATTGGGCAAACGGACAGTTTGATGAAGAGACTTGAGGCAACGGAGTGGGGTGATGGGATGGTGGCCTACAGTTTTATACAAAGTAAAAATAAGCACTGCACGTTGAATGCAGATGTGAAAGACTGACCTGGAAGTCATTGCCCTTGTTGTAGTGCCCATTGAGAGCTCGGTAGAGATCAGAGTCCCTGGTCACCTTGAGGTCTTTGGCATTGGTCACACCATCATTCACAGCCTGTCGAGCAAACTTCTCCATCTGGATATAGTAAAATTCACGGAAGTTGCTGAACCATTTGATAAGCTGAGAGGTGATGCATCTGCTAAACTGGGGATGAAGCAAAGATAAAAAACCATTGGATGTCAGACTTGGCTCTGCTCTGTAGCAGGATGCATCCTCTTTTAATTAAATGTGTATTACTGAAGTTTGGGGCGGCATAATGTTACAGCGGTAGAGTTGTTGCCTTACAGCACCAGAAACCCTGGTTCGATTCTGACTAGTGGGTGCTCTCTGTACAGAGTCTGTATGTTCTCCCTGTGATTGTGTGGGGGGGTTTCCGGGTGCTCCAGTTTCTTTCAACATTCCACATTGTAGGTTAATTGGCTTCAATAAATTGTCACTAGGGTGTGGGATAGAACTAGTGTAAGGGTGAGTGTCGGACGGCGGGCCGGTGAGCAGGCCGACTGCGGGAGGGCGTGCACTGCCTCGACGGGGGAGTGGGCCACTGGAGGCCCTGCAGCAGCCTGGGGCTCGGCTGGACCGGACGCCGCTCCATGAGGCCGAGCGCGTGGACCGGACATGGACTGCAGCGGCAGAGGACACCACGGCTATGCTTGGCTCGGCCTGGGCTGTGAACTTGATAAAATGGGGGTGCCGGCATTATATGCAAAATTAATTTTGCCATGTAATGTTTAATTGTATATGTGAGAATAAATAAATATCCATCACTTAAGAGTCTCCTCAGTAGAGGAAGGCTGGAGACTGCATCAGAGGAAGCAGCACAGTCCAAGGGCAAGCGATTAACAAGCTCGGCTCAACAAAAGATCTGCCCTATCCTTTCAAACTGATGTGAAACTTGAATTATAGCATGATTTTAGCTTCTTTGTCTAGATTTAAGTGGCAATCTCGTACGCAAAGTTTGCTGCGTGGTTTAACTACATCCTTAACTAAATTTACCATAAGGTATTTCATTATAACTCTGCATCAATTTTACTGCTATAAAAATAACTTTACGCTCTTTCTGCGAGATTTAAAAAATATACACTCACACCGTATCTATAAAGTGGCCCTCTGTGCTATATTGCTTCTCATTAAATGTGGGTCTTGCAGCCACTTACCAGCACTGGACAACAGCAAATGGAGGCTACCGAGCACAGAAATGAATGCTGTGGTCTGAGGTTTTCACAGACACAAAATGTGAAGGCTCGTGAAATAAATAGTCAGTGGCATGTGAATGTCCGAGCACTTAAGAATGAAATAGCACAACACTACTTTTTTAATTTTAATCAAGGACGAGTCTCACTCCCTCTTCTCCCCTCTCCCATCAGGCAAGAGGTACAGAAGTGTGAACGCACACACCTCCTGATTCATGGACAATTTCTTCCCAGCTGTAATCATGCAACTGAACCATCCTATCACCAACTAGAGAGCGGTCCTGAGCTACCATCTACCTCATTGGAGACCCTTGGGCTATCTTTAATCAGACTTTACTGGATTCTATTTTGCACTAAATGTTATTCCCTTTATCCTGTATCTGTACACTAAGAACGACTCGATTGTAATCACATATAGTCTTTTCACTGACTGGAGAGCACACAACAAAAAGCAACTTCTACTGCTGCGCCAGTGTGCTGCCCTAGAGTACAAAGTTTCTAAAGTACATCAGCATCTGTAAAATTCTTTGAGAATTTGAAAGGTTCTGAAATGCTTTAGAAATGAAAGACTTTTATTCTAATGTGGGTTTTGGTTGGGATGCAAATAAGACATTAAAAAATATCTACTTGTACACAGCTTTGGACACCTCAGGACACCCCCAACTGCTTTAACTCAAGAAATAGGTTTTGAGGTAAAACAAAAATTGCTGGAAAATCTCAACGGGTCATGCAGCAGTGAAACTTTCGACAGTTTCAGGATTCCAATCCTATATCACAACTGGAAAAGAGAGAGATGCAATTTAATTTTCAGTAGGAGAGGACCAAGGGCTGGGATAGAATGAGAGGAACTGGCTTAATAACACCATAAGGCAGTAAATCTTTCATCCCAGATCTTGAGTATAAGAGCCAGAAAGACATGATGCAATTTTATAGGACTTTGGTTAGGCCACATTTGGAGTGTTGCAGTTCTGGTTGCCCCAGTAGAGAAAGGATGCCAAACTTTATGAGAAGGTGCAGAAGAGATTTACTGGAATGATGCCTGGATTAAGGGGTTTGACCAGACCTGGATTGCTAAATCTGGAACATCGGAGATATCCCAAAACCTTACCTATCCATGTTCTACAATGACGCTGCCGGACCCATTGCGTTACTGCAGCACTTTGCGGGGGGGGGGGGGGGGGGGGGTCCCATCGTATTTCCTACATTGTTGGACTCTTCATCTGCAGTTCCTTGTGTCTAAGATTGGCACTGTACAACTATTCGAGCATTAGGGGGGCATTTTACTACCACCCCAATATATGTATTGGCCTCAAGGCAACTAGATGTTCGGAAGGGTTGCAATGAGTACCTGCTTTCCCTCATAGATAAACATGATCTTCAAACCCAGGAATCCTAGTATGAGGCGAGCAATTACTTCTACCTAGCCAGGCACAAATTAATGAGCATGAAGGGCAGTGCTTGAGACCATCTTTGCTTGAGACTGCAAACATTCTTGCAGGCAAACTGTTCATATTTCGAAAATACAGCCGTGGAAGTCTTCTCCTTGATATAAAGAAACAGTGAGGTAAAACAGCCATGACGGAATTGAGTCGGACACCCGGGATTAGTTTCCCATTGTACTCAAAGATTCTCTCACACACTGAATTGCAGGGATGAGGAGGGGAAGTGAGCTTAATGCATGACCTGGCATTGACCTGGCATTGGCCTTGCGAGTCGATGATGCAGAAAAATTGGGATCACTGCCAGGAGGTCGAGAAGGAAGAGATCAAGATCAAACATCGATGCATTTTCAATATTTAGCGAGGAATTTTGCGGGTTGTTCTCTTCGATCCACTTGTGTATCCTCTCTTGCTAGGGATATCTCTCTCCTGTCACCAAGAAGTTAGTGAAATCTTATCTCATTTAGTTTGAGCCCATCCATGCTGTTTTTGGCCTGTAGTGCAAGTGCTCCAGTGGAGATCTAACCCTCAATCTCCGTCCTTGCTTTACCTGGAGGTGGACCATCTTTTCAAAAGGGGTAAAAAGTTGCACAAAAGGAAGAGGGATCTAGTAATCAGCTGCATCATCAAAGGGGATAATGGCCTTGTTTTTGTTGAGAGCCATCACGATGCCATAGCCAAAGACCTATATTTAAACTCTCTCCTTTGGGTTCTCCTTAAGCCTACCTCTAACTGTGGCTTTAGGCTCGTGTGCCCACATTATATGATCACCTTGAAGCACTAACTTCATCTTCTCATCCACAGGCACTCCTTGACCTCCTGGAAGGGCTTTGAGGACTGTAGTCATTCACTGGGACCGGAACGAAATGTACAGTAGTTCCGTGCAGTTTGAACCAAATCACTTCACCTCCCAAGAGGCACCTTCAGCCTGTGTCTTGTAGGTTATCACATCCACATGCTGGTGTTCCACGAATAGCACAGCACGTGACATATCCGCACACACTCCTCAACAACACATGATCATTTAGTTCAGTGGTATAGCATGGAACAGGCCCTTCGGCCCACCGAGTCCACACTGACCAATAATCACACTAGTTCTATGTTATCCTGCACACTGGAGGGGCAATTTACAGATGCGATTTAACCTACAAACCCACGCGGTCAGAAAGAGAACATACCAACTCCGTACAGACAGCACCCTGTAGTCGGGGTCGAACCCTGGTCTCTAGCTCTGTAAGGCAGCAACTCTACCACTGCGCCACAATGCCACCCATTCTCTAAGACTGTCCCTCATCATATAAGTCTCCAACACACAAGTCTCTTTGAAATGTGCTGCATGCTCCTCAGTTGTTGTTATTCGGAAACAGTCATAAAGTTGTTCTTCCTACCTTAACATCGGAGAAGTATGTTTTCAGTGTGGTTGAGCTGGGGTATCGTGTATAGAAAAACATCAGCTTGGCTTTCTTCAGGTGATTAGGTGTTAATCCCTCCTGAATTGGAAGACTGGTTAAGGTCATTCAATCAAAGTGGTCAACCTGGCTGGAGAGCATTAATTGACATCTCTAACTACTGTATGTTCATATATAACTATTATGCTCTGCTTCAAAGATTTCATTCCACTAATATAGTCATACAGCGCAGAACCAGGCACTGCGCCCCAACTTGCCCATGCCAACCAAAAATAGTAAAACAGCTGAAGAGATATTGTTTCAAAGATCAGGACACATATGGAAACTCGGTTTCATGTTATTCTCATGCAAGAGAGTCAAACCAGAAAACAACAACTTCAGGTACATCAGCATATGAAATGTTATTTAAAGTTTATTTAAACTTGGATCTGTTTCAAATTTAGTTTCTTACTTGATTTGTCCTGTTTAAGTGCGATTAGTCTGAAAGTTTCAATGGGCTGTTCTTGCTTGATAAATATTAACTTCAAATTGATAAATATTAATATCGTATGCACTTAAAGTTTTTTTACATATGGCTTTATGATGAGTGGCATTATGAGTGTCATGCAAAGACTGCTACGTTACAAACTTTCAAAAATACTCAATTGACTTTAATGCACTTTGGGTTATCTTGAAAGGGATGTAAAATGTTCCACATAAATGCTACCCTTTATTCCTTTGTTGTGTCTGTTGACTGCTTTTCATTGCTAAGTATTGAATGCAGAGCCATGGGCAAACTGTCACACTTTCTCTCCCATCAACTTCACATTTTAATGACCACTTCCGTTTGATGACCACACTGGAAGTTTTGAACTAATCTCAGACATTTTTAAGTAATCCTTACAAGGTATACATGTGAGCCAGAGCAGTTTAAGAAGCCACACGTCTACCCTGCACAATTCAGACTCTAACCCACTTAAGGTTTGTAGCCCCTCTGCTACAAAGTTCGATTGAAATAATAATTTGAAAAGGCACACTTGCCTGTTAAATGAAGAAAAATGTAGCCACATATATTTTTACATTGCTTCTCTGTGATTGAGCGTGTAAGAGGATATTGGCAGCTGGGAGGTAGTGGATATTGCCTGCATTAGTATCAGAAACTCTTTGGAACAATAGTGGGCCTGGAGTGCTAAGTGGCAATGAAAGGCTCACAACCACTCACATCTCCTTGTGAGCACCCGAGAACCTTCTTTAATATAGCAACACACTCCATTCATTTACAGATGCCCAATCCACTTTAATGAAATGATGTCTATTTACATATTAAGCAAACAAGAAAATAAAGGACTTTGCAAATCAGTTTGGGAATATAATTCACTTAATGGATTTCTGTTTTAAGTTGTTCTTTTTTCCCCCCCCACTTGAATGTTTCCTTGCTTTTGTTTGCAGTTTCAAAAAAACTTTGGGTGGGTACATACCAGGGTGCAGGAGTGTCAAGTTAAATGAAAAATATTTCCAAAGGACATTCTTCTTGCATGTAACATGTTGTTGGCCTGGCAGTATAGAATATCACGCTGTCCTTACATTTAATTAGCTGGATCTGATGTGAAGTCTTCAATTGGCCTTTAAGGTGACAGGGATAACATTTGAAGGAGATGTGCAGGGTGAGTTTTTATTTCACAGAGTGGTAGGTGCTTGGAATGCAAAGCCAGGAGTGGTGGTGGAGGCAGGTACAATAGTGGTGTTTAAGAAGCTCATGGATAGGCACATGGATATGCAGGGAATAGAAAGATATCGAACACGTGCAGGCAGAGGAGATTAGTTTAACTAGGCATCATGCTTGACAGACATTGTGGAAAGAGGGGCCTATTCCTCTGCTGTGTTGTTCCATGTTCTATGTTCTAAACAAGTAAGAGGACCAGAGATTGCTGAGAGAATGTTTCATGTGAAACATGAGGCGGCACAGCGGTAGAGTCGCTGCCTTACAGCGCAAAGACCAGGGTTCGATCCCAACTAAGGGTGCTGTCTATTCTGCCCCTGACCTGCATGGGTTTTCTCTGGATGCTCCAGTTTCCTCCCATACTCCAAGACATACAGCTTTGTAATTTAATTTTCAGTAAAAGTGTAAATTGTGTGTGTAGGATCGTTGGTCGGTGCGGACTCAGTGAGCCGAAGGGCCATGTTTTCGTTCTGTACCTCTAAGACTAAAACTAAAAAGCTGAATTTGTTCCCATTTATTCCATGACCATCAAGCTGCCTGTTAGGGTTGTGGTATCTGAAAGGAATGAGAAAACCAGTTTGTCACAATCCAGCCATTGGCCACATTACCAAATTAAAAATGAGTTAAAAAATCTTATCTGATGCTCCAGTACATCAGTGGGGAATACCTTCACTTGTCAGATATGCCAGCTATCAGACAAGATGTTATACTGAGGCCCTGCCTGCTCATTCAGACAGTTGGAAAAAATATTTATTAAAAAAACTGACAAAGATTATCTTCGGTAACCTGGAGATTATTTATCCTTCATTTGTTAAAGCTAAAAGAGAAAGATTTGCTTGTCATCAGATTGCTATTTGCAGGAACATATTGTTTAAAAACAAGGTCATATTTCCAAGAAACAAGGAACTGCAGATGCTGATTTACAAAAGGAAAAGCCCCCAAATGCTGGAGTAATTCAGCATGTCAGGCAGCATCTCTGGAGATCACAGATAGACTTCATTCAGAAGTAAGGTCACCTCTCCATGTTCTCCAAAGACACTGCCCGACCCACTGAGTTACTCCAGCACCATGTCATTTTTCATCATATTTCCTACATTGTCAAACTCTTCAAAATAAAGTTATGTGATTGTTTGTAAGTCACTGTAGGGCATTATGAAATGGATGACAAAAGTACTACAAAAATGAGTCTTCCTTTTCTGTTGGATAATGTGCTCTCAGGTTCAGGTATTTTCAGGGTCATTTTGACTGACTCGAGTCTTATGACCCAATGTAACCAGCTTTTGTACTGAACTTTACCCGAGCACTGGACTAAAATGTTACTGCTTGCTGAACTCTTTACTGTTAAGGGACACCCATCTCTAAGGGGGTGTCATTACTTCCACCTCTTTTGAAAATAAGTTTTACAATTGATCTTTACACTTATAAGTAGCAGTGACACTAAATAAGTAGTGCCTGTTTTTTTTGTTTGACATGACTACCAACTCCAGTAACATGACCAAACATTTGCAATAGAATTCCCCTCATTAAATTTGCATCTTTAAACAAATGAAAGATTTGCTTTCCAAAGTGTTCCCACAGGAAACTGCTTTAGGAAAATTGGTCTTTTGTTGATACAAAGAGTGAAGAAAACATTTCATTAGACAGAAGCAAAAAGGTGCACAACTTCCTGTTTGTAAGAAGTGTTGAAAGTTCAGGTTAGTTTATTGTCACGTGTACCGAGGTACAGTGCAAAGCTTTTTGTTGCGTGCCAACCAGTCAGCAGAATGACAATACATGATTACATTCAATCCATTTACAGTGTACTGGTACATGATAAGGGAATAACATTTAATGCAAGGTAAAGCCAGCAAGTCCGATCATGGATAATCTGAGGATCATCAAAGAGGTAGATAGTAGTTCAGCACTGATCTCTGGTTGTGGTAGGATGATTCAGTTGCCTGATAACAGCTGGGAAGAAACTGTCACTGAATCTGGAGGTGTGTGTTTTCACACTTCTATACCTTTTGCATGAAGGGGGAGGGGAGAAGAGGGAGTGGCCAGGGTGCGACTCGTCCTTGATTATGCTGCTGGCCTCGCAAGTTATAAATGGAGTAAATAGAAGAGAGGTTGCTTAGAAAAAATCCTCTCCCTTCTTCCCTGCTCCACCCTCCAAGCAAGAATGAAAAAACCCAAGCAAGAGAATGTGGATTAAGTCTCATTCCAGCTACACCTTCAATTAGATCGTAGTTGATCCCCTACCTCAGCTCCACTTTCCTACGTTATCCCCACTGCCCAATCCCCTGCATACATTCCAAAAATGTATATGGGGGGGGGGGGGGGGTACTGGAGGTGAGAAATGGCCAGAACAAATCAGGGCCAGCAACAGATGACCTCAGGAAGGGTGGAGTCCATAATGGCTCAGCCAACAATGGGCAGCTCTCTGCTTCTGTGGAGGTAACTTCCTTTTCAGAACGAAAGAAGTCAGGCATGTACCATTTAAACGGACTAAAGAACCTGGCATAACCATTTGCTTTGTGTTGGGAGCTTGTTGTGGTCAGACTCAAATGATGATTTCATTGTACATAAGCCCTGCCAACATTCAGAGCATTGCGATCAGGGACTAAGATAGTTCAATTCTAGACTCATTAGTTTTAACAAGTACCGTTTTATTTTGGGAAAAGATGTTTTCTTTTTAACCTCTCAAACTCTCCTGGCAATGACTTCAAAAGCTGGTGGGTAAGAGAAGGTCCAGGAGGTGCATCCTGGATGGGCTCTTGTGATTTCTGCCAGGACGAGTTGACCTCACTAGGTAAGCTGACTGTTCCCACATAGGGGTTGAGAGAAGGGTCAGACATGGGAACATCAATCTGGGAGTGTGTGGAGAGTTGAGGTTCCGAGGGAGCCATGGACTGGAGGAAGAACAGGCAGAGGAGGAAAGTTTCTGTTGGGGTCCGCGGTCATTCATGTGAGACAAACTACATTCCCCCACTGGATTAGGATTGACAGATCAGAAATGGTCATGTCTTCCATTTGTGTCAGGCCAATCCCAATCTATGACAGACACAAAAAGGCTGGAGTAACTCAGGCAGTATCTCTGGAGAAAAGGAATAGCTGACGTTTCGGGTTGAGACCCTTCTTCTGACTGAGAGTCAGGGGAAAGGGGAACGAGGAGATATAGACGGTAGAAATGAAGATGGAAGATACGCAAACAATGGTAATCAAAGAAAAATCACTGACGGTCGACCCGAAACGTCACCCATTCTTTCTCTCGCTGAGTTACTCCAGCATTTTGAGTCTATCTTCGATAATCAAGGAAATGTAGGGCACACAATAGGTTTAAGCCTATTACTCTCATCTCTCCCTGAAATGTTAGCTTCTTAAATTTATCAGAGTTGTTTTTTTTGTTTTTTTTTAACTGATTCATGTGATGCAAATGCTGTGTCCTCTAGATTTCGTAACATAGCCACAATGCTTCCGTCCCACTAGCCTAATATCTGCTCATTTGATTTAATGTTAACTTTATCTGATTAAGCTTCTCAACATGTTTTACATTTTCAAAATGTGTTCAATGAATGCAAGCAGTGGTATGATTCAGTTTTGTGGTGGAAGTTTCAATGCAAGATGCCGCATAAAAATAACTGGTTGTGGCGGGCCGAGCCACTTTGGTCTCGAACCGTCGTTCGTCGAGCTTGAGCACTCGCATGGACCTGGCGTGATAATAAACAATAGGTGCAAGAGTAGGCCATTCGGCACTTCGAGCCTGCACCGCCATTCAATGTGAACATGGCTGATCATCCCCAATCAGTACCCCGTTCCTGCCTTCTCCCCTTTCCCCCTGACTCCGCTATCTTTAAGAGCCCTATCTTGCTCTCCCTTGAAAGTATCCAGAGAACTGGCCTCCACCACCCTCCGAGGCAGAGAATTGCACAGACTCACAACTCTCTGTGTGAAAAAGTGTTTCCTCATCTCCATTCTAAATGGCTTACTCCTTATTCTTAAACAGTGGTCCCTGGTTCTGGACTCCCCCAACATCGGGAACATGTTTCCTGCCTCTAGCGTGTCCAAACCCTTAATAATCTTATATTTCAATAAGATTCCCTCTCATCCTTCTAAACTCCAGAGTATACAAGCCCAGCCGCTCTATTCTCTCAGAATATAACAGTCCCGCCATCCAGTGATCTGGCCTGACCAATCAACGTTGACTTGGGTGAAGACGAGGGGGTGCAGCAGATGACGGGGCTAGTCTTCACTTCGCAGTCAACACGTTAACACACACACTTTGCCCTTTTGTACTAATTGTTGAGCTGTATCGTTTAAATATTAAACTGAGTGTTTGTACAACACGTGAACCTCTTCAGTGGTGACCGCAACGATCCAAAACGGCCTCTTTTGGATTTTATCATACCTGGAGGAGACAACCCAGATCAGCAGAACACGGTTTCACTCAAACTGCCCAATTTCTGGACATCACAACCCCAAGTGTGGTTTGAACAAGCCGAAGCCCAATTCCACATCCGCCAGATAACTGCCGACGTCACCAAGTACTACTACGTGGTCAGTGTGCTGGACCGGGAAACGCTGGGAGCCTCATCGATTACCTTCGCCAGCCACCAGCAAGTACAAAGGGATCAAGACGCTCCTCAAGGGCACATTCGGTCTCAGCCGCCGCAACAGGGCGGCAAAACTCCTGCACATCGATGGACTAGGAGACCGCAAACCGTCCGTGCTCATGAACGAAATGCTCGCTCTGATGGATGTGCCTCCTTTTTGAACAGGGCAAGCGCAGGTAGGTCGGACCAGGGTAGCTGAGACATTGTTGGCCGGTGTGGGCATGTTGGGCCGAAGAGCCCGTTTCCACACTGTATCACTCTATGTCTATGTCGGGATCGAACCCGGGTCTCCGGTGCTGCAAGCACTGCAAGGCAGCAACTCTACCGCTGTGCCACCCATGTTAATGGTGGCTTGTTGTGTAGTAGTTCGTGATGCAACAATACTATACAATCAGTAGTGCTGAACTTTCGGTATCATTGCCCAAGCCTTGGGGGATGGGAAGCAAGATGGCAGCAGAGGATGCGGCTCTTTGCATGCTGGTCCCAGTGGAGGATCTACTATTATCTAATGCAATCACCCCACTCTTTTAAATCTCTTTTCAACTTGTAAATTATTATTTCTAGCTATTCTAACAATATTCTCTTTACAGAAACTTGAAAGAGCATACCACCAGACTTAGGAATAGCTGCTTCCCCTCTGTTATCAAGCTCCTGAACAGTCTATAACAGGGGTTCCCAACCTTTTCATCCCGTTTACCCCTGACAACTTTAATAAACACATAACAAAGTTATTTCACTTATTTATGAACTAATGATGAACAGATACCGGAATCAAACACAGTCAGTCAATGAGAAAAAATAAGTACAAATCCAGAATCAACAAATTTACCCCCTGTGGGTAAATTTACCCCAGGTTGGGAACCCTTGCTCTATAAGCTAGGGTGCAGTCCCCATCTTCCAACCTACCTCAATGCGGATGTTCGACTTTTTCTCTGTAACACACTACAATGCAGAGAACTAAATTCTACACTCTTATTTTTCTTGGTGCTCTTCATTTTGTACTTGGCTTGATTGTATTCATGTCTAGTAATATCTGATTTAATTGCATAGCACGCAAACAAAAGCTTTTCACTGTACCTCATTACACGTGTAAATAACAAACCTGCACCCAAGAATATGCAGAGTGAAATTCCAACGGTGTCTAACACATGGAAGGTGTTTGTAGCATTCTGTAACTTCACAAGGTAACATTTAAAAAGGATGGATACAAAAAGCTGGAATAACTCAGCAGATCAGGTAGCAGCTCTGGAGAAAAGGAATCTGTGACGTTTTAGGTTGAGACATGTCTGAAGCAGGGCCTAGACCCGAAACGCCACCTATTCCTTTTCTCCAGAGATGCTGCCTGACCCGTTGAGTTGCTCCAACATTTTGTGTCTATCTTCGGTGTAAACCAGCATCTGCAGTTCCTTCCTACATTTAGAAAGGATACGTTAGCTGAGGAGTAAGACGTGACCTCCACCATGGATTGCAGCTCCCCACATTCTGACTTGACGTGAGAAAGACCGAGATTCTCTGCTGGTTCTTGTTGAAAGCTTGGGTACAACTTATGCGCTACATGATGCGAGGTAACTTTTGACCTTAGTTTGACAGCGTCCCATGAAAGACACGTTGGCTTAAAAGCAACAGTGTCCTTCGCAGTTACGGCGAGGGTATGCCCATGTCATTCTGCATGTTGTACCTCAAAATGGGCTCGGGCAATTCAGTTAGAGACATCTGGGAATCAAGAACTAGTGTTAAAGGTGGCTTGTCGTGAGGCATTTGACAGGCCTGTTTAATAATCGGACCGACAAGACTCGGCTGGCTTTGAGGTGACTTCCTCACCACCAATGGTATTGCTTCTGTCTGATCGTAAACTTTGAAGGGACAAGTGTTGAGACAGTTGTCAAAATACTTGTGCATCATCACTGGATCTGGGGGGCACCGAAACTCATGACTCGTGGTTTTCAGGTTTGTGTTCTGATATTGTGTGATATTCTTGAGCCTGGTGGTTGGCAGGCTTTGAAGTGCCTGCGAAGAAGCAGTGGAAGGTTTGACAGAGAACAACTGTACCGCTGAGTCCACAATGTGAGCCATTGCATTGGTTAGTTCATACTTTAAAGATTCAGCCAGATATCCACCCTCCACTAAAGAGAAACCAAAATGGTTACAATGCTTGAATTTTTGGTCCACATTATGATGTTTATTTGCTTCCTTTCCCATTTTCGGTTCTTCCTCGTGGTTAATTGTCTGAACATAGTCACCATAGAGACCTTGGTTCACATCGGAGATGTCACCATGATACCTTTCTGAAGGGTTTCCTCCATTCTCAACGCCACCCAAATGGAAAGTGGAGTCAGATGCATCGTCTTGGTCCTCATGCTCCGATTCGCCATCATCATACACTTGGAAAAACGTTTCCTGAAGTTCAAGGAGCTTTCCCTGCATTTCCTGGAGTTGCTGCTTCAGTCTCTGGCATTCCTCTCTCCTGAGCTGCTTCAGGGACGATGCTAGCCTGGGACTCTTCCTGGGATTCTCCTCCCGCTGTTGCTGCTGCTGCTGCTGTGGAAGCCTCTGCTTCCGCTTATTCTCTTTGTACAGGCTCATCAAACTCTCTCGCACATGACCGCTCTCCCTCTCCACCTCACTGTTGGGAAGGTTGGCATTTGGAGAACTGTTCATTCCTCGGATGATGTTCTCTACTCTTGCCCTCTTTGCTCGCAGGTGTTCACTAAACAATCGATCCCTTTCACCCGCGTGCGCAGGGTGATGCTGATTGAGAGGCGAGCTGAGATCCTGCCCACCGTCTTTGGAGAAGTTGGTGTTTCTCTCCTGCTGAAGGGAGTCAGCATTGGAATGGGAGAGATTCCTCGCTGAGAAGGTTACCTCATGATCTGCTGTATTCCTCTTCTTCGCAGCTTTCTCCAGGAACTGTGACATAATGGCCCTGCTGGAATAAGATGGCGCCGGGTCTTGAAATAAATTCTTTTTCAGGTGCGTTTGAAGCTGGTTTATTTTATTTCCTTCTCTGTAGCAGTTGTTGGGATTGGCCGCATCTTGTTCAGGCACGCTGAGGTTCATTGCATAGGCTGAGGCTTCAGCACCTTGCCTGGAGACACAGTAATTAAAGGGAGTTCCGACTTGCGAGTTGAAGCTTCTTTGTTCCGATTTCAAGGACAGGGGAGATGAACTACGGTATTCAGGCATTGCCATGAACTTGACAACTGTTGACACACCCTTTCAAAGTCAGGAAGAGGAAAACCAGGGGACCTGGGTGGTTTAAAAGAAATGTTATTTTCTGAGAGAATGTATTGTGCACTTACATCAACTGCAACACACATCAAGACCATTCAGCCCAACAAATCCAGGTTGTAATTTATGCTCCACAGAAGAATCCTCACACCCTTCCTGTATTCCATAACAAGTTTCTCCTGAAATTTGTATTGGAATTATTAGTGATGATCATCTTATGCAACACAAAATCTTTGAACTCCCCGACAATGAAAACCTTTCTGCATGCCTGAAACAAACTGCTGGAGGAACTCTGTTGGTCAGGCAGCATCTGTAGAGGCAAATGCACAGTCGACGTTTTGGGTCGAGATTCTACATCTGGACAGTCCAGCTGAAGGATCCCGACTCATGACATCGTGTTTCCATTTCCCTCCACAAATGCTGTCTGACCCATTAAGTTTCTCCAGCAATTGGATTTTTGCTCCACATTCCAGCATCTGCTGCCTCTTGGGTTCTCCATGCCTATTCAATCTCAAACTCTCCCAGGTCATAACTCAGTCTTCATTTTCTAAATAGGAGACAGATAAACATAGAAAATAGGTGCAGGAGTAGGCCATTTGGCCCTTTGACCTAGCACCACCATTCAATATGATCATGGCTGATCATCGAGAATCTGTGCCCCATTCCTGCTTTCTCACAATATCCCTCGATTCCGTTAGCCCTCAGAGTTGTATCCGACTCTCTCTTGAATACATTGAGTGAATTGGCCTCCACTGCATTCTGTGGCAGAAAATTCCACAGATTCGCAACTCTCTGGGTGAAAAGATTTTTCCTCATCTCAGTCTTAAATGGCCTGCCCCTTATTCTTAAACTGTGACCCCTGGTTCTTGACTCCCCCAACATCGGGAACATTTTTCCTGCATCTAGCCTGTCCAATCCCTTAGTAATTTAAAATGTTTCTATAAGATACCCTATCATCCTTCTAAATCCCAGTGAATAGGAGCCAGTCATGGAGAGATACACCATAGAAACAGGCTGTTCAGCCCACCGAATCCACATTGACAACCATTTACACCAATCTTACATTAATTTAGTTTAGTTTAGAGATACAGTGTGGAAACAGGCCCTTTGGACCATCGTGTGTGCCGACCAGCGATCCCCACACATCAACACTATCTTACACACACTAGGGATAATTTACATTTGTACCAAGCCAATTAACCTGTATGGGAGGGAAATGAAGATCTCTGAGAAAACCCACATGGTCACCGGGGGAACGTACAAACTCCGTACAGACAGCACCCGTAGTCGGGATGAACCCGGGTCTCTGGCACTGTAAGCACTGCAAGGCAGCAACTCTACCGCTGCGTCGCCATGCCACTCTGTTCAACCTTTCCTTATGGTATTAATTCCCAGTTCTGCTATGCTTATGAATCATAGAACATGGAACCGTGCAGCACAGGAACAGGCCCTTTGCCCCACAATTTCCGCACCAAACACGATACAAAGTTGAACTCATCTCCCCTGCTTGCATATGACCCTCCATCCCCTGCATATTCATGCAGTTATCTAAAGCCTCTTCAATGTCACAATAATTCTGCATCTGCAATATCACTGTAAAATCCATGATACAATATGGAGATCCACTCAGAAATTCTCATCCCAGTAAGCAAACAGAAAGGAAATGGGAAGGAGGAAAAAAGCTTTGCTTGGCTCATTGATACTCAGTTATCCAGTGTCCAACCAGTCCAAGTACTGTTTCTTCAACTCCAGAATATTTTATTTATTTTGCTTCGATAATCTATTCCTTACACTCCTACCGTGTGGGGCCCTTTAACATTTATTTATGTTTAAGGATTTTAAATATATATGATTGGAGCTCATCTACTTCGTCTCAGCAAATATACTGTTTATTATGCAAAGGTTCTCAGTGAATTCTCCAGCTTTATTATGATATTATCCCAATTATAACATTTTCTTTTTTGTGTGCATCCTTTTGACGTTTTGGGGGGGAATGAACCCGAAGGGATTGCTCAGAAAGTGCCCACAGACCAAATGTACAAACAAAAAACCAAATCTGCCCTGCTTTAATAAATTTAATAAAGTATTGATTCTGAACAGAACGCTCTGCAGCTTTGTAGGTAGACAAAAAAATCTGGAGAAACTCAACGGGTGAGGCAGCATCTATGGAGCGAAGAACCCTTCGCTCCATAGATGTTGCCTTTCCGACTGAGTTTCTCCAGCTTTTTTGGCTACCTTCGATTTTTCCAGCATCTGCAGCTCTTTCTTAAACAACTGCAGCTTTGGATTTACTTCACATACTGCGTGTTATCCAATTCCATTCGCCTGGATAGAGGCAGCACCTGCCTTTCCACTTAAATCACTCGGCAGTTAATGCCTCGTCAACCAAGGCGTGTCCCTTCAAAGACTAGAGAGTCCTGGACCCGCATTGTTTTTGTTTGGTTCATTTCTGTGATAATAGTGAAGTCCTCAGTTAAACTTTCTGCTCAATTTTAGTTGATGTTTCCTTGAACCATCACCAATAATGAGCTGTTCCAGGACTATGACTTAGGAAGTGCCCTTTTGTTGGTTTTGTGGGAGGAGCTGGTCTGTTCTTCCATTGGACAGCACTTCACTCTGTGGGAATCAAACTTCAGATAGACACAAAAAGCTGGAGTAACTCAGCAGGACGGGCAGCATCTCTGGAGCGAAGGAATGGGTGACGTTTCGGGTCGAGACCCTTCTTCAGACCGTCTCGACCCGAAACATCACCCATTCCTTCTCTCCAGAGATGCTGCCTGTCCCACTGAATTACTTCAGCTTTTTGTGTCTATCTGAAGTTTAAACCAGCATTTGCAGTTCCTTCTTACACTGAAATCAAACTTTATTCCAGTGAATGTACCCTCCGAGAACTAGGCTCAACATGCCTGGTGCACATGGCCCTTAAGATAAAACAAAATAAGTCCGCTAAGGACAAAAAAATTACTTATGAACTTAAGGATAAACTAAGGCACCTAATCTTTCCACATGGATAATAGCCTGATTTTCAGTGGAAGGTTACAGAATGCTGGATCACAATAGTTAACCCTGTAAACAAGTGTACGTGACTAACCTTGCTTCTACGCTATCAAAAATGATATACAAATTCTGCATGCTATGAATCGAGAGAGCAGTCTTTTGCTTGACTGTTCGCCTTTGCTGACAAGTTATTGCGAATAAAGTAGCTGCAGTTTGATAGGCACTCACGTCTCGTGTAAGTTATTCAGATGGTTAATGATGCCCACTTGAAGCACTTACATGTCTAGATATAAACTGACCAAATCAGGCTTACAAGATGTTCTAACACCATTCAGGCTCAAATAGCCTGTTAGCAACCACTGTTAAAAGCCATCTTTCTCCATTTTCGCTTAACAAGGCGGTAGAGTGGGAGCCCTAGGATAAACAGAAGGGCTTAAACTCACAGCCACGCAAGAAGTCAGCCAGAAAAGAGAGAGGATGTTGGTGAAAATGGCAAACAACCCCGAGGCTCTTCAGATTGTTTATAATCAAGCGACCTCCCCTTGTTTTAAAGTGATTTATTTGATAATATAATATCCCAACTAACTAACAAAATCGTGAGTAACATGGAAGAATCAGTTGAACACATATTACTGAATTACTGTTAAAACACAAAGTACTCGTGCTATAACGCCAACACAAGCGCTCAACCAAACAAACCAACCCCAATGCCAAAGTAGTATCTAGGCTAGTATCTAGGCTATGTATAGGAAGGAACTACAGATGCTGGTTTAAACCGAAGATAAACATAAAATGCTGGAGTAACTCGGCGGGACAGGCAGCATCTCTGGAGAGAAGGAATGGGTGACATTTCGGGTCGAGACGAAGAAGAGTCTCGACGTGAAACGCACCCATTTCTTCTCTCCAGAGAAGCTGCCTGTCCCGCTGAGTTACTAAAGATAGACAGAAAATGCTGGAGTATCTAAACTACCTATACACCCTTATGCTATAGGACAATAACCAACTCCATGTTCAGCAATAAGCTATCTCCATGTTAACAAACACACAAGATAAATGTTTATCCAAGTGACCCAATCCCAATGCGACAGTTGACCCCATATTTAGACCATGTTACTACTGCAGTGTAGTTAAAAAGGATGGTAATTATTCCATTCTGCCCTTTTCCGATCCTGCACACAACTTCGCAGCAAACAGCACAGTCCCTCTTATCAACGCACAAATGATCTACATCATGAGGGGGAAAAAAACTATTTGCGCGAACTTTAGGTTTGCTGCATTTACACTGTCTTCAGGTGTTTCCGCTTTCAAATATTTCACCCGAAATTCTGTATGTTTCACCGCGCCGTCAAGATACCCAAGTTTAAAAATCAATACTCCAGAAACTACGGTAGAACTGGCTATTTATTTAAAACAAGCGAAACTCTGAATTTTCCAGAAATGGAACAAGCAACAGATTGTTATTCGTTGCATCAGAAACCCAAAACCTGTAACAGATAAAAGTGATCGCAAACCAACTAAAATGACCCCTTTTGCCTTCCTGCACTAATCCGTGACCGTTTTATTGATCTTGTCAATGCATCGAATATTTCCTGCCTTCAAATAGCATCGCACGCAAAGCGAAGGACGATTACATAAAACTGAGCAGTGCAATTGCACCAAGATTTAAAAAAAAAAGAAATCGGTTCTGACCGGAGATTTAACACTCCCAATAACAACCGGGTGTTTATCAACTTCAGTTTGTTTTGTTATAATCGAGTTGAATACCATCGCACAGTCATTTCATTACTGTATATATCAAACATCTTTTGGAGACTACGACCATCATTATTAATGAACGATCCGCTCACACAAACCTGATATATGTACGAAAGGCGATTTAAGAAAAATCTATATTCTCAAGCCTATTGAACGGTTTTGCAAAATTCAGCATGAGAATAAAGTTGCTCATTCTGAAGATTAATTAACCTTTATTTATTAGAATTAAAATAGAATTATCATTCTTCACCAGAAAAAAAATCACCCCTTTGGTGGGTTAGAACGAATGCAGGATAACGTCTAGAATTGTTGTTTTAAGGAAAGAAATTCAAGATTTTTCCATTATCATTAACCTAGTACAGAAGTTAATGCAATGAATGCAACGAAATAAGGCCAAAATCCTGTTCATTCTCCCTTACATAAATGTGTCCGTTTTGAGAAGCATATGATACAAATCTATTATTCACGCTCTAAGCTCGGTTTAAAAGAAACCTGAAACTTAATTCTGCTCGATAGACACAAAATGCTGGAGTAACTCCGCGGGTCAGGCAGCATCTCTGGAGAGAAGCAATGGGTGACGTTTCGGGTCGAGACCCTTCTTCAGACCTTCTCACCAATTGCTTCTCTCCAGAGATGCTGCCTGTCCCGCTGAGTTACTCCAGTTTTAACAGTATCTGCAGTTCCTCTCTGCTAAACAGGAAAAAAAAACAAGTCATACCAATAACTAACTTTGTGCATTGGAAACTACAGAGATGATGATAATACTCACATTAGCGTTACAACTTCCTCTGTGCTAGAGGCTCAGTCACTCGGCACGGAACCTGTCCGAGCACCTGTCTGCATCAATAGCCAGCCCTCAATGTCACGCCTTTTCAAACCATATAAGGATAGGGAGGAGCGTGGCACCGTTGACCAGTCCAAGCACAGGAAAGATAGCTGATAGACAGATTTGCAAATAAAGAGTTTGGTTCGAAGCAAACCATTCTGGGTAGTGGGAGGATAGACAGAAAAAAGCTGGAATAACTCAACGGGTCAGGCAGCATCTCTGGGGGGGGAAGGATAGGTAACATTTCGAGTCGAGACCCTTCTTCAGACTGAGAGTCAGGGGAGAGGGGACCGAGAGATTTGAAAAGGTACAATAGACAAATGAATGAAAGATATGTAAAAAGACAGATCAAAGCCAGCAACGATGACCAAAGGGAGGTGGAACCCACAATCGTCTATAGGGGGTTTGCACGTAAGGTCACCGGGTCATAGGGCTTGACGCACGGAGCCGCTCAATCCATCTGGAGGACATCCGTCACTTCCGGTATATGTTATTAATACAAGAAACGCGTACTTTCCTACCTGTTAAAAACCGCCAAAATGTTGAATTTTTGCGCTGTCAAAAAGTGTGGAAGTCGGGGTGAGAGACATGTACCCAACTTCAGAATTCAAAAAGTGAAGCGAAATGAAGGTAAAGAGAAGCGAGAGCTGAAGGGACTACAACAGCTAAACTGCTTGGCGAACATTGGCCGTGCAGATATCGGAATTGAAAATATTGGGGTTTATCGCGTTTGCTCACTGCATTTCATCAACAGTAAGGCATTATTTGTGGTTTTTCTTAATTCCTTTGGTATCTAAAAAGTCTCAGAAGTGATAAATCTGGCTGTAAATTTTGCTTCAGAGGCGTTTTCTTTTTGTATGTAAAAACCCACTTGAGAACCATGGGCGATTTAAAAATTTTACTGCCAGATTTATCACTTCTGAAACTTTATAGATACCAAAGGAATCAAGAAACCTCCCACAAATAATGCCTTTCTGTTGATGAAATGCAGTGAGCAAACGGCCAAGGTACGCCAAGCACTCTGGCTGTTGTTGTCCCTTCAGCTCTCGCTTCTATCTACCGTAACTTCTACTCACTTTTGGAATTCTGAGGAAGGCTAACTGTCTCTCACGCTTATCCCGATTTCCATAATTATTTGTTAAAGAAGGAACTGCAGATGCTGGAAAATCGAAGGTACACAAAAATGCTGGAGAAACTCAGCGGGTGCAGCAGCATCTATGGAGCGAAGGAAATAGGTAACGTTTCGGGCCGAAACCCTTCTTCAGACCCTTCAGACCCTTCTTCCATAATTATTTACAGCGCAAAAATTGACAATTTCGTCGGGTTTTAACGGGCCCGCAACGCTGGAAACAATGGTAAGTGCTTGCCTTCAGTTCATCGCGTGTACTCCACTTGGCGCAAGAGCACGGGTCGTGGGTCGTGGGTCGTGACCCGACTGCCGTGAAACCTCCCTATTGTTGGTTGTGGGGAAGGAGATAACGAGTGATAAAAACAGTGAAACGACAATGAAACGTGCAGAACGACTCGGGTGGGGGAGGGACGGAGAGAGAGGGGGTGTAAGGGTTACTTGAAGTTAGAGAAATCAAAACATACCGCTGGGTTACAAGCTGCCACAGCGAAATATGTGAGGAATGGCTTTCCAGAATGCAGTACGCCTGAATAGTTTTACTTGCACACTTTATATTTTGACATCTTGCACTTTTATTTTTTTATATGGAAAGTGTGAATATATTGACATTTAGATTAACCCTTGTGAGAATGTCCATTTATTCATCTGGCAAGCAATCCCTGAACTCCCAGAGATGCTTTATAGAAGCATTTATAACAATAGTTCCCTCAGTGCTGGAGTTTCAGTTTGTGTCAGATATCCATAACGATGTCTATAACATATTTATAACGATGTTTTTACTTAGTGCTGGAGTTTGGGTTTGTGTCAGATATACATGCATTTCCTTGATGCATATTACCTCGACGTATTCCCTTAGTGCTGGAGTTTGGGGTTGAGTCACATAATATATGCATTTATAGCGATGTATTCATTCTCTTTAGTGCAGAAGTTTCAGTTTGTGTCAGATATGCATTTATAACGATGCATTTCCCTTCGTGCAGGAGTGTGGGTTTGTGTCAGATATGCCTTCATTCCCTTTGTGAATTTGTGCCAGGTATGCATTTATAATGATCTATTACCTTGGTGCAAGAGTTTGTGTCAGATGTGCATTTATAGCGATGCATTCATTCCCTCAGTGCAGGAGTGTGAGTTTGTGTCGGAGATGCATTTATAACGATGCATTCATTCCATCAATGCACGAGGAGTGTAGGTTTGTGTCAGATGTGCATTTATAACGGTGCATTTTCCTTCGTGCTGGAGTTCGTGTCAGACTCAGATGTGCATTTGCCCCCTCCCTCCTCCCCGGGTTTCCGGGCCACAGCTGACTTCCGCCCGGAGTCGGCTCTCGCTGCAGCGTCGCCATGTTCGCCCGCTCACGGTGGCTGCCCCGGAGCCTGAGCCGCCTGGCCGCGGCCCTGCAGGTGAGCGGCCGGGGGGCAGGGCAGGGCAGGGCAGGGCAAGGGAGGCACGGCGAGGGGAGGGGAGGCGATGGTCGGCCGCCCGCCCGCCCGGCGGGGGAGCGCGGCCGCTGACACCGGGAGCGCTAGGCCCGAAGCCCGGCTCAAGGGCAGACGGAGGGGGAAGAGTCTCCTTCAGCCCATTCTCCCTCACCGCCCTAGACTCCCATCCTCGACCTCCCCCCCCCTCCCTCTCCATCCCTCCCTTCCACCCCCGCCGTGTTGTGGAGCTGCCGTGTTGAAGACCAGCTTGCCAGCCTCCCTTGTCCTTCGCCCTTTGAGCTTGATGAGCTCCTGAGCTTGGCTTGCAATGGACTTGACGGAATTAATAAGTCCATTGTCGAGTTATAGTCGTACAGCACACAACTTGCCCACACCGACCAACATGCCCCATCTACACTAGTCCCACCTGCCCACATCCCTCTAAACCTGTCCTATTCATAGACCTGTCGAAATGTTTCTTAAACGCTGCCTCAATTACCTCCACCGGCAGCTCGTTCCATACACTTACCCCCATTTGTGTGAAAAACTCACCCTCTCAGGTTCCTATTAAATCTCTCCCTCTCAACAAACCTGTGTCTTCTGGTTCTCGATTCCCTACTCTGGGCAAGAGACTGTGCGTCTACCCGATCTATTCCCAGTTGGAAAGGGTACAGAGAAGATTTACGAGGATGTTGCCAGGACTCGAGGGTCTGAGCTATAGGGAGAGGTTGAGCAGGTTGGGACTCTATTCCTCGGAGTGCAGAAGTATGACGGGTGATCTTATAGAAGTGTACAAAATTATAGGAGGAATAGATCGGGTAGATGTATGGTCTCTTGCCCAGAGTAGGGGAATCGTGATGCAGAAGACATAGGTTCAAGGTGAAGGAGGGAGGATTTGATTGGAATCTGAGGGGTAACATTTTCACACAAAGGGTGGTGAATGTAAACAAAGAGCTGCCAGAGAAGGTAGTTGAGGCTGGGACTATCGCAATGTTTAAGCAACAATTAGACAGATACATGGATAGGACAGGTGTGGAGGGATATGTGCCAAACACAGGAACGACGTACTAGTATAGATAGGATATGTTCATCCGTGTGGGCAAGTTGGTCCAAAGGGCCTGTTTCCACGATGTATGACTGATAAAGAGTCATAGGGAAGTGTGATTGGAGGAGGACATAGGCGAGTGGGATTTACTATAACAAATATCCAGCACATACGCAACACTCCATGGCTTACTTAATATGTAGGAAAGAACTGCAGATGCTGGTTTAAATTGAAGGTAGACACAAAATGCTGGAATAACTCAGCAGGACAGGCAGCATCTCTGGAGAGAAGGAATGGATGACGTTTCGGGTCAACAGCTCTTCAGTCTGAAGAAGGATCTCGACCCGAAACGTCACCCATTCATTCTCTCCAGATATGCTGCCTGTCCCACTGAGTTACTCCAGCATTTTGTGTCTACCTATGGCTTACTTAATGTTCCACGGCCATATTTCCTATGAAGCCATTCAGTCTTTCCCTTCAGTCTCGAAAGCAATCCCATCACCCCCCCCCCCCCTCACCTATTTTCATATAACTATAGTTTAGTTCAGTTTATTATCATATATACCAAGGTACAGTGGAAAGCTTTTGTTGCGTGCTACCCAGTCAGTGAAAAGACTACAAGATTACAATCAAGCCGTCCACAGTACAGATACAGGATAAAGGAAATAATGTTTAATGCAAGGTAAAGCTTGATTAATGATAGTCCGAGGGTCACCAACGAGTTTGTTGGTTGGTCAGGACTGCTCTCTAGTTGGTGAAAGGATAAATGAATGAATGAATGCTTTATTATCACATGTGAAGTGTCACAGTGGAATTCTTCGTTTTGCATACCCAAGGTATGCAAAGAGTCACGCCAGGAACTCTTTTGTTTCCCGCCACTGACAACTGAACTGATAGTGCCTGGTAACGGTTGGGACGAAAGTGTCCCTGAATCTGGAGGTGTGCATTATATAACCTATTCCTATTCCCTTTCATATGTCCCATCAATATTCCCTCTCCCATAGGTATTTTCATGTAACCTGTTTCCTTTCATATGTCCCTGTGATTCAACTGCCATCCAGCCACGTTGTGTATAATTGGTAGCCATTTAATCTGCTAGCACATTTTTGGCATACAGGAAGAAACCAGAATACCACGGCAAAAGCATGTGGCCACAGGGAAAACATGCCCGCATTTAAGCTGTTATGCCATTAGCTGAATTGATTAACAACGAATCAAGGTGGTGTTTTCCTGATTATTGTTAATAGTGTGAATCATAGCAAGGATACAGAAGTTACAGGGAGTTGTAGATAGGCCAGATAAATGGATACGGACAATACAAATTGATATAATGTGGAAATATTCAAAGTTATACAAATATACAAGATGCAGCCAATATACATCACTACAGGATGAGTCTGAGCTTGTCTCTTATCAGTTGGTGTCTCTCTTATCAATTAGTAGACACATTTCAAAGGCATCTTATCAGTTGGTACTTCCAAGACAAGACATTTCAAAGGCATCTGTCTCTTATCTGTCTCTTATCAGTCTCTTATCAGATGGTACTTTCAGGGCAAGATATTTCAAAGGCATCGGTCATTGTCTCAATATACATCAACAGGGCTTGTCTCTCTCACTTTTCCACTAGAGAAAGCCTGCTTGAGACGAAATACAAGCTACAACCTACAGTCAAGTATTCCATCATGTATCTTTTATATATTTAAATGCATTTAACCTTTTCAAGCTTGCACAGGCCTGTGATGACATGAGGTAATTAGCCTTGTCCCACTTGAGCTACCCACTATTCTCTGAATCCCCTTCTGCTGTCTGGTGGAACTGTTCCACAAAGTCAGATAATTTTAATCCGTTCCATTTAGGCCACCTTAGTGTGCCTGCCACTGGTCTTTTGGGTACCACCTTCCATTTACCACTTCAACATTTCGCATATTAATTATTTGTACTGAGTTAGTAGAGCACACAAGAGTGCGGGAATGATCGCTCCTCACAGCTCATACAAGGACCCCCAAAACTTGTACATCTAATGGTTCTGGACCTGATCACATGGTGTTTTATTAATGTGAGCAATTTTGATCTAAACAAAAAACAAAGCACATTTCAAATAATGCAGATTATGATTCAACAAAATCATAACATTTGCATATTCAAATATTGCAGTTTATCAGTCTGAAGAAGGGTTTCGGCCCGAAACGTTGCCTATTTCCTTCGCTCCATAGATGCTGCCGCACCCGCTGAGTTTCTCCAACACTTTTGTCTACCTTGCAGTTTATCAAAATGTGTAGGAAAGATAGACACAAAATGATGGAGTAACTCAGCGGGACAGGCAGCATCCCTGGAGAGAAGGAATGAGTGACGTTTTCGGGTCTCGACCCTTCGACCGGGGTGGGAGATTGCAACCTTCACGTGGTCCGCCCTGTTTCGACGAATGCAATCAACCTGGTGTGCACAATCAAACAAGATCAAATAGAACAAGTTGTCCTATAACTTTAGGCTGTGCATGCCATACGCAAGAAGAAGAAGACCCTCTCCAGATTGCTGATCTCTGACAATCTGAAGAATACAATTACTCCAGTATTTTGTGTCTATCTTGCAGTTTATCAATACTATTCTAACACTAAGTCTGTGATGCAGCTGCAAGCAAGCTGTTCATAATACCTATAGCCGACTATACTTGTATATGTGACATTAAGTATGACTAGGTATGATGACAAAACAAAAAGCCGCAAGTGCTGGAATCTGAAATAAAGATGATGTTGGAAATACTCTGATGGAAAAAAAAATTGCCATCCCAAAATGTTAATACTGTTTAATTGACTTATGGGCCTGTCCCACTTAGGCGACTGCAGGAGACTATGCAGTCGCCACATGTTCGCGGGTGGTTGCCGGGTAGTCGCCTTCATGGTCGTGAGGAATTCCCGCATTCTGGGAACTAGTCACAGCCTCATTATGGTCGCCGCAAATTTGTCAACATGGAGAGTAGCGAGAATTCTCGTGCGGTAGGTGGGTCGCCAGGAGGTCCTAGTGGGTTGCCAGAAGGTCGAAGGTTCTTGTAGGTTGTAGCCCTGTGCTGACCAGTGAATTTCATTGGCTCATTGGGAAAAAAACCGTAAGCAGTAGTTTTCAGAACCAAGGGTAACTGACAGCCATGTATCTCTGGCTTCTTAAAAATTGTCTCCACTCCTCCCCCCTTCTCCCCCCCCCCTTAAAGGACTTACGTGACCCTTCCCATACACTGTGCTTTCACTGTCTTAATTACAGCACCAACTTTCCTGTTCATCACGGTGTGTGTCTGTATCACATTGGCTTTGCACCATGTGAATTTCACTCAGACAGTGCTCCCCCCACTTGCCCTGTCCCCCGCCTGCATAACGGGCTGGTGAAGAAAGCGATGTGTGTGTCAGTGTTCCACTCTCACAGTCGCGGTTCGAGTCGCCAGTTTTTCAGTTGCATGAAAAATCGCCTAAGTGGGACAGGCCCATTACTTTTGCTTAATTGCTTGTGTTGCTGAGATTACAAGATTCTTATTTATCCTGAGATTGATCTGATATGATATTTTGGATAAACCAGGCGTGTCTTGAAATGTCTTATGTAAAATCTTCATGACAAACTTGCTTGGGCAGAATGCAGAAAATAAGAAGTCCCCTTCTGAACATTCTGAACCTTCTGAATCTTGTAGTCGGCAGGGCAGTACTCTGCATATCGACAACTTGGACAATTTTACATTTTTATCAAGCCAATTAATCAAGCCAATTAACCTACAAATCTGTACGTCTTTGGTGTGTGGGAGGAAACCGAAGATCTCGGAGAAAACCCACGGGGAGAACGTACAAACTCCATACAGACAGCACCCGCAGTCAGGATCGAACCCGGGTCTCGGGCGCTGCATTTTGCTGTAAGGCAGCAACTCTAATACAGCATGATTCAGTACGCCCAATTCAGTACGACAAGTGGAAAATAGGAGGTGATGCTGTGCCCAGCAATAGTCCAACTGTAGCAAGGCAAAGATGGATGGAAAGCATTAGGCATGGATTGGACTGTTGATGGTACTATCTCTTTAGTGGTGAAGAGAAGGAATAAGAGGGAAGATACAGAGTGCTGGAGTAACTCAGTGGATCAGGCAATATCTCGAGAACAAGGATCCATTGTTCCTTTTTTCCAGGATTAAGAGGGAGTTGGGTCTTAGAAATGGGTTTTAATTCCTTATCAAACCCTGGAAAAGGGTTAGAACGTGTCGCTTGGGCAGCTTACACCCCAGCGGTATGAATATTGACTTCTCAAACTCCAAGTAACCCTTGCTTTCCCTCTCTCCATCCCCTCCCCCTTCCCAGTTCTCCGCCAGTCTGACTGTCCTTAATTACATATAATCTCTGTTTGGTTTGTTGTCACCTTCTCCGAGCTAACAATGATCTATTCTACATTTTCCTTGATCTCCATCCCCTTTGTCTTGTTTTCATACCTTATACTTTCTTATCTCTATCTCCCTCTCCCCTGACTATCAGTCTGAAGAAGGGTCTCGACCCGACACGTCACCCATTCTTTCTCTCCAGAGATGCTGCCTGTCCCGCTGAGTTACTCCACCATTTTGTGTCTATCCTGGAAAAGCATGATAATCTGAGGTCCCCGAGTGTCAGACTTGGAGTCTTTCTGAGAGTCTGACTGCGATTGATCACTTTGTGTCTTGCTGGGTTGTGTTTTGTGTAAGGTGCAAGCATTTTTACATTTACTTTGTAATTAAGAGTTTCAATAAAGCTAATATCTTTTCATCAGATGCCAGCTATAAAAGTTATAATTTTGGCACAACAATATGTATGTGGCATGTGGAGTTTAAACAAAGTAAATGTTCTGGATATTGAATGGAAAAACAAAGTGATGTATTACCTAGGGCACGGCTTAAATATTGTGCGATGTTTAGACAATGCCCTTATGCGGAAGGTATTAGAGCCATTTACAAAAAGTAGCATTGCTTGGATAATACTGAGAAACACAGCTGTATTCGGAAAAAATCATGAGAGATCTCATCAAAGTAGTCAATTTGTTTAAAGGAGTTACGTAATTAACACAAAGAATAATTCTTACTGGACCATGTTTTGGGAGCAAGATGTGTGAAAATGAGACTCTTTAACTGCATGTTATGTGGAAAAAAATGAGGCCCTGTACCGAACTGGAGAGTAAGCCAGGTAGATACTTCAGTTAGGTACACAAAAATGCTGGAGAAACTCAGCGGGTGCAGCAGCATCTATGGAGCGAAGGAAATAGGCAACGTTTCGGGCCGAAACCCTTCTTCAGACTGATAGGGGGTGGGGAGAAGAGGATACTTCAGTTAGATCGGTTGCCACAGTTCAACAGCTCAAGTTGCTGGTGGGCAAGCAACTGTGCAGGCGTGCGCTAGCACAACTCCCCCATGATGGTGCCACTGTTTAGGTGTGCCGGCCTCCAAACCCACAATTACTTGTAACCACCTCATCAAGACTTGTAATATACACATAAAGAAAATTAGTTAGCAAGACTTATATCGTGGAACCGGGTGGATCAAGACATACATTTCCTTGACAACGTTCTTGCAGTTATATAACATTAGTCATGACCTTGACAACCAAACCAAGTGAGAATGCTTTTATAATATTAGGGAGTGGCTATGCCATAGTGTGTGACTGATGAATTATGTCACAAAGATTGAAGACAAATGATCATGAATTTGGAAACTCTGAAATACAATGGGTACCACAAACTCAGAAAAATGAGATAGACACAAAATGCTGGAGTAACTCAGCAGGACAGGCGGCATCCCTGGATAGAAGGAATGAGTGATGTTTCGGGTCGAGACCATTCTTCAGAATGAGAGTCAGGGGAGAGGGAGACACAGAAATAAGGAAGGGATAAAGTATGAAAACAAGACATCAAAAGAGATGGAGATCAAGGAAAATGTTGAATATATATAAATCGTTATCGGGGACAGTCAGACTGGTCGGAGAACTGGGAAGGGAGAGGGATGAAGAGAGAGGGAAAACAAGGGTTACTTAAAGTTAAAGAGAAGTCAATATTCATACCACTGGGGTGTAACCTGCTCAAGTGAAATATGAGGTGCTGTTCCTCCAATTTACGCTGGGCCTCACTCTATCAATTGGAAGAGGCCCATGATAGAAAGGTCAGTGTGGCAATGGGAGAGGGAGTTAAAGTGTTTTGCAACCGGCAGATCAGGTAGGTTTAGGTGGACTGAGCAGAGGTGATCAGCGAAACTGAGTAGTCAGTATTTCATGGAAGTGTAATAGCTGTCACCGACTCTTGTATACTTTTTTAAAACTCAGTGATTGCACCATATTAAACGAAGGACAAGTTAGTGGATGCATACAAAAGGTAGAAATACATTTATGTTACAAAGAAAAAAATTGAGATCCTGTGCAGAATCGGAGAGAAGACCAATTAGAAATTTTAGTTAGACATTTCAAATTGAGTTAAGATACGTACTTAAAACAGTGCATTGGTATTTAATTATTCAATTATTTTTGGATAGCTAAAACAAAACTGTTTTTCATATTTAGAATAAAACATTATTTCCTTCCTCTTTCTTCACAGGGTGGTAATGGCTCACAAGGCACTAGAGGTGTCTCTGGTAAGTTTTATATTATTTAGTGGAAATATATATATGTAGTTTAATCAACTGGCATTCCTTACGTTATACTTTTTCTTCGTTTATAAGGATTTTCTCTCTCTAGTCCTGTTTCTTCTAAACTGCAGTGATTATATCCTGCCTAGTATTAGTATTTCTAATTATAGAAATCTGAAAGCCTCATGGCAGAAAGATTTACTCATGGAAGTGCTGTAGATTAGAAGATAAAGAAAGTCTAGCGGAGTACTATTTTATCATTGATACCCTGTCCATAGCAAAGGCGGTGTTTGAATAGGAAGCCAGAGTCATGGGTCTGAAACAGAACTTTGTGGAAATAGCATATCAGACTGTGAAAAGAGAGAAACAGAGTAAAGGGCCTGTCCCACTTGAGCGACATTTGCGCGTCACTCAGGTGGAGCGCGAAGAATTTGTGAATCCCAAAATCCTGACGCGTAAATGAAGTCACATAAATGACGCCCAAGTGGGACAGGCCCTTTAATATTTGGATTGAAGATCCTTTTTCAGAAGTGAGTCACTGGTTTTCTCCAGGATTTTAAGCTATTTGAATGTTTATCATCGGTTCATTCAATGAGACTCATCCAAGGTGTTAAATGAGAACAATACTGTGTGGTTGGGTTGGGCGGAAAATCTAGTCCTTTGTCTCAAGCAGTATTTTCAAAGCTTGGCAAAGGAATTTGTGGACTTAAAGTGTTTTTTTTTTAATGACTCAATGTTTACAGTTTGTATAGGACAGGAAGTTAGAGGATGGACTAGATTTTGAACTGAAATGAATAAAAAATCTGAATGCGGACTCTTTAATAAAACAGCTGAAAATAGGTATGACATTCATAAGTTAAGTCTTTTGGTTGAATATTTCATCAGTTCTCAGATTCCAGACTGATGTGTATAGATGGTTTTAATATCTTTGTTCAGTCTATATTCCTCCGATATACAGTGCCCTCCATAATTTTTGGGACAAAGACTCATTATTTATTTATTTGCCTCTGTCCTCCACATTTTGAGATTTGTAATTAAAAAAATCACATGTGGTTAAAGTGCACATTGTCAGATTTTATTAAAGGCCATTTTTATACATTTTGGTTTCACCATGTAGAAATTACAGCAGTGTTTATACATAGTCCCCCTCATTTCAGGGCACCATAATGTTTGGGACTTCCAAAGACATTTAGTCATTGTCTCAATATACACCCACCTCTCTCTCTCTCTTATCAATTGATACTTTTCCACTAGAGAAAGCCTGCTTGAGAAGAAATACAAGCTACAACCTCGTCAAGTATCCCACCATGTATCTTTTATATATTTAAAAACATTTAACCTTTTCAATTAGAGCAGGAGAATCTCTCCCCTTATAATGAGATTGATAGTGAATAAATGTCAGGCCACTACTCCTCACCATCCTGTGTATAAAATTAATGTTGTTTTCAAGTTCATAATGTGTAAATTGCTTTACTTTGGGTACTGTAAACTGCATCTTGGAAACCCCAGATTTTGATCTTCAGCTATCAAAATGGCATGTTTAAATAATTTGTAGAAAGTTTCATAATCGTGGGGACAGTCCAAAATCGCCATATGAAATTTAAAATTCTTTGTACAAAAATTAGAATGTGAGGGTGTGAGATGAGGGCGAAAGCATAAATGCCTTATGATGTAGGTGGGTGAAAGAGGGTAAGAAATACTGAAGATTGCCTGGATACGGTTAGATGCAATAAAAAGTGGGTAATGTTTGTGGAGCATAAATAACAACAGGGATCATTAGGCCTCTTTCTGTGCTCTTAACATTGAAAATGTGGCAACATTTCAGTGGAATTAGTCCCCGTTATTTCCTGGATTCTTTGGCAGACTTTGATCATCTTTCTCTAAATCATAAAGGTTATCAATTCATTCATCATCGTTGAAAACACTAGCGACGCAGTGGTGCTGTCCTTCACCACACATCTCTGTCCTTCATGCAGTTGACAAGCTCCTCTTTTGTCTCTACACGTGCGTCTTCCATCATCGTCTACAGCATAGTCTTGATTGGCTGTCCCGGGTCACGTCTTCCATGAGTGGATTCCCACAGAACAACCTTGTTTGCTGGCATTTCTGGTTGGCGGTGGCAGTGACCAGCGAGCCTCATCCTTCACCTGATCTTCTCGGTCAGAGGTGGATTCTCTGAATGCCCCATAGAGCAGGGCATTGGTGATGTGGTCCCTCCAACTGACATTTTGAAGTTATATACTAAATACAGGTCCACCACAGATTTCCGGCACCCTCGGTTCCAGAGCCTTTATGGATTATCCGTATTGCTGAACTAACAGAGGTCACGACCTCTGAGAGGAGTCGAACGGTACTGAAACAGCCCGCCGAGGGGCCGAGATACCAGCCGGCAAACCTGGCCTCAGAAGTTGGAATTGAGAACGGATCTGCTGGCTCCGGTCGGGATGGAGTTCCAGACCCAAGGCCGCAGAGGGAAAATTTTACCCGCCAATTGGTCACGGAAGTCAGCTATGGGAACGGAAATGCCGGCTCTGGCCGCAGAAGTCATGATGAGGTCGAGATCAGCTGCCTCACCGGGCCAAGACGCCACCTTTTCGGGGGGACTTCTGGGGGGTGGGGTTCAAGTGTGCTTTGGTATTTTGTCCAGATTAACGGAAGTGCAGGACCACCAGTTGCTGGAAAATCGGCGGTGGGCCTAAATTGCATTTTTGCATCTGTCTAAAAATAATCTAAGCACTTCACAAATAATTGATGAAATTAGTAGCTAATTATCCTTTTATAAGGGTCATTCTTTCATTTTTGTTGCTAAATACTGCATGTGACATCTGTTTGCCAAGAAGACAAACAAATTTCTCTTTTCTAGGTCTTTTAGTGTGCCATCGATCCATTTATGGTAAAAGCAGGCAGCTTCTGTAAGTACAAAAAATTATGAATTGAAAATTAATGCCTTAGCTCTCAGTTCTCATGATCTTTATTTGTGAATCTATTTTTCCTCGTCGCCCCCCCCCCCCCCATTAATCCGACATCCCAAACTTGAATTTTTTCTTCTCATCAGCTGTAAATGGCAGACAATTATGACCCAAGTTCTGATCTGATTATTTAGAAACAAGGAACTGCAGATCCTGGTTTACACAAAAGGATACAAAGTGCTGGAGTAATTCAGCGGGTCAGGTAGTGTCCCTGGAGAGCAGGATAGATAACATTTTGTTGTCTGGACCCTTCTTCAGACAAAGATGCTGCCTGACCTGCTGAGTTAATCCGGTACTTTGTGTCCTTCTCTGATCTGATTAGTTTCTTTGTGGCTACTTTCTGTGATGTTCCCTGCCCAAAGGAATATTAATCCTTTGCTGAGGTTTCGAATTTAAAGAGGATGGTGTTTCTTTATAATATGAATGCATTAGGGTACTTTCCCTGATAATAGTTCATAAGTCATAGTAGAGTTAGACCATTCGGCCCATCGAGTCCACTGCCATTCAATCATGGCTGATCCATCTTTCCCTCTCAACCTCATTCTCCTGCCTTCTTTCCATAATCTTTAACATCCTTACTAATCAAGAACCTGTCAATCTCCACTTTAAAAATATCCAATGGCCTCCACAGGCTTCAGTTTACAGATTGACCATCCACTAGCTAAAGAAATTCCTCCTCGTCTCCTTTCTATAGGTACGTCATTTTATTCTGAGGCTATGCCCTCTGGTCCTAGACTCTCCCACTAGTGGAAACATCGTCTCCACATCCACTCTATCCATGCCTTTCACTATTTGGTAAGTTTCAATGAAATCCCCCCTCACCCGTCTAAACTCCAGGAGCTGTCAACCGTTCATCATACGTTATAACATAACAAAGGAGCTTAGTTCCATATGCTGCATGCACAAAATACTTGGGTAATTATTGCATTGCCCCTCACATCCATCAGTAAAAGAGAAAATGTTTTACAAAAGGGGCAAGTTGGACATAATAATGTTTCTGAAAATAATTGTCAGATATGGAATGCAAACTAATAATACTTTTCAAGGATGCTAAAGCATTTACGGCATGTCTTAGGACTTGCCATTTATAATCTTGGTCCTTTCAGAATGTACAGAAATAGAATGGCGAAAAATTGGCACAGAGTTTATTAGCATTTATATGTTTAAAACAAAGTGAATCACAAACCTTCAGAGGAAGAGTAATGGAAACAATTGCTCAAAATGATTAGATTGTTTATGAAGCTGCATTATGTGAAAGGGAATTAATGTATTTTGTAACTCCAACTAATACTTTGTTAATGGAGTATTTAATTTTAGATAAACAATTTATGCCTGTAGTTGATAAGCACTATCGCTTTCTTAGAACCATAAAATATAATTATGCATAAGCAAATATCTCTCGAGTCTCTTTTCATATCCAGTAATATAATCTGTGCCACGGATAGGTCTGGTATCAAGATCGGGAATACTTTGGAGGATTTTAAGATATTTTGAGTTTTTTGAGATGTGAGTGAAGCTTGAATTTTATCATGGATCAGACCAATTTGTACTGTTGTTCTAACTCATATTTCTTTAGTGAAAATGGCTCCAAATTCAGTATCTTCCACATACAGCACTTCAGAACATCAGCAGTTTTCAGTAAGTATTGATTTGTTCTATGTGAAAGGCCACCTTGTATACACAAGACCATCCATGTGCTCTGACCTTTTAATATTACTCTTCGATCAAGAAGTCCCTCCACTATTCTGAATGGGGAATAGTTAGTGTGACCTAAAAACTTTATCCTGTAATTTTCTTTACCAAAAGACACGTTTTGAAAAGATCTAATTTAGGATCCTAAATTGTTTCACTTAATTTTAAGTGCTTCCATTGTATTTTAGTTGTATTCTTAATCTGCACAAATTTAATCTTTGATTTAAAACTTTTTCCAACAGGTACTCAATGCATAGAGCCTTTGTGCATGCTTGTTCATTTTTTTGTGTTTGAAGGCAAGCTGATATTGAGAGATAGAACACTTCTATTGGGTGTTTATCTGACATACAGTCTTGGCCTTTTTCCTTGTATCATGTTTATTCTTCCATTCATCTGTCTGGTATCTGCTTCTTGCAACTTTTTTCAAACAAATGATACTTCAGATATATCGCCTACTTTATTTTGGGAATCTTTTAAAGCATACATTAGGGGTATTATAATTTCATATCAAGCTTTTCAAAATAAAAAGAATAAGAATGAACAAAGACAGTTAGAAGAACTTATTAGACAAATGGATATAGATAATGCTAAAGATCCATCAATAGATAAACATAATAAAATAATAATTTTAAAATTTAAATTAAATAAATTATTATCTGCCAAACTTATAAGACTTTTTCAAATTACAAAACAAGAGCACTTTGAATTTGGGGATAAACCGCATAAACTTTTGGCTCGCCAGCTAAAAAAACGAGAAAAGGAACATACTATACCAAAGATCAAATCAGATAAAGGGGAATTATTAACAACACCGAAGGATATTAATAAAAGATTTGCGCAATTTTACGAGAATTTGTATACATCTAAAACGATAATTGATTCCGATAATATCACAAAGTTCTTGGATACCTGTAATCTTCCAAAGTTAGAGCTGAAGGAACAAGAGGAACTGGGTGCACAAATCTCAATTAAGGAATTAGAAGATACAATAAACTCATTAAAGAATGGAAAAACACCAGGCCCTGATGGATTTACTAATGAATTTTATAAAAGCTTTTATGATAAACTAATACCAAGATTACAAAAAATGTACCAATACGCTTTAAAAAAACGAATACTACCTGATACATTAGCGGAATCAACGATTACATTAATACCTAAGAAAAATAAAGATTTAGAAGAACCTGGTTCATATAGAGCTATAGCATTGTTAAACACAGATCAAAAAATATTAGCGAAAACATTAGCTAGAAGATTAAGTAAATACATTAGTAAATTAATAAACCCAGATCAGACAGGGTTTATCCCTAAGAGATACTCTTCTAATAATATGAGACGTCTACTCAACATAATGCACTCACACAAATCTGAAGATCAAGAATTATCAATTATTTCGCTGGATGCTGAAAAAGCATTTGATCAAGTAGAATGGAATTATATGGATAAAGTATTACAAAAATTTCAACTGGGAGAGAATTTTATTTTATGGATTAAGTTACTATATAACAAACCTACAGCTAGAATACTAACTAATAACATATTATCCTCGAAATTTCAACTATCAAGGGGAAATAGACAAGGATGCTCATTATCACCACAGCTGTTTGCTCTCATTATTGAACCGCTAGCAGAAAAAATTAGAATACACCCTGATATTCATGGATATAATACTAAAGACTCATATAATAAAATATCTTTATACGCGGATGATATATTACTGTATATAACAAAACCTCAAATCACTATACCAAATATATTAAATTTAATTGAAGACTTTGGATCTTTTTCTGGATATAGAATAAATTGGAATAAAAGTGAAATTATGTCAATAAAACCGAAAGATTCAACACATCTTTTAAAATTCCCTTTTAAAATAGCTACAGAAAAATTTAAATATTTGGGAGTCGAAATTACCAGAACATATCAAGGTATGTTCAGGGCAAATTTTGACCCCCTACTTAATAAATTAAATACACTAATTAAATTCTGGAAAACGCTCCCGATGTCTTTAATAGGCCGAATAAACGCAATAAAAATGATCTTTTTACCACAAATTTTATACCTATTTCAATCAATTCCTATATACTTACCTAAGAAGTTTTTTAATACCAACTCTTATTGTCAGTAAATATTAAAAACATGATTCAACTGATGGATAACTCCGCCCAGCAAGTAGACTGGATTGTAATGGAGAAAGAGGATTGCTCCTCTAGAAACATTGGAGCGATCCTCCTCTCTCCAATGAAACTGAATAACATAAATTATAATAAGAACCCAATTATTCATAGTACAATCCGTATTTGGAAACAAATAAAACAAAATTTAAAATTAAGAAATTTATCACTTTTATTACCTATAGTCAATAACCCTTCGTTTAGTCCTTCTATTATAGATAAAGCTTATACACAATGGGATAGACTAGGAATTAAAACGCTTGGTGACTTGTATGAAACTGGAAAATTACTTTCATTTCAACAATTACAAATAAAATATAAACTCGGAAATAATCAATATTTTAAATATTTTCAAATATGCGACTATTTGAAAAAATATACAAAAGATCATTATAATAACCCAGTAGATGTATTGGACGAGGCAATGCAGATAAAAGCGGAATCAGCAAACTTAATATCATATTTGTATAATATTATTTTAAATGTACAAATACCACCTACGGAGGGTATCAGAAGAGACTGGGAACAAGAGTTAGCTATTAAAATTTCAAAGGAAAGTTGGAATGAATACTTATTAAACGTGCATAAATGCTCGATTAATGTAAGACACACTTTAATACAATTTAAAATTTTACATAGATTATATTATTCGAAAACTAAAATTCATAAAATGTTCCCAAACGTATCATCTATTTGTGATAAATGTCAATCCCAAGAAGCTACTATAGCGCACTCATTCGTCTTCTGTACAAAAATTCAAAAATTTTGGAATTAAATTTTTGAAATCTTTACAAAGTTATTTAAAACAAGACTGATACCCAAAGCAGAATGGATTATCTTCGGAATAACGGAAGATGATCCAGAACTAAATGTGTTTCAAAAGAAATTAATGGACTATGGGTTAATAACTGGAAAAAAGCTAATTCTAAAATTTTGGAAGAAGGCTCCAATACCAACTATAAATATGTGGATTTCAAATATGTTTGAAACACTACACCTAGAAGAGATAAGACTCCTCCTAGCAGGTAAACCAGATCACTTCCACCTGACGTGGTCTGCATTTATAGAATTATTACAAACATAGGGTGCAAAAGTACTTTAAAAAAAATAAAAAATTGAGGTCGGGTAAGGGGGGATGATAGTTGAAGAGTTGGTATGTCCTATTTACGTAATGCTCAAAAAAATATATTTTTTTCTTTTTTTTTTCCTCTTTTTCTCTTTTTTTTCCTAGGGCCTATTTCTTAACTCTTTTTCTTTTGTTTTTAATTTCGCTCTTATAGGGTCTTCGTCCATTTTTGTTGTTACATTTTCTACACTTTTCTACACTTTCACTTTTTCCTTCACTTTCTTCTCTCTTTCAATCTTTTCCTTTTCTAGTGTAAAAAAAATAAAAAAAATAAAGGGAGTACATTAATTGTAAGAAGATACAAATGACGAGTATTAATGTATGTGGTTGTAATGTAATGTACTTCTAATAAATAAAAAAAAAATAAAAAAAAAAACTTACTTCTGCCAGTTCAAGGGCCTATTAAGTATGTAGAAATCTCCTCTCAAATTATTATTTTTAATATTTCTGTTTTCAATGGATCACCGTTTGACTCCATAGATCAGTTTTGTTCTGTTAGACCAGAAAATTAGATCCCAAATAGCAGCTAAAATTAACATTTTCTTCCATTGCCGTATGGTTAACTGTAAGCAGACACATTATGGTGATTTCATTGTGGTTGACTTAGATTATCCAGAAATAGTCTGTAATCTTTAATATAAATGTGGAATGCAATATATTATATCTTTGTTGAAAAGTTTAAAGAACGAGTAGTGTGTCAAACTGTCTATTTTGTAATTAGTGCCTTTTCCACGTTTTGAACCGTTGCTGACTTATTTTCGCAGATGATGACGTGATGACGGTGAATACACCAGCATTTGCAGAGTCTGTCTCAGAGGGAGATGTCAGGTGGGAAAAAGGTACAGTACATTTTAGAGTAATGTGAATGTCCGCTTAGTTGTATGGAGGATTGAATAGTTGATATACACTAGATTCAGTGTTTGAAACCATCTTTTTGATTTGTCAGCTATAAACGTGTTGCTTATAAAACAAGTGGTACATCCCACTCCCACAATGACCCCTCTTGTATTGTTCCAGTGAAGTCTAATGTAGGTTTGTGGGACAAGGCCTTCCCACTAGACACGTTGAGTCCCACGGACTATTGCATTGAATTAAACAATTTCAGATGTCCATTTTGTATCAGAATTGGTCATTTCTTATGTAAGGTTATCTACTTTAATTCTTACCAATCTTAAGGTTGACATTAAATCATTTACCACATCCTGCTCACTCTATTTCCTCTGTAGCTTCTCGAAGCTACTATGATTAACTGTCTTCAATTTCTTATTAGCAAGCTTCTCCATAGTGACATAAATGTAAGACAAGTTAGATCTGACATGTGCTGACATCCTAGTTTTACTTTTACTCCAATTTCTTCACGTCTGACATCTTGTAGATGGGCAGATTTTTTTCCAAATTAATAATGGGATAGCCAAAGCTATTTTCTCAGCTATCTGTGAGTTTATTGACAACATTTGATTAAAATTGGAGATGAGGAGGTTTTGTATTTGTTCTGTTTTTTGGCATCATGCACTCAATAGAGATATGAGTATAGAGATAATACTTCAATGGAGCTTACATTTAGGTGAAGCAGGAGGTTATGAAGATTATACGATGGCCTTTATTGTAAGAGAACGTGTTCAAGAGTAGAGTACAATTATATAAGATCTTGATGAGACCACAACACACACAAAATTGTGTACTTTTGGTTCTCTTAGGGCATGGTGTGCCTGCTACTGAAGGTGTACAGCAAAAATTCACTAAACCGGCTTGTGGCACGTCAGGTCTGTCATATGTAGAGAGATTGATTGGACTATGTCTCTATTATCTAGTGTTAAGAGGAAGAAGAGATGACCACTTGAAAAGTGCCATTTGTTTTAGAGGGCACTACTGGGTAAATAATTGGAGATGTTTCCTGTGGCTTTGGAGTGGTACTAGGGCACACAAATGAGACATTTCTTCATGGAGGGACTGGTGAATCTGAGTTATCTACATTCAGAACTGATGTATTTTGAAATAATAGAGAAACAAGGGCTATGGTAAAGGAAAGAGAAGTATGTTGAGGTAGATCATTGGTAATCGTGTTGGAAGGCAGAACAGGCTTGTGGAACTGAGTGGCCTACTCCTCATATTCCTTATCTTTTTATGTAAAAAGATCAATAGACAATAGGTGCAGGAGTAGGCCATTCGGCCCTTCGAGCCAGCACCGCCATTCATGGCTGATCATCCACAATCAGTACCCCGTTCCTGCCTTCTCCCCATATCCCCTGACTCCGCTATCTTTAAGCGCCCTATCATGCTCTCTCTTTAAAGAATCCAGAGAACCTGCCTCCACCGCCCTCTGAGGCAGAGAATTCCATAGGCTCACGACTCTCTGTGTGAAAAAGTGTTTCCTCGTCTCTGTTTTAAATGCCTTACCCCTTATTCTTAAACTGGCCACTGGTTCTGGACTCCCCCAACATCGGGAACATGTTTCCTGCCTCTAGCGTGTCCAAACCCTTAATAATCTTATATGTTTCAATAAGATTTCCTCTCATCCTTCTAAATTACAGAGTATACAAGCCCAGCCGCTCCCTTCTCCCAACATATGACATTCCCACCATCCTGGGAATTAACCTTGTGATCCTACGCTGCACTCCCTCAATAGCAAGAATGTCCTTCCTCAAATTAGGGGACCAAAACTGCACACAAGAGTGGTCTCATTAGCCCTATACAACTGCAGAAGGACCTCTTTGCTCCTGTCCTCAACTCCTCTTGTTATGAAGGCCAACATGCCATTCGCTTTCTTCACTGCCTGCTGTACCTAACTTCTGAAATAAATACTGTACCTAAGCAATTAGCATGTAGTTAAAAGATAGAAATCTATTTGTATGAAGAGTATTTGTAAATTTGACAAGCATTTGTTTCAGAAGCTATCTAAGACTCAGGATGAGGTTTTGATTTTAATATACTCAATCCAGCTAACCATAGTTACAATCTTTCTTCCCTTGCATTAATTCCTGTTTCATTGAAGCTGTTGGTGATGAAGTGGGTGAGGATGAAGTGGTATGTGAGATTGAAACTGATAAGGTCAGTAATATTTTTCTATAAAAATTAATATTACATAATCTAATAGATCTCCATCTATTTACATGTACTGAATAGAAAGTTACAATGGAAGTGAGCTGCAGAACATATGACCTTGTTATCCACAACTTCCCTTCTCTGGGGAATTATCTTTGAATTTTGCTGCACCAGTAGGAATCTGTTCGCAGATATGGAGCAGATGGACAGATAAAGTGAAAACTTGTCACAAAGTACATTTCCTCATTCCCAACTCTGTTCTGTCTCTGGCCTTGCATTGTTGGAGACATACTTATCCAGAGATGGGTATTGGACCACATAATCCTTACCATCATCAATGTTGCCTTTCAAATGGTCCCTGTTTAAAATTTCAAACCATTTCAAACTCATAATAAAACATACTTTATAAAGATAAACAATTCCACTACAATAGGCTCTCTTCTTGTACTCAAAAGGTTTGTGAAATTTCCTTTGTGCCATAGGAAGTGCTGCTTCCACATTATGACCGTGCCACCTTGCCACATGTAGTTGCTGAAAATTAACCAAGCCTATCAGCTGATGACGCCAAGTGAAATATAGACTTGACAATAATATAGATACTTCCTGTTTAGCACTGAGATTTGAGCAACATTTTGATTTGTTGGTAAGTAGTGGTCATATTGCCCCAGAATCAATAAGACAGAAGCGTGAGTACAATGATGGTGCAGAGCCATTGAATACAAATGCATTAATTGTAATATTTGCAGTTTAGCTAATAAACATGACTTGGTTTTGTGTGGGTTTTGAAGCCGGTGCAGATCCTTTCTAAATTTTCAATTGATTGTTCTGTCTTCAAAAGATGATTGTAGAATGTTTGTTCGCTGCAATGCTCTGAAGTTCTGATGAAGTGAGCTTCACTATACATTATTTAACTTCTGAAATAAATACTGCCTATTTGCAGACATCGGTGCAGGTTCCTGCTCCACATGCTGGTATCATCGAGGAGCTCCTCGTCCCTGACGGGGGTAAAGTGGAAGGAGGAACCCCTCTTTTTAAACTCAGGAAGACAGAAGGTGGAGTATATCCTGCACATGGTACAATGTTTTGAAAGAAATTGGAGATAAAAATATGCTTTAAAATGTTATTTTCCTCTTTTTTCCAGGTGGTGCTGCAAAGTCCAAATCAGCAGCCGCTTCTGCTCCCAAACCAGAAGCTCCAACCCCAACCCCAGCGGCAACTGCAGGGGCAATTCCGACCACAATGCCACCCGTGCCACCTGTAAAGACACAACCCATGGATAGTAAACCCGGTGAGTTTTAACGAAAATATATTAGCGTCATACCTCAAATATCTTGTACTTCACGTTGAATCGAGGTCACTTCTTAAGCAAAATGACCCATCGGGTGGCATGCTGAATTCCCCTGTGCAGTGTCTCAGTGGGTTGCCATCTCACCTCAGATTAAAGGTCTCAGACCACAGTCTCAAGCGCAGTCATTTACAATGACTGACACGAGAGATTGCATAGGGAGCAATCTTGAATGAGAAATAATATGCTCAAGGAACTTGGGGTCAGGCAGCATCTGTGGAGGGAAATGGACAGATGGTGTTTCAGGATGAGACTCTTCCTCTGTACTGGACCAGATGGATGTTCCCAATCTGAAACATCGGGTTGTCCATTTCTCTCCACCCAGTGGATTCTGCCTGACCCGCTAAGTTCCTCGAGCAGATTGCTATTAGCAATTTGGATGACACTCCAATATAATCCTGAAATAATTCTCTATTGTCATGGGTCTGATGGAATGTTAAGCCAAGGCCCATCTTTTCTCAGTTGGATGCATTTTCAAAGACAAGTATGAGAGTTATCTCTATTGTCCTGACGGTCAATCATCTTTCTAATAACATAATCGAAAGCAATCAATCTGGTTAATTGTCTCATTTTTGTACCTGAGGGCCTGTGTGCACGTTCACAAGTTATAGGAGTAGAATTAGTCCATTCGGCCCATCGAGTCTCCTCCGCCATTCAATCATGGCTGATCTCTACCTCCTAATCCTATTTTCCTGCCTTCTCCCCATAACCCATTACACCCGTTCTAACAAGTTCACATTGGCAATTACATATTCTATTTTTCAATAGAGAACACTCTTCAAAAGTTTTCTATGGCTTTTATATTATCTTCGAATGTGCTGAGGTAGTGAAAGGTGTGATATTAATGCAAGCAGTTATTTTCCTTTTAAAATGTATGGTTATGTTGGCCATCTGGGGAAGGACATTGAACCACATGTAACTTTCCAATTGCAGGCGTATGCCCTTGAGACAAAACAGTGAAAACAAAAGGTTGTTAGTCTGGATAATTGGCTGCATTTGACTTGTTTAGAATATTTTCTTTACAGTCATGCATCAATTACTTCTAACCTATGTGTTTGGTGACTAAAGCAAAAAACTATTGGAGGAACTCAGCAGGTTAGGCAATATCTGGAGGAAAACTAGACAGGCGATATTCTCGGTCTGGACCCTCCTTCAGACCGTTTGCTTACTGACGTGTGTACATAGTGGCAGCATGGTTATGTTGTCTGCTATAACTTTATTGCTTAAATGGTTTTTTGCAATGTTATCTGCAAAATATGAGATGATATGAACAGAATTTAAATGAGGGTTGAATGAATATTTAGTTTCTAACATTGCCTTGTAATTCTTTTTTCCCCAGTATCAGCAGTGAAACCTACTGCTGCTCCTGTTGCACACACAGCCGCAGACATGGGACTAAAAGGTTTCAGAACAGAGCAGAGGGTATGTATGACGAGCCAAACAAAATGGTGTGATATTAGACACAGTGCCCTCCATAATGTTTGGGACAAAGACCCATCGTTTATTAATTTGCCTCTGTACTCCACAATTTGAGATTTGTAATAGAAAAAATCACATGTGGTTAAAGTGCACATTATCAGATTTTATTAAAGGCAATTTTTATATATTTTGGTTTCACCATGTAGAAATTACAGCTGTGTTTATACATAGTCCCCCCCCCCCCCCCCCCCCCCCCCCCCCCATTTCAGGGCACCATAATGTTTGGGACACATGGCTTCACAGACGTTTGTAATTCTGCCCTAATTTGACAAAAGGAAGCAACTGAGGATTTTGTCAAAATTGAGTTATTGCTTGTTTTAGGGTATTTGAGATATGCTCTACACAATGGTGAACAAAATAAGTCTTCTCTGAGTACAATTTGAAAATATTTCTACCAGAGAAGTAAGAAATTCCATCACAGAGAGCTGAAAGAAAAACACGTTTTCCTCATTTACAAGAAAACGCCTTTCTGTCAGTTGCTTCCTTTTGCCAAAGTAGGGCAGAATTGCTCAGGTGTACTTAATTGCCTCCTTAATGCAGATAGAAGAGAGCTCTCAGCACCTAGTCTTTCCTCCAATCTTTCCATCACATTTGGAAACTTTTATTGCTGTGCCAATAAAAGTCAAAGAAGCCATTATGAGACTGAAAAACAAGAATAAAACTGTTAGAGACATCAGCCAAACCTTAGGCTTACCAAAATCAACGGTTTGGAACATCATTAAGAGAGCACTGGTGGGCTTACTAATTGCAAAGGGACTGGCAGGCCAAGGAAGACCTCCACAGCTGATGACAGAAGAATTATCTCTATAATAAAGAAAAATCCCCAAATGTCCAACAGATCAGAAACACTCTTCAGGAGTCAGGTGTGGATTTGCCAATGACCACAGTCTGCAGAAGACTTCATGAACAGAAATACAGAGGCTATATTGCAAGATGCAAACCACTGGTTAGACACAAAGATAGGATGGCCAGGTTACAGTTTGCCAAGAAGTACTTAAAACCAGTTTTGGAAAAAGTTCTCGTGGACAGATGAAGATTAACTTATATCAGAGTGATGGCAAGAGCAAAGTATGGAGGAGAGAATAAACTGCCCAAGATCCAAAGCATACCACCTCATCTGCAAAACACGGTGGTGGGGATGTTATGACCTGGGCATGTATGACTGCTGAAGGTACTGGCTCACTTATCTTCATTGATAATACAACTGCTGATGGTAGTAGCATAATGAATTCTGAAGTGTATAGACACATCCTATCAGCTCAAGTTCAAACAAATGCCTCAAAACTCAATGGCCGGCTGTTCATTCCACAGCAAGACAATGATCCCAAATATACTGATAAAGCACCAAAGGAGTTTTTCAAAGCTAAAAAATGGTCAATTCTTGAGTGGCCAAGTCAATCACCCGATCTGAACCCAATTGAGCATGCCTTTTATATGCTGAAGAGAAAACTGAAGGGGACTAGCCCCCAAAACAAGCATAAGCTAAAGATGGCTGCAATACAGACCTGGCAGAGCATCACCAGAGAAGACACCCAGCAACTGGTGATGTCCATGAATCACAGACTTCAAGCAGTCATTGCATGCAAAGGATATGCAACAAAATACTAAACATGACTACTTTCATTTACATGACATTGCTGTGTCCCAAACATTATGGTAGGTATGTTACAATACTTACCTTCAGCGGCGCTGCAATTCTGCCACTGGCCGTGTGCGCGATTTTGGCGCCTTTGGGGTGGGGCGGGGTTAAAACGCGGGTTTCTCCTACCGTGTCCTGGGTTATATTTCGTTGGAGTGCAATCGTTCCGACGGGCGTTCTGTGTATTTATTTTTTTTATTCGGCGACAAGTTCAGCGCTGGAGTTATTTTAAAATCAGTTTCTAAAGCCGTCAACGCCGACAACGGGGACGGATTTCACGCACGGGACAGGTAAAGGAAAGACGTTTATTTTATGTATAAAAGTGCTCCTTAAGAGGCCTTTAATTCACATTTTAAGTTGCGAAACGGTGATTTATTTCCCCGAACGAACCGGCAGTATTTTTCATGCCGTTACGGGGTTAAATTCACCGCAAATGCAACGTTCCAAATGATCACGTTCCAGAAAAACCCACTCGCAAGATGATTTAAATGGCCATTAATTTACAGGTATTAAACATTACATTCCTTCCATTTGGCCTATAAATCCATGACAATGAGATTTAAAAATTATGTTATATTGTGGATTCTTGTGTGAATGTTATTTGGACACTTAACCTATTTAAAAATGTTAATCTATTCTTAAGAAATTGATAGATGTTTAGATCTAGTAATTGAATTTTATAATTAGCTACAATTAGGTAACTAACTAATTATATGCTTTAATTTCATGTCATCTAAGTAAGATTGTTTCATATTTGTTTCAGAATGCTTCAATCTATAATAACTGAAAATGTCTTTCAGTTCTCTTAATTTTTAAGAAAGTTATGGGCTTTTGACTGTCCTTGATCACAGCTTTTGTGTTAAGTCAATGGAAAAGTAATAGGGAACAAGATGCTAATTTCCGAGTATGAAAATGGCCATAACTTTTTTAATACTGAAGATATGAAAGTGAATTAGGTGTCACATTAAACGTCTTTTTATGCTTTATCTAATGGGATAAATTACAGACTTGATTTTTAAAATCTCAAAATTTTGTAACATTGCTAATTATGGTGCCCTGAAATGGTGGGACTATGTATAAACACTGCTGTAATTTCTACATGGTGAAACCAAAATGTATAGAAATGACCTTTATTAAAATCTGACAATGTGCACTTTAACCACATGTGATTTTTTTCTATTACAAATCTCAAATTGTGGAGTACAGAGGCAAATAAATAAATGATGGGTCTTTGTCCCAAATATTGTGGAGGGCACTGTATATGTTATATTTTGACATTGTATGTACATGATCAGTAGCGGATAAATTTATCTTTGGTGTACTTGGATTGAAATTCTTGAATGCCACCATTATTGCTGGTAAACCATAGTTGATGATTCATCAGCTTACACGTGAATTCCTTCCTGACATGCAGTTTCATGCTTTAGTGAATTCCACGATATAAAGGTTGTGTAAGGGCCATTACATTGGCAGGAAGGAAAGCCATGAAATTATTCCCAGGCACTAAATCTGACTTGGAATGCTGGGCGCTACAATTATTGACGATAAAAATCACCGTAGTATTTTGTGGCTTTCCGTTTTTCCTCAAGTGCTCCTTAAAAACTTGATGGAACTAATACAACTAGATATCTTTGTCCTTCCAGGCATTAAGTTGTGGTTTACATTTAGGGATACATCATGCCCTTGGAAGTTCTAGACATATATTTTTCAACAATTAAAGACTGTAATTTTGTGCATGCCTGCTGCATTGGCACATGTACTAGGACATTAAGATGGCTCTTAGTGTACTTAAAGCCAGATGCTTTTTTACAGTTTGCATCCACTAATGTCAACCAGTCTCATTGGCATTATAGATATGTTCAGCAAAATAAAAACATGTTCATCAATCTACTTTTGAAAGAATGCAATTCCAGAGTGTTCTGCAGTCTGAAAGTCTGAAATTGGCTACTAAATTGCCTTTATTTAGGCTAGTGGTAGAACCTGAGGCAGGTTGATGGGAATTTGGGGGAGCATTGGTAACAATAATTAGGTATGTTACAATACTTACCTTCAGTCGCGCTGCAATTCTGCCACTGGCCGTGTGCGCGATTTTGGCACCTTTAAGGGGGAGGGGGGGCGGGCTTAAAACGCGGGTTTCTCCTACCTTGTCCTGAATTATATTTCGTTGGAGTACAAGCGTTTGCTGAAAAATCGTTCCTAGGGGCGTTTTGTGAATTTTTTATTTTTATTAAATCGACAATGTCAGCGCTGGAGTTGTTTTAAAATCAGCTCCTGAAGCCGTCAACGCCGATAACGGGGACGGATTTCACGTACGGGACAGGTAAACGAAAGTGGTTTATTTTAATGTATAAAAGTGCTTCTTAAGAAGCCTTTAATTCACATTTTTTCATGCGAAACGGTGATTTTATTCCCCGAACTAACGGCAGAATTTTTCATGCCAATACGGGGTTAAATTCACCGCAAATGAACGTTCCAATTGATCGCGTTCCAGAAATCCTCACTCGCAAGATGATTTAAATGCCTATTAATTTACAGGTATTAAACATTCAATTCCTTCCATTTGGCCTGTAAATTCATGACAATGAGATTTAAAAATTATGTTATATTGTGAATTCTTGTGTGAATGTTATTTGGACACTTAGGCTATTTAAAAATGTTAATCTATTAAGAAATTGATAGATGTTTAGATCTAGTAATTGAATTTTGTAATTAGCTACAATTAGGTAAATAACTAATTATATGCTTTAATTTCATGTCTTCTAAGTAAGATTGTTTCATAATTGCTTCAGAATGCTTCAATCTATAATAACTGAAAATTTCTTTCAGTTCTCTTAATTTTTAAGAACGTTATGGGCTTTTAACTGTCCTCGATCACAGCTTTTGTGTTAAGTCAATGGAAAGCAATAGGGAACAAGATGCTAATTTCCGGGTATGAAAATGGCCATAACTTTTTTAATACTGAAGATATGAAAGTGAATTAGGTGTCAAATTAAACTTCTTTTTATGCTTTATCTGATGGGATAAATTGCAGACTTTATTTTTAAAATCTCAAAATTTTGTAACATTGCTACAATAATAATTAATGAGAAATAGGATGGCTACAAGCTGGTCCACAATAATCAAAAGTAGCATCCTCAAAAGGACCGGGGCAATTCAAGAAAGTTGTTACTCAAAGGCAGTTAGAAACAACATAATGTCTGATCTCGCCAACATTGCCCACATCCTGAAATGAATAAAATGCCCTGTTCTCCCATTGCATCTGTGCATTCTAACCTCCATTAATTTTCTTTGCAAATCCCTCCATGACGTCTTTGATATACAGGGGGCTCTGGGTCCAATACAGGAAGGATGTGGAGGCTTGAGAAAGGAAGCAGAAGAGGTTTACCAGAATGATGACTGGATTAGGGAGTATTAGCTACAGGGAGAGGTTGGGCAGACCTGGATTGTTTTACTGGTTACTGCCGGAGGTTACTGGTGCCCTAATAGTATATACAATTATATACAATTATATACAATTATGAGAGGCATAGATAGGGTAGACAGAACTTTTTTCCCAAGATGAGAAAATCAAATTCTAGAGGGCATAGCTTTAAGGTGAGAGGGGCAAAGATGTGCAGGGCAAGTTTTTTTTTAAGCAGAGGGTGGTGAGCGCCTGGTACTCTCCGTCAACTCTCTGGTGTTTGAGACAGATACGATGGTGGCATTTAAGAGACTTTTGGATGAGCATGTGGATGTGCAGAGAGTGGAGGGATATGGATTATGCGCAGGTCTTGGCATCATGTTCGGCACAGACATTGTGGGCCGAAGGGCTTGTTCTTGTGCTGTACTGTTCTATAACCTCACCCCTGCCAATCTCAGTACTTTATTCCAGCCGTGCACCCATATAATTCTGACTTCCGAAGAGGTCCTTGAATTGTGTTGTTCCATATTTGTCAACCCCGCCATGAGCTGCACCAGCCGTAAATTCGGGCATATCTCTCTGTTCATCTAGTTTTCTCTTTAAGATATAAGAACATAACATAAGACACTCCACAAAATCTACCTCTTGTACTATGTACTTGGCCATTTGTCTTAATATTTCAGTTGCTAAACACTTTAACTGCCCCACCCATTCCCACACTGACCTATCTGTCCTGGGTCTCCTCCATTGTCAGAGTGAGCCCCAGCGCAAATTGGAGGAACAATTTGGCGGAGCACCTTACACCCTAGCAGTATGAATATTGACCTCTAACTTCAAGTAACCCTTGTTTTCGCTATCTCTCCATCCCTCCCCTTCCCAGTTCTACGACCAGTCTGACTGTCCCTGATTACATTTTATCTCTGTTTGCTTTGTGGTTACCTTCTAGCTAACAATGATCTATTCTACACTTTTTCCTTGATCTCCACCCCCTTTGATATATTGTTCTCACACGTACACTTCCTGATCTCTGTATCTCCCCCTCCCCTGACTCTCTGTCTGAAGAAGGGTCTTGACCTAAAAAGTCACCCATTCCTTCTCTCCAGAGATGCTGCCTGTCCCGCTGAGTTACTCCAGCATTTTATGTTTATATTTGCCTTAATATCGCATTGAGTGACATAATATCAAATTTTGTCTGGGTATATTGCTCATGAAGCACGTTGGGATGTAATGCAACTTGAAAGTTGCTATGTATCTGCAAGTAGTTAATTATTTAAAATGGAATGATTACGTAATTGACTTTCAAATTAGGTAAAAATGAATAGAATGCGACAGCGAATTGCGCAGCGACTAAAGGAGGCTCAGAATATTTGTGCCATGCTGACAACGTTTAACGAGATCGATATGAGGTAAGGGATTCTGTAGCTACAGTCAGCGCAAGTCATGCATGGCTATCATTGTCATTTTTGTGTGCTTGTTTGTTTGATTGTACAGATTGAATATAAAACTATTGCTTAAAGTGCACTTTACTGCATGATGTCAGGCACAGCAAGTTTTCCGCTCCGAGAATAGTAGCTGTGAATGTCCATTATTCCTATTGAGGTTCGGCATCACTATATTGTGTCACTTCTGTAAGCATAAGCCAGAACTGCCGAAACCTATTCATTCATTGCTTTATAAGCAGACATAGGAAACATGTCACATTGTGTTGGGGAGTAGAAGCGTTGTGAGTGACGTATCTATACTTTTTCTTTTACATCCATTAATGCTTTTCCTGGTTCTCCCCTATTGTAATTGTTGGTAACCAAATTTAGCTTCAACATTGCTGGTGTGACTATTTATACGGATACTGCTGAGGTCACACTATTGTGCAGATGGACTATCTGGAGTTTTCATAGACATGATCTTCAACTTGTCGCTGCACTGTTCAAGGTCTCCTCCAGTTTTGTATGGTCATCCATAATCCCAATGCACAAGAAGAGCAACCTGACAATGCTGTCGAATGGTGGCACTGGCATCCATCGTGATGAAGTGTTTGGAGAGGTTGGTTATGACGCATCTGGGTGACCAAGGCTGGGAGCTGAACATCCAGGGATATTCAATATTTAGGAGGGATAGAGAGAAAGGAAAAGGAGGTGGGGTAGCGTTGCTGGTTAGAGAGGAGATTAACGCAATAGAAAGGAAGGACATTAGCTTGGAGGATGTGGAATCGGTATGGGTAGAGCTGCGAAACACTAAGGGGCAGAAAACGCTGGTGGGTGTTGTGTACAGGCCACCTAGCAGTAGTAGTGAAGTTGGGGATGGCATCAAACAGGAAATTAGAAATGCGTGCAACAAAGGCAAAAAAGTTATAATGGGTGACTTCAATCTACATATAGATTGGGTGAATCAAATTGGCAGGGGTGCTGAGGAAGAGGATTTCTTGGAATGTATGCGGGATAGTTATCTAAACCAACATGTAGAGGAACCAACGAGAGAGCAGGCTATTCTAGACTGGGTATTGAGTAATGAGGAAGGGTTAGTTAGCAGTCTTGTTGTGCGTGCCCCCTTGGGCAAGAGTGACCATAATATGGTTGAGTTCTTCATTAGGATGGAGAGTGACATTGTTAATTCAGAAACAACGGTTCTGAACTTAAAGAAAGGTAACTTTGAGGGTATGAGACGTGAATTGGCCAAGATTGACTGGCAATTAGTTCTAAAAGGGTTGACGGTGGATATGCAATGGAAGGCATTTAAAGACTGCATGGATGAACTACAAAAATTGTTCATCCCAGTTTGGCAAAAGAATAAATCAGGGAAGGTAGTGCATCCGTGGATAACAAGGGAAATCAGGGATAGTATCAAAGCAAAAGATGATGCATACAAATTAGCCAGAAAAAGCAGCATACCAGAGGACTTGGAGAAATTCAGAGACCAGCAGAGGAGGACAAAGGGCTTAATTAGGAAAGGGAAAATAGATTATGAAAGGAAACTGGCAGGGAACATAAAAACTGACTGCAAAAGTTTTTATAGATATGTGAAGAGAAAGAGATTAGTTAAAACAAATGTAGGTCCCTTGCAGTCAGAAACGGGTGAATTGATCATGGGGAACAATGATATGGCGGACCAATTGAATAACTACTTTGGTTCCGTCTTCACTAAGGAAGACATAAATAATCTGCCGGAAATAGCAGGGGGCCGCGGGTCAAAGGAGATGGAGGAACTGAGTGAAATCCAGGTTAGTCGGGAAGTGGTGTTGGGTAAATTGAATGGATTAAAGGCCGATAAATCACCAGGGCCAGATAGGCTGCATCCCAGAGTACTTAAGGAAGTAGCTCCAGAAATAGTGGATGCATTAGTGATAATTTTTCAAAACTCTTTAGATTCTGGAGTAGTTCCTGAGGATTGGAGGGTAGCAAACGTAACCCCACTTTTTAAGAAGGGAGGGAGAGAGAAAACGGGGAATTACAGACCAGTTAGTCTAACATCGGTAGTGGGGAAACTGCTAGAGTCAGTTATTAAAGATGGGATAGCAGCACATTTGGAAAGTGGTGAAATCATTGGACAAAGTCAGCATGGATTTACGAAAGGTAAATCGTGTCTGACGAATCTTATAGAATTTTTCGAGGATGTAACTAGTAGAGTGGATAGGGGAGAACCAGTGGATGTGTTGTATCTGGACTTTCAGAAGGCTTTCGACAAGGTACCACATAAGAGATTAGGATACAAACTTAAATCACACGGTATTGGGGGTTCAGTATTGATGTGGATAGAGAACTGGCTGGCAAACAGGAAGCAAAGAGTAGGAGTAAACGGGTCCTTTTCACAATGGCAGGCAGTGACTAGTGGGGTACCGCAAGGCTCAGTGCTGGGACCCCAGCTATTTACAATTTATATTAATGATCTGGACGAGGGAATTGAAAGCAACATCTCCAAGTTTGCGGATGACACTAAGCTGGGGGGGCAGTGTTAGCTGTGAGGAGGATGCTAGGAGACTGCAAGGTGACTTGGATAGGCTGGGTGAGTGGGCAAATGTTTGGCAGATGCAGTATAATGTGGATAAATGTGAGGTTATCCACTTTGGTGGCAAAAACGGGAAGGCAGACTATTATCTAAATGGTGGCCGATTAGGAAATGGGGAGATGCAGCGAGACCTGGGTGTCATGGTACACCAGTCATTGAAAGTAGGCATGCAGGTGCAGCAGGCAGTGAAGAAAGCGAATGGTATGTTGGCCTTCACAGCAAGAGGATTTGAGTATAGGAGCAGGGAGGTTCTACTGCAGTTGTACAGGGTCTTGGTGAGACCACACCTGGAGTATTGCGTACAGTTTTGGTCTCCAAATCTGAGGAAGGACATTATAGCCATAGAGGGAGTGCAGAGAAGGTTCACCAGACTGATTCCTGGGATGTCAGGACTTTCATATGAAGAAAGACTGGATAGACTTGGCTTATACTCGCTAGAATTTAGGAGATTGAGAGGGGATCTTATAGAAACGTACAAAATTCTTATGGGTTTGGACAGGCTAGATGCAGGAAGATTGTTCCCGATGTTGGGGAAGTCCAGGACAAGGGTTCACAGCTTAAGGATAAGGGGGAAATCGTTTAAGACCGAGATGAGGAAAAACTTTTTCACACAGAGAGTGGTGAATCTCTGGAACTCTCTGCCACAGAGGGTAGTTGAGGCCAGTTCATTGGCTATATTTAAGAGGGAGTTAGATGTGGCCCTTGTGGCTAAGGGGATCAGGGGGTATGGAGAGAAGGCAGGTACGGGATACTGAGTTGGATGATCAGCCATGATCATATTGAATGGCGGTGCAGGCTCGAAGGGCCGAATGGCCTACTCCTGCACCTATTTTTTATGTTTCTATATCAACTCCTGCCTTAGTAATGACCTGGACCCAATTTCATGCACTTGCTATCACAACAGATCAACAGCAGATACAATCTCCCTTGCTCTCCACCGCTTGGACAATGCATGTACATCAGGCTGTTATGCATTGAGTACAGCTTGGCATTGAATTATATCTTCCAAACTCGGGGAACTTGGTTTCTGCTGCTCCCTATTTAATTGGATCCTCAACCTCCTCATCGGCAGACCTCAACCAATATGGATTGGTAGCAATACCTCCTCATTGACCATAGAGGAGCACCTCAAGGCTGTGTGCTCAGCATCATTCTCTACTCCATATCCATAACTCTAGCCAGAGACAGCTCTAACACCAGTGATACCCTGGTTGTTGGATGAATGTGTCAGTACAGGAGGGAGATCGCTGATGCTGGTTGTGGTTCTAGAAAAACCAATCTTGCTCTCAACTTAGTCTGGACTAAGGAGCTGCTTGCTGATTTCATGAAGGGAATTCTGTGGGGTCATGTACCTGGAGAGTGTCAGCAGCTTCATGTTCCTGGGCATATACATCTCTATGTGTTCAGTATGTTGCCAAATACACTATTGAACTTCTAGAGGTGTATGATGGAAAGTATACTGACTGGTTGCATTATGGCTTGGTGTAGAAATTCGATGCTCAAGAATGAAAGAGGCTGCAGAAAGTGGTGGACATTGTCTGGTCCATCACAAGAACTGACCTCCAAACAATCTGTAGGAAGTGTTGTCCCAATAATGCAGCTAATATCATCAGAGCTGCATCACCCTGACCATGGTCTCTTCTTGCTGCCACCATCAGGAAGAAGTTGCAGGATCCTGGGAGATATTACCTTCAGGTTCAAGAACACTTTATTCCCATTAATCATCAGGTTCTTGAATCTCCATGCACAACCCTATCTCAACACCAAACTACAATGTGCTTTGCACCACTATGGTTCTGCTGCATACTTTGTTTTTTGCTCTTAGAATAAAGATAATTTAGTCAAGAGAGTTTATTGTCATGTGTCCCAGATAGGACAATGACATTCTTGTTGCGTCTATTGTGACTGTGAAGCTGCAGTAAGTTGTTCTGGTTCATATCTGGTGCATTATACAGTAAACATTCTCAACCATTGACGTTTTGTGGTAAAATAGCTGTGATTGCCAAATATGTATTGTTAATCATGATAGCAAAGTCATGCTGGGCACAGCAGTGTGGTGCAACATGATGGGCCTTCTCCAGGAACTAATCTAAACCCTGATTTTGCTGCTTGGTCCTCTGCTCTCCTCTTTCCTTGGCCTTTCTGTCTTCATATTAATCTTGTGGAAATGCACACGCAGAAGGTTACAGGGCAATGTGCTGGCTTTAAATTGAAAGTAACTGCTACATCTTGAAAGGTCATTAGGAAATATTCATCCAATGCTGTGTGAACTCCATGGCTAACGGGAAAATCAACTCCACTTAACGACAAGCAAGTATATATATTTGCTCCTAAAGTGCTTTTTATTGTAAGTTGCACAGACTGCATCATGTTAATTTGGGAAAATATTTGTCTCTTGTGTTAGAAATAATGCTTTTAACATTTCTTTTAAGGGTCTAATAAGCCAGTTTTGGTTACAGCTCTTCTGGATAGTGTTGTGTTCTGTAACAATACCTATTTAAACAGATTAGTGAAGAATGCATTTTGCAAGACTAACATCTGCATGGAGACTGAAGAGAAGGAAGAAAAGATGGGGGAGAGAGATAAACCCCCAAGGGAGAACCTTGGTCTTCAAATGAAAGCAGTTTAATGATGAGGCAATGGAATTTTGATATTGTTAGACCAGAAGATTTTATCATTTCTGGCTCCTTTTCTGGTGTTCTTGCATCTTGGGGATGCATAATAGTGTTAGTTAAGTAATCCTAGATTTAATGAGCTTAAGTGCAGGAAAACAAACAGGGTTAAGGTGAAAACACAGACATAGATGCCTTTTTATTGGGCCAGTGAGCACACTATCCACTTTCACCAGCTTTTAACCATTTCATTGCTAGTTTCATTTGAAATGTTGTGACACATGTACTATTTGCATCTGCAAGGAACTCTTGTCAGTTTAAGGTTTCACCTCAGCGCTAGGATTTGGAACAAGCATTGCACTTTTCACGTGTTAATCCGGCATCAAATATTCAGGTACCAGTAATGCTGTGGGTTGTAAGTTGAGATCGCTGGGGCCTTGGTTGTCTGCATTTGTAGCATGTATATTCTTTGATATGTATGAGATGGGTCACAGATTTATTATTTACCTTGGCCAGGCTAGGTTTCTTTTGGACAGATGAAAAGCATCAAAATGAAAAGACCTTGTGTGCCTAAGGATTCCATTTCTATTTCTTACTAAGCCAAGAGAAAATAAAGAGCTCCAGTGTGCCTTCTGGGAATACCCTGCCACCCTTATCTACTCCTCACTTGTGCTGTTTGAAATGCCAATTGCAAACCTAGACACCATTGGAAATTGTAGAATGTGTACGAGTGGCCTGAATATCTCATCAAAATTAGTTTCACCAATTAAAATCAACAGCCTGTCCTGTTAGTAATCATGACATGGTTGATGTACTAGCATCAATTGATCTGTGAAATCAAATCATTTTTAGATTATATATGATTAGTTTTCCGATAACACTTCCAAATATAATGTGACATTACAGGTTCTCATTAGCTGTCTCATTCCCCGTGTCACAAAGTTTTCTGTTTTGCTGTGTTCCTGTTGCTCATTTCCCCAAGTATAAAGAGTGGATGAGAAAGTGGGATAACATATAACTAGTGTGAATCGGTGGTCGGTGTGAACACGATGGGCCGAAGAACTTGTCTCCATGCTGTATCTTTAAACTAAACAAACAAATAACGATAGCACAAAAAGCTGGAGTAACTCAGCGGGTCAGTCAGCATCTCTGGAGAAAAGGAATAGGTTTCGACGTGAAACGTCACCTATTATTTTTTTCCCAGAGATGCTGTCTGACCCGCTGAGTTACTTCAGCTTTTTGTGTCTACGGTTTAAACCAGCACCTACAGTTCCTTCCGAAACAAATAAGGATGATTGGTCATGATTAATTAGAAGATCTGTCATGAAATCTAATTCAATTGTGAAAACCAAATTGTTCGAGCCTTGTGGAATCGTGAATGAACCTGCATTTGAAATGTGTAATTTTGAATATACTGTGGTTTGGAGTGAGCGGAGATAACGTAGTAAAAGCCCTGTCCCACTGTACGAGTTCATTCAAGAGCTCTCCCGAGTTTAAAACAAATCAAACTCGTGGAAGCCGTAGTGGGTGCGTCGGAGCTCGGAGACGTCTCTTAGCGGCTTGTAACGCTAACGGCAGTTACTCGGGAAACGCGGCAAGCTCGGGAAGACTCGTGAAGATTTTCCAACATGTTGAAAAATGTCCACGAGACCCCCGAGTACCTACGAGCGGCCATTACTGTAAATCTCCGAGTTCGAATCAGGGCAAACTCGGGAGAACTCTTGAATAATAATAATAATAATAGCTTTTATTTACGGGTGCCTTATACCGAGGTCTCAAGGACACCTTACAGAGATTGACAAATAGGAAACATATAATCAGAATAAAATAAATTATAAAGACCAATACACAAATTAAGGACAGAATTCTTTCCAAAGACACAAAAAAAGAAAATCAGAAACACAATTTGAGGAGAGAGCAGCTGCAGCTAAACCGCGCCAGCGTCCACTCTCCCCTCCGACCGCCATCTTGAACACAGACTAACATAGACACAACACACAAAAATCGTCCCCCCACAATGATTACCACTGTGGGGGAAGGCACAATGTCCAGTCCCCAACCCCAGTTCACCCAAAAGAATGAACTCGTACAGTGAAGACAGGGCTTTTACACCTGAAATATTGATTATTCTCGAGAGATGCTCACCGCTAGTTTTCTACATTGTTTCCATCTAGATTGTTTATAACATTGCCAACGTTTTTTCGTTTGGTTCATTTCTAAGTTGGGTTTTCGTGCGCCTGCTTAAGTCAATCTCTTCTCTTCTCTTACTATGAATTGACCTCAAGCTTTATTTTGTTTTCAGAAGACTTCTTCATTTACTGAAACTGTCTATAGATGCTTAACAGCTCTCACTTTGTTTAAAACGAAGTATGGAGAATGTTTAAACTTGTGATTGACCATCAAATCAAATATCTTATGTTGAATAGTGGGGTAGAAATCTGCCTCCTGTGACATTGTAGCAGCCCACTGAGGTGTTGCCATGCTGGTCATCGCTGTGTGGGGGAAACCCCACTGACACTCGTGGTTTAGTTGCAAAGACCGTTGTTGGCAAATTGCTTTTCTTTTCTTTGCAGCAACATCCAAGAAATGAGAACCTTGCACAAAGAAACCTTCCTCAAGAAACACAACATGAAGCTAGGTTTCATGTCTGCATTTGTTAAAGCGTCCAGTTTTGCACTGCAGAATCAGCCAGTGGTAAACGCTGGTGAGTGAACATAGTGGATGGGGTTTAATATTGCCACACATATTTGGGCGGCAAGGTGGGGCAGCGGTAGAGTTGCTGTCTCACAGCGCCAGACACCTGGGTTCGATCCTGACTACGGAAGCTGTCTGTATGGAGTTTGTACGTTCTCCCCGTGACCTGCGAGGGTTTTCTCCAGGATCTCCAGTTTCCTCCCACACTCCAAAGACGTACAGGTTTGTAGATTAATTGGCTTCGGTAAAATTGTAAGTTGTCCCTAGTGTGTGTGTAGGATAGTGATAGTGGTGATCGCTGGTTGGCGCAGACTCAGTGGGCCGAAGGGTTTGTTTCCGCACTGTATCTCTAAAATAAATATTTGAGCAAAAAGCAGTTAAAGTCTACCTCCGATTATCAGAACACTTCAGTGTAATAGTAGAATCCAAGGATCTACATAAAAGCAGATGGAGTGGTTGTTCAGTAATTTAAATGAAGAAAGGTTGGGTGAATTTAGAAAAGAGTTGGCTAATAAATAAACCACTGTAATTGTCAGGCTAATCCCTCCCAGTCATTTAGACTGGAATAAGTGTTCCCCCTCCTTTTTCGAAACATAAAGCTGCCAATATTTCACAATGAGATATCGGTAATGAATGTGAGCAGTGGAAATGTGCAGATTTCTGACTGATCCTCAGAGCGATACCCATAATGAAAATCAAAAAACTGTGAATTTGGAAATCTGAAATAGAAACGGCAAATGCCAGAGTATAGAAGAAGGGTTTTTGACCCGAAACGTTAACTATTTATTTTTCCATAGATGCTCCCTGACCTACGTTTTTCCAGCATTTATTGTTTCCATTTCAAACAGCCATAAAGTTCAGTTTATTGGTGAAACTTTAAATGCAAATTGCACCTTGCAACAGCATATTTCCTTATTGTTAGACTTAGTGATATAAAATAAAATATCGATCTCTGGAATTTTTGTCTTTGAAGGTCACAGCTTTTTATTTAAAATATAGAATAACCCCTTTGGCCCTTTTCTTGCTGCAACTGTTCCATGCCAAACCCTGTACCATGGTGCACACCAAGATGTATTCCTAGACCTCCTGCTTATTTCTGCAGTAATGAGTTGAGGCTTGGAATCACTTTGACATTGTGGCTAAGATAGACACAAATTGCTGGAGTAACTCAAAGGGTCAGGCAGCATCTCTGGAAAAAAATGATGTGTGACGTTTTGGGTCGGAACCTTTCTTCAGACTGAAAGTAAAGGAGGGGGATCAGGAGGTAGGAAAAGGCCAGAACAAATCCGGGCTGGCAACAGATAACCAAGGGTGGAGCCCATAATGACCCATTGGGGGTTGGGAAGAGGTGATAAGGAAGCGATGCAAGGATACGGACAGCACTGGGAGAAAATTTCGAAGTGCAAAGAAATTGAGACTTTCAAAACTGAATATTTGGAAAATGCCGTGAATAGACTCCATCTTAGAATTTAAATATTTAGCTTGGACCGTTTTGTCGGAAGTCTCTTCATCAATGTAGCTAAACTATCCCCTCAGCATATGATTCCATTGAAATGTATCACTTAAAAAAAATTAAAGAATTAGTTCAATGGTTTTATTTATTTTTGCTGTCTAGTTATTGATGACACAACCAAAGAAATGATCTACAGGGACTATATTGACATCAGCGTAGCCGTAGCTACACCAAAGGTAAGCACTTGTTTTGGTCTGAATTAGTCATAGGGGAGGGATAGAATAGCTATTAACTTCTGTGCATTAACACAGTTTGTGCTTGAAGTACATTGTGCATCAGTTAGATTAAGGGGGGGAGGGGGGAGATAGTAACAGAGGCTGGGAGGTGATAATTGGAGAACAAAGGGCTGCAGATTCTAGAATCTCTAGGAAAGGAAGGTGAAGAGTGGAGTTGAATGAGGGGTGTTGGCAAAGGGGAACAACAGAGGACATGAGGGGTGAGCAGTGGGAGAGGGGATCCAGTGGCAGCAGTGTGGGCGGTGGGTAGATGGATTAGTGAGAAATGAATCGTGGTGATAGGGGTTTATGGAAAGAAAGGAACGAGAGGAGACACCGGTGGCACAGCGGTAGAGTTGCTGCCTTACAGCGCCAGTGACCCAGGTTCGATCCTGACTACGGGTGCTTGTCTGTACGGAATTTGTATGTTCTCCCCGTGACCTGCGTGGGTTCCCTCAGAGCTCCGGTTTCCTACCATGCTCCAAAAACGTACAGGTTTGTAAGTTAATTGGCTTGGTTAAATTGTAAATTGTCCCTAGTTTGTGTATGATAGCGTTAATGTGCGGGGATCGCTGGTTGGCACAGACTCAGTGGGCCGAAGGGCCTGTTTCCGCACTGTATCTCTAAACTAAACTGAAAAGTAATGAACAGAGAGAGACCAATAAGGACCATGGTTACCTGAAATGGGAGAATTCGATGTTCACCTTATAAGGGTTGTAAGCCAGGGAAAATATGAGGTGCTGTTTCTCTAGTTGCATTTTAATTACTATATTGATAGGAATGGACTTTTTTGTTAGTTCTGGCCAAAATTATTTCCTTTGATTTACATGTTCATTTTCTTAAATCTCTGAGGTAGAAAGAGCTTGAGATATTTACTTCAGTAATAGGCAGAACAATGTGTAATTTTATTTTATCTTCCATCCATAGGGGCTGGTGGTACCTGTAATCCGAAATGTTGAAACCATGAACTATGCTGATATAGAGAAAGCAATCAATGAGCTAGGAGAGAAGGTGATTGTTAAAGCATTTTGTGTTCCAATATTATCAGGCACTTGTTCACATTTACGGCTTCCACTGTCCAATTCTGGGAACAATACTTTGGGGAAAACTTTGTAGATCTTGGCAATGGTGTAGAGGAAATTTACTGGAATAATTCCTATGATGTAGGACTTAATTTACATAAATAGACCAATTAAACTGAAGTGATTGTTCTTTGGTCAGAGGGGATTGAGGAGCCCTGAGAAAGGTATATAAATGTGTGAGCTGCATCAACAAATTATCTGTAGAGAAGTCTTTCTCACTGAAAGTGTCAAGAACTGTGTCGCTTATTTCCCTACCACACTGGAGGCCATTGAATCAGTCGAGTTTATGTTGATTCATAGCATAATCCCATTCTCCCACAAATTTTCCATGAAGCCTACTCTACCCACATTCCCATCAACCTTACCACCCAGTTCTTCGCATGTACTTTTCGATCTGCTGTATGTTGCATTCTTCCTTTTTCTATCTGAGAAATGTAAGATTCACAATTTTTTTATTCTGTTATACAATCACTAATTTTTCCCCAGTATTCGCTCTTATTTCTTATTATCTGATCCAAAGTTTTCAACATTTTTTAGATTGTTTAGTGTTTTGCTTTTTGTTACTAAAGGGCCTGTCCCACTAGGCAATTTTTTTAGGCTGCTGCCGGCGACTGTCATAGTCGTAGCAGGTCGCCGAAAAAATGGCGACTGGACTTGTGGGCCTGTCCCACTTAGGCGATTTTTTTAGGCGACTGCCGGTGAATACGACAATGGAATTCACCGATGTCAGCACCTGGCGCCATCCTGATGACATCTACGACACCACCTACTTCAGTAGAAGACAAGCTACGACAAGCCCACGATCTCCGACTGTCGCTGAGAAGTTTTGAACATTTCAAAATCCAGCGGCAACCAGAAAAAATGCTACAACTCTTTGGGCGACTGAGGAGACTACTCACAACCATACGACCCCCGGTGACCGTGTGGCGACAGCCTAGTCGCTGGCAATCGCCTAAGTGAAACAGACCCTTAAGTCCTTGTGGTTTGAGCTTTGGTTTTCTGTTTGTTCGGACAGTGTTACAATTTGTGTCTGATTTTCCTCAATGTAAATTATGCTGCTTTGATATTTTGAACAGAAGTTGCATTGGAAACAACAAACCAAAGCCTTTATTAACAAGACAGACTAAATGTTACAGCTAGAAGTGATTCTCTTTCTTTGGAGCAAAGTAGCTTTTGCAGAACTGAAATGAGTATTAAAATATCAAATGGAAAGGAGAGACAAAATACTAAGGCTGAATTTTGTTACAATGCTGAAATCCTGAATGATCCAAAGTGGGGTGGGATAAATTAAAATAAGCAGTTGGCATATTTAAATGACCTAATGGGCACATCAACGCCTCTACCTCCTGAGAAGATTATGGAAATTTGGTATGTCAGAGAGGATTCCCTTAAACTTCTACAGGTGTACGGTAGAGAGCATATTGACCGGTTGCGTCATGGCCTGGTTCGGCAACATGAATGCCCAGGAGTGAAGAATACTGCAAAAAGTTGTGAACCAGTCCATCACCGGCTCTGACCTCCCCACCATCAAAGGGATTTACCAGTATCGTTACCTCAAAAAGGCAGCCAGCATAATCAGACCCACACCACCCTGGCCACACACTCATTTGACCCCTGCCATTGGGAAGAAAGTACAGGAGCCTGAAAACTGTGATGTCCAGATTCAGGAACAGCTTATTCCCTACAGCCATTTGGCTATTAAACACTACAACCTCAAATAAGCTCTGTTTGTTTTGTGTGTGTACGTATGTCTGCATGTATATATACATACATATATATATGATCTATATATATATATATATATATATGATCTATATATATATATATATATATATATATATGTGTGTGTATATATACACACTGAACTTTTTCCCCTTGTTTATTATATTTTTTTACAATGTACTAAGTTTACATATTCTGTTGTGCTGCTACGAGCAAGAATTTCATTGTTCTATCAGTGATATATGACAATAAAACACTCTTGACTCTGCACCTCTCTAGGCCCGTAAGAACGAGTTGGCTATTGAAGACATGGATGGAGGAACTTTCACAATCAGCAATGGCGGAGTGTTTGGCTCTATGTTCGGAACACCAATTATCAACCCGCCTCAGTCTGCCATCCTGGGTATGCATGGTATCTTTGAGAGGCCGGTTGCAATCAAGGGTCAGGTAAGCAGAAATCTCATTATATTGTAAAGTTTATTGAGCAGAAAAGATTTTATTGCTCCTTATGTTACAAGACAGATTGCAACTTGCTGTTGCTGATTTGATGTAATTTTAGGAGACTCATGTGTTTCTTGCAAGTTTTGTTTCACTTCCCATTAGACTTGAAGATGCAGTATTGACTAATCTGAATCTACCTGTTTAGGTGCATTGGCCTGTATTGTGGAGATTTATTGTGTTGGAAGGAACTGCAGATGCTGGCTTGCACCAAAGATAGAAACAAACTGCTGGAGTAACTCAGCGGGACAGGCAGCATCTCTGGAGAGAAAGAATGGGAATCATTCTTCTCTCCAGTGACGCTGCCTGTCCCGCTGAGTTACTCCAGTGTTTTGTGTCTATTTTGTGGAGATTTATTGTTGGCTGAGTACACTGAATTAACTTATGCCACATAATTGTCATTTCAAGCTGCAACATCTCATGACTATTTTCCTCTTACTGTAGGTTGTGATCCGTCCCATGATGTATGTGGCCCTAACCTATGACCATCGCTTGATAGATGGCAGAGAAGCAGTACTTTTCCTACGAAAAATTAAAGCTACAGTGGAAGACCCTCGTTTGCTGCTGCTTGACATTTAAATTCAATTGCAATTACAATTATTAAAAAAACAAACACATATACTCAATGTCATATGCATTTTCATATTAAATAATTGTTCTACCTTTTTGATGTTTAAAAAAAAAATCATAAATGAATGTTTTATGGACGAATTGCAATTCTGGAGGAACCGATTTTAACGGAAAGATATGGCATGTCCGAGACTTGGCAGAGAATTTTATTGTCAGCAAATGAGCTTACTAGCGAGGGTAAATCATCACTGATATTTTAGATGGAGGGAGCAGCTTTGGGTAGTCTTGTTCACAATTTGGTATTAAAGAGCCTGAACTGGCACTGCAACAAAATAAATCAAGATTCGCTGGTATTGGATCTGGAAATACTAATTCCTTATGTGTAGGAAAGAACTGCAGGTGCTGGTTTAAATCAAAGATAGACACAAAATGCTGGAGTAACTCAGCGGGACAGGCAGCATCTCTGGAGAGAAGGAATGGGTAGACCCATTCCTTCTCTCCAGAGATGCTGCCTGTCCCGCTGAGGTACTCCAGCATTTTGTGTCTACCTTCAATACTAATTCCTTATCTGATACTCATCGTGATGCTTGTTGCCAAAGCAGTTTACAGTCTTTGCTTCCAACAAATGCTGCTTTTGATTTGGGAGTGTTCCACATCTGTGAGAGCAAATTTCATTCCCCACCATTAAAATCTTCGTCGTGATCATAAAAATGCACTGATTTTCTGAAAGAGTACTGTTCCAACATTATTTGCGACCCAACTAGGTCAAAGCGAATACAGCCTCTGCAACTAATTTCAGCAACTTTTGATTTGCAAAAAATCTATTTACTTATATAGAATGGAGGCCATGAATGGATTTATTCTGAATATGGTAGTTTCCTTGTGCCCGTAACGCCAGGCTTCAGGTTAACCATGTTCCAATAATTACTATCTGTTGCCAAGCATGGCCTTTGAAGACAAACAATGAAAATAAAACCCTCGTCGCTAACACAATATGAAGTTGAGAAAGTTGGAAACCTAAATTATACAACTATGGCCGAAGACTGCAGGAGCACAACTTTAGAGTGTACGGTGTTTCTGTTGCTTTTAGATGGGTGTAAATTGAAATATTAAGATGTGTTTACAAGTTTTGGTCTATTCTCCATTTGATGTCTTTGTACCAGGTTCATTTATCTTTCCCTTTCTCACCGCCCTTCACAACCCAAATTGTCCAGCTAGTATTTTGTAACAGGTGCCTTTGTTCAAGAATCCAGGCCGCTGTCTCGCTACCAGCTGTGCAGCATCATGTTTGTCCAATTTTGCCGCATGTTGCATCACGGGACCAGCTTAATACAAACCCACTTTGCCAACAACATATTCTGTTCAAATCAAATCCTGTTTCCTTAGCAAAGAAGTTCCTTGCCCTCTGAGAATTAAGCAGTCTTTAGAGATTGAAAAATGTGCACAACTTTCTTTTGAAATGTACTCTGTTGGTGTTTATAGACAGTATGGGGGTAAGCACAATCTATAAAATCTATACTCTTGGTGTGTACAGACAGTATTGGAGTTAGCACGATATAAGTGTCGGTAAACATATTAATCGGGTCAGGTATTATGTATTATGAATCAATGCGGAACTTTCTGTATTGTAGCGAGAAAAGTGATTTTATTGAAAGCTGCTTCCTGGCATGAAATGTTCTTCCTATATAAATGGATTACAGAGTAGCGGGCAGACAATTCCAAATTGACAATAAAGTTAACCCTGTTCTCTTTACAGAACTGTCAGTCGGCCGTTTCACACTACATAGGGCAATAGGCATTAGGACTGAGAACCAGGTGAGTGTGGTGGGGAAGGTGTAGATAATTTTGAGGTAGTAATGTATTTTTAGCTAGCAAGATTCAAATGACCTTGAAGTTATTGTGTGTTAGTGAGCCCCAGCCTTGGCTTGTGTTTCTGAGACACAAATATACATGAGAACGCAATCAGAGGTGCTGCTCCTACAGATTTGCATCCACAGTCTTTCCTGACGGTGATTAATATTGCTTCTCTCAACCTGTACAACTTTGAAAAATTTGATGCATGTTGTACACCATTAATTTCATTTGTGACACTAGCTCACTGTTTCCATCCAGCACTAGTTGGATATGTGTACTTTTAAACAAAAAATGCTGCCCTGCACTGCAGTGCAGTCATTGGCAAGAGAAGCGATAACCTGTACTTGAAAAATATATCTGTTACCTAAGGTGGCGCGGCGATAGAGTTGCTGCCTTTCAGCACTTACAGCGCCAGAGACCCAGGTTCGATCCTGACTTCTAGTGCTCTCTGTATGGAGTACGTATGTTCTCCCCGTGACCGCATGGGTTTTCTCCGAGATCCTCGGTTTCCTCCACACTCCAAAGACGTACAGGTTTGTAGGTTAATTGGCTTGGTAGAAATGTAAATTGTTCCTGGTGTGTGTAGGATAGTGTTAATGTGCGGGGATCGCTGGTCGGTGCGGACTCGGGTCGAAAAGCCTTTTTCCGCATCGCATTTCTAAACTAAACTAAATAAGCTAAAGAGAATAAATTCTTAGCGGGTCTGCTGTGGCTTGCTGCCATGCAAGCCTAAGCATTGTGTCAGTTGGATGCAGTTGTGTGACGGTTCATTGTTGATTGTGCGGCCGGTGGGTGCTTTTCTAGGCAGGGCATTTATAGATATCCCGGATGTACATCTTCACTTTGCAGCACTCGCATCGGTTAATTTTATTCCAAACGGCTCAAAGCGTTTAACCAAAAATGAGGCAATAAGTTGAAATGTCACAAAGGAGAATTGGCAATGTAATGGTATTTGAAATCAATAAATGACTATTCAAATCCTCTTTCGGCTGGTCTTGAGATCTGAGCGTGCTGGCTATTCTGAATGGGAGTTGGGTGAAATTTCTTTCCCCTTTTTGCTTTCCACTCTTGTACTGTGTAAAACTCCTGCATGTTGGCATTGATTTAAAATCGTTTATATTTTTGTTATATAGTCATTCGGCAGAAATGAGGCCATTCAGCCCAACACATCCATGGTGACCAAGTTTCATAACATCATGCACTTACACTGACTCATCTGTAGAAGGATCTTGACTGAAACATCATCTAACCATTCCCTCCTTGGATACTGTCTGACACACTGAGTTCCTCCAGCAGTTAGAGTTTTGCTCCTTTAAACCTTTCCTATCCATGTCGAAATGTGTTTTAAATGTCACCATTGCATGCACCACTACAGATCCCCCCAGCAGTCCGTTCTATATACAGAACTCAACAATGATGTTTGTGAGGAGATTGCCCCTCTGGTCTCTTTTAAATTCTCCCCTTAAACCTCTGCCTTCTAGTTCTCCACTTCCCTATCCTGGGAAAATGACCACCTTAGCCGCACCTTTCAGGGTTTGGACACCTCCAAGGTCACCCCTCAGCCTCCTGCGCACTGGATTTTCATTCATCTGGGATTGAAGTTGGACATTTAGATTTAGGAATTGAATTGAATATTGCCTCCTTTTTCACAGAAAGGGTGGTGGGTGTTTGGAACGAGCTGCCAGAGGAGTTAGTAAGGCTGGGACTATCCCAATGTTTAAGAAACGCATGAATGGGACAGGTTGGGAGGGATATGGACCAAGCGCAGGCAGGTGGGACTAGTAGCTGGAAGATGTTGGTCAGTGGGCATGTTGGGCCGAAGGGCCTGTTTCCACATTGTATCACTCTATGGCTCTGTGTGACAAGTCACGGTGAAATTCTTTGCTAGCATACTCAAGGTATGCAAATAGTCGCCCATAAAGGGCACTCACAAAGTTACAAACCCCACCCCTCACGGTGGTCTCCCCAGGCCTTTGATCCTTCCCCTGGCATCGGCGACCTCACTAATGTGCACTGATGTTTGCTACCTGCTGAGATTTTACCCAAAAACCCGCTGCAAAACTGTTGGGATCCATTTCCACTGCATTACCAGATCAATCTCTTAAGGGGTAGAATTGGATTAGAATACACAAGATACATTTATTTGTCACATGTGCCAGATGGCACAGTGAAATGTGATCACCATACAGCCATACAATAAAAATAAAGAACACAACACACGATAGAGTTCAACATAAAAACATCCCCACACAGCAGAATCAAGTTTCCCACTGAGGGAAGGCACCAAAGTCAGTCATCTTCCTCTAATGTTCCTGATGTTCACCCGTGGTCCGAGCCCCCCGCTGTCGCCACTCAGGCCCGCTCGCCGGGGTGATGTAAGTCCGACGTCGGGGCTGGGGGACATCCTCAGCGGCCTGGACATCCAAGTCAGGCACCTCCTACCGGAGTCCACGGCTCCCAAAGTCTGCAGGCTGCGCTGGGCGGAGATGCAACGCTGGCGGCCCTCGGCAAAGGACCCCAGGACTCCGCGATGTTGTTCAGCGCCGGCCGTGCTGGAAGCTCTCACAAACCGCAGCTCAGCGATGTTGAAGCAGCGGCCCAACGCTCCGGAGCTCCAAACGGTGATCCAGGTAGGCATCGCACCGCTCCGCGGTGAATCCAGCGCTGCGCCGCCGCTGTTGTAGCTCTGGTCCGGTCCCCTGCAGGAAAGGCCGCGCCAATCCAGGTGGTAGGCCGCGAGGAGGGGGGCGAGGACGCGACTCTGAGAATAGTCGCGTCCCCGCCAGGAAGTGACTGGGAGACAGTTTCCCCCTTACCCTACCCCCCTCCCCCACATAGAAAAGTTAAAGATTCCCCCAAAACAAACTTTAAACTGGCTAAAAATTATAAAAATTATTGAAAAACAAAAGGACTGGAAGCAGAGGCTGCCGTCAATGCGGCGCCCCAAGTGGAGAGGAAACGCCTATCCCTTTTTTGCAAGATCAGTGACAATGCAGAGTTTGGATACTGTTGCGAGTTCTCACTTTCACATTTCTTTCCAGGGTTTATGTACCACAGAAGGTCAAAGCAGCAGCTGAGATCACTTTTAGGTTTTAATAACTTAAGGATGTGTGCATAATGGATTTTGTAGACATGGAAAACTGAGTAATGAGTGTGGAAAGAAAGCCTGTTAAAAGTGTTGGATTTATCGGAGTGACATGGATGAGGTGGAGTGTTTCCCATTCATCTTTGCCCTATCCACCTTTACTGCTTAGAGCACAAAATGATGGAGTAATTCAGCAGTTCAGGTAGCATCTCTGGAGGACATAGATAGGCGATGTTTCAGGTTGAGACTTTCGAAGAAGGGTTCTAACCCAAAACATCTATCCATTCCCTCTGCAGATGCTGCCTGACCCGCTGAGTTACTCCAGCACTTTGTGTTCTACTCAAGATTCGGTTGTCTGCAGTTCATTGTGTCAACAGCATATTGGGACTGGTGATGCCTTAAACTCTACATTAACACTGATGGATGCACGTAGTCTTGTAATCTCTATCATTAATCATAATCATACTTTATTAGCTAAGTATGTTTTTGCAACACATGAGGAATTTAATTTGCTATACAGTCATACCAATAAAAAGCAACAGAACACACAAAATACATTTTAACATAAACATCCACCACAGTGACTCCTCCATATTCCTCACTGATGGAAGGTGGGAAAAAAAGTTAAATCTCTCCCTTCTTTGTCCTCCAGCGGTCGGGGGCCTGTAACTTTCCGTTGACGGGACGATCTTACTGCCGTTGCCGGCGGCGGGCCTCCTCGTCAGGGCGATTAAGCTCCTGCATTGGGGGGGGGGGGGAGGTGTGATCTTAGTTCCCCCGCGCCGGGCGATCTACCCTGGGTCAGGACTAGTCAAACGTCGTGCAGCTTTTGGAGCTTCCCGACGTTGGTCTCAACCTGAGACTGTGAGCTCCTGGATGTTAAAGTCCGCAGGCCGTGGTTGGAGCGTTGATCCCAGGCAAGGAATCGGCTTCGATGGTAAATCCACACCCTCAAAGGGGCTCAAAGTAAGTGCCGAGCAAAGCCTCCAGCTCCACGATGTTAGGCTGCAGAGCGACCGGAGATACGATCCGGAAAACAATCTCATTTCCAGCAAGGTAAGAGATTGAAAAAAAGTTTCCCCCCCCGCCCATCCCCCGCATAAAACAAACCGGAGAACATTAACACAAACTTTTAAACACACTAAAAATAACCAAAAAAAAGACGAAAAGGATAGACAGACTTGGTGAGGCTGCCATCGAAGCGCCACCCGGTGGTATATTAATGTCAGTAATTTGCTATACATCAATCTCAAAGAGCCGCCATCGCTCACCGATGTCCGAATCAAAGATATACTGTGCAGGCTTACTGCATGAATGAGCCATAGTGAAGCAACAAAAAAAACCCTGATAAACAGAAATAAAAAACGGTAAACGGACGCAGTGGGTTACTCCAAGCTTACTGACACCATGTAAATTAACTAATTTCCACAATCTGAAGTTCAAGATCATCTTTAATCAGTACCCATATATAATCACCGTGTGTATAGATCTTAAAAGCAAGTATAAGGATTAAAAACTAAAAATAGACAAGATGAAAGTTGTGGATACGTGTAAAGTGACAGTGCGTCAGGGTTAATTTGTCCATTGTTCATTTTTTATTTAAGCTGTTTATGGCAATGGGTATGAATGAGTTTTTGTGGATGTTTTTCTTAGATAGGGGGACTTTATATCGGCGGCCTGATGGCAGAAGTTGGAAGGACTTGTGCAGGGGGTGGGTGGGATCCTGTGTAATGAGGTTGGCTTTCCTTTTAACTGCCTGGGTGTGAAGTACTGATAATTGATTTTGAGTTTTGCCAGTTATTTTGCTTGATTGATGATCCTGGAAAGCTTTGATTTGTCTTTGACAGAGGTGAGGGTGAACCAGGATGTGATGTTAAAGGTGAGTACAGATTCTATAAGTGATTTATAGACAGCTGTTAAAATGTCCTGTCTGACATCAAATCTCCTGAGTTTCCTCAGCAGGAACAGGCGTTGCTGTGCCTTCTTGTACACAGAGTCTGTGTGCTGGGAGAAGGACAGGCGGGTGTCAATCTCTGTGCCCAGGTATCTAAAGGCCTCTACCTGCTCAACTGTCTGCCCATTCAGCCTCAGAGGTTCAAAGAGAGGTTGGGGGGAAGATGTTCGCCTCCCCCCACAACACAGCTCCAAGACCATTGCACTTAGAAATACAACTAAATTAGGACAGCTACTGATCAGTGCAACCAAAACAAGTCCAAACAAGATGAAAACACATCCAATACATTCAAACGTTATTTAACTGCTTAAAATAATAGATAAATTATAATTATCACACCTAGGTAGAACATTGCACTGGGAGAATATTACACTTAAAATTCAATAAATACTTTAAAAGAATTTTAAAAAATGAAATATTAGCTGAGTGGTCTGTGTTTTAGTGGAATGGATGACAGCGTTCTCATGTCGTGTTGATATTTGAGGAGTTTAGAGTTCTAATGGCCCAGGGAAAGTTCTTGATTCTGTTTGTCCGGCTTTTGATGCACCTGAGGGCATGAGGTTGAACAGTGACTGTCCAGGATGGGAGGGGTCTTTGATTATTTTTCTGGCTCTACAGAGGCACCGAGAGATGGAGATGTCTTCCAGGGAAGGCAGAGGGCAGACGATGATTTTCTGGGCAGTTTTGATCACTCTCTGCAGTGCTCTCCTGTCTGCTGCTGAGCAGCTGGCATACCACACCGTGATACAATATGCCAGCACACTCTCGATGGTCGAGCGGTAGAAGGTCACTAGCAGCTTCTCCTCTAAACTGTTCTTCCTTAGCACTCTCAGGAATGGCCTAATTCTAGTCCTATCACTTATGACCTAATGATACAACGGTCACTGCTTTGCTTACATTGGCGAATCGTCTGGAATAATTCACGGATCCAGCAACGGCTGGAGGGTGTAAATAATGGCCGATGTTTCGGATCAAAAAACCCTTTAGTTTGACCAGCAGATTATTGCTCTAGATTCCAGCATCTGCAAGTCTCCATTAAAAATGCTGCATTTAGCCAAAGTGTCCTTGGTTAGAGAGTGGAAACAAGTTAACATTTCTAAATCATCATCCAGTGATTTATCCTGGGCGAACAATGCACTGGTGTTTACAGAGCGCTGGATTCGGGCACATGTGCGAACACTGGAAGACGTGAAGATAGAGACAAAAAGGTGGAGTAACTCAGCGGGACAGGGGCATCTCTGGAGAGAAGGAATGGGTGACGTTTTGGCTGGAGACCATTCTTCAGACTGGTTAAGGATAAGGAAAACGACAGATATAGATGATGTGGAGAGATAAAGAGCAATGAATAAAAGATATGCAAAAAAGTAACGATGATAAAGGAAACAGGCCATAACTGTTATTGCTATTATTAATATAGTTATTATTACTAGGTGGCAGTATGAGTCTGCCTTACCATAGCATACAAAACTTTACCTAACATTCCCCAATTATAGAAAAAAAATAGTGTTTTCGCACCTGTCCCACAAAATAGGTTTTATTTAAATTTAAAAAAGAAAAGAATATAAATAGAAAATAAATGAGTTCATTTCATATAGGATGCTGGAATATCTAGGGTCTCTACTCTTCAACCTTCGGGATGAAGACTGGGAACCCTGAGTTCCTAAAGTCTATAGAAGACACTGATATAATGATATTAACGGAAACATGGTACCGAAAGGATACGTTCATTCACTGCCCCTCAGGGTACCATGAAGTCATGGTGCCCTCAGTAAAAACTACTGATATACGTAAGGGCAGAACCTCTGGGGGGGTCTTGGTATGGTACAAAGAAGAACTAGACAGTCACATCAATAAAACAGGGGAAATCACATATATGGTTGAAACTAGATAAAACAATTGGAATAACTGGAAAAGATATATATCTATGTGCCGCCTACATACCCCCAATAGAATGGCCATATTTTGAAGAGGATATATTTGAAACTCTCCACATGGAAATCAATCATTTCCAGGCCCAGGGAAATGTGCTACTATGTGGAGACCTGAATGCAAGGACCGGATGTGAACCCGATTCCATAGACCCACAGGGCAACAACCATGTGTTCGGTCAAACCCCCTTGTATGTCACACCAACTATCATTAACCGGAACAACCTGGACTGCGAAATAAATAAAAGTGGTAGAGAAGTAGTGCATCTCTGCCGAGCCTTGGGCCTGTACATAGTTAATGGTAGGCTCAGAGGGGACTCGATGGGAAGGTTTACATATTCCTCAGCTCTTGGGTCTAGCGTGGTAGACTACGCAATTACTGACATAGACCCCTGCACTATCAGTGCATTCACTGTTAGGCAGCAGTCCCCTCTTTCAGACCATAGTCAAATCAATGTGTACCTAAAATTTCCTGTTCAAACTAAAGACGTACAAAAAGGAACCAAGTAAGCTGTATAAACTAAATCAGACTTACAGATGGGCTTCAGATAGTGGAGATAAATTCATCGTGGCCCTGAATTCACCTGATCTCACAAATAAAATATTGAAATTCAAGACAAACCCATATGAGACTACTAGAGATGGTGTAAACATGGCTATAAAGGACATTAATATGATCTTTCACAAGGCAGCTATCAAATCTGACCTTGTGAAACAGAAGAGAAAAATTATCAAAAAAAACAACCATGAAAAATGGTTCGACCACGAGTGTAAAAATGTCAGAAAAGATCTGAGGAAAATATCGAACCAAAAACACCGTCAACCAAAAAATCCAGACTTACGCATTAGGTATAATGAAACTCTTAAAAGGTATAAACAGACGATTAGGAACAAAAGACAAAATCACACTCACAAAAGACTTGAAGAAATTGAAAATTCCATAAATCAAAACCAATTTTGGGATATGTGGAATGACCTGAGCACAACAAAACTGCGAACATTACCAATTCAAGACGGTGATATCTGGAGAGCACATTTCTAAAATCTATATAAAGACATCCCAATAAATAAAATAAACTCAAATCATTCTCATATCAAAGAAAAACTCCAAACACTAGAAATAGCAATTAAAGATTATCAAAACCCCCTTGATTTCCCAATTACTTTGGAAGAACTGACCTTAAAAATAAAATCTCTTCACTCAAAGAAAGCCTGTGGTCCAGATAGCATTAAAAATGAAATGCTCAAGTACAGCACTCCGGAGATGCAGGACATAGTGCTTAGGCTGTTCAACATCATACTACGTTCAGGTTATTTCCCTGATATTTGGTGCCAAGGGCTTATTTCACCCATTTATAAGAGTGGAAACAAACTAGACCCAAATAATTATCGCGGCATCTGTGTCAGTAGCTGCCTAGGGAAGTTATTCTGCAGTATCATAAATAACAGAATGCAGGATTTCCTTAACAAATACAACATTCTCAGTAAAAACCAAATTGGCTTCCTCCCAAAACACCGTACCACTGACCACATTTACACCCTCCACACTCTCATTGAAAAACATGTACACCAAGCAAAAAATGGAAAAATATTTGCCTGTTTTATTGACTTTGAGAAAGCATTTGACTCTATTTGGCATGAAGGGCTCTATTACAAACTCCTCTGTTGTGGTATAGGAGGAAAGGTATATGACCTTATCAAATCAATGTATCTGAATAATAAATGTGGCGTTAAAATTGCGGACAAACGCACTGATCTCGTCACCCAGAGAAGAGGCGTCCGGCAAGGCTGCAATCTGAGCCCGACACTGTTTAATGTATATATCAACGATTTTGCAATAAAGCTGGACCAGAGCACTGCGCCGGGCCTCTGTCTTCTGGACAGAGAGGTAAAATCCCTGTTTTATGCGGATGACTTGGTTCTGCTGTCCCCCACAGAACAGGGACTGCAGCAACAGTTGGACCTACTTGATGAATACTGCCAAAATTGGGCCCTGGCAGTAAATCTAAAGAAAACCAACATCATGATTTTTCAGAAAACCCCCAGATGTCAGGAAGATAAATACAAATTTACTCTCAATGGTATTATTATCGAACACACTGTGAGCTATACTTACCTTGGTCTAACTGTTGCAGCATCAGGGAGCTTCAATATGGCAGTGAATGCACTAAAAGAGAAAGCTCGAAGAGCTCTGTATGCAATAAAAAGAAGATTCTACAACATCCAAATTCCAATTAAAATCTGGCTTAAAATATTTGACAGTGTAATCCAGCCTATTGCGCTTTATGGTAGTGAAGTATGGAGGCCGCTCAGTCACCATAGTTATAGTAAATGGGAAGAAAATACAACAGAGGCCCTGCATGCGGAATTTTGTCGGAACATCCTCCGCATCCAAAGGAAAACACCAACAAACGCATGTAGGACGGAATTAGGCAGATACCCACTGATAATAAATATCCAGAAAAGAGCACTAAATTTTTGGAATCACCTTAAATCTAGCCCACCAGATACCCTCCAGTTTAAAGCCCTTAAAACACAAGAGGGGAGCCCAGAAAAGAGTTCCCTGTGTCAGTTGGTACTGAGACTAACTACCCCCATTCAGTTAAACCCTATCCAGTTAAATCCTGACCAGCCTCAGATCAATACTGATCCCCAATCACCAGTTAGAGTGAACCAAATTATCAAACAATGTAAAGAAACGTATTTGGAACATTGGGATAAAGAAACCAAAAGCCAAAGCAGATTAGAATGCTACCGTGCCCTAAAAAGAGATTATAAATTGGCAGACTATCTCTCAACTGTTATAGACATAAAACAGAGACAGACCCTCACCGGCTAAGTGACCACTATTTGGCAGTCGAAAAAGGAAGACAGAAGAGATTCTGGCAACCAAGAGAAAACAGAATATGCGGCCACTGTTTGACAGATGAGGTTGAACTTCCTCCTAAAATGCAAAAAATTTGACAAAACAAGGAAAACATACTTTGACAAACTCAGTCAGGCAACCTCTGATTTTAAAGAACTAGATGATACATCAAAACTAAGAATAATCCTTGGTGAAGGAAATACGGCACATCTTGGTGCACAATACGTAACAGCATGCCATAACCTGAGAGACGGTGAATGACCAATATGCACATATGTACGCACACACTAATTGACATTAACCGACACTAAGAAATTAATATTGAATTGCTAAACTTGCTATCCTGTTGTACTGCTTACAGCTGCAAGAACGTGTAGCAATCAATAAAGGGCTATAGGCCTCTTGCGAGTTTATGTACAGGGACATATCTATCTATGCACTGTATACTTGTATTTATACTTATGCATTTTAAATATGTATGTCATGTTTTATACTTTGGCAATATAACAATGTATTTTTATCATGCCAATAAAGTATTTTAAATTGAAAAAAAGAGAGAGAGAGAGAGAGAGAGAGAGAGAGATATTCGGTACATATCACAATAACCCACTCTGGACTCTGCATGTATATGACACTAAACTTCAAAACGTCTCTAAAGGAAAGAGTTTTCCTATGGCACAGTTTGCTTCATCCAAAGGTAACTTCTTTTATGAAGCAGGGTTTGCTTGGGTTTTAGCCAATATAACCAACAGCAGAGGACACAACGTGCTAGGGACATTCTGTGGGCCAGGCAGCATCTCTGGAGAACATGGATAGGCGACGTTTGGGGTCAGGACCCTTCTACAGCCCAAAGGTCAGGTCTTAACCTACGGGTCAACGAGAACGTGGTCTCGAACTTGCGGTGTGCTAGTGAAAATGCCACTTGGAAAAATAATCAAAATAAACTTTATTGAAGTACAAAATAGATGCAATACGGGAACCGTGCAAAAAATTATTCCCACATTAACGGAGGCTGTACATACTTACATACATTCTGTAGATTGGTTAATGCATGTGAACCAATCCTAGTAGAATAGCATCACTAACCCCACCTTACTGTATGTTTTATACTAACACCCACTTCCTACACTGGTCAGTCTTGGAAGCGGTCACGATGAACCAACTACTAACGACCTGCTGTGCCATTATATATGGGTACTGATTAAAGATGATCTTGAACACGCAAGACATAATCTAATCCAATTTAAAATTTTACATAGATTATATTACTCAAAAACAAGATTAAATAAATTTTATCCAAATATATCACCCATTTGCGATAAATGTTTAACCCAAGAAGCAACGAAACACACTCTTGTTTCTTGTATAAAACTTCATGGATTTTGGAGTGATATTTTCGAAATATTTACAAAACTATGTAAGACAAAAATGGAACCCAATAATGAATTGATTATATTTGGGGTAATGGAAGACGGGAACAAATTGAGCTTATCTCAAAAGTCAATTTTTAATTATGGTTTAATAATAGCAAAGAAATTAATATTGAAATTTTGGAAAAATACACCAATACCAACGCTCAAAATGTGGATTGCAAGTATGTTGGATACCGCACATCTTGAGGAAATGCGATTCCTCCTAATAGATAAATTTGACCAATTCATAACGAGTTGGTCTCCATTTGTCGTCTTTTTGGAAACGTATGGTGCAAAACAGGTGTAAAAGCTAATCCGTGACTGCGGATGGTCAAGATTATAAATGATCTCCTATTTTCTTTTCTTCTCTTCTTTTCTTTTATTCTCTTTCTTCTATTTTCTATGTCTCAACTTTCTTTTTTCATTCTTTATTTTTCTTTTTCACACACTATCTCACATTTTTCTATTTTTCATTATCTAACTTTTTTCTTTTTCTTCTTTATTTCAAAAAATTTTTAAAAATAAGAAGCTGTACATAAAAGGTATTATGAAAATATGATTGTATACAATTGTACTTACTTCTAATAAAATTTAAAAAAAAACAAAAAAACTTCAGATTGTGGAAATTAGTTAATTTACATGGTGTCAGTAAGCTTGGAGTAACCCACTGCGTCCGTTTACCGTTTTTTATTTCTGTTTATCAGGGTTTTTTTTCTTGCTTCACTATGGCTCATTCATGCAGTAAGCCTGCACAGTATATCTTTGATTCCGACATCGGCGAGCGATGGCGACTCTTTGAGATTGATTATGGACACTGCATCAATATCGTCCACCAAAATGAACCTGACGCTGTCAAGGCTTCCCTCCTACTTAACCTTGCGGGACCCGAGGCCATGATGAGAGCTCGGACTTTTGAATACGCACCAGCTATCCAAGACGACAACGACCAGGTAGTTGTGCCTGCCGAGTCTATGCATGACCCTAATGTTTTACTGCGTAAATTCCATGAGATATGCGACCTACCGTCGAACCGCATTTAAGAAGGAGCCACGTCCACCACCAGCTGATCCTTTCGCTCCACCTCTACTGTTCCAGCCGCCTGCTGCCGCGTCCACCACCAGTTCCAGCATATCCACGCCACCACAACCGGCGGCTATGACTAACCACAAAACTACCTCTCCCGCATGCTCCCCCTGTCAGTCACCATGGGTGTCCCCTGCTGCTTTCTCGCTTCCGGGTTCACCGCCTCCTTCTAATTTTTCTGGCGAAGGGGGAGCGGGCTTGGTCCGTACGTGTTTAGGCCGTATTAGTAGACCGCCTGACAGATATGGCGAGTATGTTTGAATTCTTGCTGCATGTGTGTTTAACTATATTCACTCTTTACGGGGAAGGATGTAGATTGGTTAATGCATGTGAACCAATCATAGTAGAATAGCATCACTAACCCCACCTTACTGTTTGTTTTATACTAACACCCACTTCCTACACTGTTCAGTCTTGGAAGCGGTCACGAAGAACCAACAACTAACGACCTGCTGTACCATTATATATGGGTACTGATTAAGGATGATCTTGAACTTCAGATTGTGGAAATTACTTATTTACACATTCAATACAGTTTACACAAATCACACAATTTTATCTTGAAATCCCTTCCCTTATTTGAGGGGCACCTCCACCACACCCTGCCCCCAAATGTGCAGCAGCTGAAGGACCCTAGACTGTGGTCCTCCCCCACAGAGCCTTGATGTTGGCTGCGTCCCGCTGCGTGTACTCCTGCAGTCTGGAGGGGGACCAGTCGGCAATATTCCCTGATGGACACTTCGGTCTGCAGGGAGGTCAACAAAGTTCTGGCAGACCAAAGGGCGTCTTTCACCGAGTTGATGACCTTCCAGCAGCACTTGATGTCGGGCTCCGAATGTGTCCCTGGGAACAGTCCGTAAATCAAAGTTCTCTGTTATGGAGCTGTTCGGAATAAATCGTGACAGGGACCCTTGCAAACCTCTCCAGACTCTCTTTGCAAATCCACACTCTGCAAAGAGGTGGGCAACCGTCTCCTGCAAATGGACTCTGCACCAATCCCAGCGGCAGAGCCCTGCTGCTGAACAGGATTAGAGTTGCCCGTGAGGAAGAAAGGTGATACGTTAGTTGTTTTTCTCGAATTGCAACAGTATTTGTGATTTTTAAGTGTGTTTTAATGTCTGTATTTTAATTCATCATTCAGAAACACAGAAGAAAGTTCAGTAGGTTTGACAAACTTCACAATAGCCGCCGCCGCTAGCTAACAGATTTACCCAACTTTTATGAATGGACACAAAAAGCTGGAGTAGCTCAGCAGATCAGGCAGCATCTCTGGAGAAAAGGAATTGGTGACGTTTTGGGGTCAAGGTGATGTTTGTGGTTGGGCTCGTCAGTCTGAAGTAGGGTCTCGACCCGAAATGTCACCGATTCCTTTGCTCCAGACCTGCATTTTGTGTCTATCTTTGGTGTAAACCAGCATCTGCAGATCCTTCCGACACAAACATGTTTTATGAATGGTGCTTAGTAACGAGTAGTGTCATACGGCCAAACCCATTGGTTACAAGAGGCTGTTGACCAGCGAGATCATCATTCTGGGTCACTTCAGGTAAGTATCCCCCCGCGCGGCTTGGAATGGCTGCCGGACTTTGCGGGCGAGCGCCGGGGCTCTAACACCAAGACCCGGTGCGCGACCCTGCATCACCCGGCGTGGCTTTAATGGCTGCGGGACAATCACCATCGCCCGCCGGGGGCTTTGACTTTGACTCTGACATCGGGGGGGGGGGGGGAGTGCAGTGGAGAGATACGTTATTTTTGCCTTCCATCACAGCGTTGTGATGGATGTATGTGTAAATTGTGTTGTGTCTCGGGTCTTCTTTGTTTTGTATTGTATGGCTGCAGAAACGACATTTCGTTTGGACCTCAAGGGGTCCAAATGACAAATTTGTCCCTCAAAAGACAAATAAATTGAATTGGAATTGAATTGGAATTGGAAGTAAGGGACTAATGTAGTATGCAAGTGGCGGCGCTGCCTGGCAGCTGCGGCTCGCCTGCAGTCCGTCTGTTTTTTTCTTTTTTGTTGTTTTTTTTGTCTGTTTTAGTTAAAGTTAGTTAAATTTAGTTTATTAGGTTGTGTATGTGTCGGTGGGTGGGAGAAACAGGGTTTTAGTCTCTTCCTTCGGGGGGATGCGACTTTTTTTTGTTGTGTCCCAGTCTCCGTCTGCGCTGAGGCCTAATGGCGGAGCTGGCGGCCTCGGGGCTGTGGCGGCGTCCCGACTTGGAGCTGTGGCGGCGTTCTGGCATTCCGGCGGCAGACCCGACTTCGGAGGCTCGGCCGCGGGCCCAGTGGACGACATCGTCGGGAGCTCGCAGGTCACAGGTTGGTGACCTGTTTTTCCAGAGCTCCCGCAACAACAGCTTCGTCCGCTGGACTGGAGGGCGGCAGCTTCGACCACCCCGGGCCGCAGAGTTTGAACCGGCCGTTCGCGGAGCACGGTTGAGCCGCGGGACTTACTTACCGTCACCCGGTGGGGTCACAACATCGGAGGCCTGGATCGCCTCAGCGCAGAGGCAGAACAAGGAGGGAAGAGACAAAGACTTTTGCGTTCCATCAGTGAGGAGGTGTCTGGTGAACTCACTGTGGTGGATGTTATATTTGTGTTTATTGTGTGTTTTTGTTATTTTTATTATATGTATGACTGCAAGGCAACGAAATTTCGTTCAGACCGAAAGGTCTGAATGACAATAAAGGATACTTTGACTTTAACTTTGTAAGTCCTAGTCATTCAAAATGTATTGTAATGAAGAGCCACATCGGCAATGTGAACCTCTTAGAACTATTCGCTTTCTTTAAACTATCAGTGTAACTGACTGTGACAATTGATTCATTCATTCAGTGCTGAAAAGAAAGTGTTAAGGATGAAGACTTCCCATTCTTTAGACTTTAGAGATACAGCGAGGAAACAGGCCCTTCGGCCCACCGAGTTCGCACCGACCATTGATCACACCGTACACTAGCACTCCTACACACTAGGGACAATTTACAGAAGCCAATTAACCTACAAACCTGCACATCTTTGGAGCGTTGGAGGAAACACGGAGCACCCGTAGAAAACCCACGCAGTCACAGGGAGAACATACAAACTCCGTACAGACAGCACCCATTGTCAGGATCGAACCTGGGTCTCTGGTGCTATAAGGCAGCAGCTCTACTGCTGTGCCACTGTGCCACCCCTGTTCATTGAATCAATTCCAGCCCTCACCCCATTCCCATCTCCACCTCAGTTAAATAATGGCTAATATACTGTACGGTTATTAGTTGAGCTATTGATCAAAACTGAAAGATGGTGAAAGCCATGTAATCCTGGCACCGTAGCATTTTTCATTCTCAGTAATTCAGAGATTGGGACCTCCTGCAATTGCAGGTTTTTTTTCTTGGGAGTGGAGTCTGGAGAGTTGCATTAATCTGCCTAGACCCTGTTCTTTAATGGTATATATAAAACACTTCTCCCGTAAGATAACATTCGGAAATAGAAAACTTTGATTTCCCAAAGGATTAATTAGAATCTTCATAATGCAAGGTTGATTATTTTGTAAGAGACAAGACAAGAGACATTTATTGTCACATCCACCAATTGGTACAATGAAATGTGTGGTCACCATACAGATGCTCGTGTATTTAAAAAAAAGACAAGATGCTGGAGTAACTCAGTGAGTCAGGCAGCATCTCTGGAGAATGTGTGTAGGTGAGGTTTCAGATCAGGACTCTTTTTCAGACTGATTGCAGTGGGGGTGGGGGAGACAGCTGGAGGAGAGATAAGGACAGGACAAAGTTTGGCAAGTGATAGGTGGATACAGGTGAGGGGGGGGGGGTAAGTCCACAGACTACCACATTCCTCCTCGCACCCTGCCTCGTGCAAAGACACCACCCCCTACTCAATTTATCTGTTTCCACTGTATCATCTCCCAAGACAAGGCTTTCCATTGTAAGACATCCAAGATATCACCTATCTTTAGTAAATGTGCCCACCCCCCTCGTCACACCTTTTCACATTTCTCTGTCTGTGGATTAACTCTTTAATTAGCCTCACTTCACAACTTTTGTCTCCATTTTTCCCATCAGCCATTGACTGGATGACCACTACCAGTTATCTTCCACGTCTATCCTCCCCTTAGCCTAAACACAAAGTGATGGAAGAACGGAGTGAGCTGGGCAGCATCAACAGATGGAAATGAATGAGCGATGTCTTGGGTCTAAAACCCTTCCTCAGATCCAACATTGCCTGTCCATTCCCTCCACAGATGCTACCTGACCTCTGAGTTTCTCCACCAAGTTTTGTTTATCTCAAGATTCCAGAATCTGCCGTCTCTTGTGTCTCCTCATCTGATCCTGCCAGAGAGCTTATTTTTTTTCTCCTATCCATCACTTCTCCCATTTTCTCTTCAACCTGAAACATTCTCTCTTTTTCTTCCTGCAGATGTTGTTCCTTGTTCCATTCCTTGTTCCAGCATATTTTGTTTTGTTGTAGAAGCTCTCTGTCTGCGTTACATTTATCGTCAGTTTACTCTCATATTCTACTTTCCCTCTCTTTGTCAATTTCCCATCTTCTTTTGCTGAATTATGAAAGATGCTTCCTATTTTTTATTCTTGTCAATTTGATCTTATAGCTCTGAACGGTATTCCTTTTTAGTTGCACGTGGATGCAGAGGGATGGAGAAGGGACAACTATAATTTACAATCCAGCACTCCCCTTCTGTCACCCAAATGTTAGACACAAATTGCTGGTGTAACTGAGTGGGCCAGGCAGCATCCCTGGAGAAAAAGGATAGGTGACGCTTCGGGTCACTGGTCTGAAGAAGGATCCCCACCCGAAACATCACCTATCCAGGGATGCTGCCTGACCCGCCGAGTTAATCCAGCATTTTGCATCTTTCCTTGGTGAACTAGCACCTGCAGTTCTCTGTTTCAACATCACTTAATGCTGTTGTCCATGAGCGAGCAGTGCATAATTGCACCGCTTCTGAAATGCATATCAATGAAGAACAGCAAGTGCATTTCCTTTCCAAGAAAGAAGTTTCCTTTCTTAACCCTCCCCAAAATACATCTCAAGTGAACACAGCTGTGAGGTGAACTGAATCATCTGTGTACTTTAAAAAAAAGATTTGATGTATTCAAATGAATCCCTTTGTCACTAGAGTCGACACTGCTCCATTGCACACAATGTGCTGGCAGATAAAGAAAGGGTCGCTATTCATTAGGCCCAGTATATAGATGAATACTCAATCTGCATAAGAATAGAAGTAGCTCTTATATGGACATGTGGTATGAACAATATGTTGTTTTAGCTTTTTCAATTGCACCTCTTCAAGTTCCATTAGCTAGGGAATGGTAATTAATGTGGCCATCGCAGCTTAAGGTGTTTTTGATACTAATTTATTGATTTAAACATCTGTGTTCTTTTAAAAATTGGCACCAAGGTAGAATATTGCATCAACCATTTCTTTTAAAAAAAGAAATCAATCCAATGATGGTGTTTTCATGTGCACTTCTGTGGGAAGTATCTGGTTTTGTTCATGCCAAATGGAAGGCCAACATCAATGATCAGGAAATTGTTTGGTGTCAACTCAGAACCTTCGTATTATGCAAAGTTTAATTTTATTGTAACAAGGTGAACTCTGCCCTTTCATCTCTTATCCATCTGAGCGTCCACCTGAGGTGCACAAGATAAAGACCTCACTAAAGCACTGGACGGCAACCCTTTATCTCAGATCAACACATGAATTCATGCCAAGCAAACAATTGAGGAGCAAAACACAAAGTGCTGGAGGATCTCAGTAGATCAGACAGCATCTGGGTGGGAAAGAACAGGCAATTTTCCGCTCGGGACCCTTCTTTAGATTGACATGAAATATTGCCTCCCCAGATGCTTCCTGACCCACTAAGTTCCTCCGGCACTTTGTGTTTTGCTCACGATTTCAGTAACTGTAGTTACTTGTGTCTTCAAACAATGATGGAACTTGGTTTGAGTGGATGGCACAATGGGTTTTGGAGTCCTTGCCCTTTTCACCCCCTGTAACCTTGGGTTCAAAACATTTAATTTCAGATAAGAAAAATTATTATTCCCATATTTTTTTAATCAGGGGCAGAATCTGATGGTATCAAGATTCGCTTCAAGCATAGACCTCAGAGTGTAGTCACTCAGGGGCAGAATCTGATGGTATCAAGATTCGCTTCAAGCATGGACCTCAGAGTGTAGTCACTCAGGGGCAGAATCTGATGGTATCAAGATTCGCTTCAAGCATGGACCTCAGAGTGTAGTCACCCAGGGGCAGAATCTGATGGTATCAAGATTCGCTTCAAGCATGGACCTCAGAGTGTAGTCACTCAGGGGCAGAATCTGATGGTATCAAGATTCGCTTCAAGCATGGACCTCAGAGTGTAGTCACCCAGGTATGGCAGAATCTGATGGTATCAAGATTCGCTTCAAGCATGGACCTCAGAGTGTAGTCACCCAGGGGCAGAATCTGATGGTATCAAGATTCGCTTCAAGCATAGACCTCAGAGTGTAGTCACCCAGGGGCAGAATCTGATGGTATCAAGATTCGCTTCAAGCATGGACCTCAGAGTGTAGTCACCCAGGTATGGCAGAAGGAAAAGAATGAAAAATATATAATTTCTATATGATATATAAGATCTAAGATATAATATAAAAATACATGATTAATAAGAATCTGAGGGGTAACTTTTTCACACAAAGGATGGTGGGTGTATTGAACAAGCTGCCAGAGGAGGTAGTTGAGGCTGGGACTATCCCAACATTTAAGAAACAGTTAGACAGGATAAGACAAGTTTGGAGGGATATGGACCAGGTGGGACTAGTGTAGCTGGGACATGGTGGCCGGTGTGGGCAAGATGGGCCGAAGGGCCCGTTTCCACACTGTATCACTCTATGATTCTATATTTTCAAGAGTATTGTCAGTGAGTGCGAACATGTTTTAACGGTTCCCTCAAATTCAGTATGTTGTGCAGAGGGAACAGTATCATAAATTTAATCCAAGTATGCCTGTACATCTTGTTTGTGTTCACACAAAATATAAAAGTAATTACCTTAACTCATGAGAATACATTCGGAATAAAATGAAAGAATCAATGAAGTACCAGAATATTCTCTGCAAGGATTAACCAGTTCATCGATGTAAATTAGATTTTGTTGGAGAAGTACCTTGTTGATTGGATTGGAGTTTTATCTCTTCCTGCGTTGGATGGGAAACCAGCAGATTGGAGTTGCTCTTATAGCGCTGCTTGATGGGGCGTTGGGATGAATGGAGACGCATACCAGTTAAGGGTATGCATGAAATGGAAGGGTTATGTTAATTTTGTGGTCATTATTACAGACCTTACATTCTTATTCCTGATTTAGAAACATAGAAAACAGGTGCAGGAGTAGGCCATTCGATCCTTCAAGCCAGCACCACCATTCAATATGATCATGGCTGATCATCCAGAATCAGTACCCCGTTTCTGCTTTCTCCCCATATCCCTTGATTCCATTAGCCCCAAGCGCTTTATCCAACTCTCTCTTGAATACATCCAGTGAATTGGCCTCCACTGCCTTCTGTGGCAGAGAATTCGGCAAATTCACAACTCTCTGGGTGAAATTCTTTTCCTCATCTCAGTCCCAAATGGCCCACCCCTTATTTTTCTGACCCCTGGTTCTGGACTCCCCCAACATGGGGAACATTTTTCCTGCATCTAGTCTGTCCATTCCCTTAAGAATTTTATATATTTTTATACGATCCCATCCTATCTAAATTCCAGTGAATATAAGTGACTCAATTAACCTGGTGAACCTATGCTGCACTCCCTTAATAGCAAGAATGTCCTTCCTCAAACTAGGAGACCAAAACTGCACACAATACTGTCTCACCAGGTGCTGTACAACTGCAGGTGCAAGGTGCGGTCTCACCAGGGCGCTGTACAGCTGCAGTAGGACCTCCTTGCTCCTATACTCAAATCCACTTGCTATGAAGGCCAACGTGCCATTTGCTTTCTTCACTGCCTGCTGTACCTGCATGCTTACTTTCAGTGACTGATGTACAAGGGCACCCAGGTCTCGTTGCACCTCTCCTTTTCCTAATCTGTCACCATTCAGATAATAATCTGCCTTCTTGTGAATTAAAAGTGGATAACCTCATATTTATACACGTTTATCCACTGCATCTGCCCACTCACCCAACCTATCCAAGTTACCCTGCAGCCTCATAGCATCCTCCTCGCAGCTCACACTGCCACCCAGCTTTGTGTCATCTGCAAACTTGGAGATATTATATTTAATTCCTTTGTCTAAATCATTAATATATATTGTAAATAACTGGGGTCCCAGCACTGAGCCTTGCAGCACCCGACTAGTCACTTTAGTTAATTACTTAAATTCAAAGTTTGCTGCTGCCATTTGGGGTTTGATCTCTGGGATCAAAGCTGAAAACCTCCACATGCTGGTCTGGTTACTTCCCACTACCTCACCCTGTGCCTTAGGGGCAACGTTTTCCACACAGAGGGTGGTGGGTATATGGAACAAGCTGCGAGAGGAGGTAGTTGAGGCAAGTACAATAACAACATTTGGTCGAGGGTGTGGATAGGAAAGGTTTAGAGGGATATGGGCCAAACGCTGGCAGGTGGGACTAGCGTAGATGGGGCTTCTTGGTCAGCATGGGCAAGTTGTGCCGAAGGGTCAGTTTCCATGCTGTATGACTGAGTAATGCCTGACATCAACAGTTTTCATTAATCTGTGTTTGTGCATACTTTTAGTGGGGGTCTGTGTGTGTATGTTTGTGGCTGGGTGTATATAGAATGAGGATGTGTTTGTATGGGTGTGTATGCATGCTTTAGCATTGTGTAGTGAATTAATCTGTCCATCTGTACCTCACTTGTGTTTACAGTATTCTTATATTGGTTGAAATGGCAGTAGGAAATCTGGTTTTATATCTGCAAACACTGGGAAAATGTATCTACTCTTCCCATTCACTGTTAACGGAAGCATGAAACTGTTTTACCGTTTCACTTTGCACAGAAACTGCCGGACTTGCCAAGTGTCTCATTTTTTTATAGCACCACTTCAATTCTCATCCAAAAAACCATAGCACTTCAGATGAGTTAAGTACCAATAATGTGCCCAATCTAATTAATAAAAATAACATCTTTATACAGCAAGATAGACACAAAATGCTGGAGTAACTCAGTGGGACAGGCAGCATCTCTGAAGAGAAGGAATGGGTGACAGAAGGAATGTGTAGGGTCGAGACCCTTCTTCAGTCTCTGAAGATGTCTGAAGAAGGGTCTCGACCTGAAACGTCGCCTATCCCTTCTTTCCAGAGACGTTGCCTGACCCACTGAGTTACTCCAGCATTTTGTGTCTATCTTTGGTTTAAACCAGCATCTGCAGTGTCTTCCTGCACATTTTGTCTTTATACAGCTTCTTTAATGCAGGAAACTGCCCCAAAAACTTCCCATAGCAACGACCAACAAAATTCAGCTCATAGCCGCAGTGAGATATATTAAGCAGGTAACTAAAATGTTGGTCAAGAGATAAGCTTTGGGGAAGGTCTTAAAAGCGGAAGTGAGTTCTCAGAAAAGCACGACTAATTTGATCTGAATGGTACTGAACAAACTGCCTGAAGCACATAGTGGGTCAGGTAGCTGCCGTTCAGAAAAAACGTCAACTTTTCAGGTCAATGACCTTTTGTCAGAATGGGAAAGAGTGAGAAACAGGCATGTTTTAAGTTACAGAATTAAGAAGTGGGGAGAACAAGAGAGATGTGTGTGGGATGCAGACCAAAGAAATACTACTTTACATACCAACAGTAAGAGACAGGAGAAAAAAAAAAGTTGAAATTCAATGGGCGGCACGGTGGCGCTATGGTAGAGTTGCTGCCTTACAACGTTTGCAGCGGCAGAGCCTCGGATTCGATCCCGACTACGGGTGCTGTCCATACGGAGTTTGTATGTTCTCCCTGTGACCGTGTGGGTTTTCTCCGAGATCTTCGGTTTCCTCCCACACTCCAAAGACGCACAAGTTTGTAGGTAAATTGGCTATGTAGAAATGTAAATTGTCCCTAGTGTGTGTAGGATAGTGTTAATGTGCGGGGATCGCTGGTCGGTGCATACTCGGTGGGCCGAATGGCCTCTTTCCACGCTGTATCTCTAAACTAAACTAAAAGAACAAGTTGAAACTAAAATATTCAACAACTGTGGATAAAAGGAGGAAAAAAAGTTTCACTGCCCAAGTGAAATATGAGGTGCTGTTCCTCCAATTTGCGTTTAGCCTCACTCTGACATTGGAGGAGGCCTAGGACAGAAAGGTCAGTGTGGGAATGGGAAGAAGAATTAAAGTGTTTAGCAACCGGGAGATCACGTAGGAATTGTTGCTAATTTATCTTAGTGACTCGTAGACTGGGAGCCATCTTAAGCACAGGTCTAAATTCAATTCATGCAGCACCATCACTACCAGCAAGGAGGAACTGATTTTTCAACCTGGGCAATACTGACAAGCATACATATTTTGATGAAGGTTTTAAGAATCCATACTCTGCACACATCTAAACCTGTAAATAGTTCAAAAATATACACTGGTGAAAAATGAAATCCTTCAATTTTAGGCAATTAGCAGGCAAATTCAATGGCAAGGTTTTTATATTTATTTTGCTTTTGAAATAATTAAACTGTTCTAATATACTCTATTTTAATTCTTAAAGAAATGAATTCAGTTTTAAATATTTTTTAAACACTTCTACTGTTTTGGAAATGCTTTGAATGGCCAATGACAGGAAAAAGGACGGAGTGCAGAGGTCTGAAGGTTCAAATTTCTCTTCAGACACTAGTACATAAATCCCTGCTGATAATTCTCTGCAGGACTGGAAGAGTACTGTAGTAGATGCTGGAATAACTCAGCAGGTCAAGCAGCATCTCTGGAGCAAAAGGAATAGGCTCTCAAACTGAGAGCATGAAGTAGGGTCTTGACCCCGAAACTGTTCATAATCTATTTCTTTTCTCCAGGGATGTTGCCTGACCCGCTGAGTTACTGCAGCATTTTGTGTCTATCTTTGGTGTAAACCAGCATTAGCAGTTCCTTCCCACAAAAGAGTACTGTACTGTTAAGCTGCTTTCTTTCAGATAAGATGTTAAACTTAGTCCTCTGTCCCAGCTGGGCATGAAAAAAAGTCCTATGCATTATTTTGAAGGCACGCAAGCAACTGATCCCTGGTGAACTGGCGAATAATTGGCGCACAGCCAATGCCATCTCAATAAATGACCTGGTAAATATTGTTGCAGTGTTTGTGGGTAGGGGTGGCACACAGATCAGTTTTGTATTTCATGCGTTACAACGCCTCAACAGATTGATACTTCCTTGCTACTTTGGGTCAGCTTGAATTGTACCCAAGGCTCTAGATTTGAAAATCTCTGTCAATCCCCCCCTGTCTTTCTATCCCGAGCCTGCAGCTTAGTCAGGGAGAGGCATCAACAGAGAGGAGTTGGTGTTTGAGTCAGAGATTATCTGAGTGGATATGCAGAGGGCAGCGACCTCTGCTGGCTAAACAGCTCTATTCAGTAGCACCCAAAGTGCCAGAGGAACTCAAAACTTTCATTGTGTAGGAAGGAACTGCAGATGCTGGTTTAAAACAAAGATAGACACAAAAAGCTGGAGTAACTCAGCGGGTCAGGCAGCATCTTTGGAGATAAGGAATGGGTGACGTTTTGGGTCGAGTCCCTTCTTCAGACTCTGCAGAAGGGTCTCGAGCTGAAATGTCACCCATTCCTTTTCTCCAGAGATACTGCCTGACCTGCTGAGTTACTCCAGCAATTGGGTCAAAACTTTGTGTCTTGCTCAAGATTGCATCCAGTTTCTTGTGTCTCTGAATTCAGTAACGCGGTTGCAGAAACTTATCCGAACACTTGGAAGTTATGGGCATAGACTTAAAGTAATTAGTAGATGATTGAAGACAACAAAAGAAAATAGGAGCAGGAGTAGACCACCAGTCCCCACAAGCCATTCAGTATGATTGCAGCTGGTCTATGCCGGCCTCAACTCTTCTTGAGCTGATTTGTGACAGGCAGGCCAGGAACCGACTCCGAGAACAGGGTAGCAACAGGATCTCATTGAAGTACTTGGAAAATGAATTGGTATACTATAACTTGTCATAGTCTTACAGAGTGGAAACAGGCCCTTCAGCCCAACTTGCCCACACCGGACAATATGTCCCACTTGCCTGCAGTTGGCCTATATCCCTCTAAACCTGTACTATACATGTACCTGTCCAAATGTTTCTTAAACATTGCGATAATCCCTGCCTCAACTACGTCCTCTGGCAGCTCGTTCCAAACCCCCACCAGCCGTTGCGTGAAAAAGTTACCCCTCAGGTTCCTATTACATCTTCACCCCCCCCCCCCCCACCTTAAACCTATATCCTCTAGTTCTCGATTCCCTTTCTCTGGGCAAGATGCTGTGTGGGTATACTATCCATTCCTCTCATGCTTTTGTACACCTCTATAAGATCACCCCTCATCCTTCTGCACTTCAAGGAATAGAGCCCCAGCCTACTCGACCTCTCCCTACAGCTCAGACCCTGAGTCCTCTTGAGAATAGAGTCCTAGCTGACTCAACCTGTATTTCAGTCTTTTCATTTACAAGCTGGGGATCTCATTTGTCACCCAGCCCTAACGTTCTGAAAAGGTGGCCTTTGAAGGTCACCTACTGGGCTTGTATTCACTGGAATTTAGAAGGATGTGAGGGAATCTTATAGAAACATATAAAATTCTTAAAGGATTGGACAGGCTAGATGCAGGAAAAATGTTCCCGATGTTTGGGGAGTCCAGAACCAGGGGTCACAGTTTAAGAATAAGGGGCAGGCCATTTAGGACTGAGATGAGGAAAAAATTCTTCACCCAGAGAGTTGTGAATCTGTGGAATTCTCTCCCACAGAAGGCAGTGGAGGCCAATTCACTGGATGTTTTCAAGAGTTAGATTTAGCTCTTATGGCTATAGGAATCAAGGGATATGGGGAAAAAGCAGGAACGGAGTACTGATTTTAGATGATCAGCCATGATCATATTGAATGGCGGTGCTGGTTCGAAGGGGGTATCTATTTTTCTGTTTTCTAATCACTGCTCTCTTTCTGGTGATGGTGGAAAAGTGTTGTGGACGCAATTCCAGGATTTAAACTTGGAGACTCTGAAGGACATTTGACATATTTTCAAACTGGGAGTGGAAGTGGCTTGGATGTGTTTTAAACTCTTATGGTTTTATCTTTCTTCATGGCCAATAGTCCCGAAGCCATGATGTGGAATTTTCTCTGTCATTTCAAAGGATGACAATGTCAGTACCAAGGATAGTGTTTCGCTGGTCCTTAACTTTCACCCCACCAGCCTCTGCATCCAACACATTCTGCAGAGACTGTTCCCTCCACAACTTCTTATTTCACTCATCCCTCCCGAACCAAACCACCCTCTCCCCAGGTACCTTCCCCTGCCACTGCAGGAGATGTAACACCTGCCCCCATACCTCCTCCTCACATCCATCCAGGGACCTCGGCAGTCCTTCCAGGTGAGACCGGTAGACCTCATCTACCCTTTAATGTTCCTGATGTGGCCTCCTTTACATCAGCGAGGCTACGAGCAGACTAAGCCACCCTTTCAAACATTTCCCTTATTAAAAAAAAAAAAAACCTGCTGGAGGAACTCACCAGGTCAGGCAGCATCTCTGGAGGGAAATGGACAGATATTTCGGGTCAGGACCTTTCTACAGTCTGAAGAAGGGTATCGGCCCGAAACGTTACCTATTTCCTTCGCTCCATAGATGCTGCTGCACCCGCTGAGTTTCTCCAGCATTTTTGTGTACCTTTCTATAGACTGATGGAGTAAAGTGGTTAGACAGCAGTGTGGAGAAGGGTGCGGACAAGAACTGGCAAGTGATGCGTGATTTTAGATAAGGAGGAGTTGATTAGCGGATGAGACAGGTGGGGGAAGAGATGGAGTTAACTGAGGCTGGAGTGATGTGGAGAAAAGGGTGCAGATAATGCAATCTGATAAGGAAGATGGGGAGTGAACTGCAGAACCAGAGGGAGGGATAGTGGGGGAAGGGAATAGGGTTAGGAAAATGGAGGGATGGGTAGGAGGTGAATGGATTGGGGGGTGCGGGGTAGGATGGCAGGGGAAAGGAACTTTCCATTCCCTGACCTCCCAAAAGAGACCGTGGTTGCAGTTAGCCTGGGTACTTTCAAAGACCAGAATATGCTTATAATTTTCTGTTCAGCCTTCAGTGGTGCAGGAGTCCATATTTAAAAAGGGATTCGACAGATAACTACATGCACGTCAATGTTATATCAATGGTCGGGAAGTTATTAAGCAGCTGGAAGGTTATTAGCTAACCAAGAGAGCAAGTGTGAATTCCTGAAGTGAGACACTATGTCTCACAAATCTGGTTTAGGAAGAGCACATCTACTAACTTGCAGTAATGATATTTAAAAGCCACTAGGACAGTTACATGGATAGGAAAGGTTTGTAGAGATATGGGCCAGGATCAGGCAAGTGGAACTAGCTTGGTCAGGCTTGTTTAGTTTAGTTTAGCGATACAGCCCAGAAACAGGCCCTTCGGCCCACTAAGTCCACGCCGACCAGCGATCCCTGCACACTAACCCTATCCTACACACAAGAGGGATAAATATACACATACACCAAGCCAATTAACCTCCAAACCTGTACGTCTTTGGAGTGTGGGAGGAAACCGAAGATCACGGAGAAAACCCACACGGTCACGGGGAGAACGTACAAACACCGTATAGACAGCACCGGTAGTCGGGATCGAACCCGGGTCTCAGGCACAGCAAATGCTGTAAGGCAGCAATTCTACCGTTGCGTCACCGTGCCGCCCTTGGTCGTCATGGACAAGTTGGACTGAAGGAACCTATTCTGTTGTGTAAAGCTCTGATAACTATGAATAACTGCTACTATGAATAAATGGTGTAACCATTCCTCAACTAGAAGTCGATAACTTATTAAAAAAATCTGAAGAAAAAATATTTTTATCAGGATAGAAGTTAAATATATTTATATATCTCACATGCATTGGTCAAAGTGCTAAACTTGGACGTGTATAGCATGCTTGCACCTGATGGCACCAGTCATAAAATAGCAGCTAATCACATCAGATTAGAGACAAATAGCATATTACAAAAATATAAAATGAGAATACCTCTTGGTTTCTTTGTGCCAAAGTACAAATGACAGTTAATCTGCAAACAAGTCCCAGCAACAGGTATTAGCTTCTGAGACCTTGAACGGATAACATTAACTCAATGTAGGAGGCAGAACAATGTATTGCAGAACACACGATTAACATGCCTATCACGCTAGATACCATAACTTTTATATAACATCATGTTAAAATATAATAAGTGGCAGAATGGAAGTGTCGGCCACCTCAGCTAATATTGTTCTCAACCTGAGGTAGGTAGACTGACTCTTAAATCAGAGAGCCATCACTGTTGCACTTTTTCTTAACTGTAATTTTTCTGTAAGGGATTCCCCCGAACTTCGTCAATTAATACACTGTTAAAATTAGAAATAATTGTGTTATACAATGAGACTGCAACAGACATTGTCACGGTAGGAAATAAGGAAGGGGAGGATACAGAGATGTGCACCATAACTTATTAGCCATTACAAGAATCATTCCTTACCACAGATGCAGACACAAAGACTCCAGGTATACAATGCTCAACAAGTAAAAAGGTTCCTTGAACACACACAGAGCAGACTTGCACAAGTGATTCATATGTTTTGGCTTTTAAGACAGGGATGCTTGGTCAGTCTACATCTGGTCTGTATTGTCCGAGACAAGCTACAGAAAGGGCGGCACAGCGGTAGAGTTGCTGCCTTACAGTGCCAGATACCTGGGTTCAATCCTGACTACGGGAGTTTGAACTTTCTCCCCATCACCTGCGTGGGTTTTCTCCGGGTGCCCCAGTTTCCTCCCACACTCCAAAGACATACAGGTTTGTAGGCTAATTGGCTTAGTAAAATTGTAAATTGTCCCTAGTGTGTAGGATAGTGTTAGTGTGCGGGGATCACTGGTCGGCGCGGACTCGGTGGGCGAGGCCCTGTTTCCTCGCTGTATCTCTAAACTAAACTGGTTTAAAACTATTTTTTCAATCCTGTCCTGGCAGAATTTGCTAAAATAAAATCGTGCATCTTATCTGCTTGCAAGAGTGCCAACCTAGGGGGGACAGCACAAAAGATAAAGGACAGATAGTATGGCCATTAATATCAGGGTCAATATCAACCATTCCCATCTCCTGAAAGGAGCAATCAGAGAGAAATCCATGACCGTACCATTAATAGCCATAACAGTACAGCTCTTCATCCATTTGCACATGTTCAAGTAGTTTGTTAACAAGGCTCAAGTGAATTCATTAAAAGTACAGTGGGGTGACATAGTGGCAGGGTTGCTGCCTTACAGCGCCTGAGACCCAGGTTTGATCCTGACTACGGGTGCTGTCCGTACGGAGTTTGTATGTTCTCTCTATGACCACGCTCCAAAGACGTACAGGTTTGTAGGTTAAAGATAGACACGAAATGCTGGAGTAACTCAGCGGGACAGGCAGCATCTCTGAAGAGAAGGAATGGGTGACATTTCGGGTTGAGACCCTTCAAGGGTCTCCAGCATTTTCTGTCTATCTTCGATTTAAACCAGCATCTGCAATTCCTTCCTTCCCAGGTTTGTAGGTTAATTGGCTTCAGTAAATTTGTAAATTGTCCCTAGTGTGTAGGATAGTGCTAGTGTACGGGGATCACTGGTTGGCGCGGATCTGATGGGCCGAAGGGCCTGTTTCCGCGCTGTATCTCTAAAGTCTAAAGAAGCAGCTGGGCACCAAAGGCTCAATATATGAAATTAAGAAGCATGGACAACTGCCCATAAGTCTCATCCACCTTGGTCAGTGTCTAAACCTGGTGTCAGGTATCCTCGCAGTCATTTTCAAACATGTAGAAGGGAAATGCAAAGTACTCTGGAAAATGTATTTCATACTTAACTAGAGGACCAAACTCAACTGTTTCTCCTTTTGGACTCAGCATGAAAATCATGTTTTCTTCTGAGAAAGACCATCTTTCTCTTCTCAAAAACTGCTGCCTTTTGTGCCAAGGGACCAAAGCGCAAATATCCATGATAGATAAGATGAAGTTGGCAAGTTTGTGATGGCAGGTGAACTACACTGAATACAAGGGGAGGGAAGCAATGCTCCAACTTTGGACTAGTGGGAGAGTGTAGGACCAGAGTCCAAAAGGAGGTCATAGCCTCAGAATTAAAGGACGTTCCTTTAGGAAGGAGAGGGGAGGAATTTCTTTAGTCAGAGGATGGTGAATCTGTGGAATTCATTGCCACAGAGGGCTGTGGAGATCTAGGCAATGGATATTTATAAGGCAGAGATAGATAGATTCTTGATTAGTACGGGTGTCAGGGGTTATTGGGAGAAGGCAGGAGAATGGGGTTAAAAGGGAGAGATAGATCAGCCATGATTGAATGGTGGAATAGACTTGATGGGCCGAATGGACTAATTCTGCTTCTGTCACTTATGACCATTGTGAAACACTGGCCGGACCTCAGCTAAAGTGCTGCACGCTGTTTTGGTCACCTCAATACAGGAAGGACGTGACAGCACTGGAGAAGGTGCAGAGGATGTTGCCCGTGGTGGAGCAGTTCTGTCATGAGGAGAGATTGGAGAAGCTAGATCTGTTTTCCCTGGAATGGAGGAGGTTAAAATAAGACAGGATTAAAGTATATAAAATTATGAGGGATATAGAAAGGGTATAATCCCCACATCAGAGGTAGATAAAACTCAAAGACATAGGTTTAACCCACGCAGGTCACGGGGAGAACGTACAAACTCCGTACAGACAAGCACCCGTAGTCAGGATCGAACCCCGGGTCTCTGGCGCTGTAAGGCAGCAACTCTACCGCTACGCCCCTGAGCCACCCGTGAAGGTCAGTCATGAAAATACATCACTACTAAATGTGCCACACAACATAGATGTCTGCACGGTTAGCTATTCAAGGTTATGAGTTTGCCCAACACAAGTGTTGTACAAGCTCTTTACCAGCAGCACATTACTCTCCCAATGGGACCAAACACTCATTTCTAGTGTGCTTGAACTTGATTGAACCATGTGTACCAGCTTGTAGTGGTAATAGACGGAATTCTGTTGATGGTGTTTGCTCCCAGTTCCTCAAATTGCTTAGTGGCTCAGCGCAGGTACACAAGTTCCAGACCCGCTCCCAAAGAACAAATTGCTGGAGGAACTCAGCTACGGAGGGAAATGGACAGACGATGTTTCGGGTTGGGACCCCTCTTCAAGACTGCGTAGAGGTACAGCTGAGTCCAGCTCCATCCAAGACCTCAAGAAATTGCAGCAAATTGTGGACGCAGCCCAGACCATCACACAAACCAACCTCCCTTCTATTGACTCAATTTATACCTTACGCTGCCTCGGCAAGGCCAGCAGCATAATCAAGGATGAGTTGTACCCTGGCCACTCCCTCTACTCCCCTTTCCTATCAGGCAAAAGGTATAGAAGTGTGAAAACACACACGACCAGATTCAGGGACAGTTTCTTCCCAGTTCTTATCAGGCAACTGAATCATCTTACCACAACCAGAGAGCAGTGCTGAACTACTATCTACCTCTTTGGTGACCGTCAGACTATCCCTAATTAAACTTTGCTGGCTTTACCCTGCACTAAACGTTATTCCCTTATCATGTATCTATACGCTATAAATGGATAGATTGTAATCATGTATTGTCTTTCCGCTGACTGGTTATATCGCAACAAAAGCTTTTCACTGTACCTCGATACACGTGACAATAAACTTAACTGAGGGGAGATAGCTGGTAGAAAGAAGTGAGGGGAAGGGAGCTACCAAGTGAACTGTGAATCCAGTAAGGCAGGTAGTAGATCCAGCTAAGGGTTGGAGGGATATGGACCAAATGCCGCCAGGTGGGACTAGTGTTGCTGGGACATGTTGGCTGGTGTGGGCAAGTTGGGCCGAAGGGCCTGTTTCTACATTGTATCACTCTGTGACTCTAAAGGGTTGATTGCAGATGAGTCGGGTGGAGGAGATGGAGATAGTCACACCAGGCTTCTCCATTTATCATCTCCGGCCTTCGACACCATCTCCACCCTTTCTCAAACATGACTCACTTGCCAATCAACCTGTTCTCGCTTGGATCCACCCTCTACTTGCCAGCTCTCGTCTTACTCCTTCCTCTCTCGTCTTTCCACTGGCTCTCTCCCCTCTACTGGGCAGAAAGGCCTAATTCTGCTCCTACGTCTTATGGTCTACGCCAATCTTGAAGAAGGGCCACAACCCAAAATGTTGCCTGTCCCTTTCCCTCCACAGATGCTACCCGACCCGCTGGCTCCCTCCACCCGTCTGTTCTTTGCTCCAGATTGTGGAACCCGCAGTCTCTTGTGTTTCTGCTTGGTCCGTTATTGTTGAGATGTTCGTCACACACTCATGTAACTCATCGATACCCATTCAACGTGTTCCAGTGTATAGAGCTGAAAAAGGAATGGGATTTTATCTTGTGCGTTCCGTTCTCTCTGGAGCCAAGCCGACAGCGATAATCCCACTGTAACAACTGGAAGAGGAGGAGAAATGCAAGGGTTAGTCTTAACTTTCACATGGAAAATGCAGATAATCACTGGTAATAACCATTGCTCTATACAGACCATTACCAGCAACACATTACAGGGACTATATTCATTAACTAGCTAAAGCACTTCCTGGGTTAGTAGACCATAAGACACAAGAGCAGAATTAGACCATTCGGCCCATCGACTCTGCTCTGCTATTCAATCACGGCTGACCTAATTTTTCCCTCTCAACCCCATTCTCCTGTCTTCACACTGTAATCTTTTGATGCCCTTAAGAAGGAACTGCAGATGCTGGTTTACACCGAAGACAGAAGCAAAATGCTGGGGTAACTCAGCGGGTCAGGCAGCATCCCTGGAGAGAAGGAATAGGTGACGTTTCGGGTTGAGACCCTTCTTCAGAGTGAATCAAATTGGCAAGGGTGCTGAGGAAGAGGATTTCTTGGAATGTATGCGGGATAGTTTTCTAAACCAACATGTGGAGGAACCAACGAGAGAGCAGGCTATTCTAGATTGGGTATTGAGTAATGAGGAAGGGTTAGTTAGCAGTCTTGTTGTGCGTGGCCCCTTGGGCAAGAGTGACCATAATATGGTTGAGTTCTTCATTAGGATGGGGAGTGACATTGTTAATTCAGAAACAAGGGTCCTGAACTTAAAGAAAGGTAACTTTGAGGGTATGAGAAGTGAATTGGCCAAGATAGACTGGCAATTGATTCTTAATGGGTTGACGGTAGTTATGCAATGGAAGGCATTTAAAGACTGCATGGATGAACTACAACAATTGTTCATCCCAGTTTGGCAAAAAAATAAATCAGGGAAGGTAGTGCATCCATGGATAAGAAGGGAAATCAGGGATAGTATCAAAACAAAAGATGAAGCGTACAAATTAGCCAGAAAAAGCAGCCTACCAGAGGACTGGGAGAAATTCAGAGTCCAGCAGAGGAGGACAAAGGGCTTAATTAGGAAAGGGAAAATAGATTATGAAAGAAAACTGGCAGGGAACATAAAAACTGACTGCAAAAGCTTTTATAGATATGTGAAGAGAAAAAGATTAGTTAAAACAAATGTAGGTCCCTTGCAGTCAGAAACAGGTGAATTGAACATGGGAACAAGGACATGGCAGACCAATTGAATAACTACTTTGGTTCTGTCTTCACTAAGACATAAATAATCTGCCGGAAATAGCAGGGGACCGGGGGTCAAATGAGATGGAGGAACTGAGTGAAATCCAGGTTAGCCGGGAAGTGGTGTTAGGCAAATTGAATGGATTAAAGGCCGATAAATCCCCAGGGCCAGATAGGCTGCATCCCAGAGTACTTAAGGAAGTAGCCCCAGAAATAGTGGATGCATTAGTGATAATTTTTCAAAACTCTTTAGATTCTGGAGTAGTTCCTGAGGATTGGAGGGTAGCTAATGTAACCCCACTTTTAAAAAAAGGGAGGGAGTGAGAAAACGGGGAATTACAGACCAGTTAGTCTAACGTCGGTAGTGGGGAAACTGCTAGAATCAGTTATTAAAGATGGGATAGCAGCACATTAGGAAAGTGGTGAAATCATTGGACAAAGTCAGCATGGATTTATGAAAGGTAAATCATGTCTGACGAATCTTATAGAATTTTTCGAGGATGTAACTAGTAGAGTGGATAAGGGAGAACCAGTGGATGTGTTATATCTGGACTTTCAGAAGGCTTTCGACAAGGTCCCACATAAGAGATTAGTATACAAACTTAAAGCACACGGTATTGGGGGTTCAGTATTGATGTGGATAGAGAACTCGCTGGCAGACAGGAAGCAAAGAGTAGGAGTAAACGGGTCCTTTTCACAATGGCAGGCAGTGACTAGTGGGGTGCCGCAAGGCTCAGTGCTGTGACCCCAGCTATTTACGATATATATTAATGATTTGGACGAGGGAATTGAATGCAACATCTCCAAGTTTGCGGATGACACGAAGCTGGGGGGCAGTGATAGCTGTGAGGAGGATGCTCGGAGGCTGCAAGGTGACTTGGATAGGCTGGGTAGTGGGCAAATGCATGGCAGATGCAGTATAATGTGGATAAATGTGAGGTTATCCACTTTGGTGGCAAAAACAGGAAAGTAGACTATTATCTGAATGGTGGCCGATTAGGAAAAGGGGAGATGCAACAAGACCTGGGTGTCATGGTACACCAGTCATTAAAAGTAGGCATGCAGGTGCAGCAGGCAGTGAAGAAGGCGAATGGTATGTTAGCATTCATAGCAAAAGGATTTGAGTATAGGAGCAGGGAGGTTCTACTGCAGTTGTACAGGGTCTTGGTGAGACCACACCTGGAGTATTGCGTACAGTTTTGGTCTCCTAATCTGAGGAAAGACATTCTTGCCATAGAGGGAGTACAGAGAAGGTTCACCAGACTGATTCCTGGGATGTCAGGACTTTGATATGAAGAAAGACTGGATAGACTCGGTTTGTACTATGTGAATTTAGAAGATTGAGGGGGGATCTTATAGAAACGTACAAACTTCTTAAGGGGTTGGACAGGCTAGATGCAGGAAGATTGTTCCCGATGTTGGGGAAGTCCAGAACAAGGGGTCACAGTTTAAGGATAAGGGGGAAATCTTTTAGGACCAAGATGAGGAAAACATTTTTCACACAGAGAGTGGTGAATCTCTGGAATTCTCTGCCACAGAAGGTAGTTGAGGCCAGTTCATTGGCTATATTTAAGAGGGAGTTAGATGTGGCCCTTGTGGCTAAAGGGATCAGGGGGTATGGAGAGAAAGCAGGTACAGGATACTGAGTTGGATGATCAGCCATGATCATGTTGAATGGCGGTGCAGGCTCGGGGGCCGAATGGCCTACTCCTGACCTATTTTCTATGTTTCTATGTGATGAAGGGTCTCGACCCGAAACTTCACCTATTCCTTTTCTCTAGAAGTGCTACCTGAACCGCTGATTTACGATGGCATTTTTTTGTTTACCTTGGGAGTAAAATATGGTTGTGTAAACTGTCTATAATCTTCTTATCCTCTGATATTTCATCAGTGTTGGAGAGTGCCGCAGTACCTCCAGCTGTCGACAGAAACACCCCATGCTACGTGAGGAATGACAAGGATTCTTACGTGTTCTTATCTCAACCTACAGTACTAAAGCAGGTCACGATGTTTGTTGCTTGCAACATCTACCTATTGGTGTGACTACACTTAATTCTTCACCCTTGATCGTGAAGCACAGACGTCCTGATATATATTTTTTGCCTCCCCCAGGAGATCACGCGGTTCTTGGGGTGGAGAGGGGTGATAGCGGTATAAAGGGGAGGGTAGTGTCTTGTGTTCTGTGTCTTGTGTCTACTGTTTGTGGGTAAGGGTGTCTGTTTAGTGTTCAGCCATGAGCGAATGGCGGTGCGGGCTCGATGGGCCTGGTGGTCTACTCTCGCACCTACTTTCTATAAACGGACGTCTCTTCTTTCACCTACATTTTGGATCAAGTTACATCAAGTGAAACTGGAACATGGTTTTTCCTGATCACCTCGTCTGGAATAGATATCAGTTTCCTCACATAAAGTCTGGTTGCACACAGCACGAACTGCCACTTGGTCTCCTCATAGAGAGTCATAGAGTGATACAGTGTGGAAGCAGGCACTTTGGCCCAACTTACCCACACCGACCAACCTGTCCCATCTACACTAGTCCCACCTTCCTGCGTTTGGTCCTATCCATGTACCTGTCAAATTGCTTCTTAAATGTTGGGATAGTCCCTGCCTCAACTACCTGCTCTGGCAGCTCGTTCCATACACCCACCATCCTTTGTGTGAAAAAGTTAGGCCTCGTGTTCCCATAAAATCTTTCCCCCTTCACCTTAAACCTATGTTGTCTGGTTCTCGATTCCCCTACTCTGGGCAAGAGACTGCGCTTCTAGACGATCAATTACGCTCATGATTTTTCTCACCTGTTGCAGAAGAGACACGGCTGCGGGACTGAGATGGTCTGGGAGTCGGAGCTGGGTGTGGGGATGGATTCTGGAGGGGTAGCATTGAGACAGGGTCTGGCACACACAGAGAGATATAGAACATGAATATACAACAGCGGGGAACACATAAGTTCATGATAGTTTGATTTTACTGGCTCAGTCAGGACAAGTTTTGCACTTACATTAATGGGTGGGCTGAAGGGCCTGTTGGTTTCCACACTGTATCTCTAAACTATACCAATTGATTTTTTTTTCTTATTCAATTTAAAATGATTAAGACCAACTTACATGAAGACTTCTGAAGACATTTGGCAAAGTTTCACTTCAATGAAATGTTTAAAGATTTGGATTTGGGAATGGATAAAGAATTTGTTCCTGGGTAGAAAACAGATGGGTCTTTAGGAATCTCTGAGGGAGAGTAGGGAGCACTGTACTTTTTTAAATATTTCAAACCTCAACAACAACCCGACAACTATTTCTAATTGTGGTCAAACAACATTCAGCAGTTACTCTTGTTTACTGTTAAGTTCATGTAAGTGGATCAAAATCTGCTGCTTAAGATTCTGCTTCTTATAAAACATAAAGCACAGCACAGTCTTTACTTCACTTTACAGCATGGGCCTTCAAACTTTTCAGCATGAGGGCCACATTATATATTTGGCACATTTTTGCGGGCTGTAGGAAACAATAATGACAATAGACAATAGATGCAGGAGTAGGCCATTCGGCCCTTCGAGCCAGCACCGCCATTCACTGTGATCATGGCTGATCATCCACGATCAGTACCCCGTTCCTGCCTTCTCCCCATATCCCCTGACTCCGCTATCTTTAAGAGCTCTATCTAACTCTCTTTTGAAAGCATCCAGAGAATTGGCCTCCACTGCCTTCTGAGGCAGAGAATTCCACAGATTCACAACCCTCTGTGTGAAAAGGTTTTCCCTCATCTCCGTTCTAAATGGCCTACCCCTTATTCTTAAACTGTGGCCCCTGGTTCTGGACTCCCCCAACATTGGGAACATGTTTCCTGCCTCTAGCGTGTCCAAACCCTTAATAATCTTATGTTTCAATAAGATGTCCTCTCATCCTTCTAAATTAGAGAGTATACAAGCCCAGTTGGTCCATTCTATCAACATATGACAGTCCCACCATCCCGGGAATTAACCTCGTGAGCCTACGCTGCACCCTCAATATCAAGAATGTCCTTCCTCAAATTTGGAGACCAAAACTGCACACAATACTCCAGGTGTGGTCTCACTAGGGCCCTATACAACTGCAGAAGGAAAGAAATGTCAGTTTTGCTGTATAAACCTGATCTTGGAGGGAATATTCCAGTTCTGATGCGCAAACAGGGGTAGTGGATAGAAAAGGTAGCCGATGGTGTCCGCGGGCTTAGAATGGACTTTAGTCACTCGCGTTTTCTCTGAATCATAGATAGAGACGGCGAAAAAGTGAAGTGTCGGGCTCAAGCAGAGGAAAGTGGGAGCTGGTTGGAAACTGGCAGTGAGGGAGATAAAGCGGTGTACAAGAGCAGCAGGAAGCAGCACCGATACAGACATGATGTACCTTAGAGAGAAGTGAGGGAAGGGTCTGGCGGCGACTGAAATAAGGAATGATCTACGTATTCTGACTATGGGGAGAGAGACAGAGCCTAACGGGCTCCCACCTGGAACTGGGAATTCGGTTTGAACCCACTCTTCCAAAGATCCGTTCCGAAGATAACTAATCTGTTGTGTGGGGAGCAAATGCTGCAAACACGCCACAAATTCTCTGTGTCGCCGGACTTTAGGACCCGGGGGAGCCGAGAGCTCAGAGCATGCTGCGGGACGGATAAAATCTCGTGGCGGGACGGATGTGGCCCGCGGGCCATAGTTTGGAGACCCCTGCTTTAGAGATACAGTGTGGACCTACCGAGTCTGCGCCGACCGCTGATCACTCCGTACACTGACACTATCCTACACACTAGGGACAATTTACAGAAGCCAATCAACGTACAAACCTGCACGTCTTTGTGGTGTGTGGGAGGAAACCGGAGCACCCGGAGAAAACCCACGCGGTCACAGGGAGAACGTACAAACTCCGTACAGACAGCACCCGTGATCAGGATCGAACCCAGGTCTCTGGCGCTGTAAGGCAGCAACTCTATCGCTGCGCCACCGTGCCGCCCACTACTCGGTTTCCTACTCTGCAAAACCACATCAAGAGAAAAGCTCTTTGAGCTGAAATGTGAAAGGGATATTTTTGATACTATGATAATAAACAAAAACTAATATAGTAAATGTTTACAAGAGATCGATCAGGAGAAGACAAAAGCATCAACAAGAACAGTTACCGTCCCAGTTAGAAGCTCGAACAACAACGCGCCAAGACTCCACCAGTCACAGGCCTCTGTTACCTCTCCAACCCCACCGACTTCTGGCAGAATCAAAACAGTTATGAGGTAGAACAACAGAGAACAGAGAGCAACATTGCAATTATATACTTTAATATGGTACACATGTCCTTTGCACAATTCACCTCAAAACTAAAACCTTTCTGTCACCTTCATACACCCACTCTCCCCATTACCTTTTGGAGATTCTGCTGTTCATTAACCATTTAACTACCTCAGTCAATGCTTTAAGGAGCTAAAACTATTTCTTGGACAATTCTTTCTTTAGTTTATCATCAGGTGGGTGACATCCTTAGCTGGGCAGAAGTTTGTTCTAACATTCAACTAGATTCTAATTCTAGATCACTCAGTGTTTAGTTTAGTTTAGAGATAAAAGACATTTGGATTTAGAAATGGTTTTGCAGGGAATGGAGGGCTGAATTTTGTGCAGGTAGATAAGTGATGATCTTAGCCTCACATTCGGCACAGATATTGTTAGCCAAAGGACCCGTTCTTGTGTACGAAAGAACTGCAGATGCTGGTTTAAATTGAAGGTAGACACAAAATGCTGGAGTAACTCAGTGGGACAGGCAGCATCTCTGGAGAGAAGGAATGGGTGACGTTTTGGGTCGAGACCCTTCTTCAGACTGTTCTTGTGCTGTACTGTTCTATGTTTAGTCTTTTGAGATACAGCTTGGAAACAGGCCCTTCGGCTTAACATGCCCCTGCCGACCAAGATGCTCCATCTATACTCTAGTTCCACCTTCCTGGGTTAAGCCCATACCCATCTAAACCTTCCCTATCCACATACCTGTCCAAATGTCTACAAATGTACATGTATCTGTGGTCACCTTTATATTAAGTTTTAATATTATTTTTATTTCTATTCTGCGCTCTTTTGTTTCAGGGCAGTGAAAGGGACAGTGCGATGGATTGCTCCTTTAAAGTGGATGCAGAGGCATGATGCACCAAACAGTCTCCAGTGTGCAATTCTGTGCATTACGTAAGATTACCAACTTCAGATCTCGAGGGCCATTTCTTAGAATCTGGAGATCATCTCGCTTGACATTTAAAGGACATAAAATCCTTTAAGGAGATGCCTTTAATTATTGAAGGCAGCCCAAAGAGGTTTGATTTAACCAAATACCAAGATTCATTCTCTCTCAATACCAATGTATGATGATCTACAGCTGGTATTTCCCTTCACATTAGGGCAGCATGGTGACGCAGCGGTGGAGTTGCTGCCTTACAGAACCAGAGAGCTGAGATTGATCCTGACTACAGCTGCTGTCTGTATGCAGTTTGTACGTTCTTCCCGTGACCGCATGTGTTTTCCCTGGGTGCTCCGGTTTCCTCCCACATTCCAAAGGCGTACAGGTTTGTAGATTAGACAAAAGTGTTGGAGAAACTCAGCGGGTGCAGCAGCATCTATGGAGCGAAGGAAATAGGCAACGTTTCGGGCCGAAACCCTTCTTCAGACTGATGGGGGGTTGGGGGGGGGGGGGGGGGCGGGGAGAAGAAAGGGAAAAAGGAGGAGTAGGAGCCCGAGGGCTGAGGGAGAGCTAAGAAGGGGAGACAGCAAGGACTAACGGAATTGGGAGAATTCAATGTTTATGCCACTAGGATGCAGACTCCCCAAGCGGAATATGAGGTGCTGCTCCTCCAATTTCCGGTGTTGCTCACTCTGGCCATGGAGGAGGCCCAGGACAGAGAGGTCGGATACGGAATGGGAGGGGGAGTTGGTGCTGAGCCACCGGGAGGTCAGGTTCGAGCGGAGGTGTTCGGCGAAACGATCGTCAAGCCTACGCTTGTTCTACCCGATGTAGATCAGCTGACATCTAGAGCAGCGGATGCAATAGATGAGGTTGGAGGAGGTGCAGGTGAACCTCTGTCGCACCTGGAACGACTGCTTGGTTCCTTGAATGGAGTCGAGGGGTGAGGTAAAGCGACAAGTGTAGCATCTCTTGCGGTTGCAAGGGAAAGTGCCCGGGGAGGGGGTGGTGTGGGAGGGAAGGGAAGAATTGACAAGGATTTACGGAGGGAGCGGTCTTTGCGGAAAGCAGACAGGGGGGGAGATGGGAAAATGTGGCGAGTGGTGGGGTCACGTTGGAGGTGGCGAAACTGACAGAGGACTATTTGTTGTATGTGATGGCTAGTGGGGTGAAAGGTGAGGACTAGGGGGACTCTGCCCTTGTTGCGAGTGGGGGGATGGGGAGAGAGAGCAGTGTTACGGGGTATGGAAGAGACCCTGGTGCGAGCCTCATCTATAGTAGGGGAGGGGAACCCCCGTTCCCTGAAGAATGAGGACATTTCCGATGCCCTGGTGTGGAACACCTCATCCTGGGAGCAGATGCGGCGTCCGATGCCCTGTTGTGGAACACCTCATCCTGGGAGCATTGTAGATTAATTGGCTTTGGAAAAAATTATCCCTAGTGTGCAGGATAGTGTTGGTGTATGGGGATCGCTGGTCGGTGCGGACAAGGTGGGCTGAAGGGCCTGTTTCTGCACTGTATCTTTTAAATTAAAAACTAAGTTTGTTGGCAATAAATTAGGAATATCTCTCCAAATTCTTCCTGCCCATCTGACTAGATCTCTAATGATTGAAGGTAAAACAGTTTACAGTGAAAACATTGCAGACCATTCAAGCCAAAACTCTCAGCCAAACAGGCAGATTTGGATATCTACTGGCATCTTTATAATGCTGGTTGCAGGCGGTGGTGTTGATGGAGTCGGCCACGGGAGGTCCTACAGTGGCCGGGCGAGTTGGTGGATCGAGCGCAGCCTGCGCTGCGGCAGCTGCACGGGGAGGCAGTGAAGGGGAGCCGTCAATGTTGCACTGGGGCTGGTCGACCTCTACTTCATCATTCCTGTACCACCAGACACCGGGCCAAGTTAATAAAAAGTGCAGGAAGGCAACTGGTTTATACCGAAGATAGACACAAACTACTGGCGCAACTCAATGGGACAGGCAGCATCTCTGGAGAAAAGGAACGGGTGATGTTTGGGTCGGAACCCTTCTTCAGACTGAAAGTAGCGGGGGGGGGGGGGGGGGGGGAGGGGAGGGGGGGGGGGAACTTGAGGTAGGAAAAGGCCGTCCATCAAGAGAATAACAGATTGCATATCTCCTTGGCACGGTTCGGACTGATCAGGGAGTCGAAAGATGTTGCTGGAATGGGTCGACTCTCTCATGCTGTCCCAGAAGAGGATATAATATAAGATCTTAAGGAATAGGAGTAGAATTAGGCCATTCGGCCCATCAAGTTTATTCCGCCATTCAATCATGACTGATCTATCTCTCCCTCCTAACCCCATTCTCCTGCCTTCTCCCCATAACCAAATCTGAGGAAGGACATTATAGCCATAGAGGGAGTGCAGAGAAGGTTCACCAGACTGATTCCTGGGATGTCAGGACTTTCATATGAAGAAAGACTGGATAGACTTGGCTTATACTCGCTAGAATTTAGGAGATTGAGGGGGGATCTTATAGAAACGTACAAAATTCTTATGGGGTTGGACAGGCTAGATGCAGGAAGATTGTTCCCGATGTTGGGGAAGTCCAGGACAAGGGGTCACAGCTTAAGGATAAGGGGGAAATCCTTTAAGACCGAGATGAGGAAAAACGTTTTCACACAGAGAGTGGTGAATCTCTGGAACTCTCTGCCACAGAGGGTAGTTGAGGCCATATTGGCTATATTTAAGAGGGAGTTAGATGTGGCCCTTGTGGCTAAAGGGATCAGGGGTTATGGAGAGAAGGCAGGTACGGGATACTGAGTTGGATGATCAGCCATGATCATATTGAATGGCGGTGCAGGCTCGAAGGGCCGAATGGCCTACTCCTGCACCTATTTTCTATGTATCTATGTATCTATAACCGCTGACACCTTTACTAATCAAGAATCTATCTATCTCTGCCTTACATATTTCCACTGACCGCCTCCACAGCCTTCTGTGGCAAAGAATTCCACAGATTCACCACCCTCTGACTAAAGCCATTTCTCCCCATCTCCTTCCTAAAAGAACATCCTTTAATTCTGAGGCTATGAACTCTAGTCCTGGACTATCCCACGAGTGGAAACATCCTCTCCACATCCACTCTATCCAAGCCTTTCACTAATCTGTATGTTTCAATGAGGTCCCCTCATTCTTCTATTTTGGCTGGATGGCAGGCTGAACAAGCATTTCACTGTTTCTCTGTACATGTGACATTATTAAATCAAACCAAGAATACATTTCACTGGCAGTTGCTTAATAAACAGGTGCCCAAATCCCTGAATTTAAACCCCACATGCTCAGATAGATGTGCCACCTCTGGCCCAGTGGAGGTGCTTCACCAGGAAGACCTGTACACACTCCAGGTCCTGTCCCGTACTGTCAAACCCAATTACCTGGTGCACAATACATGTCCTCTATGGCTTTAGTATTACACTGAACTTCAACTTCACTCCATTGGCCAAAATACGTGAGGCAAATGTGACCTGTAAAAAGATCACAGATAGATGATGTCGTGGTCTATGACTCTGACAGCATTTCAATTAAAATTACATGACAGAAGCAGCCAGGATAAATAGAGATGCAAGGAACTGCAGATACTGGCTTCTTGAGCAAAACACAAAGCGCTGGAGTAAGGCACCCAGTCTGAAGAAAGGTCCCGACCTGAAACAGCACTTGTCCATTTCCTCCACATACGTGACCCACTGAGTTTCTCCAGCACTTCGTGAATTGCAGCAGCAAAAAAATACTAGTTTAAAATCTTTTTGTCCAGTTTTGAACTCACCTGCATTATCCATTGAGATCCAGACATACAATTCCCTGCTGGTGTAGACTTTCTATAGCAAGAACCATCTCAGCCACCCAGATTCTGATCTGATCCTCCGACAGACCTGAGGAAGCCAGGCTTGGGACGGGATGTTCAGCATTGGGGTGGTGTGGCGGAGGGGATGAGGAATGGCCTTCTTGTGCTTGGCAGGGATCGGAAAAGCCCGCGGTCCTGTTTAAGGTTCTCGTACTGTCAGGTTTGCAAATGGACTTTTGCCCGAAACAGTTCTGGAGTCATGATGCTCATGATTACAGCAAGTTACAGTGACTGGAGACTGGTCTAGCTTATCTTTGTGGTTCAACATTGCCTCAGGCGATCCATCTTTCAACGTAATAACTTGATCGGAGATTCAATGCCGTTTAGTGGTGACGTCTGATGCCCATTCACGTGCTGTATAGAACTGAGGACACTCACTGAAGTCTTTTGCTCTGACTGATTCTTCTCCAAGACGGCTACTGTTGTATTTCTTGCAGGCGAGGCAGCTGATGGCCCGACAACGACCAGGTTGGTGTTATCCATAACACTGTTGACTTTGCTATTGCTGTCAATTATATCCAAAGGATTGACTGTTATTTGGTAGGAGCCCCTTGTCTCTTGTCTTGTGCCAGCCTTCAAGTTCAAACTGGTGGCTCGGATGGGACTTCTAACGGGGCTTGATCCATGTCGAGACTCCTCGTTAAACAGCGAAGGCTTTCCTTTCAGCAAATCTGAAGCTGTGTGGATTGGGAAGTTCTTGACGACTTTGGGCTGGAAGATTTACCGGGGCCTTCACTGTCCGAAAAATGATCGAGGGGCCGTAATGCTTTACCCTGGGAGAGAAGTTGACTCTTTCCACACCGCAGGTCTATTTGCGTCAGATTGTCCACATTGCCGAGTATAATGTGGTTCAGGGTTTTGCTACTTGAGATAAATCTCCGTCCCTTTCTGAAAGCAACGCGATGTCGAAGGTTACGCCGTCACTGTGTGGCAGATGCGTGACCTGTAAACGTGGCCCATCAGGACTTTGCCCAAAGCCATTCGGCGATAGACTAGGTTTTGAAAGTTTGTTATTTCCCTGCCAAGTTCCCGTCCTGTTTGCACACTCATTCTGTGCATTTTGTTGGTTTGCTGCATTTGTGTGACAAGATGGTTTGTCACCTACTTCCTGCTCCGTCCTTGTCTCTGGGTGGCTGAGGTCAGTGTTGCAACTGTACTCCGTGGTCCGTTCTCTGCTCGTTTTATTCCTGTCCTCACTTTGCCAGTCCTCCTTACCGACTGGTGCAAGCGTGGAAGCAGCGTCACACACAGCTGACAGAGAGGGGGCAGTGTAGCTGTTCTTCAGTTTGATGGTCTTGTGGCGTGGACTGGAGCATTCCGGGAATTCCAACCCTTTTTCCGTGCCGGCCGGCCGATACTGTCGTAGCTGAGACCAGAGTTTCCCGCCTGCAAACCAAGGAGGTGTACAATGAAACTCACATGGCCTGCAATGCATTGGACATGGGCAAACATGCGGCTACCTACACCAGTGCAGAAATCATGGAAACACTCCAAGAAGGACTGAAGTTTTAGTTTAGTTTAGAGATACAGCGCGGAAACAGGCCCTTCGACCCACCGGGTCCACGCCGACCAGCGATCCCCGCATATGAACACTATCCTACACACACAAGGGACAATTTTTATATTTACCAAGCCAATTATCCTACAAACCTAAACATGTTGGAGTGTGGAGGAAACCGAAGATCTCGGAGAAAACCCACGCAGGTCACGAGGAGAACGTACAAACTCCGTACAGACAGCAACCGTAGTCGTGATCGAACCCGGGTCTCCGATGCTGCATTCGCTGTAAGGCAGCAACTCTACCGCTGCGCCACCGTGCAAGTTATAACTTAACATATAGCATTGATATAACATATAACCCACGACTCAGTTTGTAACATGCCTGTTTCAAGGCGAACGGTTCAAGTCCTATGCCAGTAACTTCAACACAAAATTTCAAGGTTGTAATTTACTGCTGTGCCATTGAAGGGCTGCACCATTCAACATTAAATCTCAGTACCTAGGTGTGTCTATAAGCTCCCATGGCACTATTCACAAGAGGATCAAGGGTCTGAGCTACAGGGGGAGGTTGAGTAGGCTGGGACTCTATTCCTTGGAGCACAGGAGGATGAGGGGTGATCTTACAGAGGTGTATAAAATCATTGTATACACCTAGATCGGGTAGATTCACAGTCTCTTGCCCAGAGTAGGGGAATCGAGGACCAGAGGACATAGGTATAAGGTGAAGAGGAAAAGGATTTAATATGAATCTCAAGGGGGTGGCTGCATGGAATATAGAAACATAGAAAATAGGTGCATGAGTAGGTCATTCAGCCCTTCGAGCCAGCACCGCCATTCAATATGATCATGTCTGATCATCTAAGATCAGTACCCCGTTCCTAAGAGTTAAATCTAACTCTCTCTTGAAAACATCCAGTGAATTGGCCTCCACTGCCTTCTGTGGCAGAGAATTCACAGATTCACAACTCTCTGGGTGAAAAAGTTTTTCCTCATCTCAGTGCTAAATGGCCTACCCCTTATTCTTAAACTATGACCTGGACTCCCTCAACATTTGGGAACATTTTTCCTGCATCTAGCCTGTCAATCTTTAAGAATTTTATATGTTTCTATAAGATATCCTCTCATCCTTCTAAATTCCAGTGAAAACAACCCCAGTCGAGCCATTATTTCTTCATACGTCAGTCCTGCCATCCCGGGAATTAACCTGGTGAACCTACGCTGCACTCCCTCAATAGCAAGAATTGAGGTGCCAGAGGAGGTAGTTGAGGCAAGGACTATCGCAATGTTTAAGAAACTGTTAGGTACATGGATAGGACAAGTTTGGAGGGATATGGGCCAAAGGTAGGCAGGTGGGACTAGTATAAAAACACAAAATGCTGGAAGAACTCAGCAGGTTGGGCAGCATCTGTGAATGGACAGACGAGTTAAGTTGGGACCCTTTTCAGACTGTTTCAGTCAGGCAAATAATGAATTTTTGGACTTTACTTTAGAGAAACAGTGTGGAAACAGGCCCTCTGCCCACAGAGACCTCGCCGACCAGCGACCACCTCATACACCAGCACTATCCTACACACACTAGAGACAATTTACAATTTTACTGATGCCAATTAACCTACAAACCTGTACATCTTTGGAATGTGAGTGGAAACCAGAGCACTGGTGAAAACCCACGCAGGTCACGGGGAGAACGTACAAACTCCGAAACAGACAACAGCTATAGTCAGGATTGCACCCGGGTCTCTGGCGTTGAAAGGCAGCAACTCCACTGCTGCACCACCGTGCCGCCCACTTTTTTATCTGTTTATGTTTTTTAAAACATAAGATATTGCCTAGCCCAGGGAAACTCCCGTTTTCTTGTGAAACAGCACAAAATCTTTCATGAAAAACTCAGCCTAATGCTGGATTGGGCGATCCAGCTCTCCACACTGCTGGGCGGAGCCACCCTCCATGTTAGCAATTTTTGAATGCCATTTTTCATACTCGATCAATATTTTTATTCCTTCCACTCAACAGGACCTAGTCCCACTTAATGTAATCCCATGAACTTAATTCTAACATGGTTCCATTTCCAAATAAATAATAACCCAGCGGTATGAATATTAATTTCTCTAAGTTCAAGTAACCCTTACATCCCCTCTCTCTGTCCATCCCCACAACATGGTCATCATACATGTTTCACTTCATCCTGCTGGGTTTCGCAGTTTGTCAGTCTGAAGAAGGGTCTCGACCTGAAACGTCATCTATTCCTTCGCTCCATACACGCTGCCTGCCCCACTGAGTTTCTCCAGCATTTTTGTCTACCTTCACTGTTTATTTCACTCGCTATCACCTTCCACAAGCCAATAATGGACCATTGTGGGCTCCACCTCTCCTTGATCATCTTAGCTGTCTCTGATTTGACCATTTGCATATCTTTCATTCATTTGTTCAATGTAGCTTTCCATACCTCTGGATTCCCTCCCCCCCCGGACTCTCAGCCTCGACCCGAAATGTCACCCATTTCTTTTCTCCAGAGATGCTGCCTGACCCGCTGAGTTACTCCAGCTTTCTGTGTCTATCTTCAGTGTAAAACAGCATCAGCAGTTCCTTCTTACACAACCCTTAGGGAGTTCCTTACGTGGCACGTGCTCCAGGTGAAGAAAGACGGTATCATCACTGACATAATACTGCAGGAGTTGAACCATGAATGGAACACCTTGTGGGATTATTGTCTGCCGCTCGCGGTTCATGAGGCTACACTTGGGCAGGCTCTACAAAGAGAAGAGAAAGTCATTAGCTTTAGCATGTAGGATTTGAGTCTCCATCACAAATGCAATCCATTGATAAATTAGTGGGAGAATTTAGGTGCCTCAGAATTAAAGGATGTTCCTTTGGGAAGAAGATGAGGAGGAATTTCTTTAGTCAGAGGGTGGTGAAGCTGTGGAATTCATTGCCGCAGAAGGCTGTGGAGCCCAAGTCATTGGATATTTCTAAGGCAGAGATAGATAGATTCTTAATTAGTATAGGTGTCAGGGGTCATGAGAAGGCAGGAGAATGAGGTTAAAGAGATAGATCAGCCATGATTGAATGGTGGAGTAGACCTGATGGGCCGAATGGTCTAATTCTGCTCCTATCACTTATGAACATGCTGCTAAGCCACTAGATCAGAGATGCAAAAGAGTTTATTCTCTCCCTGTGCATATAGTAAGTTAAAGGTGAGCATTAAAGGTGAGATGCGTGTGGTACACCAGCTGCACAGCGGCTAAGACGAAAGCGCTCCAGAGGGCAATTGACAACGCCCAGAAGATTATCGGCTGCCCTCTCCTCACCTTGAAGGACCTACACAGTTCCCACTGTCTCAAAAAATCCAAGAAGATCATAAAGGACATTTTCCACCCCGGTCACTCCCTGTTTGTACTGCTGCCGTCAGGCAGACGGTACAGATCAATGAGGACAAGGACAAACAGACTCAAAAACAGTTTTTATCCCACAGCAATAAATACACTTAATGTAGCCACCAAATGAGTACAGGTGCGCTACACACCAAAGGGACTGGGAAATCGACAGAAGAATGTTTTTTTTTTCATGTAATTTATTTTAGTTGTTTATCTTAGACTTTTGCTCTAAGAAAATGTGTGCACTGACTGGTTGGCATTTCTAATTTCGTTGTACATGTTTACATGTTATAATGACAATAAAGTATTCATTCATTCATTCATTCATTCATTCATTCATTCATTCATTCAGCATTTATATCCCTTCTGCCTCACCACTCAACACAGGGCACAAGGTGATGCTGCCTTCACTTGGCGATCCCCATTACAGCAGGGACCTGGAGTGATAAGATGAATCATATTTTTGTGAGCAACTGATTTTGGCTTATTTTGTTAATCTTGCGTCACTCTAAACAAGAGCTCCAATGATACGGCTGAGAAAAGTCCGCACGCTAAGCGGCTGTGAACAATTACTTTAGACTTCAGAGATACAGCGTGGAAATAGACCCTTCAGCCCACTCAGTCTGCGCCAACCAGCAACCACCCTGACACTAACACCATCCTACACACTAGGGACAATTTTACAACTTATCCAAGCTAATTAACCTACCAACATGTACGATTTTGGAGTGCGGGAGGAAACCGGAGCACCCGGGGGAAACCCATGTGGTCACAGGGGACAACGTGCAAACTCCGGGCAGACAACACTTGTAGTCAGGATCGAACCCGGGTCTCTGGCGCTGTAAGGCAGCAACGCTACCGTTGTGCCACCGTGCCGGCCTCAATCATAAATGGGGCACTGAATGAGGCAAGCAGTATCTATTACAAAGAATGTCTGAAAAGATAATTTAGGGCCATCGTGAATTTATAGAGAATAAAATATTAGTGTAAATAGCTTTGTAGCAAATCAATCTCTACCGCTTACTCCTTTACAAGAACAAGTGGCGGCAATGGAATTGCTACAAAGGAAGTTGATGCTACAAAGAAAAGTTTAGGACTATGCAGCAGCAAACACAGCTGCAGAGGTTTCCATTAAAACAATCAACACACAGCAGAAACTGTCAGAGACACAGCACATCTTTTCTGACGGTGACTGCACTTCATGCCAGGTTAAGATTCAGACACTTACTTTAAGTATGAAAGGGTCCTTTGTGGATGGATTCTGCACGAGCAGCACCTTGACAAAAGGAAAGAAAAATTAACTTTGTCACTTAATTCAGAGATTAAAACAGCCAATCTTGAACAGCAATAAAATCTAGAAAGGAATTATAAAATCATGAGATGAATAGATCGGGTGAATGCACAAAGAGTCTCTTGCCCAGAGTAAGGGAATCGAGGATCAAAGGACATAGGTTTAAGATGAAGGGGAAAAGATTTAATCGGAATCTGAGGGAATCTTTTTCACACAAAGGGTGATGGGTGTAGGGATCGAGCTGCCAGAGGAGGTAGTTGAGGCAGGTGCTATCCCAACGTTTAAGAAACAGTTAGACAGGTACATGGATAGGACGGGTTTAGAGGGATATGGGCCAAACGCAGGCAGGTGAGACTAGTGTAGCTGGGACATGTTGGCTGGTGAGGGCAAGTTGGACCGAAGGGCCTGTTTCCACACTGTAGTGTTCTATGACTATGACTCTCTGATCTTCTGAAAGCTGACTCAGTCAAGAGAGCTTTCTAACCAGAGTGAAACTCTGTTAATCCAGTAATTTTGGGAGTTTGAAGGTGCTGCACTAACAGATATTCTGGATTCTATTAATATTTCAACACACTTAATCTGTTTTTTAAGATGTTAAACATTAAAGCAATACATTTTCCAGTGGACCCTATAAACTTAAAATATGCATTGCTACCGGTGCCCCAGGGAGGGAGCATCTGGAAGGTATAGTGGGGTTTTGAAGGAGGGATGTTCTAGGAACTGATTCTGACTATGGCAGTTCACACAGCTAGTAGAATCATAGAGTCATAGAGTGATGCAGTATGGATCAACTTCGGCCCAACTTGCCCACACTGGCCAACATGTCCCACCTACACTAGTCCCACCTGCCTGCGCTTGGTCCATATCCCTCCAAACTTGTCCTATGTACCTGTCTAACTGTTTCTTAAATGTTGCGGTTGTCCCAGCCTCATCTACCTTCTCTGGCAGCTTGTTCCATACACCCACCACCCTTTGTGTGAAAAAGTTACCCCTCAGATTCCTATCTTTTCCCCTTCACTTTCCTCTGGTCCTCGATTCCCCTACTCTGGGCAAGAGATTCTGTGCATCTACCCGATCTATTCCTCTCATGAACTGCTGCCACACTGTTCCAGAGATCCAGATTCAAACTTGACCTCTGGTGCCATCTGTGTAGATGTTCTCCCCAAGAACGATTGGGTTTTCTCCAAGCCCTTCAGTTCCCTACTACATTAGACACACATATGGGCCAATAGGGAAATTGGCCACTTGAAATGCCTTTTGGCTAGTGGTACATTCTGGGGGCAGTTGATGGGAATTTGTGGAGCACAAAATAAGATGAATGTAAATGGATGTTTGGTGGTCAGTGTGGACTCAGTGGGGCGAAGTGCCTGATTCCACACTGCATGATTCTATGTCTCCAAGTGTCCAAGAAAAACAGAATTTGTAGAAATAGGTCACAGATGTAAAATCTCAAATTCTGTTCTTGTAATAAGGGGAAAGAGATTACAACAAACCAATAAAGGGAAAGCCAAAGGAAACATTTGATTAACTTGCACTAAAACCTGAAGGATTGTGTTTTGCAGTCAAAAGGAAACAGCAGTTTGTGCTGACTAAAATATTTTAACGCAAGTCAAAAATGATAATATAAATCTGGCATACTTTCAATTATAAATGTCCAAATCAAATTAACATAGAAAAAATTTAAAGTCCTTAAAAATCAGTAATAGCTGGAATAAATTCAATAAACATGTTGATAAAGGATCTTACTTGAGAAATAATGAATAACGTACGAATACTTTCAGTGGCATTAGTGAAAAATGATATTAAGTACACGGTTTAATTACGAGTCTCTTACTACAACTCAATTGCACGTTAATTAAACACCAGCACTGCAATTGGGATTATCATTCACACTTGGTGCAGTGAATGAAGGGTGGGAATAATTACCTTGTCAATGATTGCTATGACCTTTGACATTTTCAAGTCCTCTACTGGGGAGCTGAGAATTCTGTTTGGCCGAAGCCTCAGGCTGCTGAACCCCTGCAAATGAAGAAGGAAAAACAAAAGGTGTAGACACTGCATTCTCTCTATATCACCGTCTATATCACTCTTGTTTCCCTTTCCCATGATGCTCAGTCTGAAGAAGGGTCTCGATCCGACACGTCACCTATTCCTTTTCTCCAGAGACGCTGCTTGACCTGCTGAGTTACTCCAGCTTTTTGTGTCTATCTTTGGTTTAAACCAGCATCCGCAGTTCCTTCCTACACATGGGATTAACCATACCGGCTCAATGCAGAAAAATGAAGTTACTTCATCCTGGGAATGGCGGCAAAGTAGACGAACTTATTTGAAAAGACAGTGTAAAAATCCCTCCCTTACCCAGGCAGGATATTGGGTAAGAATGGAAAAAAAAGATATTTAGCAATTTTGAGCATCATTTAGAGAGGCATAGTCATACAGCGTGGAAACAGGCCCTTTGGCCCAACTTGCCCATACTGACCATATGTCCCAGCTACACTAGTCCCACCTGCCTGCATTTGGTCCATATCCCTCCAAACCTGTCCTATCCATGTACCTGCCTAACTGTTTCTTAAACATTGGGATAGTCCCAGCCTCAAGTACCTCCTCTGGCAGCTTGTTCCATACACCCACCACCCTTTGTGTGAAAAAGAGGGGCAGAGGGCTCTCTGATAAAGATGGGCAGAGAGCTAGATATCACTACAGATGCAACAATGATCTGCTTTGTACTGAATGTCATCATGCCATGGGTATATAAATAGCAACTGACGTTTAACCATAACATAATCTGAAGACAAAACACACTTTTTCTTCAGAGAAGCAGCTATCATGAACAAATGTTCAAATGAACTCTGTGCTTCTCTTGGGAGGGACAAGAACTAAAATACGCATTAATTTTCCTGTACCTTAATTGGTACACGTGATAATAAACAGACCTTTGAATTTTCCATCTCTGTGCAGTTGGGAGTGTTGTCACAATTGCTGAAATAAGTGACGCAATGGCATGAAAAGTTACAGACCAATTAAAACAGTTTTCCCTGCCCTCTCCCAACTCAATTCAATTTAATTCAAATCTAGATGTACACATGTGGGCAAAATAATTATCCTTCGAAAATATGCTGCAGGAGAACGAAGATCCCATTGCCCTGGGACGGGGTGCCAGCCATGCCAGGTTTCCGCAGTCTTAATGAATATGCAAACGAGGTGGGCCATCGAGAGGGGAGGGTGGAGGACGGTGAGAGGGGGGGGTGGACCGCTGAGAGGGCGGAAGGGGGCCCCATTGAGAGCGGGAGGAGCGTGAGCCGCTTCGTCGGGAGGATACCAACCGTCGAGAGTGAGGACGGGGGATCTGTGCCGCTGAGGTGAGGTGGACCACCGAGAGATACCCAACGTTGGGCTGCTGAGGTGGAAGGGGGGACCCAGCCGGGGGGGGGGGGGCAACTGTGGCCGCGTGCATACAGCAGGACTGGTTCGCAGCAGCGAGCAGAAGGTAAGACTGTTCAATGAAGTTTGTGTAACTTTGTCGCTGCCAAAAAAACGTGGCGACTCTTGCGTACTGCCTAGGTGGGGTCTGCTGTGTGATTTTACCGGGTTGTACGCAAAACAAAGCATTTCACTGTACCTAGGCACATGTGGCAAATAAAGTATCATTGAATTAAATTATAATTGAATCATTTAAGTAGTGCCTGGTGAACATTCAAGCTGCAGACCCTCCAGGATTAGCTCTGCCTACGCCTTGTACCCAGTGGATAGAGTAAGATAGAAACATAGAAACATAGAAAATAGGTGCAGGAGTAGGCCATTCGGCCCTTCGAGCCTGCACCGCCATTCAATATGATCATGGCTGATCATCCAACTCAGTATCCCGTACCTGCCTTATCTCCATACCCCCTGATCCCCTCAGCCACAAGGGCCACATCTAACTCCCTCTTAAATATAGCCAATGAACTGGCCTCAACTACCTTCTGTGGCAGAGAATTCCAGAGATTCACCACTCTCTGTGTGAAAAATGTTTTCCTCATCTCGGTCCTAAAAGATTTCCCCCTTATCCTTAAACTGTGACCCCTTGTTCTGGACTTCCCCAACATCGGGAACAATCTTCCTGCATCTAGCCTGTCCAACCCCTTAAGAATTTTGTAAGTTTCTATAAGATCCCCCCTCAATCTTCTAAATTCTAGCGAGTACAAGTCGAGTCTATCCAGTCTTTCTTCATATGAAAGTCCTGACATCCCAGGAATCAGTCTGTTGAACCTTATCTGTACTCCCTCTATGGCAAGAGTGTCTTTCCTCATATTAGGAGACCAAAACTGTACGCAATACTCCAGGTGTGGTCTCACCAAGACCCTGTACAACTGCAGTAGAACCTCCCTGCTCCTATACTCAAATCCTTTTGCTATGAATGCTAACATACCATTCGCTTTCTTCACTGCCTGCTGCACCTGCATGCCTACTTTCAATGACTGGTGTACCATGACACCCAGGTCTCGTTGCATCTCCCCTTTTCCTAATCGGCCACCATTCAAATAATATACTTTCCTGTTTTTGCCACCAAAGTGGATAAACTCACATTTATCCACACTATTCTGCATTGCCATGCATTTGCCCACTCACCCAACCTATCCAAGTCACCTTGCAGCCTCTTAGCATCCTCCTCACAGCTAACACTTCCCCCCAGCTTCATGTCATCCGCAAACTTGTAGATGTTGCATTCAATTCCCTCGTCCAAATCATTAATATATATTTTAAATAGCTGGGGTCCCAGCACCGAGCCTTGCGGTACCCCACTAGTCACTGCCTGCCATTCTGAAAAGGACCCGTTTACTCCTACTCTTTGCTTCCTGTCTGCCAGCCAGTTCTCTATCCACGTCAATACTGAACCCCCAATACCGTGTGCTTTAAGTTTGCATATTAATCTCTTATGTGGGACCTTGTCGAAAGCCTTCTGAATGTCCAGATATAACACATCCACTGGTTCTCCCTTATCCACTCTACTAGTTACATCCTCGAAAAATTCTATAAGATTCGTCAGACATTATTTACCTTTCATAAATCCATGCTGACTTTATCCAATGATTTCACCACTTTCCAAATGTGCTGCTATTCCATCTTTAATAACTGACTCTAGCAGTTTCCCCACTACTGATGTTAGACTAACTGGTCTGTAATTCCCCGTTTTCTCTCTCCCTCCCTTTTTAAAAAGTGGGGTTACATTAGCTACCCTCCAATCCTCAGGAACTACTCCAGAATCTAAAGAGTTTTGAAAAATTATCACTAATGCATCCACTATTTCTGGGACTACTTCCTTAAGTACTATGGGATGCAGCCTATCTGGCCCTGGGGGTTTATCGGCCTTTAATCCATTCAATTTACCTAACACCACTTCCCGGCTAACCTGGATTTCACTCAGTTCCGTCTCATTTGACCCCCGGTCCCCTGCTATTTCCGGCAGATTATTTATGTCTTCCTTAGTGAAGACAGAACCAAAGTAGTTATTCAATTGGTCTGCCATGTCCTTGTTCCCCATGATCAATTCACCTGTTTCTGACTGCAAGGGACCTACATTTGTTTTAACTAATCTTTTTCTCTTCACATATCTATAAAAACATTTGCAGTCAGTTTTTATGTTCCCTGCCAGTTTTCTTTCATAATCTATTTTCCCTTTCCTAATTAATCCCTTTGTCCTCCTCTGCTGGACTCTGAATTTCTCCCAGTCCTCTAGTAGGCTGCTTTTTCTGGCTAATTTGTATGCTTCATCTTTTGTTTTGATACTATCCCTGACTTCCTTTGTTATCTACGGATGCACTACCTTCCCTGATGTATCCTTTTGCTAAACTGGGATGAACAATTTTTGTAGTTCATCCATGCAGTCTTTAAATGCCTTCCATTGCCTATCCACCGTCAACCCTTTAAGAATCAATTGCCAGTCTATCCTGGCCAATTCACGTCTCATACCCTCAAAGTTACTCCACTACTACTGTTAGGTGGCCTGTACACAACTCCCACTAGCGTTTTCTGCCCCATAGTGTTTCGCAGCTCTACCCATATCGATTCCACATCCTCCAAGCTAATGTCCTTCCTTTCTATTGCGTTAATCTCCTCTCTAACCAGCAACGCTACCCCACCTCCTTTTCCTTTCTGTCTATCCCTCCTGAATATTGAATATCCCTGGATGTTCAGCTCCCAGCCTTGGTCACCCTGGAGCCATGTCTCCGTGATCCCAACTATATCATATTCATTAATAACTATCTGCACATTCAACTCATCCACCTTATTACAAATGCTCCTTGCATTGAGACACAAAGCCTTCAGGCTTGTTTTTACAACACTCTTACCCCTTATACAACTATGTTGAAAAGTGGCCCTTTGTGATTTTTGCCCGGGATTTGTCTGCCTGCCACTTTTACTTTTCACCTTACTACCTATTGCTTCTACCCTCATATTACACCCCTCTGTCTCTCTGCTCACATTTAAGAAACCCACCACCTCTTATTCTCTGTTTATTATATTTTCTTCTTTCTCCCCTACATGTTGGGTCTGAGTGCTTCCCTTCTCTGCCTCCTGCCTCACACACTGTCTACTAGCTTTCTCTATTTGAGTCCCTCCCCCCAACCGTTCTAGTTTAAAGCAGATAGACAATGTAAGCCGACAAAATCAGATACAATTGGTGTTCATGGCAAAAAAATAAGTTTTTTTTTAAAGACAAACGAGGGGAAAGGAGAAATCTCAGGATAAAGGACCGACTTTTTATTTTACTCCTCACACGGGAACTGTGCTTGGAGTTCACCCACCACGCAAATTTAGTCACACAAGACTTATAACATGCAGTGCCCTGCCAGGTTCTATGCAGCTCGTCATACCCCGGAATCATCGGTACCGTTTCCTAAGCTTCCCTGTAGGTGAGAGTCGAATATTTCCTCAGCTCTTTTCAAATACTGGGTGGTTTTTCGTTTCACAGCTTCACGGCGCTCTTTGTTTGGATCAACTGCAATAAAACAAAACAAAGGCAGAATAATAAATGTTGGTCGAGGCAAAACAGTCAGTGAATTAGGTTGAATGGTCCATTTGCTCTCCACAATTGTTCCCCTTCACGTCTCTGGGATAACATAGTACGAGAGTTTGAAGACACTGGGACTGTTCTCGCTGGAGTTTAGAAGGATGGGGGGGGGGGGGGGGGGGGCGGGAACCTCATTGAAATCTATTGAATAGTGAAAGTCCTGGATAGAGTGAACGTGAAGAGGATGTTTCCACTGGTGGGGGAGACTAGGACCAGAGGCCACAGCCTCAGAATAAAAGGACGTACCTTTAGAAAGGAGATTAGAAGGAATTTCTTTAGTCAAGAGGGTGGTGAATCTGTGGAATTCATTGCCACAGTCGGCTGTGGAGCCTAATGCCCCTGTCCCACCTAGGAAACCTGAACGGAAACCTCTGGTTCCCGGAGGTTTTTGTCAGTCTCCCTAATGGTCGAAAGTGGTTTCCGCTTCTTCACTGTTCCGGCGATTATTTCAAAAAATTCAAAACAGGCCGCGACTAAAAATAGGTTGCCGTTTTAAAAATCGGCCATTTTTTAGTCGAAGCCGGTTGCGATGCTAGTTGAAGGTGGTTGCCGGAGGTTGCAGGTAGTGGAAGGTAAGACCTCCCTGCTGGAATAAAACTGGGTGAAAAAAAGGTCTTACCTTCCACTAAGTGGGACAGGGGCATAAGTCAATGGATATTTTTAAGGCGGAGATTGACATATTTTTGATTAGTAAGGGTGTCAGGGGTTATGGGGAGAAGGTAGGAGAATGGGAAAAGAGGGAAAGATATATTAGCCATGGTTGAATGGCAGAGTAGACTTGATGGGCCAAATGGACTTATTCTGCTCCTAAACTCCTAAACTCTGCTAATGCTCTGGGAGTTTCTATGGTTGGAATGCTCTTTCTTCATGGCGGTATGTTGGGAAAGTTAACTCAAAATACATGGATGGGGTTTGAGGGCTGGGCTTTTAGGTTCATCGCTCCTGATGATGCCACTCTCCTCCAGGTACAAACTGTTGATGTCCATGAATCAAGCCAACTGGCCTTCAATAGACAGAGAGGGAGAACAATGGATAGGAAGAAAGGGTCACAACCCAAATTGTCACCCATCCAAGTCTTCTAACTGAACCGCTAAGTTACTCAAGCACTTCGTGCTTTGAAGAAAATGGATAATGCTCTTTCTGCTTCATTTGAAAGTTGGAATAGAGAAATGCCATATTTGACCAACTTGTGGATCCCACAGTGCAGATAATTAATCAGTGTACCACAGTTTACCCTCAAACTCCCTCCTAGACCACACACTGTGGGCTGGATTGAAGAGTTGCGAATTGTGAAGCCAGAGGAAGGAATGTAGGTGGAGTGGGGTGATGGAGAAATAGGTGTATGTTCGGGTGATGCATGGGGTGGGGGGGGGGAGGGGGAAGAGCAATAAAACATGCGGGTTGTGAGGAAACATTATCTGGTTAGTAAGACTTTGCTGATTTTGGAGGAAGTTGCAATCTGACCAGAGTTATTCTGGCACTTTGTGTTATTTTTGTGAACCTGCACCTTGTACCTCGAGGTTTTAAAAAAAAAAATGCTCCTGTGAAAAACAAGAGTTCATTCATGTTCTTCAGAAGCCTGGATCGCCTCAGCGCAGAGGAAGAACAAAGCGGGAAGAGACAGAGACTTTAAGACTTTTGCCTCCATCACAGTGAGGAGGTGCCTGGTGAACTCACTGTGGTTGATGTTAATTTGTGTTTATTGTGTGTTTTGTTATTTATTATTATATGTATGACTGCAGGCAACGACCTTTCGGTCTGAACGACAAATAAAGGAATCTCTAATCTCTCTAATCTCTAATGTTTTTACAGCTATGCATCAATTTAAAAATTCCTACCCAATTATTCCCTTACTAACCCTGAATGTAGTAATTCGCAGCTGGGACTTAACTACAGATATTCTGGTAAAATTAATAGCTAACTCAACGGAGACAGGTGATCAAAAGATACTACATTGACATGAGTCAGAGTTCTATAACATATCAAACTTATACCTAATGACTCGTTGGTGAAAATGCAGCAAGTAAAGAATATTATTTTGGGGAATAAGAAGAATCTGCTTTAAAATGTGTTGCAAATAGATGATTTTAAAGAAGGCTACTGATTCAACATTGATAATAGATTCTAAAGTGTTTAGAAACATAGAAAATAGGTGCAGGAGTAGGCCATTCGGCCCTTCGAGCCTGCACCGCCATTCAATATGATTATGGCTGATCATCCAACTCAGTATCCTGTACCTGCCTTCTCTCCATACCCCCTGATCCCTTTAGCCACAAGGGCCACATCTAACTCCCTCTTAAATATAGCCAATGAACTGGCCTCAACTACCTTCTGTGGCAGAGAATTCCAGAGATTCACCACTCTCTGTGTGAAAAATGTTTTCCTCATCTCGGTCCTAAAGGATTTCCCCCTTATCCTTAAACTGTGACCCCTTGTTCTGGACTTCCCCAACATCGGGAACAATCTTTCTGCATCTAGCCTGTCCAACCCCTTAAGAATTTTGTACGTTTCTATAAGATCCCCTCTCAATCTTCCAAATTCTAGCGAGTACAAACCGAGTCTATCCAGTCTTTCTTCATATGAAAGTCCTGACATCCCATTGTCTTGAGAGATATTATTTAGGACCAATTCCCCCTAGGGCAACGCAACATATAGTAGGACCACCACATACACCAATCTTGCTAGTCATTAATTATTTAATCTCATTGCTTCTCATAAATTCAGGAGCAGAATTAGGGCATTCAGCCCATCAAGTCTCCTCCACCATTCAATCATGGATGATCTGTCTTTCCCTCTCAACCGCAATTTCCTGCCTTCTCCCCCTAACCCCTGACACCTGTACTAATCATGAAATTCTCAACTTAGGGCAGCACGGTGGCGCAACAGTAGAGTTGCTGCCTTACAGCGCAAGGGACCCGGGTTCGATCCTGACTACGGATGCTTGTCTGTACGGAGTTTGTACGTTCTCCCCGTGACCTGCATGGGTTTTCTCTGAGATCTTCGGTTTCCTCCCACACTCAAAAGACGTACAGGTTTGTAGGTTAATTGGCTTGGTATAAATGTAAATTGGCCCTAGTGTGTGTAGGATAGTGTTAATGTGTGGGGATCACTGGGCGGCGGCGCGGACCCGGTGGACCTGTTTCTGTGCTGTATCTCTAAACTAAACTTACATTTGCAAGTTATAAACAAAATGTGTACCTTGCACTCCCTTCAAGAGCAGGTCAACCCCATTCTTGTAATAGTTAAATGCAGCTTCGTAATCCTCATTGACCTCCCTGTCCAGGGCCAGGCGAATCTGCTTTGCTGCATCAACCAAGTAGTCCCGCTTGCAAGCGGCGCTTCTGGTGGACTGCTGGCCGTCCTGGGCGTTGGCCGACACTCGGTTGCGAATCTGCTCCAGGTAGACTCTGGCTTGAGACAGGGGGCGAGAGCAGGGATCGGCATCCTGCCCCACTGGCCGCTCTCCAGCAAGGCTGTGCATGGTCAGCGTCTTCAGGGCATGCAGGCTGCTCAGGGTTCGATTCCATACCACACCATGGTCAATGGAAGGAACAGACAGAACGTCCGATGATGCTATGAGATAAGAGCAGAGAGACGGAAAATGTTATTGTTTTACATTGTAGTCACCTGCCTTTACTTTTAAACATTTCATCCAACATCAAGACGAGGGAAATGAAACATGTGCTATGTTCCCAACAACCACTCTCAGAAGTGTACATTAGCTCAGTGCCAAGTTAAGTTCTCTATATGGTGGCAGGTGTACTTAGAGTTCTTAAAGATATCGGAGTCAGGGGATAAGGGGGAAAGGCAGGAATGGGGTACTGAGTGTGGATGATCAGCCATCACAATGAATGTCGGTGCTGGCTCGAAGGGTCGAGTGGCCTACTCCTGCACCTATTGTCTATCTATCTATCTATCTATCTATACATACTATTAAAAGTCTCGACTTGTTTGTCTGTCTGTCTGTGTTCTCAGGAGCTACGCCAAAACGGTACATAATAGCGCGAAAATGTTTGCAGAATCTTACTCAGCTTTTTCCCCCATGGTCGTTCGTATCAGGTTTCATCACATTTGATGTTATATTTCACAAGTTGATGATATTTAAAAATTTTTAAAAAGCCAACTTTGAGAATAATAACTGACTGTGAGAGTGAGACTTTTCTAGCAGCTTCCAGTGATTATGTCACAATGGCATCTCAGTGCTCCAATCACAATGGGATCTCATTTACACAAGCTGCCATGAACATTCCGACAACCGAAAATGACATCACAATGTGATCTCTGCTGCCAATACACAAACTATGAGAGTTGACGGGGTGGGGGATGGGAGGAGAAGAAATGTTATTTAAAAATTGTCTTTAGTGGGGGAATGCGAGGGGAGAGGTGAGGGAGGGAGTGACTGAGAGTAGGGAAAAGGAGAGGGAGGGAGAGGTGACAGAGAGACAATGGGATCAGCAGCTTCAAGGAGAGTAAGGAGAGAGTGAGATTTTTGCCCCCTCCTCACGTGGGAAGGATTGATGGGCTCAAGGGAGCTCCGACGCCGACCCAAAAGTCGAGTCCATTCATTGGTTCTGGGATGCGTCCACTGCCCCCCCTGCCCCCCACGTGGAAAGGATTGGTTGAGCTGGGAGAACGGGTGAGTGGTGGGAATGGGTTGCTTTGGAGAAAGGGGTGAGTGGTGGAATATTGCTTTGGGGAAACGGGGCCCAACGGGTAGGGAGGGGAGGAGGGGTTATGGAGGATGGGAGGGACTTAGGGTAGGAGTGACTGAGGGTAGGGGAAATGAGAGGGGGGAGAGGTGAAGGAGGGAGTGAAGGAAGGGAGGAGGTGAGGGGAAAGGATGAAGAGGAGGGGGAGGGAGTGTTGGGGATGAGGGGAAATGAGCCGCGCCTGCGCATTTGGGGACTATGGGTGAGTGGTGGAATATTGCATTGGGCGAACGGGTTACGTTGGGGGAACGGGTGATGGGTGTGATTGGCTCCGGGGGGTGCCTGTCTTCGGGGTGTGTGCCAACGCCACGTTTGGGGACCAGCCCTCCCATTTAATGCCTCGCCCCCCCCCCTCGCGTTGTGGGACGGGGCCCAATGGGTCCAACTTGGTCTAGTTGTCTATAAAAATCAATTTCATAAGATTATAAGGCATGGAGCAGAATTAGGCCATTTGTCACAGGCCCCTCGAGTCTGTTTCGCCATTCGATCATACCTAAACTCTTGTTTCCACTCAACCCCATTCTCGTCCCTTCTCCCTGTAACCTTTGACACTCTTGCCAATCAAGAATCTATCAATCTCAACTTTAAAAATACCCAATGACTTGGCCTCCACCCCCATCTGTGGCACTGAATTCCACAGATTAACCATCCTCTGGCTACAGAAATTCCTCCTCACCTCCATTCTAAAAGGAACGTTCTTTTAGTCCAAGACTCTCCCACTAGTGGAAACATCCTCTCCACATTCACTCTATCTTGGCCTTTCATTATTTGTAGGTTTCAATGAGATCCACCCCATCATCTTTCTAAACTCCAGCGAGTACAGGCCCAGAGCCATCAAATAATGCTCCTCATATGTCAACCCAATCGTTCCCAAGGTCATTCTCCGAGATCATTTTCCATTGCAATTGTTTGACATTTCCATTTCACACATCGCCCAGCTTTTCCCCCCAAAGGAGGGAAGAAGATAATACGTTATTGCCTTCCATCCCAGTGCGCTGTGGTGAATGTTTATGTTAATTTTTATGTAGTTGTGTGTCTTGTTGCTTTTTTGGTAAGACTGTATGGCAAATCAAATTCTTTGTATGTTTTTACATACTTGGCTAATAAATTAATTACGATTACATTAACTCATTAAGTTCCACGTTCTACAAGATCTAGCTACTCTAGTCTACATTGACAAGTTGTTGGTCAACAACTGATTATTGGAAATGCCAATAAAATGAGAGAGCCAATTCTGTTGGCACTGGTGACCAAAAACAAATTTCCACATCCCCATTTTTGTGAAAAATAAAATTGAGGGCATCTTGAAAAATAAATGTTGGTCAGGACACCTGGGCAGCTTCCCTCTTTTATCCTTGAAATGCAGAAGTATTCTTGCATTAAAATCTCATGCCAAAAAACACTGAAATACCAACCTAATCTGCAGGGCTCAAGTCCCCAGAGAGGGCTTGACTCTCATCTGGAGAGGTATCCAGTATTTTCTCAATTTATATCTCATTCACGACAAGGTCCTCTTTCTTGTATCACTAGCAAGACCAGATCTACTATCTCTATGTATCTACTTGACAGTCCTCTTGAACTGCTTCATTCCAGAAGATGAAGGCATTCCCAAAGGATGATCCAATGATGAAGATGGTTCACCAATACATGCCCAAGTCTAGATGGTCGTTGACCTGGAGGGGAACTTGGAGGTGATGGTGTTCCCATTCACCTGCTTCACCTGTCCTTCCAGTGGGTGGATATTATGGATTTTGGAGATAGCTCTTGACATCTCCTAGTATCCTGTTGCTATATGTTATCATATGTTCAATTATGTAAATTTCTGAATGCTGGATGGTGTTGAACTATGGGGGTTAATAGCATTACAAGCATCTGTCTGTCAAAGACTACCAAGCTTTTCCATATAGTGTCATGTAGATACTAGGATTTACTTTAGTTTAGTTTAGAGATACAGCGAGGAAACAGGCCCTTCGGCCCACCGGGTCTGCACTGACCATGATCTCCGCACATTAACACTACCCTACACACACTCGGGACAACTTCCATTTGCACCAACAAATTTGTATGTCTTTGGAGTGTGGGAGGAAACTGAGGATCTCAGAGAAAAAGGTCACAGGGAAAATGTACAGACAAGAACCTGTAATCAGGATCGAACCCGGGTCTCTGGCAATGTAAGGCAGTAGCTCTACCGCTGAGCCACTCTGCCGCACCGATTCTTCGAGGAAATCACAAAGTGAATCCCCAGCCAAGAATATCCTGGCTCCAACCAACCCATATCCTTTCTATTGTCTGAAGAAGGCTTTCGAACCGAAACATTGCCTATTTCCTTCGCTCCATAGATGCTGCCTCACCCGCTGAGTTTCTCAAGCATTTTTGTCTACCTTCGATTTTCCAGCATCTGTAGTTCCTTCTTAAACAATATCCTTCCTTCTAAGCTTATAATGGAGAAAAGATTATCAATTAAGCTACTTCAGTACAGTAATGGTCAGAAATGTTCTGACGTAGTGTCTCTACAGTAATGTCCTGAGGCTGAGATGATAGTCTTCCAACAACAACAATTACCTTCCCTTATGTCTTACACCAATGGAAAGCTTTCCATCTGATCATTATTGATCCGTTTTAACAAAACTGCATTGAGATTGATATTCAGGTGGTTGCAGCAGAATACAAACACTGCTTCTTTGAGCTGGTTCTTGGGAAATGAGAAGGATGAAAGGAAGGCAACTGACAACTGGAATGCTCAGCGGTGAACTGTCGGTTTCTGCTAACCACCAGTGATTTGGCCATTCTAAAAGCCCTGTCCCACGGTACGAGTTCATTCCAAGAGTTCTCCCGAGTTCGAAAAAAATCAAACTCGTGGTAAGCACGGAGAATGAACATAGCGGGTACGTCGGAGCTCGGGGACGTCTCTTAGCGTTAACGGTAGGTACTCGGGAAGACTCGCTAAAGGCAGGTACACATAGAAAATAGGTGCAGGAGGAGGCCATTCGGCCCTTCGAGGTAAGCACGGGAAGACTCGTGAAGATTTTTCAACATGTTGGAAAATGTCCACGAGAGCCCCGAGTACCGACGAGTGGCCATTACAGTAAATCTCCGAGTTCGAATCAGGGCAAACACAGGAGAACTCTTGGAATGAACTCGTACCGTGGGACAGGGCTTTTACTCCAGTATTTTGTGTCTTAGATCTATTTTGAAATTGTTACTATGATACGATGCAATACGATAGAACTTTATTTATCCCAGGAGGGAAATTGGTCTGCCAACAGTCATAAAACAGTACTGAGTGATGCTTTACAATTAGTAATATTATGGATGTAGACAGCAAGTCGATGAATTCACCCGATATAATGTGTTCACATTTCTAAAGTTGTATTTCAAGTCACAGGCTTTCCAGAGTGTCTGGCATGCTTAAGCGTAGTTTAAGATACTGTGGATTTAGTAAACAGGGGGTAACTGGCCGCAAACTGAATTGGTTCCTCAAATATTGAAGTCAAGAATGTTGTTTGCCTTTATCCATAACACACTACATCCCAGGGGTGGCACAGTGGTAGAGTTGCTGCCTTACAGTGCCAGAGACCCGGATTCGATCCTGACTGTGGGTGCAGTCTGTACGTAATTTGGACGTTCTCCCTGTGACCTGTGTGGGTTTTCTCTGGGTGCTCCGGTTTCCTCCCATACTCCAAAGACCTACAAGGTTGCAGGCTAATTTGGCTTGGTAAAATTGCAAATTGTCCCTGGTGTGTGTATGATAGTGTTTGTGTGTGGGGATCGCTGGTCGGCGTGGACTCGGTGGGCCGAAGGGACTGTTTCTATGCTGTATCTCTAAACTAAACTAAACTAGAATCCACTTTCTGTCAACCTTGTACTCAATAGCGTTTAGGAGGGTGTAATTACATGAGAATCAAAACAAAAAGCAGAATGATGGAAACGTAAAATAAAAACAAGAATTGCTGCAAATCAACAGTAGGTTAGGCCACGTGTGGGAAGAGAAACAGGTAATATCTCACATCAAAGACATTCATGCACTACATGAGAATTTAATCACAATTATGCACTGATAGTCAACCAGTAATTACAAATGGGACAATCATATGCTGATGTCGACAACTTGCTTGATTTTGGCACAATGGTGGTAGCATACTTTCTCTGCACGTCTTTAACAAACTGAACTGCTACTTGCAAAGCATTCTTTGGTGCAGATCGTGTAACTTTACAAGGATACTGGTCATTTGTGTGCAGGAGCAGGAAATGAGGGGTGGGGTGAGAAAGGAAGCTAAAGACACCAAGTTTGAAAGGAGGATTTTAGTTTAGTAATACAGCACGGAAACAGGCCATTTTGCCCACCATGTCCAAGCCGACCAGTGATCACCCTGTGCACTGTTACTTATCTTATCTTACTTTTTATTACACTCAAGATCCAGATAAATTGAATACAAAGGCACAATAAATTACATACAAAAGCACAGTATATTACTTCCAAAAGCACAATAAATTACATACAAAAGCACAATACATGGTTTAAGATCAAGAATTAAAAAAAAAAAAGTGTCCTACAACGAGCCAATTATACCAATGTCTCCACAGCTGAGATTGGTAGCGTGTAGTGCTAAACCTTATGTTTGATGAGGCCAAGATGATTTCATTTTCAGAGTCATTAATCCGGCAAATACATTTATACATAAGATTTCTCAAGAAAGTTTGTAAAGTATGTACTCCTGCATCCACATACATTTCACTTGCACTACACCATCTAGGTCTCTTAAGTAATATTCCCATGGCATCATTATAAGCAGTCTGAACAAGGGTCTTGACCCGAAACGTCGCCTACTCCTTTTCTCCATAGATGCTGCCTCACCCGCTGAGTTTCTCCAGCATTTTTTGTCTACTTTCGATTTTTCCAACATCTGCAGTTCCTTCTTAAACATTAAGTCTCTGTAAGCTTGCTTTTCTGTAGTTTGACCACAGGTGTGCAGTATAGAGTGGTGTACAATATGCTCTGTACAGCGACACCTTCACTCCATCTGTACACGCACTAAACTTGCGTAAGAGAATGTTTGCTTGTGCATACGTCATACGACGTTGCCTATAAATATCCTCATCATCTGTCATTTGTTCTGTAATAAAATGTCCAAGATATTTTACCTTATTATCTTATCCTTATCCTACACACCAGGGACAATTTTAACCAAAGCCAAATTAACCTACAAACCTGTATGTCTTTGGCGTGTGGGAAGAAACCGGAGAAAACCCAGGTGGTCACAGGGAGAACGTACAAACTCCGTACAGACATCACCCATAGTCAGGATCGAACCCGGGTCTCTGTTGCTGTGAGGCAGCAACTCTACTGCTGCGCCACAGTGTCGCCCTATTTTGTAAGAAAAACTGTCAAGAGCTGCAATTAATCCAGTAGAAATGGCTAAATGTAGCAACAAGAAAGCAAGCCAACTTATGCAGATGGCAGGAAATAACAAATTTGGAAATATTTGACTTACTATAGTATGCTAGTAAACAAACAACTCTGGTAATAACTGAACATCCTGCCAACTCACTGATAAAGCACTAGGTAACATCCAAGACAAAATAAGGTAAGATGACAAAATTAAGGTGGAGGTTGCAACAGAGGGTAGTAGCGTTTCTTTGCTGGGTGTTTTATTGTTATTAGTCCAAATTACATCAGAATTCAGAAACAACAACCATCAGGAGAACAGCAGAGCACAATGATGTAGCAGGTAGAGCTGCTGGCTCGCGGTGCCAGAGACCCAGGTTTACTCCTGTCCTCAGGTGCTGCCTGTGTGGAGTTTGCACATTCTCCCTGTGACCAACTGGGTTTCTTCTGGATGTCATAGTCTTACAGCATGGAAACAGGCCCTTCAGCCCAACTTGCCCATGCTAACTAAGATGCTCCGTCTTCCCTAGTCCCACCAACTTGTGTTTGGTCCATAGCCTTCTATACCTTTCCTATCCATGTATCTGTCCAAATGTCTTTTAAATGTGGTAATAGTTCCTGCCTCAACTACCTCCTCTAGCAACTTGTTCCATATACACACCACCCTTTGTGTGAAAAAGGTGCCTCACAGATTCCTATTAAATCTGTCCTCTCACCTTACGCCTATATCCTCTGTTTCCTCCCACATCGCAAAGACATGTGGCTTTGTAGGTTAATTGGACCCTGCAAATTGTTCCCAGCGTGGAAGGTGGATGAAAAAGTGGGATAACATACAACCTGTGAGGATGGATGATCGATGGTTGGCATGGACTTGGTGCTGTATCTATAAACTAAACCTAAGATAAATTGATTCACTGGTGATGGAATGGAATACTTTACTTTGTTGTCACATGAAAAGGCTCAGTGAAATTCTTTGCTTGCATACTCAGGGTATACAAATAGTCACCACATAAACAGCGTTGGCAAAGTTACAAAGTACCCCCGCCGGTTCCTCCATTGTTCTTCCCCCTCCCCCCTTCAGGGTGTTTCCCCCTTGCCCTGATCGACCGCGGGGCTCCACCGCTGCCGAGGCTCGCCGCCGCCGAGGCTCCACCGGCCCAGGCAGGTTTCGCCGTCCAGCTTCACCGCGGCCTCCTTGGAGGTGGGTCCCTTCTTCGGTTGGGTCAGTGGGCCAAGTTATTTGTTAACATTTATGTCTATTACATCGAAACTATGCAATAATTTTAATAGGGTGATGTTTTATGAACCTAAGAACCTTGCAGAATTACTGTAAATGGAAATGCTACCGCTGCGCCACCATGCCACCCACAACTAAACTAAAAAAGTAAAATAAACTATACTAAAGGAGACAATGGCAAAGGCTGGTCCATCAGTCACATACATTTCAGCTGCAGAAGGAGAAGTTGAGTATAGGAGCAAAGAGGTCCTTCTGCAATTGTACAGGGCCCTAGTGAGACCACATCTGGAGTATTGTGTGCAGTTGTGGTCACCAAATTTGTGGAAGGACATTCTTGCTATTGAGGGAGTGCAGCGTAGGTTCACAAGGTTAATTCCCGGGATGGGGGGGGACGGTCATATGCTGAGAGAATGGAGCGGATGGGCTTGTATACTCTGGAATTTAGAAGGATGAGAGGGTATCTTATTGAAACATATAAGATTATTAAGTGTTTGGACACTCTAGAGGCAGGAAACATGTTCCCGATGTTGGGGGAGTCCAGAACCAGGGGCCACAGTTTAAGAATGAGGGGTAAGCAAACCATTTAGAATGGAGATGAGGAAACTCTTTTTCACACAGCGAGTTGTGAGTCTCTGGAATTCTCTGCCTCAGAGAGCGGTGGAAGCCGGTTCTCTGGATACTTTCAAGAGAGAGCTAGATAGGGCTCTTAAAGATAGCGGTGTCAGGGGATATGGGGAGAAGGCAGGAACGGGGTATTGATTGTGGATGATCAGCCATGATCACATTGAATGGCGGTGCTGGCTTGAAGGGCCGAATGGCCTACTCCTGCACCTATTGTCTATTGTCTATAAAGCAGACCAAGTCTTCCACTTGGGTGGCACGGTGGCGCAGCGGTAGAGTTACTGCCTTACAATGCTAGAGACCTGGGCTCGATCCTGACTACGAGTGCTGTCTGCACGGAGTTTGTAAGTTCTCCCTGTGACCTGCATAGGTTTTCTCAGAGATCTCCCTCCAAAGAAGTCCAGATTTGTAGGTTAATTGGCATGTTATAAATGTAAATTGTCTCTAGTATGTGTAGGATAGTGTTAGTGAGCAGGGATCGCTGGTCGGTGCGCACTCGGTGGGCTGAAGGGCCTGTTTCCGTGCTGTAAAGTAAACTAAACTAAAGACAGAGGCAGCTTATTTGGCACAGTGTGAGTTAACAGCAGTCTGATGGCTGTGACATGGTAGATGCAGCAATCCCCCACGCATAGCACAAACCTAATGTCTTGAATACACAAATGGCAAGGATTGGTTGTTGATGATGTCACCCTTTTGTATCAGTCACAGGCAAGTACCCACCTGTGGAAGCTTTGTATTTGGCTTGCAGTTGCAATGGAATGGAGTGAACATGAAAGAAATAGTACCATGCCTGGCTTAATCACAACCACTCGTGCCTAATTTAAAAAAAAATCACAAGAACAATAGTCAGAGGGTGGTAAATCTGTGGAATTCATTGCCACAGACGGCTGTGGAGGTCAAGTCAATGGATATTTTTAAGGCGGAGATTGACAGATTTTTGATTAGTACGGGTGTCAGGGGTTATGGGGAGAAGGCAGGAGAGTGGGGTTGAGACGGAAAGATAGATCAGCCATGATTGAATGGCGGAATAGACTTGATGGGCCTTATTCTACTCCTAGTACTTATGAACATGAATAAAGCACAACTGATTTTTTTTCCATCCTTTTCAATCGAAACAACCTTTTGAGAAAGAAGTGTCTACTTCAACCCAGAGCTGAACCCAGATAGTTTTTTTAAGTTCAATTAGATAATCAGTGCTTTAATGGTATGTAGCAGCAATTTTATCTGTATCCACACTGCCTTTGACCAATTGCTGAAACAGATATATAGCCAAATGTTTTAAAACATCATTTTAAAGTGACACAAAATATACCTTTTTCTCCAGAGATGTCGCTTGACCCGCTAAGTTACTGAAGCACTTTGTGTCTATCTATTGCAATTACCCCATTAGTCATTCAAACTCCCTTGCCTGCCACCAAAGCATTTATAGCTAAAATAGGTTTATTATTCTGAAGAAGGGTCTCGACGCAAAACATCACCCATTCTTTCTCTCCAGAGTTGCTGCCTGTCCCACTGAGTTACTCCAGCAGTTTGTGCCTATCTTCAGTGTAAACCAGCATCTGCAGTTCCTTCCCACACATTAGGTTTATTCTTGTCACATGTACAGTGAAAAGCTTTGTTTTGCATGCTACCCAAACACATCAGATAACACCATGTCTATACAACAATCAAGCCAAACTCAAGTACAATAGGCAGAGCAAAGGGAAAGAAGAAGAATGCAGAATATAGTTCTCAGTATTATTGTGCATCCTTTTTAATCTCTCGGCCCTTCCTTTCTTTCTCCATTTCTTAATATTTGATTTGTCTCTACATTTACCTCAGTATGGTAAAACGTCATTGACCTAAACCAATGGGTCAGTAACCACAAATTCTGTCTGACCTCCTGAGTAGTTCCAGGAATTTCTGTTTTACTTAAAAGCAGTGTATCTTTTCTTTTCGCCAGGGATAATGGATGTTACACCTGTACATAGATAAGCATGGAATGAAAATTCTCTCCAATTTAGGTCAATATTTGAACCTGAACCTACTCTCAAATTATGAAACAATGATCAAGGTTAAATGATTTATTAATATCAGCATTACATGCCTGTACTTTATGTATTCACAATGAATATTTAAGATCCTACTAAACTCATTTCACATTAAATCGTCTCCCAAAATTTGGTACGTTATTTTCATGTTTGCCAAAATAGAGTGAAATGTTTTACTTTGTGCTATTCAAGCAGATTCAAAATGAAAAAGGAAAAAAGAGAGTGGAAAATATGTTGTAGGAAGGAACTGCAGATGCTGGTTTAAACCGTAGACACAAAAAGCTGGATTAACTCAGCGGGGACAGGCAGCATCTCTGGAGAGAAGGAATGAGTGACGTTTCGAGTTGAGACCGTTTTTCTGTTACAGCTACAAAGAAAGTGTAGATTTAAAAAAAACCCGCAGGAACTGCAACAAGAAAGATTAGGAATGCTCCCCTTGCATTCAAGAGTCTGATAAAAGTGGGGGAGAGGGCGTTCTTGAATCGGGTGGTACCTGCTTTCATGCTTTTCTATCTTATGCCCCATGGGAGAGGGAAATGGCCCTTGATTATGTTGGCAGCATCCCTGCGGCATTGTGAAATGTAGATGGAAGGGAGTTGATTGAGGGGAAGGGCCATAAATATGCTGCATCCACAATTCTCAACAATTTCTTGTGGACATGGGGAGATCAGTCGCCTTGACAAGTTGGATAGAAGGCTTTCTGTAGAAAATGATAAGCGTAACTGAAACCATGCCAAATTTGCTTAGTCTGGGTGATCTTTCTTGACCATGTCATCGATGTGGTTGGCCCAGGACAAATTGTTGGTGATATTTATATCTAGGAACTCCAAGCTCTCAACCATGTCCCCCTCAGCACCACTGATACAGACTAGAGTGTTTACTCCACCCTGGTTCCTGAAGTCAATCACCAGCTCCTTCATTTTGGGTGACAATGAGAGGAGTTGTCGTCGTGACACAATACGACAAGCTCTCTATCCCCTTCCAGTAATCCATCACGTCACTGTTCCTAGATCTGGCTCACTAAGGTTGTGTAATTTGTAAATTAAGAGCAGAATTTGGCCACACAGTCATGAGTGTCGTGAGTGATTTCTCAGCCTCTAATAGATTTCTATTAGGGGCTGAGGAAGTACCTTCGTGGGGCACCGGTGTAAATAATTATTTTGGAGTACGCTATGTGACCTATCCTTACTGATTGCCATCTATGTGTCAGGAAGTCTTAGATCCAGTTGAGGCAGTAGATAAATTCGTGATCTACGCTGTCTGGTAGGCTGATGTAGATGTTAGCCATGACCAACCTCTCAAAGCACTTCATGATGGTGGATGTCAGAGCCACCAAACAGCAACTATTTAAGGCGCGCCACCTTGTTTCCTTTTGGCACAGAGATATAGTGGTCTTCTTAAAGCAGGAGGGACTGAGATTGGAGTAGAGAGAGGTTAAAGATATCCATGTATATAACTGCCAACTGCATGCAGATTTTGAGGACATGGCTTACGCCATCTGGGCCAGTCGATTTCCGCAGATTCACACTCAGAAGGCTGATCTGTCATCTGGATACAGGTGCACCACAGGCTGTTGGGGCAGATGAAGTCATTCTGGTCTCGACCCAAAACGTCACCCATTCCTTTGCTCCAGAGATGCTGCCTGTCCCGCCGAGTTACTCCAGCTTTTTGTGTCTATCTTCGGTTTAAACCAGCATCTGAAGTTCCTTCCTACAAGCTCGTTGGGGAGGGATACGTTGTTGCCCGCAATACTGCTCAATTTCGCTATTCCTTATAGTATGAACAGTCAACGTGTATGTCAGTGTGGTTATTCAAAGGCTCTATAACTGCTGCTTATTGTTCCGGATGGCTTTGCAATAACTGTACCTAGGTTTCTTGTGCAGGTTGGGATCATCTGACTTGAACGCCAAAGACTTGGACTTCATCTGGGACTTGACTTCATGGTTCATCCATGGGGAACCCTCGGATTGACTTCTTCGGAATGCAGTCGTCCACACATTTGCTAATGAAGTCTGTGATGGCAGCGGCATACTCATTTAGGAATACCGCATAGCCCTTATTGATCTAGGGATACCAGGATGGTTCTTTTCAAAACAAAAAATCACCTTGAACTCTGACTACTCAACATATTTATGTTCTTTCATGGGAATGGCAGAGGAAATATAACAAAATAATTTGTGCAGTCTGCCAGCGACTTCTACAATTGTAAAACTGGGTTCGATCAATCTCAGCTGTTAAGCTTCATATTGATTAAATCCTTTCTTTTCTTGGAAAACAATTGCACCTGAACTTTTTTCATTTTCTTACTTTTGTCCTCCATGCATATAATTTGCTATTATATAAATTTAGCAACAATTAACATTTCCCACATCTCATGCATAGCCTAACTTAGCATACAATTGTTTGGACGGCAACCAAAAACAAAAGGTAATGTCCAGGTGGTCAATTGTTCGTCGCATTGTCCCTGTGAATCAATACCACAGGGAGAGGAAAAGATAGAATTATATTTATTTTTATAGTCCAGGGCTTCCTTAATCTTTGCATAGACTGGCCAAACCAAATTGGCGAAAGTAGCTTGTATAGCAAGTTAATGGCATAAATTTGCCAATGTTTTCTATTGAGGTAGCAACTAGGGAACAATTACATTTAAACAAGCAGAAGCAAAATGAAACAAATTGAAATAGAATGGCACAGTCACATCTGAGAGAGAGAAAAAACAGATTACTTGAAGTAATATCTTCCAATGTGTCTAGAGAGGATAAAGTGCTGTTTCTTGAGCTCATCTTGGGCACAGTTGGAAGAATTAAGGAGCAGAGAATAGCAATGACAGTGTGAGAGTGGAACAGATAATTAACGAGATGGTGGCCCTTGTGAAGAGGTTCTGTAAAGCAGTCACTCAATCTACATTTGTTTTCTTCAATTTAGAGGAGAAACACTGAGTATTTCCAACATTTTCTGTTTTTGTTTTGGATTTCCAGCAGGTAATTCATTCGCCACCGGACTCTAAACTTAAATCCTTGTCCACGTCTCTGAATCTTCTGTTTAACTTATTTAATCCAATGCCAAATCTGCAAACATTATTGAAGCCTGAACGAAGCAAGTACACACACACACACACACACACAAACATTCTCCGTTATAAAATACACTTTGATCAATCCTGTCATTTTCACTTTTTTCTCCCATTCAACATGCATTCCCTCCAGAAAATCAAAGAGTAATAATGCCTTTTAGCATATCTCAGATTATCCATTTAGTGAGATTTTAACATTCTACAGCTGCAATTATTCACAAGCTAACACTCAGACGTCCTCAAACTTTCTTTCACTGATTCCCAATTCAGGGTTATTTGTTTTTTCTGCCACTCTCCCCATTATCCATTTTAATTGCAAAGTTTTTGAACTAAAGCTATTTGTTTCTTAAATGGAACCGACAATAGGGCGGCACGGCAGTGCAGCGGTAGAGTTGCTGCCTCATAACCTCAGAGACCCGGGTGCAATCCTAACTACTGGTGCTGTCTATGCGGAGTTTGTACGTTCTTCCTGTAACCGCATGGGTTTTCTCTGGATTTCCTCCCACATCCCCAAATCACGCAAGTGTACAGGTTAATTGGCTTTTCTAAAATGCCCCTCGTGTGTGGGATAACATGGAATTAGTGTGCGGGTAATCAATGGTCAGTGTGGGATCAGTGGGCTGAAGGGTTTGTTTCTCCACTGTAACAATAAACAACCCCCACCATCTCCAATTGCACAACCCATTTAAAAAAGTTTGGAGGTCTGCCCCATGCATTGAGGATACAAAATTGCAAGAGAGAACTACAAAAGCTCCCTCTCCCCTCCCCCCACTCACCATCAACAACACCAAAGTCACATCTGTGGAGTCATTTAAGTTCCTTGGAACCATCATCTCCACGGACATTAAATGGGAGGACACCTTCGACTACATAGTAAAAAAGGCTCAACAGAGGTTGTACTTCCTGCGGCAGTTGAGGAAACGGCAATCGGCCACAGGCAATGATGGTCCAGTTTTATACTGCCATCAGAGTCTGTCCTCACCTTCTCCATCATGGTCTGGTTTGGCTCAGCCACCAAGCTTGACATCCGGAGGCTGCAGCGCATCGTTCGATCAGCCGAGAAGGTTGTTGGCTGCAACCTTCACCCCATCAACGAACTGGACACTGCAAGGGCCAGGAAGCGAGCGGGTAAGATCATCTCTGACCCCTCTCACCCTGGCCACAAACTCTTTGAAGCATTTCCCTCTGGAAGGCGACTCCGGACTGTCAAAGTCGACACAGCCAGACATAAAAACAGCTTTTTTCCACAAGCAGTAACTCTACTCAACAGCCTAAAGTTTGTAGCCTCCTTTTGCTCTGGTATTTTATTTTATTCTTCACATGTTTAAATTATAATGCTTTATTTTTGATTGTCCACTGTATATCGTGTTTTTACTTGCGAGCAAAGCACCAAGACAAATTCCTGGTATGTATACATACTTGGCTAATAAAATGTATTCAATTCAATTCATTATATCCACTTTGTAATCATGGACATATTGTACATTTCTGTCAATTTCAAAGCCATCTAACAATACAGAAGATAAGGCAAGGTCAGAATCTAGTAGGTGGATAATATTATGAAAGTGACTCCGTCTCGATGTGCATCATTCTCTGACACAGTTCACCCTGTATTGTTCTGCATAATTCAGAATATAATGGTTTCTTACCAGATTCTCACTGTCTTTTTGTTTCCCCAGAGAATGCAACCAATATTATTCCCCAGAGAATGCAACCACTGATCATTATCTGAGCAGGCATTACATTTTAGTGACATTCATAATTCAGGAGCTTGTCAAAATAAAAGCCAGAGAGGAAACATCTTTGCTAATAAAAGAATATTTGCCAGTTTTTTCCTCTTATACTTGCAAAATGGCCATCTTCGTATGTTCCTGGGCGTTCAAGGATGACATGCTTACATGCAGGTTCTGTAGCTGATAAAGGCAATATGTGACCTGCAGACTGTGAGAGATATCCTTTGTGGTTTATACAGGACATCTGCATACTCTCAAGAGAATCTGAGGTTTTCAATGCCACCCTAAATGCTTCTCCTCCATTGAGTAGTCCTGGGACAGAGATTCCCCTATAGGAGTGGGAATGTGACACTTTTCTCAAGATGCTTTGAGAACATGGTAATCCTTGCCTTGATGGAACCCAGAGTAGAGTGCGTGTTTTGACAGTGTGGCGTCAGACATGTGAACAACATAGCTTGCTTCTCGGGGCTGACCAAGTATCATGAGAGTGTAAAATGGTCTCAAACTAAAACGTCCAGGGATGCTGCCTAGCCAGCTGAGTTATTTCAGCACTTTGTGTCTATCTTTAAGTATCCTTCAGTGAAGGGGATATTAACCAGGGACAGGTTGCTGACAAAATTGTGCACACCCTATCAGTGGAGCCAGCATTAGTGATATCCTTTAAGTCCCTTGACATGCCTGCTGTAAGTAGCCCATGTCTCAGAAACAAACAGGAGGGAAGGAAATATTGTTATTATTTTATGGAAGACATTTCAGACCATCAAATCCAATGCTGTTCTTATCAAAGCAATCCAATCAGTCCTATTCCTCCCAGGAGCGAAGAAGACTGCAAAAACATTCTTGATCCTCTTGACCGTGCAGCCTTGGAGCTTTACGTCACATTCCTGCCACAGTTGGTGGTCATTTTTCATTATTTCCACACACCATCTATCCTATCGGTTGGACCATGATCTTTAGGGGCTTGTAGGTATATTTCTTATCTCTTGAGGTGTGATGGTTTACCAATCCAAGCCCACTTTATATCTGTGGTGAATTATCTCCTGAAACCTGGCTATTCTCATCTAAAAGAGAAGGGAAGAATGTCTGCAGGTTCTAATTACGATAGACTTATCAGAACTGCCCTGCAATTCACTGCTAAATATTGCCACAATAGACAATATTTAGGAATCTGAGGAATAACCTTTTCACTCAAGGGGGTGGCTGCATAGAATATAGAAACATAGAAAATAGGTGCAGGAGTAGGCCATTCGGCCCTTCGAGCCAGCACCGCCATTCAATATGATCATGGCTGATCATCCCCAATCAGTACCCCGTTCCTGCCTTCTCCCCATATCCTCTGACTCCGCTATTTTTAAGAGGCCTATCTAGTTCTCTCTTAAAAGCATCCGGAGAACCCGCCTCCACCGCCACGGTCCAACAAATAGACTACCTTCAATCTCCAGGGAAAATTCAGCTGCCAAGCAATTTCATAGAAACATAGAAACTAGAAGCAGGAGTAGGCCATTCGGCCCTTTGAGCCCGCACCACCATTTAATACGATCATGGCTGATCATCCAAAATCAGTACCCCGTTCCTGCTTTCTCCTCATATCCTTTGATTCCATTAGCCTTTGGAAAGTCTAGAACTAGAGGTCATAGCCTCAGAATTAAAGGACATTCTTTTAGGAAGGAGATGAGGAGAAATTTCTTTAGTCAAAGGATGGTAAATCTGTGGAATTATTTGCCACAGGAGGCTGTGGAGACCAACCCAGTGGATATTTTTTTACGGCAGAGATTGATAGATTCTTGATTAGTACAAGGTGTCAGAGGTTATGGGGAGAAGGCAGAAGAATTGGGTTAGGAGGGAGAGATAGATCAGCTATGTTTGGATGGCAGAGTAGACTTGATGGGCCGAATGGCCAAATTTTACTCCTATTCCTTATGACCCTAGGAGCTATATCTAACTCTCTCTTGAACATAACCAGTGAATTGGCCTCCACTGCCTTCTGTGGCAGATAATTCCACAAATTCACAACTCTCTGGGTGAAAACGTTTTTCCTCATCTCAATCCTGAAGCCAATGTGTGCCTTTGAAAAAATCTTGTAACACTTTGACGCTGTCACAATATTAGAGGTGTTAATTTGCTACATGTTAATATGGCACCAACAGCTGTTACTCTCATCATAATCACATACTTCACACTTATAAACAGCAATGATGTCAGACTGTAGGTCTCCATCTCGTCTTAAATGAGAATATCTACTGAAGCGAACCAAAGTTGGATTTGTTTTCATGTTAAATATATTAACTAATTGACAATATTAGGTGTTTTAACAATTGCAGGATTGATTATTTATGCAATTTAGTAATAACCTGTAACTCGTATCCAGTATAACTGCATTACACTGTCCATAATACTCATTGAAAATTATTTAATAATTGGGAATTCATTACTCTTTAAATACTTTTAGGAGGTGCGGGGTTAGATGTTTCTTTTGTTAGTAGTTTGCCGTTATGTGTTCTCCCTGGTTGATATTGCCTCATCACTGCTGGGTCTCTCGGTTCAACCGCCCGCCGCGTTACATACAACCAGGAGACATTGTATCAAAGAAAACAAAATCGGCAAATGTGTCGCTTTCGCTCGTTGCAACTCCAACTTCTTACCCCCCTCCCCCTCCTCATCCGCGCGGATGCAGCATCTTACCTTTTCTTCCCCCCCACCCCACCCAATCTCGTTCAGCTCATATATTTTACCAGTTTCCCAGTTTAGCCATGAAATACCTTGTGCAGTTTCCACCTCTTCAGCCACTACATTTTCTCCTCCACGATTTTTACGACAACGTTGTGATTTTTTTTTGCGTGTGAAATACCAAGGAAAGGTTCTGGACCTGGAAAGAGGAAAAAAAAAACGTCGTAAACCGACTGAAGGGGAGGAGCTGGCGTTTTGATCGGCGGTACTAGGAGGTTCCTTGAAGTGCCAGCGTCTTTCACTGCAGCAGTAGCAGCCTTATTATATTTACCCAGTAACCAACTCCAATACTCCCTTGCACTGAAGTTCTGGGTCTTCGATGTCCATTCAGAAACGGCTGGAGTCATCAGCCAACGACCAAACCGCAGATGCTGGAGGAAAACACGAACATTTTCCGTGCGTCCTTTCCCCACCCCTGTATGTGGCCAAGTACAGTACATTCCTTCTGAGCCCAGGATATTTTTATTCCAACGCCGTGCCCTTTCCCCCAGTGCGCAGCAGTCTTTATATTTGTGTCTTTTTTTTAAAGAAAAAAAGTAGTCCTCTGAAGAAAGATCCTGAAGAACTAAGCAACATAGCCAGCCAAACTGCACAAATAAAAAATATCTGCATTTTCTGGACATGATGCTGGAGATGAAGCATCTCTTGTGACGAGATTGCAATGAGAGCTCACCATTCTCAGTGATTAACTACCACACTCCCACCGACTCTGATCTCAGTACTTCCAGCATTCTTGTTTTTTAAAATAAAATAACCCTTATCAGTAATTTATTCACCCTGCAGATGTTGCCTGACAAGATGAAATATCCGAAGATGGATACAAAATGCTGGAGTAACTCAGCGGGACAGGCCGCATCTCTGGAGAGAAGGAATGGGTGACGTTTCGGGTCGAGACCCTTCTTCAGACTAATCAGGGGAAAGGGAAACGACAGATATAGACAATGATAGAGAGATAAAGAACAATGAAAAAAAGGTAACGATGATAAAGGAAACAGGCCATTGATAGCTTTTTTTTGGATGAAAGCGAGAAGCTGGTGCGACTTGGGTGGGGGAGGGAATGCCGGGGCTACCTGAAGTTAGAGAAATCAATATTCATACCACTGGGCTGTAAACTGGGGAACGCTCAATCCAGACGAGGGGATCTATGTCAACCGGTTGTCTTACACACTTCTATCAGAGAACCTTTACGTTCCAGTGCAGGAACACATTACAGCGCCCAAACAAAATATGAGATGCTGTTCCTCCAATTTGCGTTTAGCCTCACTCTGACAATGGAGGAGACCTAGGACCGAAAGGACAGTGGGAATGAGAAGGAGAATTAAAGTGTTTAGCAACCGGGAGATCAGGTAGGTTCAGGCGGACTGCGCGAAGGTGTTCAGTGAAACGATCGCCCATTCTACGTTTGGTCTCGCCGATATATAAGACATCCCCAGCCAGGTCGCACAAGCTTCTCCTTTTCACGCAAGAAACAGCTGCCAATGGCCTGTTTCCTTTATCATTGTAATTTTTTTGCATATCTTTTATTCATTGTTCTTTATCTTTCTACATCATCGTCTATATCTCTTGTTTCCCTTTTCCCTGACTAGTCTGAAGAAGGGTCTCAACCCAAAACGTCACTCATTCCTTCTCTCCAGAGATGCTGCCTGTCACGCTGAGTTACTCTAGCTTTTGTGTCTATTTACGGTTTAAACCAGCATCTGCAGTTCCTTCCTACACATGTTGAGATTTCTAGCTTTTTTCCTCATGAGTATGGTAATTCTATGTGGGTTAGATAACTTGATTAACACCATTAGGGCTCAATCCAATAAGGTGCAGCCAACATCACTAGAGCAAGAGAGACTTCCCAGAGAATATAAATGAATAGTTCTGACAGCTGATGGTGCTATGTGGCTTGCAACACCAATACAATGTTCTAATTCATTGCCTCCATAGCTGTGGAGGCCCAGTCAATGGATATCTTTAAGGCAGAGATAGATTCTTGATTAGTACGGATGATTAGTACGGCTGTCATCGGTTATGGGGAGAAGGCAGGAGAATGAGGTTGAGCGGGAAAGATAGATCAGCCATGATTGAATGGCCTAATTCTGCTCCTATCACTTATGAACTTATGAATGCAAAGCAAAGTATACATGAAAGGTGGAATGGACAGAATACAATTTGTGAAGCGGATGGTTTAATTTTAAATGCAATAAATAGAACTGCAGATGTTGGATAATACCAAAGAGAGACACAAAATCCTGCCTGACCCACTGAGTTACTCCAGCATTTTGTGCCTATCTTTGGTTTAATTTTTATTCTGCAGAGATACACTACCTGTTTATGGAATATAACTCGTTGCTAACTGCTTGAATAGGCATAATGACGTCGAAATAAATGGATCTATCCATGCACAAGAAGCCAGTGTGAGTTGGGAGCATTCTTACCTGAGTCAGAAGGTTGTGGTTTCAAGCGTGTTTCTGTTTTTACATCATTCTCTTTGTCGTTCAGAAACTGAAACTGAAATGTTTTTCTTCCCTCAAGTAATCATAAATATTTGACAATTAATTATGTAATTCATTTATGGTTTCTTCTTGTACACAATAACACAGAGTTTTGGGAAGCATGGTTGTTTACTGCAGTGATACTTAAGTAATAGTACTTACTTAAAGTGATGCCTCCCTTTACCGATTCCTTACTTACCTCTAAGGTAAACTATTTTAACATATTTTCTTATGTATGATAAAGATACTTGTAATATAATTAGCTATGTGACAAAATCGCTTTAGGTAACAGCAACCCCCCATTAACGTCTTCCCCCCCCCCTCCCTCTCCCCCCCTCTCTCTCCCCCCCCCCTCTCATCCCCCCCTGTAAAGTATTGTAAACAATACTTTACATATTTTATTGGAAGTAATTTACAGTGGAAGGTTTTGATGTGTTGAGCGCCTTCCCATACATGTAAATCTTGCTGCAGTTTTTGAAGTGCAGTTGGAGGAGGAGAAACATTAATTTTTGTTTTGAAGGAAATAAATATTGATAAACATAGTTTCAAAGGAAAATTTAGATGGAGAATCTAGAATAAGCTGCCACCCTGACCCTCCAATAGCCATGTTTGTGTAATAGCAATAATATCCCAGTTGCATGTATCTATCCAAGCGCTTAAAGAATTCTTAAAGAATCTGTGTGGTGAGAGAGCCTGGTTTAAGCATAGTCTGTAGTTAACTAATAGTTAATAGTGCTTTCCTTGGTATCAAGGGAGGGCGAGAAAGGCTGTGAGCCCCTGCTATTGGGGAGCTAATGGCGCCTGCTGGAATACTATTGGCCAGAAGTAGTGCTATGGTGAGCTCTTGCTTCACGGTATAAAGCAGGCATCTGCAGCATGCTCCTTTATTCTCTGAAGGGTCTAGGATGGTGACCGGCGCCTCGGGCAGGGCAAAGACATAGGCCTGGGCATGGGCATGGGCATAGGGAGGTGTGCTGCTGTAGAAGGGCCCCTGCGCATACCTAGATAAGTAGATGTTTACTCCCTATTGCCAATAAACTTGATTTAGACTGGAATGCCTCACCGGTGGACTGGGTAGAGACCAGCACCTTGGAAGGGGGTATAGAGAGAAGTGTGCTGTTGGAGAAGGGGCCTTGCGCGTACCTAGATTGGTTTCAGAGATGTTTACTCTCTATTACCAATAAACTTGATTTATACTGTAACTGAAGTGTGAGCCTTTTTCTGTTCTATCAGTCTGATAGATTGATAGTGATAGTTCAAGAATGTATTCAAGAGAGAGTTAGATATAGCTTAGGGCTAACAGAATCAAGGGATATGGGGAGAAAGCAGGAACAGGGTATTGATTTAGGATGATTAGCCATGATCATATTGAATGGCGGTGCTGACTCGAAGGGCTGAATGGCCTACTCCAGCACCTATTTTCTATGTTCTATCCTTGAACCTGCTCCCTTGCAACAATTTGTCGGTCATGATTTCCCTTTCGTGAAACCCCATAATGAATCTGCTTGATAATAATTTACTTTTGTTTAATTTAGTGGTTCAGCACTTAAACAGGTCCTTCGGCCCACCGAGACCTCGCCAACCAGCGATCCCCGTACACTAACACTATCCTACACATAAGGGTACAGAGTGTGGGAGATAACTGGGGCACCTGGAGAAAACCCACGCTGTCACAGGGAGAATGTACAAACTCCGTACAGACAGCACCTGTAGTCAGGATCAAACTCGGGTTTCTGGTGCTGTAAGGCTGTAAATAATGTGTAAGAAAGAACTGCAGATGCTGGTAAAATCGAAGGTAGACACAAAATGCTGGAGCAACTCACCCGGAGCATCTATGGGAGGCAGCATCTATGGAGAGAAGGAATGGGTGACTTTTCGGGTCAAGACGCCTCTTCAGACTCATGTAAGAAAGAACTGCAGATGCTGGTAAAATCGAAGGTAGACACAAAATGTTTTCTTACACATTTTGTCAGGGTCTGAAGAAGGGTATTACAAACGGTGAAAGAGTGCAGCACATGTCAAGCAGTTGGAAAGAATCCACCAACAGTACTGCTGCAGCTATGGAAATGGCCGGCTAGAGTGTGGCAAAGATTACACGTTGACTTTGCAGAGTTAGATGAACAACAATTGTTCATTGTGATTGATAATAATAATAATAAACTTTATTTCGGACTCAAGGTCCAGACAAGGGGCAACATTACATAAAAATGCATTGCATATTAAAAACATCATAAACTACATATAAAATCTTAGTATATCACATATAAAAGCATCATAAATTATATATTTTAAAAAAAACCAATACATGAATTAAAATCCAGAATAAAAGAATGATCAATGTCCCACAACGAGACAACGATCCCAGTGTCTCCACAACTGGGATTCGTAGCGTGTAGTGCTAAACCTTATATTTGATAAAGCCACAATAATTATGTTTTTAGAGTCATTTATCCTGCAAATGAATTTATACATATGATTTCTTAGGATAGCTTCTAATGTACTGACTCCTGCAGCCACAAACATGTTACTAGCACTTCACCATCTAGGTTTTCTCAGCAGTGTTCTCATGGCATCATTATATGACACCTTTAGTCTCTGCAAACTTGTCTTTCCATAGTTCGACCACAGGTGCGCAGTGTAGAGTGGTGTGCAGTATGCTCTAAATAGCGACAACTTCACCACATCTGCACACGCACCAAACTTACGCAAGATAATATTCGCCTGTACATACAGCATGCATCGTTGCCTATAAATATCCTCATCATCTGTCATTTGTTCTGTAATAAAATGCCCTAGATATTTTACCTTATTACAGACACTAAGATTATTGTCAGACAATTTAAAATCAGGAAATTTTAGACATTTATCCTCTTTGGTTCTACGGATCATAACAGCACTCTTACAAGCATTATATTTGATAGCATGTTCCACACCATACACAGAACATATAGTAAGGAGCTGCTGGAGACCAGCGCCAGATGGACTAAAGACCACCAGATCATCTGCATACATAATATGGTTCACTAAAGTATTACCTATCATGCACCCAGTATTACAGTCTTTCAATTGTTTGGACAGATCATCAATATAAAGATTAAAAAGGACTGGGGACAAAATTCCCCCTTGTCTAACACCATTGCTAACCCCAAATGCCCCATTTTATTTGCATAGTCTGGTGGGCATACCAGTAGGCCAGAATTCTCACAATGTATTTAGGCACCCCCTCTTTGACTCATTTTAACAAACAGCTTTCTGTGATTAACACGGTCAAAGGCTTTGGAAGCATCAATAAAGCACATAAGGATTGAAAAGTTTTTGCATCTATATTTGTTTACAATCTCCTTTAGGGCATAAATGCATAAGTTAGTGCCATGTTTAGCTTTAAAACCAAACTGGTTATCTGTGGAGTTAACAAACTCATTTATTCTACCCAGCAGAACTCTTTCTAAAACTTTTGACAATATGCTGGCTAAAGCTATGGGCCTGTAATTATTTAGGCTACCTACTTTACCAGCTTTGTCCTTAATGACCGGCACTAACAGAACAGACAACATTGAGTCTGGTAACAAGCCATGAATCATAAAGCCTGTAAAACAAATAGCAAGGAGAGGAGCTATCCTCATACTCGCATACTTAAGATGTTCAGCAGAAATATGATCCAAGACACTTGCTTTGTTGTTGGACAGCTTGTTCATGGCATGATACACCTCATGTGACATAATCGCCATTGAGTCATTACTCTCAATATTGTCCACCCAATACAAGTCACCTTGGACACAGTTTTTTATTTTTTATTTTTATTTTTTTTAAATATTTTTATTTTATTAGAAGTACAATTGTATACAATCATATTTTCATAATACCTTTTATGTACAGCTTCTTATTTAAAAAAAATTTTGAAATAAAGAAGAAAAAGAAAAAAGTTAGATAATGAAAAATAGAAAAATGTGAGATATATAGTGTGTGAAAAAGAAAAATAAAGAATGAAAAAAGAAAGTTGAGACATAGAAAATAGAAGAAAGAGAATAAAAGAAGAGAAGAGAAGAAAAGAAAATAGGAGATCATTTATAATCTTGACCATCCGCAGTCACGGATTAGCTTTTACACCTGTTTTGCGCCATATGTTTCCAAAAAGACGACAAATGGAGACCAACTCGTTATGAATTGGTCAAATTTATCTATTAGGAGGAATCGCATTTCCTCAAGATGTGCGGTATCCAACATACTTGCAATCCACATTTTGAACGTTGGTATTGGTGTATTTTTCCAAAATTTCAATATTAATTTTTTTGCTATTATTAAACCATAATTAAAAATTGACTTTTGAGATGAGCTCAATTTGTTCCCGTCTTCCATTACCCCAAATATAATCAATTCATTATTGGGTTCCATTTTTGTCTTAAATAGTTTTGTAAATATTTCGAAAATATCACTCCAAAATCCATGAAGTTTTATACAAGAAACAAAAGAGTGTGTTATAGTTGCGTCTTGGGTTAAACATTTATCGCAAATGGGCGATATATTTGGATAAAATTTATTTAATCTTGTTTTTGAGTAATATAATCTATGTAAAATTTTAAATTGGATTAGATTATGTCTTGCGTTAATCGAACACTTGTGAATGTATGTCAAATACTTTTCCCATGTAGCCTTCGTAATTTTTATCAATAATTCCCGTTCCCACTCTTCTCTAATTACCTCGGTCACAGGTAAATCTATATTTAAGATACTATTATATAAATACGATATTAATTTTTGTGTATCAGCTTTTATATTCATTACTTCTTCTAGTAAATCAGGAGTTATTTTTTGATATCCCTGTATGTATGTCTTCAAAAAATTACAAATCTGAAAATATTTAAAATAATGAGTGTTTTTCAGTTTAAATTTTAATTGTAATTGTTGAAATGATAATAAATCTCCCATTTCATACATGTCCCCGATCCTTTTAATTCCTAAACTTTCCCATTGATTATATATTTTATCCATCATAGATGGTTTTAATAAAGGATTATTCGCTATCGGTGTTAACAATGATAGGTTTCTTAATTTTAAGGATAATTTTATTTGTTTCCATATTCTTATTGTATCTTGTATAATTGGGTTTTTCTTATATATTGTATTGTTCATTTTTTTCGGGGAGAAGAGGATTGTTCCTATATTACAAGGATAACAATCCTCTTTCTCCATTTTTATCCATTCTGTCTGTTGAGTTGAACTATCCAACCAGTAAATTATATTCTTAATATGTATTGCCCAATAGTAATACAAAAAATTAGGGAGTGAAAGTCCCCCGACATCTTTTGGTTTACATAAGTGTTCTTTTTTAATTCTATGTGATTTATAATCCCAAACAAAATTAGTAATATTAGCGTTCAGTTTAGAAAAAAATATTTTGGTACATATACTGGTATAGATTGAAATAGGTATAATAACTGTGGTAGGAAGCTCATTTTAATAGCATTTATTCTGCCTATTAATGATAAAGGGAGTGTTTTCCAAAATTTTATCATTATATTAAGTTTATTTATTAAGGGTATAAAATTGGCATTGAATAAAGCTTTATGTTTTCTAGTAATCTGAATACCCAAATATTTGAATTTTTCTGTTGCTATTTTAAAGGGGAATTTCAATAAGTGTGTGGATTCTTGAGGTTTTAATGTCATGATTTCACTTTTGTTCCAGTTTATTCTATATCCAGAAAAGGACCCAAATTCCCCTATTAAATTTAATAAATTTGGTATGCTCGTTTGTGAATTTGTTATATATAACAAAATATCGTCTGCATACAATGAAATTTTATTATTTGAGTCCCTAGTATTATAACCCTGAATATTCGGATGGCTTCTTATACTTTCAGCCAGAGGTTCTATCATAAGGGCAAATAGCAGGGGTGATAAAGCACATCCCTGCCTATTACCCCTTGATAATTGAAATTTTTGAGATAACATGCTGTTAGTTAATATTCTTGCCATCGGTTTATCATATAATAATTTCACCCTTGCAATAAAATTCTCTCCCATATTAAATTTTTGCAATACTTTGTATAAATACTGCCATTCTACCTGATCAAATGCTTTCTCTGCGTTCAAAGAAATAATTGCTGTCTTTTTCCTCCACTTTATGTGAGTACATTATATTAAACAGGCGTCTCAAATTATTAAATGAATATCTTTTGGGTATAAACTCCGTTTGATCAGGGTTTATCAATTTACTAATATATTTGCTTAGTCTTCTAGCTAAAGTCTTTGCTAGAATTTTCTGGTCTGTATTTAAAAGTGATATAGCTCTATATGAGCCCGGTTCCTCTAGATCTTTATCTTTCTTTGGAATAAGCGTAATAGTTGATTCTGCTAATGTTTCAGGTAGTTTATTTTCTTTAAAAACGTAAGTATATAAATTAAATAGATAGGGGGTCGTTATCTCATGAAACTTTTTATAAAATTCATTACTAAAACCATCTGGTCCCGATGTCTTACCATTTTTCAGCGATTTTATTGTTTCACCTAATTCTTCAATTGTAATTTGCGCTCCTAGTTCTTCTTGTTCCAAAAGGTCAAGTTTTGGTAGATTACATTTATCTAAAAAGTTTGTAATTTTACTATCTTCTGTTTTGGTTTTTGATGTGTATAAATTTTGATAAAATTGAACAAATCTTTTATTGATATCTTTAGGTAGTGTTAGTAATTCACCATTCTCGGATTTAATTTTATTTATAGTATTTTCCTTTTCCTGTTTTTTCAATTGACGCGCCAACAGCTTATGTGGTTTGTCACCAAACTCAAAATATTCCTGTTTTGTAATTTGGAATAATCTTATTACTCTTGCCGAGAGAATTCGGTTAAGTTTAAATTTCAGTAGTATTATCTTATTATGTTTATCTACAGTGGGATCTTTAGCATTATCTAACTCTAACTGTCTTATTTCTTGTTCTCACAGCATCTGTTCTGTTTTATTCTTCTTATTTTGAAAAATTTCATATGAAATTATAATTCCTCTAATAAATGCTTTAAAAGTTTCCCATATTAAAGAAGGTGAGGTACCTGGTGTATCATTTATCTAAAAAAATGATATCATTTGTTGTTTCAAATATTGATAACCCTGTAAGTCATTTAATATATATGTGTTAAACCTCCAAAAAAGATTCTTTCCCGGCATTCCTTCAAATTTTACTAAAAAAGTCAATGGAGAGTGATCAGAAATACTACTAATATGGTAAGTTGGGTTAATTATATATGGCATTAATTTCCTATCCACTAAAAAATAATCAATTCTTGAGTATGTTTTATGTACCGAAGTGTAAAACGAGTATTCCCTTCCTGCTGGGTTAGCAGATCTCCATACATCTGTTATGTTAGTATTTTTTATATATGTATTTAGAAATTCACTAGTCTTAGATTTTATATTACTCCTTCTTTGTTTTGCTGATTTGTCTAAGTATGGATCTAAAACACAGTTGAAATCCCCTCCTATTATGACATTTTGATAATTAAACTCCAGTATTATATCTATAATTTTCTCAAAGAATTGAGGGTTATCAAAATTCGGAGCGTAAATATTTACCATAGTTATTGGGGTAGCATAAATTTCTCCCAAAACTATGACATACTTTCCCTCTTTATCTGATATAGTAATCTTTAATTTGAACGGTATACCTTTTCGAATAAGAATAGCCGTACCTCTAGATTTAGAAGTAAATGACGAATAATATGTTTGGCCTATCCACTTCGCCTTTAATCTCATTTGTGTTTCCTGTTTCATGTGAGTTTCTTGCAAGTAAATTATGTCGCTTTTCAAAGATTTTAGGTGAGCAAAAATTTTACCCCTCTTTATTGGTTCATTGGCACCCCTTATATTCCAACTACAGAATGTGATTCCTCCATTCTTTATTTGCCTATCGTCTTGCATTGTATATCAAAGTGATAGTCTTGAAACATATGGTGCAAACAAATACCTCCGTGTTCTGGACGTTGGGTGGTCATTCCAAATTTTTAAATTTACATTACATCTCCTTCTCCAAAAGTGCCTTAGATAAAGCAAGAAAAGTTGTGATTTACAATTAATTAAACACAAACTAAGTAAATACAAATTTGTATAGTGATTTAAAAAAAAAAGTGAAATTAAGGTATCTAAAAGCAGGTACCTTAAAGACAAATAGCCACCTAAGGTGGCGTAAGAATTATAGACTTCCGTTGATGTTAGTTTACAGTGAGCCCCAATCCCTTATTAACACCTCGTAAAAAAACTACAAACCGTCTCATATCTTGTTTATTCTTGTATAACTTTATCAAACTAGCATTAGTAAAATGCCCCCCCCAAAAAAAAAATTTAATAATAATAATAATAATAATAACAAAAATACGCAAAGATAAAATATTAAAAAGTTAAAAAAATAATAATAATAATGTAATTAAACCCCAAATCCAAATATAAACCACAACCTATTCTCATTTCTATAAGTATTTGTGCCGTACCAATTTATCTAACCAGCTACCCTACAAGCAGGTACCGAGGGGTTAACCTCATTCCTGGATTTTTTCCAAGTTTATGTTGCGTTCCCAATCAAAAAGAAAGAAAAAAAATGTTAGTAATGTTATAGACATTTTGATTAATTACAATTTATAAGCAATGGTTTATTCATGATTATTCATATTCATATTTACTACACACACTCACAAGTCATTAGTTTTGTTAAAGTTAGTTAGTTAATTGTAATTAGCATATAATAGTTAAATACTAATGTTATCTCGTTCTTTGTACAAGAGCTTTTCATTGAAGGTTAAACAATGTTCTCAAATACATTCCAGACAGATAAGCTCAGTAACTGTCTGAAAAATCCGCCAGTTCCAGCTCCATCTTAAAAATTAAAAAGTTCCTTGTTCTTTCCTTTAGTCGTCTTCTTCCGATGTTTCCGATGCTTTCCTCATGATAGCCTTGGACACAGTTGAATAAAGTACTATAATGTCGCCATAACTCTGCGATATTAGCTGTTCCGGAAATTCCATCTACAGTGCATGGTAGAGATGTTTTGCAACTGTTAAGAGCTCTCACTTCCTTCCAAAAATCGGTAGTATTCTTACTTAGCAGCTTCTTAGCCATGGAATCAGCCCTCATAGCTTGCTCATTTTTGCATTCTTGTACTCAAACACAGGCCCCTGTCTGGGTCTACCTGCCATAGCCCATGATTTGGTGGCTTCACGGGCTTCAGTATGATACTCAGCTACATACTTATTCCAGCCAGGCCTGATGTTATGTGTCTTATTTTTATGCTTGTAGTAGGGCTTACTACCTACATATAGAGCGCTTACTATATCATTATACATGGAGCAGATATCTCTCCTATGCTTCATATCCTTACAATTAACATTACTACACATTATTGCATCTTTAGGTAAATGAATATTACTTAAAGATTTATCTGTATGGGCATAATAGGCTAGGATGTCTTTCTTTGTAAGCGTTGACAGATTTTCTGTATTAAAGCTATTTCTATCTCTGGATACCACAGGTATGTGTTCAACATTTATTGTCATAGCAACAGGTATATGATCAGTCATTGCTGCCCCGTACAGAATGCTCATACACCCCAAGGAGGCATATGCATCAGCTGATAGTCACTCCAAGTGGGTTGAGGTGTTTCCGATGAACAAAACGACATCCAGCAAAACGATAGACTTTTTGCGAGGATTGTTTGCGTCCTATGGATTTCCAGAGGAAATTGTGGCTGATAACGGACCTCAATTCTGTTCACAAGAGTTTGCAAAATTCATGAAAGGGAATGGTGTAAAACACACTAGAGTCGCTCCATACCATGCCGCTTCAAATGGAGCAGCAGAACGCACAGTGCAAATTGTGAAGCGTACATTAGTCAAACAACTGCTGGATCCAAATCCAAAGAAAAGACAGTTGTCTCTGTCTCACAAACTGGCTAACTTTCTGATTACATATCGAAACACACCTCACACCACCACTAGTCAAACGCCAGCTGAACTGTTCTTGAAGAGAAAACCAAGAACAAGATTTTCACTGTTGAAATTAAACTTGGCTCAAACAGTAGAAGAAAAACAGGAGAAATAAAAGCATATCATGACATAAGTAGAGTAAAGGAAAGGAGTGTTGTTGAATCAGAAGGTAAAGGTGAAAAACCATCATTACGTGGGTAAAGTGGTTACCTGGAAGAGTAGTAAGAAAGTGCGGACCACGGACATACTTGGTCAAGATGTTTGGAAATGGGAAGGTGAGAAAAGTACACATTGACCATGTCATGCATATGCAAGCACAGACACGTTTGCTACCAGATCAATTAGACGAGTCAGATAATTTGGTTACCACTCAAGTACAGGTACCAACGGATGAACCAGAAATGCTACAAGAGGTACACAAGATAGTGAGAGTTTGAACCAGCCTGAAAATGGAGGTTCAAGTGTGGTTGACAGTCCAACAAAATTGACTGATGGACTGGAATATAGGTCAAAAGGAAGGCTTGGCTCGATCAAAAATGAGTCCATGTGGTTCTAAACAGTGAGAAACTTTTGGTCAGGGAAGATATCCAGAAAGAAGGAGAAACCCAGTGGTTAGGTTTAATTTGTGAAGTTTATTTTGTGAAATGCACATATCATTGTATATGCAACATATATGCATGATGCCCTCATTTTATTCAGGTTAGTTTCAATATAATTATGGAGAGGGTCAGAACTGGACCAAGGGTTGAGATTTTTGATTGGAGAAAGGCTAACTTTGAGGAGATGAGAAAGGATTTAAAAGGAGTGAATTGGGACATTTTGTTTTATGGGAAGAATGTAGAAGAGAAATGGAGGACATTTAAAGGTGACATTTTAAGAGTGCAGAATCTTTATGTCCCTGTTCGGTTGAAAGGAAGTAGTAATAATTGGAAAGAGCCATGGTTTTCAAGGGAAATTGGACTTGGTTCGGAAATAGAGAGATCTACAATTATTATAGGCAGCATGGAGTAAATGAGGTGCTTGAGGAGTATAAAGAATGTAAAAAGAATCTTAAGAAAGAAATTATAAAAGCAAAAAGAAGATATGAGGTTGCTTTGGCAAGTAAGGTGAAAGTAAATCCAAAGGGTTTCTACAGCTATATTAATAGCAAAAGGATAACGAGGGATAAAATTAGTCCATTAGAGAGTCAGAGTGGACAGCTATCTGCGGAGCCAAAAGAGATGGGGGAGATATTGAACAATTTCTTTTCTTCGGTATTCACCAAGGAGAAGGATATTGAATTATGTGAGATAAGGGAAACAAGAAGAGTAGCTATGGAAACTATGAGATTAAAAGAAGAGGAAGTACGGACACTTTTGAAAACTATAAATGTGGATAAGTCTCCAGGTCCTGACAGGATATTCCCAAGGACATTGAGGGAAGTTCGTGTAGAAATAGCAGGGGCTATGACAGAAATATTTCAAATGTCATTAGAAACGGGAATGGTGCCGGATGATTGGCGTACTGCGCATGTTGTTCCGTTGTTTAAAAAGGGTTCGAAGAGTAAACCTAGCAATTATAGACCTGTTAGTTTGACGTCAGTGGTGGGCAAATTAATGGAAAGGATACTTAGAGATAATATATATAAGCATCTGGATAAACAGGGTCTGATTAGGAACAGTCAACATGGATTTGTGCCTGGAGGGTCATGTTTGACTAATCTTCTTGAATTTTTTGAAGAGGTTACTAGGGAAATTGATGAGGGTAAATTGAGAGGGTCTATATGGACTTCAGTAAGGCCTTTGACAAGGTTCCACATGGAAGGTTGGTTAAGAAGGTTCAATTGTTGGGTATTAATGGTGAAGTAGCAAGATGGATTCAACAGTGGCTGAATGGGAGATGCCAGAGAGTAATGGTGGATGGCTGTTTGTCAGGTTGGAGGCCGGTGACTAGTGGGGTGCCTTAGGGATCTGTGTTGGGTCCACTGTTGTTTGTCATATTCATCAATGATCTGGATGATGGTGTGGTAAATTGGATAAGTATGCAGATGATACTAAGATAGGTGGTGTTGTGGATAATGAAGTAAATTTTCAAAGTCTACAGAGAGATTTAGCCCATTTGGAAGAGTGGGCTGAAAGATGGCAGATGGAGTTTAATGCTGATAAGTGTGAGGTGCTACATCTTGGCAGGACAAATCAAAATAGGACGTACATGGTAAATGGTAGCGAATTGAGGAATGCAGTTGAACAGAGGTATCTAGGAATAACTGTGCATAGTTCCCTGAAGGTGGAATCTCATGTAGATAGGATGGTAAAGAAAGCTTTTGGTGTGCTGGCCTTTATAAATCAGAGCATTGAGTATAGAAGTTGGGATGTAATGTTAAAATTGTACAAGGCATTGGTGAGGCCAATTCTGGAGTATGGTGTACAATTTTGGTCGCCAAATTTTAGGAAAGATGTCAACAAAATAGAGAGAGTACAGAAGAGATTTACTAGAATGTTGCCTGGGTTTCAGCAACTAAGTTACAGAGAAAGGTTGAACAAGTTAGGTCTTTATTCTTTGGAGCATAGAAGGTTAAGGGGGGACTTGAGAGAGGTCTTTTAAACGATGAGAGGGAAAGACAGAGTTGACGTGGATGAGCTTTTTCCATTGAGAGTAGGGACATTCAAACAAGAGGACATGATTTAAGAATTAAGGGACAGAAGTTTAGGGGTAACATGAGGGGGAACTTCTTTACTCAGAGAGTGGTAGCTGTGTGGAATGAGCTTCCAGTGGAAGTGGTGGAGGGAGGTTCGATTTTATCATTTAAAAATAAATTGGATAGGTATATGGATGGGAAAGGAATGGAGGGTTATGGTCTGAGTGCAGGTAGATGGGACTAGGGGAGAATAAGTGTTCGGCACGGACTAGAAGGGCCTGTTTCCATGCTGTAATTGTTATTTGGTTATATGGATATATAAAAGTAAACTATCAGACAAGATTTAATAAATTCATACCATTTTTATTATATTAAAAAATGTCAACAATGTTATATTCAAAAATGTCAACAAGGCGACAACTTTTTCTTTAAGGTGGGAGGAGTTGTAATAGCGCCACCTTTGGTCAGAGGATTGTAAATGATTGAATAAACCACAGTACACTGTCCAGTCGAGTTCCAGTCACCAGTGAGTCAACTCGTATTCTGTGGTAGCGCGGGAACTTACACGTCAGTGTAGATCAGTGTCACTCATGTTATGAGTCATACTTTGAGCACAGTCCCGCATAGCATGGGGAATCTTGTGAGC
>CM075978.1:6754171-6914735 GCA_038087875.1 Malacoraja senta
TTTCAAACAAGTCTCCGAACATTTTAATTCCTAGTCTATCCCATTGTATAAAAGATTTGTCTGTAATAGAGGGATTAAACGAAGGGTTATTAACTATTGGAGATAAAAGCGATAGATTTCTTAATTTTAAATTTTGTTTTATTTGTTTCCAAGTTCTGATTGTACTATGTATAATTGGGTTTTTGCTATAATTTGTGTTATTCAGTTTCATTGGTGAGAGGAGGATCACTCCAATATTACCAGAGGAGCAGTCCTCTCTCTCCATTACAACCCAGTCCACTTGCTGGGCAGAGTTGTCCATCAGTTGGATCATATTTTTAATATTTACTGACCAATAATAATACATAAAGTTAGGGAGTGCTAAGCCCCCTAATACTTTAGCTTTGTTCAAGTGTGTTCTTTGTATTCTATGGGATTGATAATCCCATATAAAATTAGTAATGTCTGAATCCAATTTTAAAAAAAAACTTCTTTGGTAGATATATAGGAATTGATTGAAATAGGTATAAAATTTGTGGTAAAAAGATCATTTTCATTGCATTTATTCGACCTATTAAAGACATCTGAAGCGTTTTCCAAAATGTAATTAATGTATTTAATTTATTAAGTAGAGGATCATAATTTGCTTTGAACATGCCTTGATATGTTCTGGTAATTTCAATACCCAAGTATTTAAATTTTTCTGTAGCTATTTTAAAAGGGAATTTTAAGAGATGTGTTGAGTCTTTCGGTTTTATTGACATAATTTCACTTTTATTCTGTATCCAGAAAATGATCCAAAGTCCTCAATTAGATTTAGTATGTTTGGTATAGTAATTTGAGGTTTTGTAATGTACAATAATATATCAACCGCGTATAAAGATATTTTATTATTTGAGTATTTAGTGTTATACCCATGGATTTCTGGATGTGTTCTAATTTTTTCTGCTAAAGGTTCAATTATGAGAGCAAATAACTGCGGTGATAATGAGCATCCTTGTCTGTTACCCCTTGATAGTTGGAATTTCGAAGATAATATGTTATTAGTTAATATTCTAGCTGTAGGCTTATTATATAATAATTTAATCCATAAAATAAAATTCTCTCCCAATTGGAATTTTTGGAAAAACTTTATCCATATAATTCCATTCTACTTGATCAAATGCTTTTTCAGCGTCCAACGAAATAATTGATAATTCTTGTTCTTCAATTTTATCTGAGTGTATTATATTGAGTAGTCGTCTCATATTATTAGATGAATATCTCTTAGGGATAAACCCCGTCTGATCTGGGTTTATTAATTTACTAATATATTTACTTAATCTTCTAGCTAATGTTTTCGCTAATATTTTTTGATCTGTATTTAACAATGCTATAGCTCTACATGAACCCGGTTCTTCTATATCTTTGTCTTTTTTGAGTATTAGTGTGATCGTTGATTCAGCTAATGTATCAGGTAATATTTGTTCTTTAAAAGCATATTGATACATTTTTTGTAACCGTGGTATAATTTTGTCATAAAAACTTTTGTTATAAAACTTTTGTTATAAAATTCATTAGTAAATCCGTCAGGACCTGGAGTTTTTCCGTTCTTTAATGAATTTATTGTGTCTTCTAATTCCTTGATTGAAATTTGTGCACCCAATTCCTCTTGTTCCTTCAACTCTAACTTTGGAAGATTACAATTATCCAAGAACTCTGTAATTTTATTGGTGTCCATTGTTGTTTTAGATGTGTACAAATTCTCATAAAATTGCGCAAATCTTTTATTAATATCATTCGGTAAGGTTAGTAATTCCCCTCTATCTGATTTAATCTTTTGGATCGTATGTTCTTTTTCTCATTTTTTTAGCTGACGAGCCAAAAGTTTATGCGGTTTATCCCTAAATTTAAAGTGTTCCTGTCTTGTAATTTGGAAAAGTCTTATAACTTTGGCTGATAATAGTTTATTTAATTTAAATTTCTTTTTTTTTTTTTTTCTTTTTTTATTTTTTAGAAGTACGGTAGATTACAGTAATGTACAACACGTATATATTAATACATTTTTTGTACCGCTTCGCTTTTTTAAACTTTAAGAAAGAAAAAGAAAGAAGTAAGAAAAGTGAAGAAAGTGCACAAAGGTTGTGAAGTGCAAAAGAGTGTTGGGAAAAGAAAGCCCCTTAGAAAAGAAGTTAGAGAAGGAAGTAAAGTTAGAAAATAGACCCTAGAAAAAAAAAGAGAAAGAAAGAAGGAACAATCGCTCTATTATAACTCTTATACCATACTTCATAGAGAAGGAACTACCAACCAAGTCTGTTTTTATTTTACCTCCCATTACCAGGTCCAGATACCTTTTATTTATTTATTTGTTTTTCTAAATTACTATTGCACCTCATGCTTGTAATAGGTCCAAAAACGTAGACCACGTCTTTTGAAATTGGTCTACTTTGCCTACTAGGAGGAATCTCATCTCTTCCAGATGTAATGTTTCCAACATATTTGATGTCCACATTTTTATTGTTGGTGTGGGCGCATTTTTCCAGAATTTAAGTATAAGCTTTTTTCCCATTATTAGCCCATAATTGAGTAAATTCTTCTGATACACGTTTAATTCAGGAATACCTTCCGATATTCCAAAAATAATCCAGTCTGGTTTTGGTACCAGTTTTATTTTGATTAATTTTGAAAAAATATCAAATATTTCAAACCAGAATTTTTGGATTTTTGTACAAAAAACAAAAGAATGTGCTATGGTAGCTTCTTGACATATACATTTATCACAGATTGGTGAGACGTTAGGAAAGATTTTATTTAGTTTGGTTTTTGAATAATATAATCTATGTAATGTTTTAAATTGGATAAGCGTATGTCGTACGTTGATCGAGCATTTATGCACCTGTAATAAATGATTATCCCAACTCTCTTTTGAAATTTTTATACCTAGATCTTGTTCCCAATCTCTTCTAATTCCATCTGTTGTGGGTATTTCTATATTTAAGATGATATTATATAAGTATGATATTAAATTAACTGATTCCGCCTTTGTCTTCATTGCTTCATCTAGTAAGTCGGAAGGCATATTATAATAATCTTTTGTGTGTGTTTTCAAATAGTCACAGATTTGTAGATATTTAAAATATTGATTATTTTTCAAATTATATTTCAGTTGTAGTTGTTGGAATGATAGTAATTTTTCTAATTCATACAGATCTTCGAGCGTTTTGATTCCCATTCTTTCCCATTGTATAAATGCTTTATCTATGATTGAAGGTTTAAACGATGGGTTATTGACTATTGGTATTAAGAGAGATAGGTTTCTTAATTTTAGATTCTGTTTTATTTGCTTCCATGTTCTAATAGTGCTATATATAATTGGATTTTTATTATAATTTTTATTATTCAAATTTATTGGAGAGAGAATAATCGCTCCTATATTATTCGGGGAGCAATCCCCTTTTTCCATTATAATCCAGTCCACCTGCTGGGCAGAATTGTCCAGCAGGTGAATCATATTTTTAATATTTACTGCCCAGTTATAATACATAAAGTTAGGGAGCGCTAGACCCCCCAACTCTTTTCGTTTGTTAAGGTGTGTTCTTTGTATTCTGTGGGATTTGTAATCCCATATAAAATTTGTAATGTCTGAGTCCAGTTTTTTGAAAAACTTTTTTGGGAGATATATAGGTATTGATTGAAATAGGTAAAGGATTTGTGGTAAGAAAATCATTTTTATAGCATTTATCCTACCTATTAAGGACATCGGAAGTGTTTTCCAAAATTTAATCAGATTATTTAATTTCTTAAGTAGGGGATTATAATTAGCTTTAAACATATCATGGTAATTTCTAGTAATCTCAATTCCTAAATATTTGAATTTTTCCATAGCTATTTTAAAAGGGAATTTCCTGAGATGTGTTGAGTCTTTTGGTTTAATCGACATAATTTCACTTTTGTTCCAATTTATTCTATATCCTGAAAAGGATCCAAAGTCCTCAATTAAGTTTAATATATTTGGTATACTAATTTGTGGTTTTGTGATGTACAGTAGTACATCATCAGCATATAGGGATAGTTTGTTGTTTGAATATTTTGTGTTATAACCGTGAATATTCGAGTGTGTTCTTATTTTTTCAGCAAGGGGTTCAATTACCAAAGCAAATAACAGCGGTGATAGTGAACATCCTTGTCTGTTGCCCCTAGATAATTCGAATTTTGAAGATAATATATTATTAGTTAGTATTCTAGCCGTAGGTTTGTTATATAGTAGTTTTATCCATGCAATAAAGTTTTCTCCCAATTGGAATTTTTGCAATACTTTGATCATATAGTCCCATTCTACTTGATCAAACGCTTTTTCTGCGTCCAGTGAGATGATAGCTAACTCTTGGTCATAAGATTTATGTGAATGCATTATGTTAAGCAAACGTCTCAAATTATTAAATGAGTGTCTCTTAGGTATAAATCCTGTTTGATCCTCATGTATTAGTCTACTAACATACTTGCTTAATCTATTGGCTAATGTTTTTGCTATTATTTTCTGATCCGTATTTAACAAAGCAATAGCTCTATATGATCCTGGTTCTTCTATATTTTTATCTTTTTTAAGTATTAATATGATCGTTGATTCCGCTAGTGTTTCAGGTAGGTTTTGCTCTTTATAAGCATATGTATACATTTTTTGTAATCGTGGAGTAACTATATCATAAAAAGATTTATAAAATTCATTACTGAATCCGTCTGGTCCTGGTGTTTTTCCTTTTTTTAGTGTTTTTATTGTGTCTTCTATCTCCTTAGAAGTAATTTGTGCTCCCAGTTCCTCTTGTTCCCTGCGTTCTAATTGTGGTAGATTACAATTATCTAAAAATTCTGAGATTTTATTATTGTCTATTGACGTTTTAGATGTGTATAGATTCTGGTAAAATTGAGCAAATCTTTTATTAATATCCTTGGGTAGTGTTAATACTTCCCCTCTATCTGATTTAATCTTTAATATTGCATTCTCTTTTTCCCGTTTTTTAAGTTGTCGTGCTAGAAGTTTGTGGGGTTTGTCCCCGAATTCGAAGTGTTCTTGTTTTGTGATTTGAAATAATGTTATAACTTTCTCTGACAGTAATTTATTTAACTGAAATTTCAGTAGTAGTATTTTATTATGTTTATCCATAGTTGGGTCTTTAGCATTATCTATATCTAACTGTTTTATTTGATCTTCTAAGTGTCTTTGTTCATTCTTATTCTTTTTATTTTGATAAGCTTGAAATGAAATAATGACTCCTCTTATAAATGCTTTGAAGGATTCCCATAATAACGTGGGGGATATCTCTGGTGTATCATTTAACTCAAAAAATAGATCCATCTGTTTTTTTAGATAGATACTCCCTTGAGGGTCTTTTAAAATTTGTGAGTTAAACCTCCAGAACGGTTTATTCATAGACATTCCTTCTAGTTTTAGAACAAAAGTTAACGGAGAATGATCTGAGATCGCATTAATATGATATTTAGGATTCAGAGATTGCGGAATTAATTTTGTATCCACAAGAAAATAGTCTATCCGTGAATATGTTTTATGCACCATTGAATAAAACGAGTAATCCCTTCCCGTCGGGTTTGCAATCCTCCATACATCTGTTATATTTGTGTTTTCCATATATGTGTGTAAGAGTTCACTGGTTTTAGATTTCGTCTGACCTTTTTGTTTTTGCATCGATTTATCTAAATAAGGATCTAAAACACAATTAAAATCTCCGATTATAACATTTTGATAATTAGATTCTGCAATTATATTCAGAATTTTATTAAAAAATTGAGGGTTATCAAAGTTGGGCGCATATATGTTTACCAGCGTAATTGGCATATTATTGATCTCCCCTGCTACTATAAGATATCTCCCTTCCTTATCTAAAATAGTGTTCTTTGATTTAAATGGAATTCCTTTACGAATAATAATTGCAGTACCTCTAGATTTGGAGGTAAATGAAGAGTGAAATGTTTGGCCTATCCAGTTCGCCCTCAGTCTTGTCTGATCTTGCTGTTTAAGATGTGTTTCCTGTAGAAACGCAATGTCCGTGTTGTATGATTTCAACTGAGCTAGTATCTTGCCCCTTTTAATAGGTTCATTAATCCCCCTTATATTCCAACTACATAATGTGATTCCTCCTATTTTCTTTTGATTGTCGTCATGCATTTTTACCAGTTTTAATGACCTTAATTATTGTGGTGCGTTCATACCTCCGGACTCTGGTTATTTTGGGAGTATTTCTATTATAGACTTCCTTGGTAGTTCTCCTGCGCGATTGTCCTTGAAGAAAAAACACACAGATGTGACATATTGTGATTAAAAAAAATATATATAAATCAAATAAATTTACGGTGTCTAAAATGTCAACACCGTAGTGAGTGGCCCACTCGTCTGTGGGGTACGACATCCATAACGCTTCCGGCGTAGTTGGTATAAAGTTAGCCCCGCTGTATTTATTACCCAAAATCTATGGGGTCATTACCGTTTCCAATTCAGTTCTATTTCCCCCAGTTACAATTTATATATATGTCAAATGTATTCGATTCCATATCCTACTCACTCTTTATCTCTTAACTATTTTAAAATGAATTTAGTATTGTTAAAGTGAGCGGTTTACTGAGTGGATTAACCGGAGTCAGGTTCCTGGAATTGTGCCAGGTGCCTGATCTCCTCTCCACGAGCTGCGAACATAGGTGATAACTGCTGTCTGCGTTATGACGCAGGCACCACAGTTTTATCAGTTTCAAATATTATTTCTATATTAGTATTGTTAATTATTAATTATGATTAATTCTCAGCATTTTGTAAAACTATATAAGCCGTATATATTTTTCATATCAACCTCGAGTGTATATTATCTCTTAACTATTTTAAATTGGTTTTAATATTGTTAAAAATGAGCTGTTCGCTGGAAGGGTTAACGGGAGTCTGGCTCCTGGAGTTATGCCAGGTACCCGGTCTCCCCCTCCCTCCACTCTCGAGCTGCATAGCACTTGCTGTTATCTACTAAACAGAGCAGACTGCACATTTTTTATCTATTTCAATTGCTATTTCTATATTAGTATTGTTAATTGTTAATTATTATTAGTTCTCAGTTTTTTCAGTTTTTTATAAACAATATAAGCCATGTGATGTTTTTCACTCTCAGCCCAGCAGTTCGTCCCGTGTTATCAGGTTTTCCTCGTTTGAGCACGTAGTGTCCTTGAATTACATAGCACAATGTTCCAGCGAAGATAATAATGTCTAGCCACGTCTCACTAAGAATCTGTTGCTTGAAGTCAAATAAAAAGTAAAAAATCAGTGTTCAGTTAATTCACTTTCCTTGTGATACTCTTGTTGGAAGAATAAGCAAGTTCGTTTGTTCATGTCGTCTTGGTTTTCAATCTCCAGTTGATGCAGCCTTAGTCGCGATTTCTTGAGCGTATTTGAGAGATTCATCCGAATTAGTGAATGTTTTTGACACTCCCTCAAAGGTGATACGCATTCTAGCCGGATAAAACACTCCACACAAAACTCCCTTAACACCATAAAGAACTTCTCTGGTCTGTGAGAACTTTCTTCTCTTTTGCTCAATCTCATAAGGGTAGTCCCGTAGGAGTTTAATAGTATCACCTCTGTACATCATCTTCTCTCCGTGGTTGATTTTTTTCATCAGCGCTTCCATTGTTGAGATATCCCGAAGTTTAATTATGATCTGTCGTGGGTAGGCACGTTCTCCTTGAGATCTTGATTTAAATCTGGGGAGTCGATGTGCTACTTCAATTACAGGTACTTCTGGTAGCTTCAGTACGTGTTTAATTAGGTTGGCAGCGAACTCACAAACATTGTCCCCCTCAGCTCCCTCTTTTACACCACGTATTCTTATATTTTGGCGTCTTGAGCGAGCTTCTAGGTCAACACATTTATTCGAAACCTTTGTGACTTGGTTCTTGAGACTATCTATTTCTGACTTCATAGTCTGCATCTCTCCAGCCATCACTTCCACAACAGCTTCCAAATCCTTCACTGCAGATGCATTTGCAGCCACAGTTTCGTACACTGCCTCAAACATCTTTGTGGTCTCTTCTGCCACCTTTTCAATTTTTATCGATAATCCTTTTTCCACACCTTCAATTCTTTTTTGGAGAGCCTCAATACCCTCAAGTATTTTATCATTACCGGCCATCAATTTACTGTTCCCAGCTTCCATATCATTTTTGATATCTCTTACCGAGTTTCTTAAGTCCTCCATTTCGGTTTTCTCTTTTGCAGATCGAGTAGCCATTCCAGAGACCTCTCCAGAGGTCAGTTCTGAAGTTTCTTGCTGTTCCAGAGTCTTTAGCAGATGTTTTGAGATTTTCCTCTGTGGGCTCTGACCTGGAGATGTACTTTTCATTTAAAATGACTTTCCCTCCGTTAAAATCGCGGCGCTTACTGATGACGTCATCAGCACCGCGACATGAAGCTCCGGTAAGTTTTTAAAAACGGTCCCGACCTCCAGACCCGATTTTAACGCGAAAAATCGCGATTTTTTCAGCGGAGCTAAAAAGTTTGCGACTGCTAGCAGAGCATGACGCAACCAAGTCCCGTCCCATAATAAAGTAGGCGATATATCTGTAGTGTCATTTATTTCAAAAAAGACGTCCATTTCTTTTTTTAAATATATACTCGCTTGCAGATCTTTTAGGATTTGAGAATTGAATCTCCAAAACGATTTATTCTTAGACATTCCTTCCAGTTTTAAAAAGAAAGTTAGTGGTGAATGGTCTGAAATCGAATTTGTATGGTATGCCGGGTTCACAGTGTGAGGGATTAATTTTGTATCCACCAGGAAATAATCTATACGTGAGTATGTTTTGTGTACCATTGAATAAAACGAGTATTCCCTGCCAGTCGGATTAGCAATTCTCCAAACATCTGTTATATTGGTATTATTTATATAAGTATTTAAGAGTTCACTAGTTTTAGATTTCGTATTCCCTCTCTGTTTTTGGCTTGATTTGTCTAAATACGGATCTATAACACAGTTAAAGTCTCCTCCTATTATAACATTTTGATAATTAAATTCTGCCATTATATTCAGAATTTTATTGAAAAAATGAGGATTGTCAAAGTTAGGCACGTATATATTTACCAAGGTAATTGGAGTATCATGAATTTCTCCGGTAACTATCAAATATCTCCCTTCAATGTCTGTTATGGTATTCTTTGCTTTGAATGGTATACCTTTTCTAATAATGATTAACGTACCTCTAGATTTCGAAGTATATGAAGAACGATATGTTTGACCTATCCATTTCGCCCTCAACCTGGCTTGATCCTGAGATTTTAGATGGGTTTCTTGTAAAAAAAAATGTCAGAATTGTACAATTTCAGCTGAGCTAATATCTTACCCCTTTTAATAGGTTCATTAATACCTCTTATATTCCAACTGCAGAATGTGACTCCTCCTAGGTTCTTTTGTTTAACATCTTGCATTTTGAATAGTTATAATACCTTTAAATCTTACGGTGCATCCATATCTCAGGTCTTTGGGTATTGGAGGAACCTTTGCATTACTAAGTTTTGTTGGCATATCCCTTTTACGCTTATCACTAAACAAAAAACACAAACATGTGACTTGATGTGGTAATAATAATAAAAAAATTGAAAAATTAAAATACAGTGTCTAAAATGGTCGACACTGTAACAAGTGGCCCACCTATAGGTGGGAGAAAACCTTGTTTCGACTTCCATTGTTGATGTTAAACAAATAACTCCACACCATTGGTTAATCATAACATAATAGGACGGGGCCTCACAATCAGATATATAATACAGATTTACTCTATATATTTCGTTATAACATATCATATATATATATCACAATTTTATCTACTAATTATTAAACGAATGATTTTACCTTCAATAATAATCAGCTGTTGGTTGAAGGGGTTAATGAAACGTGCTCCTGGATCTAAGCCAGGTGCTCGTTTCTCCTCCCCCCCTCCCCCCCTCCCCCCCCCCTCCAGTTATAGATAAGGTTTAGATGTAGTAAAAATTTGTGTTAGTTATGTTAGTTCATTGTTTTTTCTTGTTAGCATCTGTTACTATTCTAGTTTAATATTGTTAACTTGTTAAATTGTTAATATGATTAATTCTTACAATTGGATTTAGTATTATAATCTCTTAAACAATTAATGCTTCTGGTATAGTCCACTCTCTTCAGTTCGGCTGTTTGCTTCGTTTGGAACACAGAATGTCCTCGAGTTAAAATTCCACAGATAACAAGTCTAGCCATCCTAAGCTAAACAATACATGAAATGATTCTGAGCTGCCGATCCTCCATTAACTGTGGAATTCTAACAAAAAAGTTTGTCCATACCATCTATGTATTCCCGCTACTTTTCCACGATGCTCTGGGCATATCTGTACGCATCCTCCGGGTTTACAAATGATCTCTCACGTCAATTATAAGTGATGCGCATTTTAGCAGGATAAAAGACACCATATCCAACATCTTGAATTCCCCTTAAAAGTTCTTTTGCCTTTATGAACTGATTTCTCTTTTGCACAATTTCATACGGATAGTCCCTGAATATTTTGATAGTATCGTTATCAAGCCTCAGTTGCATTCCATATATGTGAAGATTTTAAAGCTTTGTGATTTCATGCCGCAGATACAAATCACGGCTTCTCAATGCATTGACTCGGAACAAGAAATAATCAATAATGCATTAACAATGACATTTGCATAACAAATGCAGTAATTCATTTATTTGAATAGAATTAACAGTATCCCCTTTAACCCAGGAAATTTAAGCAGAACTTAATATAGTATTGGCAATAGGCCGATGGTAAAAGTGTTGAAACACCAACTTATTAGATCACCCGGTGGCTGCGAAAATATGGTCGACGGGACGTCCTTCGCCCTGGCCGCCAATGTTGCTGCTAAATCGAATGGGATGTAAAAACATCACTCTTCACACCTGCACCAACCAAAACTTGTTTTAACCATCTTAAAATAGTCTGAACTGACACTATCTTGTATGGTTTTTCGTGAATGATAAACAATCTTGTTTTCATATTTCATAAGACCTTTGAAGCCTCAATGTATTGCAACAAATATGTCTTAACACATACATGGATCCATGGAATATGCTAATAAAACACTCTTGAATCCTGTCACACATGACCCTACTTCATTTGAGTAGGTCATAAAATGTAAAACATAACATAATCCTGAGGTACTTCCATCCTGTGTATCTGTAACTTTTGTAATGTTTGCACTCTCTGTGCTTGTTACAAGTGCCATAAGCATGACTACCTTCATGCTGAACTTGGCCAAATCAGAATCGTACCAAGACTCCATTGATGAAGTAGCTTAAAACAACTCTATATTCCAGATTCCCATACCTAGGTTTAGAAGGTCTGGAATTAAAATTCCTTTCATTAATCTGGAAATGAAAGAACGAGACTCAACAGGATGTCTTTCCGACCACATCAATAAAAAATGAGGACAATGTACTTCTGGCTGAATAAATTGCACTATAACTCAACCCCTCAAATAGAGTGTTGAGAAAACCCAAGACATTTGAGACATGTGCCGTACAACATTCCATATTCTTTTGTACACAGAACATTTTCCCCATTCTTTACATAATGGGAAAGCAGCATTTACAGAGTCACCTCAGATTCGCAAATGTACTGCTTTTGAGTGCTCTTCTGCCAGACTACTGTAAACATGTCCACAGTATGCCCAGACAATCCTCTTTTTAAAACCTGCAAATTAAAAGATCCATACAGGCATATAACGGATGTTACTCTCCAATTATCGGATACACCAGTAAATCCTTTCTTTTGGGAACCTTTATCAGAAACTGTGTCATTAATTCCAATATCAAATGGAACCATGGCTGCGTAGACCAGTCCGGTACCACCAGTACCCCAGAGGCAGCATCCTGCTTCATTTTAAGCAGACACCGGTTTATGAGACAGAATGATGGAAAATGCATATAAAAACATACCACCCTAATGTAGCGAGAAAACATCAATCGCTACTGTCTCCCGATGTAGTTCCCATAACACATATCTCTGTAACTGGTGATTGAGTCTGGATGGAAACAAGTCGTATCTGGCTTCCCAAATCTGACTACTATATCATTAAAATCTTAAGGTTCAACATCCATTCTTTGTTATCATGGAAATTCCCGTAACCTGGTGTCTGTTACTATATTGAATCTACCTGGTAGATAAATAGCTGAAACCAAATATTTGTCAACACACCAAGTCCAGATTTGATTAGTCAATTTGTCACATGACACCAACTTAATTCCACCCATACAATTAATACATGCCATTGCTGTAGTGTTGTTAATTTGAAGCTGCAGATTAGTTGCATTAACAACAAGCTTCAAGCTCATAAGCCTTCCAATAGTTGTAAAACGTCGATTCTCCATGTCTGCAAAAAGAATGCCTCTTCCATATTCCATCTGTCCACAGATGGATACCTTTTCAGTGGCACCAATCCTTGTGCACTGACATCAGTCTGTAAGACCATGGAAGGCTGTTCAATCAGTATCTTGCTTGAACTACTGGAGACACGTTAAATCCACCACTGCAAATCAGAAGCAGCATTTGTTATTTAACTGCATGGCCTATCAAAAATGGCCACCATGCATCATAGTGTCTTTCTTTTTGCAGTCTGTAGCTGCTGGTAGTACAATGGCCCATATTGTATTGCTGGAAATAACACTAATTTTCCTAGCATACAGGCCACCTGTCTTAATTGAAGATTGTTGCTTTTTCAACAGCTTAATGCAACCATCAATCAGCTCTACCCTTACCCTGGGTAAATTACTACCCTGTCAATTGAATCAATTGTGAAATTAAAATAATCAATTGTTGTAAGAGGCGTTAACCTTAATTTCTCTCTGCATGAATTAAACCCAAACTTTCAAAAGTGGATTGAACAATTGAGAGAGATAACTCACTAATTCTCTTGTTCGTCCTAATTAGGACATCATCCAGTTAAGCCATCAACATCTGTCCTTGGACACTAATTAGCCCCCAAATTGGTTTTACCAATTTAGTGAAATTCTAGGAACTGAAGTTAACCCATTAGACAGAACTTTGAATTGCCATAATTGTTCATTCAGATAAATTTCAAATATTTTTATCTTACAAATGAACAGACCAGGGCTCGAAATTAGCGGTTGCCCGGGTGCCACTGACCACTCAAAGCGCCGCCGGGCAACCTAAACACCGAGTCATTTTGCCCGGCTTGGCAACCAGATACTGGTTTGTACCGTAGACACAAAAAACTGGTGTAACTCCGCGGGTCAGGCAGCATCTCTGGAGAAAAGGAACGCGACGTTTTGTGTGGGCGGCGGCTGTCGTGCGGGGGAAAGATACTAGGTGCGGGGTGAGGAAGGGTCGGAGCGAATGACGGGCCCCACACAGCGGCAGCAGCGGCCGCTCCATCTCCTCCTCTTCCCGCCCCCCGCCTGCCCTGAGGAGCGCTGACCTTCATTCCTCCCCACCTCGCCCCCCCTCTCCCTCTCTCTCTCGTACGCCCCCTCCACCCCCTTATCCTGGGACCCCTCCACTCCATCCCGCACTGATCCCCATTCCCGTGTCTATTCAGTCCTCACTGACATCCCCTGTGCACCCCTCCACATCTACCCCGCCATATCTATTCATAGATACATAGATACATAGAAAATAGGTGCAGGAGTAGGCCATTCGGCCCTTCGAGCCTGCACCGCCATTCAATATGATCATGGCTGATCATCCAACTCGGTATCCCGTACCTGCCTTCTCTCCATACCCCCTGATCCCTTTAGCCACAAGGGCCACATCTAACTCCCTCTTAAATATAGCCAATGAACTGGCCTCAACTACCCTCTGTGGCAGAGAGTTCCAGAGATTCACCACTCTCTGTGTGAAAAAGTTTTTCCTCATCTCGGTCTTAAAGGATTTCCCCCTTATCCTTAAGCTGTGACCCCTTGTCCTGGACTTCCCCAACATCGGGAACAATCTTCCTGCATCTAGCCTGTCCAACCCCATAAGAATTTTGTACGTTTCTATAAGATCCCCTCTCAATCTCCTAAATTCTAGCGAGTATAAGCCAAGTCTATCCAGTCTTTCTTCATATGAAAGTCCTGACATCCCAGGAATCAGTCTGGTGAACCTTCTCTGCACTCCCTCTATGGCTATAATGTCCTTCCTCAGATTTGGAGACCAAACCTGTACGCAATACTCCAGGTGTGGTCTCACCAAGACCCTGTACAACTGCAGTAGAACCTCCCTGCTCCTATACTCAAATCCTCTTGCTATGAAGGCCAACATACCATTCGCTTTCTTCACTGCCTGCTGCACCTGCATGCTTACTTTCAATGACTGGTGTACCATGACACCCAGGTCTCGCTGCATCTCCCCATTTCATCCTGCGCTGATCACCCTATCCACCTCGCATTGATTATCCTGCCACCCCCCCCCCCATCCATCCTACACTGGTTCCCCAAATCACCCTGTACTTACCCCTTTCCCATCCATCCTGCACTTCTCCTCCATCCATCCTGTACTGATCCCCCATCCATCCTGTACTAATCCACGCATTCATCCCGTACTGACCCACCCTCCATTTACCCTGCACCTTTCCCCCTCCCCCCCATTCATCCTGCGCTGATCTCCCCCCCCCCATCCATCCTGTACTGATCCTCCCATTCAAGAAGAATGGGGGAAACAGTCTGAAGAAGGGTCTCGACCCGAAACGTTGCCTATTTCCTTCGCTCCATAAATGCTGCCTCACCCGCTGAGTTTCTCCAGCACTTTTGTCTACCCCCATCCATCCCGTACTGAACCCCCCCATTCAACACCACTGACATCCCCGGTGCTCTCCCCTCACAATTTTACCTACTCCAACCAACACGTACTCATTCACCTGCCTCAATCCATCCATTCTGCACCGACTGCCTTCTAACCCCCCCCCCCCCTCCCCACCCCCACCATCTATCCATCCCGCACTGATTCAAACACACCCCCATCCCTGACCCTATTGTGCTGGAAATGTCTTCAGAGCGAACATTGACTATGTTTGATAACGGAATGCAATCAAATGTGTTTTAATTCATAATGTTATTATTTGTTTTAATCCATAAAGATGGATTCATTAAATTGTGAACACGTGAAACATTAAAACCGCAGTGTTCGATTGTCACTGCTGCTGTTGACACGTTATTACAGAATTCATTTTAACGGCAAAATCAATGCTCTTAATATGAGTATCAGTACTGTATTTATTTAATGAGCAACATTCACAACTATACGTACGCATATATGTTACCATGGTCCAGGATTTATTGATGCTGAATAGTCCAACCACATTTTTGTTTGGAAGTGGAAAGAACTAATAGAAATTGCATTAATTGCAATGTGTAAAAAGAGTTGAGATACTGTCTTATAATTTTGCTGCATGTCATTGTGGGATATATCATGTCCTGATTGGTGAATATGTTTAGTTTGTGACTTTATTTGAAGCAGAAATAATATGTGAATGCTTCATTGAGTATAATTCTGACTGGTAACTACGCACTTCTTCCGAGCACATTATCGCACGCGTGATGCAAGCCATCTTAAATGACCACCTAAACTGTCATTTGGCAACCTAAAAAGCTGCCAAGGTTGCCCAGCTGGCAACAGGGAAAAAAAGTTAAGCGAGAGCCCTGCAGACACTAAGTGATATACATCTTTCAGATCTATAGGTGCCATATAACATCTTTTGAAATTGTTTGGCAGTCTCAAAGTCTCCATTTTGAAGTGTCTATACTTCACAAAATTTTAAAGACTTGTCAGATCTAAAATACTCCTCACCTTTTTAGGTCGAGAAAATTTAAACACAATTTGGTGGTTTTGATAAACCAACCTTTCAATTACTTGTTTATAGACAAGTTTTCAAATTCAGCTTGAATCTCCATCACTTCTTTTTGTGAAATTGGAGTGTTCTGCTTGGAACATGCTGGATGGCAAATCACTATTTGGATCAAATCAATTAGAAACCTTTGAATAATATTCAGAATAATAAATCTGAAGTAATTTGCTTCCAATATTTGGCTGTTTTTGCCTTAATATGTTCCCATGAGAACCAGGTCCACCTACCTCCTTTGTCACCTGAGTGACCTGTGGTCCCTGGCTCCTGACAGGAAAAACCCACGCTTTTTCGTGTTCCCGCTGCAGGACACCAACTGCGCCCCTGCTTCAATGGTCGACTTGTTCCTGGTGTAGGTCCAGGATTTTGTATGATGTCTGAACGGATACCTCCTATTCACAGACTTGCCGACCATTGATGTTTTGATCAACCTTGCTGTTTTTGCCTCATCATCCAACTCTTTCCCACGTTTCGTGAGGTTTTTTCTCTCAAGAGTAAGTTGAATGACTGGGCTTTACAGAGTTGCTGCAACTAGGGGTTGATGGTGGGCCGAATGGCATGCTACCTGAAACAATTCATCTCGAAGTGGGCGCTACATAGCAACCCTAGTGCCACTTGATGCATCTCCATCCTTGGCCTCCATCCATTGTTTTTGCAAAATTGCAGTTGTTCCTCAACCCAGCAGCTTCAATATTCTCTGCAGTTTACTTTTCTTAGGCTCACATACCCTCGCCCATCTGACCCCTTATATCTTGGTTCACTGCTAGTACTTTCAGCAATACGCAGTTCCTAGGGGTCTCGTGCTTTTTTGGCATTTTCATCCATCGTAAGCTACTGGAGCTGATGGAAGACACAATAGTTGATCGCAGAGGCCACTTCCTTACCCAGTGGCTCTCCTGACTCTGACGGGGCAGCAAATCGTACTGCCAGGAGTAAAACATCTGGCAGCTGCCGTCTTCGCTTGTATCGGCCTCACCGTCAGACTCAGGGTCAGAACTCTCACAGAGCAGCGAATCGTACTGCCAGAAATAGAACATCTGGCAGCAGCCGTCTTCGCTTGTATCGGAAACTCTGCTGACCCTGTGCACGCGCCTCATAAATGAGCGTGCTCTCACGCAGCCCTTTGCTAGTTGTTGCTGACCTGGCTTCTGGAGCCTGGCTTTGGCTACACTCTTCCCTGAGTGTGCTTTTCTCCAGTAACCGGTGTAACAGGCTTTCCATCTGAGAAATCCGCTCAAAAGTGGTATCCAGCCCTGGAGTCGCATCCTCCTGATCGGACTCCTCCTCCGTGGGCCTCATGGACTTGAATTTAGCCTTGCGCCCCACTGGTGCTGACTGAGTTCTTTTCAACCCCAAGTCCACAGTCGCTACGCTCCCAGCGGCGACTGTACAGGGGTCTGAGGCAGATGTTCGCCGACCGCAATCTTCCGTCTTTCCACTGGCTTTGCTGCTCGCCTCTTCCCCTTGCCCGTTTTTTCCATGGCCCCTGTGAAAAAAATCCCCACAGACCAACAGCAAATGGACCCAGAAACTATTGAAAACGTTTTTACTTACCTTGTAGTTCACAACTACATTTCCACTAGAGGAGCGCTGCTCCTCACGTCCGTTCTCGCCAATGCGTCTGACGTAATGACGCACAGGCGCCTGACGGGTCTTCTTCACGTAGTCACTCACGTGACTCCAAAGTAAAACAGACTCTACGATGGCCGTGTAGAATTGGCCTGTGGCAGATCGTGTTTCCTCAGCTGCCGTAGGAAGTACATCCTCTGTTGTGCCTTTTTGACTGTGGAGTCGATGGTAGCCCCCCACTTAAGGTCCATGGAGATGCTGGTTCCCAGGAACTTAAAAGATTCCACAGATGTGACTGTGGTGTTGTTGATGGTGAGTGGGGTGAGGGGAGGGGGAGCTCTCCTTAAGTCTCCAATCAATTCCAATGTCTTAAGAGCATTAAGCTCTAGGTTGTTGCGATGGCACCAGGACGCCAGCTGTGACACTTCCTGTCTGTAGGCAGATTCCTCCCCATCCTGGATCAGTCCAATCAGGGTTGTGTCGTCTGCAAACCTGAGAAGCTTGACAGAGGTGTCTGTCGAGGTGCAGTCGTTGGTGTAGAGAGAGTAGAGGAGAGGAGAGAGTACGCAGCCTTGCGGTGCTCCTATGCTGAGCGTTTGCGGGTCCGAGATGTGCTTTCCCAGCCTCACATGCTGCTTCCTGAATGTTCAGGCACATTCAACTCAGAAAGTTTGGAGTGTAGTAGCTCTGGCACAATGGTGTTGAATGCAGAGCTAAAATCAACAAACAGGATCCTCGCATAGGTCCCCTGGCGGTCTAGGTGCTGTAGGATGAAGTGTACGCCCAGGTTGACTGCATCATCCACAGATCTATTGGCCCGATATGCAAACTGCATAGGGTCCAGCTGAGGGATCATGATATTTTTCAGTTTGGCCAGCACAAGACTTTCAAGTGTCTTCATGACTACAGAGGTCAGTGCGACAGGCCTGTAGTCATTAAGACAAGTAATCCTTGCCTTTTTGGGTACAGGGACAATAGTGGAGACTTTGACGAAGGCAGGGACAGTACATAGAGACATAGAAAATAGGTGCAGGAGTAGGCCATTCGGCCCTTCGAGCTTGCACCGCCATTCAATATGATCATGGCTGATCATCCAACTCAGTATCCCGTGGCTGCCTTCTCTCCATACCCTCTGATCCCTTTAGCCACAAGGGCCACATCTAACTCCCTCTTAAATATAGCCAATGAACTGGCCTCGACTACCCTCTGTGACAGAGAGTTCCAGAGATTCACCACTCTCTGTGTGAAAAAAGTTCTTCTCATCTCGGTTTTAAAGGATTTCCCCCTTATCCTTAAGCTGTGACCCCTTGTCCTGGACTTCCCCAACATCGGGAGCAATCTTCCTGCATCTAGCCTGTCCAACCCCTTAAGAATTTTATAAGTTTCTATAAGATCCCCTCTCAATCTCCTAAGTTCTAGAGCGTATAAACCAAGTCTATCCAGTCTTTCTTCATAAGACAGTCTTGACATCCCAGGAATCAGTCTGGTGAACCTTCTCTGCACTCCCTCTATGGCAATAATGTCCTTCCTCAGATTTGGAGACCAAAACTGCACGCAATACTCCAGGTGTGGTCTCACCAAGACCCTGTACAACTGCAGTAGAACCTCCCTGCTCCTATACTCAAATCCTTTTGCTATGAAAGCTAACATACCATTCGCTTTCTTCACTGCCTGCTTCACCTGCATGCCTACTTTCAATGACTGGTGTACCATGACACCCAGGTCTCGCTGCATCTCCCCTTTTCCTAGTCGGCCACCATTTAGATAATAGTCTGCTTTCCTGTTTTTGCCACCAAAATGGATAACCTCACATTTATCCACATTATACTGCATCTGCCAAACATTTGCCCACTCACCCAGCCTATCCAAGTCACCTTGCAGTCTCCTAGCATCCTCCTCACAGCTAACACTGCCCCCCAGCTTAGTGTCATCCGCAAACTTGGAGATGTTGCTTACAATTCCCTCATCCAGATCATTAATATATATTGTAAATATATTGTAAATAGCTGGGGTCCCAGCACTGAGCCTTGCGGTACCCCACTAGTCACTGCCTGCCATTGTGAAAAGGACCCGTTTACTCCTACTCTTTGCTTCCTGTTTGCCTGCCAGTTCTCTATCCACATCAATACTGAACCCCCAATGCCATGTGCTTTAAGTTTGTATACTAATCTCTTATGTGGGACCTTGTCGAAAGCCTTATGGAAGTCCAGATACACCACATCCACTGGTTCTCCCCTATCCACGCTACTAGTTACATCCTCGAAAAATTCTATAAGATTCGTCAGACATGATTTACCTTTCGTAAATCCATGCTGACTTTGTCCAATGATTTCACCACTTTCCAAATGTGCTGCTATCCCATCTTTAATAACTGACTTTAGCAGTTTCCCCACTACCGACGTTAGACTAACTGGTCTGTAATTCCCCATTTTCTCTCTCCCTCCCTTCTTAAAAAGTGGGGTTACGTTTGCTACCCGCCAATCCTCAGGAACTTCTCCAGAATCTAAAGAGTTTTGAAAGATTATTACTAATGCATCCACTATTTCTGGAGCTACTTCCTTAAGAACTCTAGGATGCAGCCTATCTGGCCCTGGGGATTTATCGGCCTTTAATCCATTCAATTTACCCAACACCACTTCCCGACTAACCTGGATTTCACCAAATTCCTCCAACTCCTTTGACCCGCGGTCCCCTGCTATTTCCAGCAGATTATTTATGTCTTCCTTAGTGAAGACGGAACCTACGTAGTTATTCAATTGGTCCGCCATATCCGTGTTCCCCATGATCAACTCACCTGTTTCTGACTGTAAGGGACCTACATTTGTTTTAACTAATCTCTTTCTTTTCACATATCTATAAAAACGTTTGCAGTCAGTTTTTATGTTCCCTGCCAGTTTTCTTTCATAATCTATTTTTCCTTTCCTAATTAAGCCCTTTGTCCTCCTCTGCTGGTCTCTGAATTTCTCCCAGTCCTCCGGTATGCTGCTTTTTCTGGCTAATTTGTACGCATCATCCTTCGCTTTGATACCATCCCTGATTTCCCTTGTTATCCACGGATGTACTACCTTCCCTGATTTATTCTTTTGCCAAACTGGGATGAACAATTTTTGTAGTTCATCCATGCAGTCTTTAAATGTCTTCCATTGCATATCCACCGTCAACCCTTTTAGAATTAATTGCCAGTCAATCTTGGCCAATTCACGTCTCATACCCTCAAAGTTACCTTTCTTTAAGTTCAGAACCATTGTTTCTGAATTAACAATGTCACTCTCCATCCTAATGAAGAACTCAACCATATTATGGTCACTCTTGCCCAAGGGGGCACGTACAACAAGACTGCTAACTAACCCTTCCTCATTACTCGATACCCAGTCTAAAATAGGCTGCTCTCTCATTGGTTCCTCCACATGTTGATTTAGATAACTATCCCGCATACATTCCAAGAAATCCTCTTCCTCAGCACCCCTGCCAATTTGATTCACCCAATCTATATGTAGATTTAAGTCACCCATAATAACTGTTTTGCCTTTGTCGCACGCATTTCTAATTTCCTGTTTGATACCATCTCCAACTTCACTACTACTGTTAGGTGGCCTGTACACAACACCCACCAGCGTTTTCTGCCCCATAGTGTTTCGCAGCTCTACCCATACCGATTCCACAGCCTCGAAACTAATGTCCTTCCTTTCCATTGCGTTAATCTCCTCTCTAATCAGCAACGCCACCCCACCTCCTTTTCCTTTCTCTCTATCCCTCGTGAATATTGAATATCCCTGGATGTTCAGCTCCCAGCCTTGCTCACCCTGGAGCCATGTCTCCGTGATCCCAACTATATCATAGTCATTAATAGCTATCTGCACATTCAACTCATCCACCTTATTACGAATGCTCCTTGCATTGAGACACAAAGCCTTCAGGCTTGTTTTTACAACACTCTTACCCCTTATACAATTATGTTGAAAAGTGGCCCTTTTTGATTTTTGCCCTGGTTTTGTCTGCCTGTCACTTTTACTTTTCACCTTGCTACCTATTGCTTCTACCCTCATTTTACACCCCTCTGTCTCTACGCTCACACATTTAAGAAACCCTTTCCCTTTAACTCCATCCACCACTATCCCATTCGACATCCCACCCCCCTTATTCAGTTTAAAAGCTTGAGAGTAGAGGGGGAAACATTGTCAGATCCTGGAGGTTTCCGGCTTTTCTGTCTTCTGAAGAGCCTCTCCACCTCCTCAATTTTTATTGTTGATGAAGTGATGTTGTTCAGCAAGGAGGGTGTGGGTAATTGGGTGTGAAGTGGTGATTGGAGGGGGGTGTGTGTAGAAGGGCCCTGTCTCTTTGCAGACTGAGGTCAGGCTGTGAGTGGGAGTGAAATGTTGGTTGGGGTGGGAAATGGTCCAGTCTTTTCATACTGGAGTCTTGCCTTAAGTAGGTGTGAAGTGGTGAATGGAAAGGAGAGGGTGCAGGGTCCATTCTTTGCAGACTGGGGTCTGGCTGTGTTGGTTGGGGAGGGGGGGAGGAGGTATCAGGGTTACGTTTCTGATTTTCAAACCTGCAGTAAAACTCATTCAGGTCGTTGGTCAGCTGACGATTGTCCAAAGAGCGGGGGGCATTCCTCTTGTAGCTGGTAATTTCTTGCAAGCACTTCCAAACTGAAGAAGAGTCACTAGCTGAGAACTTGCTCCTCAACTTCTCAGAGTACCTTTCCTTGGCAGCTCTGATTCCTCTTCTCAGCTTGTACTTGGCCTGCCTGTAGAGTTCTGCATCCCCGCTCCTGTAGGCCTCCTCTTTAGGACCATCGGAGCTGTCTGAGTTCTGCAGTGAACCAGGGCTTGTTGTTGTTGAACCATGTCTGGGTCTGAGTTGGAATGCAACTGTCCTCGCAAAAGCTGACATGATGATATCGTGTCCGTATACTCATCGAGGCTTGTGGTTGCTTCCCTGAACACATTCCAATCCCTGCAGTCAAAGGAGGATTGTAGGTTCTCAATGCCCTCGCTTGTCCACCTTTTCCTTGTTCTGACCACAGACTTAGCAGCTTTTAGTTTCTGCCTGTAAGGTGAACTAGACAATGATCAGAGAGACCCAGACCCGCCCGGGGAATAGAGCAATATACGTTCTTGATTGCCGTATAACAGTGATCGAGTGTTCTCTCCCCTCTGGTGGGGCAGGTAACATGAAGTCTGTATTTTGGAAGGTCACGGCTGAGGTTAGCTTTGTTAAAGTCCCCCAAAACAATGACCATGGAGTCCGGGAAGTCACTCTCTATCCTCATTACCTGGTCAGCGAGTTGCGTTTGCGCCTCACGGACGCAAGCTTGTAGGGGGAATGTAAACTCCAGCGAGAATAAAGGAGTTAAATTCCCTTGGAGAACAGAAGGGTTTGCAGTTCATAAAGAGGGATTCTAGGTTGGGAGAGCAGAAGTTTTACAGTACCGTGATGTCGCTGCACCAGTCCTGGTTGGTATAGAAACATATTCCACCGCCTCTTGATTTCCCCGCTGCCTCCACCGCGATCCGCCCTGTAAAGTTGGAAGCCAGCCAGTTGCAGCGGGCTGTCCGGGGTCGACTCACAAAGCCAGGTCTTGGTGAAACACAGGGCAGCAGCTCGAGAGAAGTCCTTGTTTGTCCGATGCAGGAGTTGCAGTTCGTCTACTTTGTTCTTGAGAAAACGTACGTTTGCCAGGAATATGTTCGGGAGTGGTGTGTGTGATCCTCGTCGGGTGAGTGCTCCAGAGCGCTTCCCGCGGGTCCTCCTCCATCTCAAGACCTTGAACGCAGCCACAGCCCTGCTGACGAGTATGTCCAAATAATCCAGCGAGTGAGAGAAATCCGGAACGATGTTTGGAGGTACCGTATGTCCGATGTTTATGAGTACCTCTCTCGTGAAAGTAATCTTTGTAGGGTTTTCACAGACGACACAAACGAACAAACACATACAAAACAGCAAGGAGCTGTACACCGTGGCCGCCATCGTCGGCGCCAGCAGCAGCAGCTACACTGCAAGCAGCTACACATAGAAGGAATTGTACTCAGCTTGTACTCGGCTTGTACTCGCTAGAATTTAGAAGATTCTAGCGAGGATCTTCTAAGAAGGGGGGATCTTATAGAAACTTACAAAATTCTTAAGGGGTTGGACAGGCTAGATGCAGGAAGATTGTTCCCGATGTTGGGGAAGTCCAGGACAAGGGGTCACAGTTTAAGGATAAAGGGGAAATCTTTTAGGACTGAGATGAGAAAAAAAAAATTTACACAGAGAGTGGTGAATCTCTGGAATTCTCTGCCACAGAATGTAGTTGAGGCCAGTTCATTGGCTATATTTAAGAGGGAGTTAGATGTGGCCCTTGTGGCTAAAGGGATCAGGGGGTATGGAGAGAAAGCAGGTACAGGATACTGAGTTGGATGATCAGCCATGATCATATTGAATGGCGTTGTAGGCTCGAAGGGCCGAATGGCCTACTCCTGCACCTATTTTCTATGTTTCTATGTTTCTATGATGTTTCGCGTCAAGACGTCACCCATTCCTTCTATCCAGAGATGCTGCCTGTTCTGCTGAGTTACTCCAGCATTTTGTGTCTATCTAGGGAATGGAGTGATATGGATCACATGAGGACAGTGGAGATTAGTTAAACTAGGCATCATGTTTGGGATGGACACTGTGGGTCAAAGTATCTGTTACTGTGCTGTATTGTTCTATGCTCTATTGATAGCCTTTTTCATCTTACTGTACCATCACATCTGTTTAGTTTTTTTCTTGCAAACCTGTTTGATCCCAGTTCTGATAAATGCTAATTGACCTTAAATATTATTTCCAATATACCTGGTGGAACACTGACTGTTTTCTTTACACTTCATATCATGTATTGAGTTACAAGTAAATATCAAAAAATAAAGAAAATAAGAATTATAAAAACTGCAGATTAAACAATACGAGTCAAATTTAGCATGAAACGTGCACTAAGTATAGAATCATACAGCACAGAAACGGGCTCATCAACCCACTGAATTAGCCCGGATCTTCAACCAACCATTTTTATTAATCTTGCATGAATCCTATTTTTTACTCGCTCCACATTCTCATTAACTTCTTTCAGATTCTACACTCACATACATAATAGGAGCAATTTATAATGGCTAATTAACCCACTAACTTTACATCTTTGGAAAATGAGCAAAAACCAGGATACCTAGATGAGATCCACATGATCGCAGAGAACATTCCATCTCCACACAGACAACAACCGAGATCAGGCTTGAACCTGGGTCTCTGGCACTGTCACGCATAAAGTAATTGTATAAAAGTGTAAATCATACCTCAAGATTTTCCTTTGAAATTAAGCATAGTTAATCTTCAACTAATCGATTGTTATCAAGTAAAATCATGGGAGATACAAGGAACTGCAGGTGCTGGTTCACAACAAAAGGCACAAAGTACAAGAGTAACTCAGCAGGTCAGGCAGCATAGCTGGAGAACATGGATAGATGACATTTTGGGTCGGGACCCTTCTTCAGATATCAAGAGAGAAGTCTTCTGGGAGTGGATGAGTATGGGAATTTTCTTTCAATTCCTGGGATCGTACTCTGCATCTATTCTCTAATTCCAATCATCCTCTGGGTGAAAATATTCTTTCTGAGATCCCCTCTAAGTTTTTTAAATAAGCATTCCAGTTATTATATGAGTTACGTTTCAGCCACTTAGAGTATCTAACCGAACCAGTCTTGCCCCATTACTGAAATGATCCGCTCTAGGCAACCAGTGAAACTCCACTCCAATTCACTCTCTGCAAAACTGTAGCATCATAGCTACCCAGTTGTGTACTCCAGCTATGGTCTAACCAATGTGTTATTAGGAGAGCTAATGGAACTTGATGTTTCAATCCCTGTAATAAGTCGGCACCCTTGCTATTTGCAGTGGGATTGGAGTGGTGAAAGGTAGGGTAGGCACGTCTTCGGAGTCATCAGGTGGGCACCCTCCTTCTTTGACGTTTCATTGATAAGCCCACAACATCTCCAGAGGGCTCAACGGTGATACCTGGCGTCCCAGTTACACCCCCCTCAATTCCATACCCTCCTTTCATCTTGCAGCCCAATTGTGATCTCTCCTTTTTATCCAAATCCAATTGCTGCTTTTTCCTGCAGAATTTGATAATGATTTGATTGCTTGTTGGAGGGAGCGACCCCTCACCCCCATTTTCTTTAATAGCCTGGCCATAGATGTAGCAACAAATCCCCTGCATCCCACTTCGACAGGGAAAATCTTGGTCTTCCAGCCATTCTGGGAAGCTTCAGTTGCCAGTTCAGAGTACTTGGCCTTTTTCCTCTCATAAGCTTCTTCAACACCATCTTCCCATCGAACAGTCAATTCCACAACGTATATGCCAACTTGGCCATTGTGGACCACAGGACCATGTCTGGCCGGAGTGTTGTAGCCACAATGACTGGGGGAAACACAAGCTTCTAAGTCCACTTCCATTTTCCAATCCCGAGCTGGCTGCAGAATGCTTGCATCCTTTGATGTTATCTGGTGCTCTGGAGGTTGGCCTGCTGGTACAAATGTTGTGAAGTGGACATTTCCTGCCGATGTTTGTGGGGAAACATTTGTGATCTTACGCCTCTGTTCCAGGATTGATGTCAGCTGTCTGAGAACTTAGTTATGCCGCCAAGTGTAACACCCTTGGCCGAGGCTCATAGTGCACCCTGTTAAAATGTGCCTTAGTGATGCAGGTGCTTGGCAAAGGGAGCAAGCGAGGTCTTCTCCGAACCACTGCTTCAGGTTCTGGGGTGATGGTAGAACATCATAAGTGGCTCTGATGACAAAACTTAGCCGAGATCCTTCCATTTGCCAGATGTCACGCCAGCTGAGTTTCCTCTTTTCCAGGCTCTCCCAGTTAGTCCATTGGCCCTGCTTGGCCATTGAGACGGCCGTGGCATGTCGCTCTATCTCCTCCCGTCTTCTCACCTCCATCACGAGCCGTCCCTTCTGCACTGATGTTGCCTTGTGCCATTGAGGAGCTTTTGGGACGGGGACGAGCCCGAGCCCAGCTCTCCCGTGTTGGACTTGGCCAACCACATCCCGGAAATGAAGAGCAGACTTAGCACTGAACGGCTTCAGATGGGGTCCACTTCCTCCCCGTTGCCACACTGGAGGCCGCTGTTCGAATAACAGTATTTTCAGATTCAGTGAGGGTCATGACCAACCTTGCTTTAGTGCATTTGAACTCTTCCACAAGTCCTGCAATTGGCAATTCCAATTTGCCACTCCCGTACAGTCCGACAGGACTTAAGCATCGTGGAAGTCCAAGCCACTGTTTCACATGTGTGCTGAGCATTCTTTCCAGCTTTTCCACTTTGTTGATGGGGATTTCATACATAGTTAAAGGCCAGATGATTCTTGGTAGTGTGACAAATTGGAAGCACCACAGCTTGAGTTTTCCTGGTAGCAAGGTCTTGTTGATGCGAGCTATGTACGTGATGGTATCCTTTTTGAGTTGTTCAAACTGCTCGGTGTCCTTGAACTTTGCATCATACCATCGGCCCAAACTCTTCACTGCCATTTCTGAAACAGTTGGAACAGGTATTCCGTCAATATGAAATCTTTGATCCTTGACTTGACCTTTGACAATGGAGATGCTTCTGCACTTGCTGGGTTTAATCTTCATCCTTGCCCATGTGATGTCTTGATGAAGTTTTTCCAGAAGTCTCTTGGTGCAGGGGATAGTTGTTGTTAGTGTTGTTATATCGTCCATATAGGCTCGTATAGGTGGCAATCGCTGACCACACTGTAGCCATTTTCCTCCCACATCCCATTTTGATGCTCTAATAATGAGCTCCATTGCCATAGTGAAGGTCAATGCGGAGATGGTGCACCCCGCCATGATGCCTACTTCCAGTAGTTGCCACGCTGTGGTAAAGTCTGATGTTGTGAGACAAAATTGCAGATCCTGGAAATAGTTTTTTACCAGATTTGTTATTATTGCAGGCACCTGAAAGAATTCAAAAGCAGTCCACAGTAGCGAATGAGGAACTGATCCATAAGCGTTGGCCAGTTCGAGGAACAAGATATGCAGATTTTTTTGTTCTTTCTTAGCAGTCTGGATTTGATGCCATATGATGCTGGTATGTTCAAGGCATCCCGAGAAACCTGCTATGCCAGCCTTTTGTACTGACGTATCAATGAAATGGTTTTGTTTCAGATACTTTGTAAGTCTTCTTGTAAGCCACCACACTGAAAAAGATCTTGCCCTCTATGTTAAGAAGGTTTATTTGCCGAAACTGTTCGATGGTGGACACATTTTTTTTTTCCCTTTGGGATCAGCACTCTTCGCCAGGCTTTGGGGATGACTTGCTTTTCCCACACAACCCTCATGTTCCTCCAGAGGAATTTCAGAATATCTGGGGCATTCTTGTAGACACAATATGGAACACCATTAGGGCCTGGTGCAGAGGCCGCTCTTGCCTTCCTCACTACTTCTTTTACCTCACTCAGCTTGGGAGGGCTGATGTCAAATTGATGTTGTGGGGGTGAGATATGTGGGATGTCAGCGGGGACAAAAATCGGTTCATCTTTTAACTCATCAGTGTGGATGGTTCTGATGTGTCCTTCAACCTCCTTTTTTGACGCTTTCAGGGATATGCTTTTCTCTTTTGTGAAAATGCCTTTCACAAACTTAAAGGGATCTTTATAGAAGTCTGTTCTTGCTTTTTCCTTCTTTTTGCGTTGTTTCCTTAAATTCTCCGCTCTGCGCAGCTTCGAGAGCCTCTGTTTTAGGCCCTCTTGAAGGAGATTGATACCCTCCCTTTCTTCTGCTGTTGCTTTTTTCCATACCTTCTGGAGACGACGGGACTTGGAGGAAGGAGGCCTATCTTTTCTGCTGAGTTGTTCCTTCTCACCAAATTTCTCCTTTCCATAGCTGTAGACTAGATCACCCATCTTCTCCAACTTCTTTTCTGCTGATCCCTTGATTCCACTTAAAATTAAGCTCACATCTGCATTGATGATTTTCCACTCCTTGCCGTTAGACTTTGGCCATTTCACCAACGGCTTACGTCCTTGCATGCTCTCCACTTTACGATGTGCCTGGTTGCGTCTTGGACTGTTGCCTGAAACTTCTGCCACATCCCGTAAGGTGCTGATGCTCTGCGGACTGTGGATTTCTTCCTGCCGCTGAGTTTCATCCGACTGATTTGACCTTCCTCTTGACAGAATCTGGACAATGCGGGGCCCTGGGTTGGGGATTTTCAAACATTTCTTCCGTCCCCGATGAATTTTGATACCACGAGTTGATGTTACTTTACCAGTCACACCTACAGGTCTGAAGAACGTGTCCAGCTGCTCGTTTTTCAAGAGTTTTGCCACTTACCTGATTCAATGTCGTGTCTGTTCCAAGGTTTGTTACCGGGTGGTCAGTCGATGAGTCATCTTGCGCCCCCGCTCTCGCAGAGTCTGGGGGTATTGTACCGCAACATAATATACGGTACAGCACATAATATATTTCTCTCCATATCCACGTGGCTATCCAAAAGTCTCTAAATTTGTCACTATCATATCAGCTCAAGCACCACTGCTGGCAGCGCATTCCAGGCATTCACCACCCTCTATGGAATGAAACTTGCCCCTCACGTCTCCTTTGAAATTTGCCCCTACCTTTAAGCTATGGCCTCTAATATTTGATTTATCCATCCTGAGAAAAAGGTTCCAACTGTCTACATTATCTATGCCTCTCATAATTATATATCATTTAATCAGATCTTCCACCAATCTCCGGTGTTCCAGAGAAAATCAATCCAGGTTTGTCCAACGTCTCCCCAGTCAATACCCCTAAACCAGGCATCTTTCTCCTAAACTTCTCCTGCACCCTCCCCAAAGCCACCACATCCTTCCTGTATTGGGGCAACCAGAACTGCATGTAATACTGAAAATGCCTCCCTCTTCTTATATTTTATCTTCCAGCTAATGAACGCAAGGGTCCCTTATGCTTTCTTCACCTTCTTATCTACCCGAAATGCTTCCTTCAGGGGTTATAGACCTATCTGTTATTCAATATTCCTGTGGAACCTACTATTCACTATATATGTCCTACCCTTAACAGTCCTTCTATAGTGCATCGAGTCACACTATCAGGATTAAATTCCATGTTCAGTTTACTAACTAAGCAATATCACCTATTACATCCTATGGATACTCTCCATTTTCTTGCAGATAGCTGTGGACACAGCCCAGACCATCACACAAACCTCCCTTCCATTGACTCCAACTACACTTCACGCTGCCTTGGCAAGGCCGCCAGCATAATCAATGACCAGTCTCACCCTGATCACTCCCTCTTCTCCCCTCTCCCATCACATATGGGGTATAGAAGTTTGAAAAGGCATGCCTCCAGATCCAGGGACAGTTTCTTCCCAGCTGTTGCCCAGTCCTCTCATCATTTAGAGTGTGGTTCTGACCTCCCATCTACCCATTGCAGGCACTATCGCAATGTTTAAGAAACATTTACAGGTACATGGATAGGACAGGTTTAGAGGGACACGGGCTGAATGCATGCAGGTGGGACTAGTGTAGATGGGACATGTTGGCCTGTGTGGGCAAGTTGGGCCGAAGGGCCTATTTCCATGCTGTAAAACTCTATGACCCCATTGGAGAACTTTGAATTATCTATAAATGGACTTTATTGGACCAATGTTAGATCTTGCACTAAATGTTGCATCCATTATTCTTTATCTGTGCATTGTGGACAGCTTGATTGCATTCAGTATAGTCTTTTCTTTGACTGGATAAACATTTTCACTGTACCTTGGTACATTGACAATAATTAACTAAACTCTTGCCTCTGAATGTTAAGGTTATTTATTCTAGTCTTGCTTCAGAAGCGTGTGCATAAAAATCTGGGCTGCCTGGCTAGTGGGGCAATGAGTGCATCAATAATGGGCACATGGTACCCTTTGGAAGTGGTGAAGATTTGGTCCCTATACCATGTTCCTGCTCTCAAAGTTGGAGTCAAGATTTTATTTGGGGGGGGGGGGGGGGGGGGGGGGGGGGGTTGGGGGGTCTGGAAGAGCTAACCAGAACGTCCCTACCAAGATATTTCCTTGCATTTTTAAGCTCAGGATCATTTTTCACCTCAGAATTAAACTTGACCTCAGCTGAACTTTTCAGTTGCCATTTCTGATCCCATGCTAGAACCACAGTAGAAGAAGGGCACAACTTTAAGAGCTAAACACAACATCCCAACCAAGATATTTCTAAACTCAGGATAATATTTCACCTCAGAATTAAACTTGAGCTCAGCTGTACCTTTCCATTGTGGTGTCGGATCCCATGGTAGAACCTCAGTAGAACAAGAGGACAACTTGAAGAGCTAAACAGAACATCGCCACCAAGATATTTCCTTGCATTCTAAGATCAGGGTCATTTTTTCACCTCAGAATTAAACTTGAGCTCAGCTGAACCTTTCTGATCCCATGGTAGAACAAGGAACAAGGGCAGCCACAGAGGATATTTTCGGCCACAGTGGCGCAGCGATAGAGTTGCAGCCTTACAGCGCTTGAGACCCGGGTTCAATCCCGACTACGGGTGCTGTCTGTATGGAATTTGTACGTTCTCCCCGTGACCGCATGGGATTTCTCTGAGACCTTCGGTTTCCTCCCACACTCCAAAGACATACAGGTATGTAAGTTAATTGGCTTGGTGTATGTGTAAATTGACCCTAGTGTGTGTACTGTTGATATGTGGGGATCGCTGGGCTGGTGCGGACTCGATGGGCTGAAGGGCCTGTTTCCGCGCTGTATCTCTAAACCAAAATGGAAGAGCTAACCAGAACTTCCCTATCTCTAACAAAGATATCTCTAAACTCAGGGTCATTTTTCAACTCAGAAATAAACGAGCTCAGCTGAACCTTTCCATTGCCATGTCTGATCCCTGGGTAGAATCTCAGTAGAAGAAGGGGCCAAAGGGAAGAGGCGATAAGGAATAGGAGTAGAATTAGGCCATTCGGCCCATCAAGTCCACTTCGCCATTCAATCATACCTGATTTATCTCTCCCTCCTAACCCATTCCCCTGTCTTCTCCCCATAACCTCTGATATCTGTACTAATCAAGAATCTATCCATTTCTGCCTCAAAAATATCCACAGACTTGGCTTCCACGGCCTTCTGTGGCAAAGAAATCCACAGATTCACCAACCTCTGACTAAAGAGCTAACCAGGATGTCCCTACCAAGATATCTCTAAACCCAGGGTCATTTTTCACCTCAGGATTAAATTTCAGCTTGGCTGAACCTTTCCATTATGGTGTCTGATCCCAGGGTAAAACCTCAGTAGTAGAAGAAGGGGACAACTGGAAGAGATAACCAGAACTTCCCAACCAAGATATCTCGAAACTCAGGGTCATATTTCACCTCAGAATTAAATTTGAGCTTGGCTGAACCTTTCCATTGCTGTGTCTAATCCCAGGGTAGAACCTCAATAGAAGAAGGGGACAACTGGAAGAGCTAAACAGAACCATCTCTACCCAAATATTTCCTTGCATTCCAAGATCAGAGTCATTTTTTCACCTCAGAATTAAACTTTACCTCAGCTGAACTTTTCTGTTGCCATGTCTGATCCCATGGTAGAACCTCAGTAGAAGAAGGGTCCAACTGGAAGAGGTCAATAGACAATAGGTGCAGGAGCAGGCCATTCGGCCCTTTGAGCCAGAACCACCATTCAATGTGATAATGGCTGATCATCCCCAATCAGTATCCCGTTCCTGCCTTTTCCCCATATTCCCTGACTCCGCTAACTTTAAGAGCCCTATCTAGCTCTCTCTTGAAAGTATCCACAGAACCGCCCTCCGAGACAGAGAATTCCACAGACTCACAACTCTCTGTGTGAAAAAGGATATAAGGAATAGGATTAGAATTAGGCTATTCGGCCCATCAAGTCTACTCTGCCATTCAATCATGGCTTATCTATCTCTCCCTCCTAACTCCCCTGCCTTCTTCCCGTAACCTCTGACACCTGTAAAAATCAAGAATATACCCATCTGTGCCTTAAAAATATTCACAGTCTTCGGCTTCACAGCGTTCTGTGGGAAATAATTCCAGATTCACCAACCTCTGACTAAAGAGCTAACCAGGATGTCCCTGTCTAGATATTTCTAAACTCAGGGTCATATTTCACCTCAGAATTAAATTTGACCTTGGCTGAACCTTTCTATTGCGGTGTCCAATCCCATAGTAGAACCTCAGTAGAACAAGGGGACAACTGGAAGAGCTAACCAGAACTTCCCAACCAAGATATCTCTAAACTTAGGGTCATATTTCACCTCAGAATTAAATTAGAGCTCGATTAAACACTGACCGCCTCCACAGCCTTCTGTGGAAAAGAATTCCACAGATTCACCAACCTCTGGCTAAAGAGCTAAATCGGATGTCCCTACCAAGATTTCTCTAAACTCAGGGTCATTTTTCACCTCAGGATTAAACTTGAACTCGCCTGAACCAAAGATGACCTGAACCTTTTCATCGCGGCATCTGATCCCATGGTAGAAACTCAGTAGAAGACGGGGACAACTGGAAGAGTTATCCAGAACTTCCCAACCAATATATCTCAAAACTCAGGGTCATTTTTCACCTCAGGATTAAACTTGAGCTCGGCTGAACCTTTCCGTCGTGGTGTCTCTGATCCCAGGGTAGAACCTCAGTAGAATGAGCCGCCATCTTGGCGGGAAGCTCGCGCTGCGCGGCCGCTTCAAACGGTGACCAACGGTCGGCGGCGGCGGACAGCAAAGATCATAGAGCTCTATAATCTTTGGTGGACAGGGCGGCGGGTTGTCTTCTTGTGCATCGCTAACGGCGGATCAAAAACCCGTCGAAGTCACCGTGAAATTAGACGGTAAAGTGCCACCATACTAACCGCGCCGTCGGGACCTTCAACCCCCTCGACCCGCCATTGCTACCGCGTCCGCCTCCCTCCCTTCTCGCCCACCTTTATCTGACAAATAGACACAAAATGCTGGAGCAACTCAGCGGGACAGGCAGCATCTCTGGGTGGGTAACGTTTCAGGTCGAGACCCTTCAGACTGATACCTCATTTCTTCTCTCCAGAGATGTTACCTGACCCGCTAAGTTACTCCAGCATTTTATAGAAACATAGACATAGAAACATAGAAAATAGGTGCAGGAGTAGGCCATTTGGCCCTTCGAGCCTGCACCGCCATTTGATATGGTCATGGCTGATCATCCAACTCAGTATCCCATCCCTGCCTTCTCTCCATACCCCCTGATCCCTTTAGCCACAAGGGCCACATCTAACTCCCTCTTAAATATAGCCAATGAACTGGCCTCAACAACCTTCTGTGGCAGAGAATTCCACAGATTCACCACTCTCTGTGTAAAAAATGATTTCCTCATCTCGGTCCTAAAAGTCTTCCCTCTTATCCTTAAACTGTGACCCCCTAGTTCTGGACTTCCCCAACATCGGGAATAATCTTCCTGCATCCAGCCTGTCCAACCCCTTAAGAATTTTGTACGTTTCTATAAGATCCCCCCTCAGTCTTCTGAATTCCAACGTGTACAAGCCGAGTCTATCCAGTCTTTCCTCATATGAAAGTCCTGCCATCCCAGGAATCAGTCTGGTGAACCTTCTCTGTACTCCCTCTATGGCAAGAGTATTTTGAATCTCTTCGGTGTAAACCAGCATCTGTAGTTCCATCCTACACATTTTATCTGTCTAATTTTATATCTCAAACAGTCCCTGTATTCTGGTTCATATTGAACTCGTTTGGTCTCTCTGTATTGTTTTGTTTTGCTTCTTTCCTAATTCTCAGGCTCTGCTCTTGTGTTTAAAACTGCATATCCCGCAATCTTTGCAATTCGCCCAATCATTGCTTCCTCAAATCCTAATTTTTTTTACCCTCTTATTTTGTGAGACCCCCAAGTTATGCACCAGTTGGCATCTGTTGCACAGTCTTACATCCACTGCTTTATCACACCAACTGAACAGTTACTAAAAAAAAACATAATAACCACGTGTGCTGCTGTTAATTTCAAAGTTGTCCTAAGCATGTTTATTTCTGTCAGGAACAGTTGTGTTTGCTTGTGATATTGCTCGAGTGAAGCATTGTATGCCAGAAAACATCAATGCCGTGCATAAAAGCAGCTGGGTTTCTCTTAAAGGAGAAATGCACGTGCATGGGGAGTATTTTCAAAAGCTTCATCAACAACTGTTCATTAAGTGATATGCAAGAAAGTTTTCAGGCACTTCATTAAACCGATACACATTGATGCAGAATTAGAGTGGAGAGAAATGTTGGAGAGAACTCAGATGGGATTCAACACAGCCACATCACTCATCTACCTGTAATCTTTATCAATTAGGACTCTTTCCTACCACTCATCTACCATAACTCTCGCTTGATACTCTTAGGATTGCAGAAAAGTTCATACACACCCGTATAATTAACTGACAGCCACAGAATCATCTCTGTGACTTTCATTAAAATTCTTCCCTTAGTCTTACGGAGGGTGCATAATGTGAGGCAGCTGAAGGAGATAAGTAGATCTCCACAGAACAGACAGTATTGGCCAATGTGCGGAAAGGGCTATGATGAAAGCATAGCCAGTGTCATTGATGATGAGAGTTTACGCATATCCAATCATCTTGCTCTCACCTTCCTTCTCCCACAACCTCTTCATATTGAAAAGCCAAGGAGGATGCAATCATGCAGTTCTTTCTCATCTCCCTTCACCATAATTTAATCTTTGATTGTTTCTCATCGTTAACATTTAAAAACTGGCATCTTTGCAGGTAGTGAAGGAAGAGGAAGAAGAAAATTAAAAATGAAGAGGTTTATCTATTCAGCCTCATATGTGTAAGCAAACTGAGCAAATCAGAAGATAGAATCAGCATCTGGTGAGACTGATGGCATAATTGTGGGCGAGAAAGGCAGGGGAAAAAGGAGAGTATCGGTGGCAGCTTGCTGCAGTGTGATATCACACCATAGTGTTGTCGTAAGGATCTTAGATAAAGACTGCTTTGCCAGAAAAAGGAGTAGGAATAAACTACCTGGCCCTAAAAGTTTGTTTTATGTTCATCAAGCTCATCATTGATTGTTTACATACTGCCATTTTCCAGCACCATCACCACATCACCAGAAATCTTATCAATCTTATCAATCTCCTTTTTGAATAAGAACAGTGAATGAGCTTTTTCTCTGGCGAACAGAAATCCAAAGGTTAATTCCACTTTGAGTGAAGAAGTATTTTCTTCATCACAATCTTGGATGGCTTTCGTCTTAGTTTCAAAGTTTCCCCCTCCTTCTATACTCCTTGTTCAAGTGAAACATCCTCCCTGCAACCAAACTGCCAAACCTTTGAAGTGTTTCGTATGTTGACATGTTTAATGTATTATGATCTCAATATTCTAGACTTTAGAGAATGCAGAACGAGTGTACCCAGTCCTTGTATGACAACCTACTGGAATCACTCCCTTGGTGGTGAGTACAGTAAAACTCCAATAATTCCCTAACTGATTGTTCAGAAATCCCAGCGGTTTGGCATGTGGCTCACTGAGTTCACTTTTCCAGACTTCCTTTAAACACACTTCCCCCCCCCCCCCCCCCCTCCTCACTAGATTCAATTGCAATAAGACTTCCTTCAAATTGTCTCATTATAGAGGACTAACTACCACGGACTCCAAGTCCATGCTATACCTGCATGTCGGACATCAGTAATTTGTGGAGAAGCGTATCTATGTCCCTTTCAGAATCAATGCTACCAACGTCTCATTATTTAACAAATGTTTATCAAATGGTGTGCTTTTCTTCTCCATAATGTTTCAATTTTCCATATTACAGTCTGCCTGCCGTGTTCTCCACTCACTCAAATCTGTATTTTTGTTCATTGTTTTCTGTCTGCGAATTGGAACCCACATTAAAAAAAACACTCTGAATTATAAATTGAAGTGCAACATAATGGCTATGGAAGTAAATTAAGAACTTTTGCCTTTTCTTTACATCCATGACGTGTGCCTTTGCCTCTGTGGGATCTTTGAAGACGTTCTCAAATGTGACAAGAATTCACGATGACAATAGCCTATTCAGTCGAACTTTGTCATCATTCCTGGCCAACAAGTTGAAATAGCTTTAGTAGCATGCTAATGTTCTAAAACTTGTTGGTGAGGAGTTTCAGTCAACAATCCACACTCTCATGTTCAAAGATGAAATGAGTAGTAATGCTAGAGAACATCATTATAACTAACTGTCTTAAACAGAATTACCAAATTCGACAGCATGAAGTACAGAGGATTCTTCCTGCTGTCTGTCAGAGGGAGCTCATGTCAAGTGAACTCACCATATTCTCTCCACCTAACGGTCAAACACTTGCTCCCTGAAGTACAATGTCAATTCCATCCATCTAGATGCACAGTGACATAATCCTCACCATGCAAAAACTTCAATAGAAATGTCGGAAGGAGGCAGCATCAATCACACAATATGGACTCTCAGAAACTCTCTAATGCGTTTCACTCCATCAACTGCATGAGATTGTGGAGCACCCTCAATTTATGTTTTTTAATTAGGATTATTATTATCATGAATAATATCTGCTACTTTGAAAAATACCATTGTTCATTTATTCTTGCAGCATTTGTGTATTTCAGAAACGTCAGCATGGACTGGATGTCGTCGATTGCAATAATCATCATCATACTTTGTAATTTACTTCAGTTTCTGAATTTTACAGGTAGTGTATATATCTGGTTCTTTTTCCGTGCACTTTGTTGCAGCTTTTTCTGCATGTGTATAATGCTTAAAGTGTTGAAAACAGAAACCTTCAATAAAGTATGCTGTGGTAAACAAAGTTTGATATAAGTGGACTATAATTTCCTCAATGGTCAACGGTTCTTTATTATCACATGTACAGATGTATAGTGATATTAATTTTTGCATTCAGTTCAGTAAAGTATTGCCACATCTAAGCTCAATACAATTTCCTTCCATTGCTACGCAGACGATACACAACTCTATCTCCCCCTGAAGCCCAAAAAACAATCAAATCTGCTTAACCTTACCCGCTGCCTCGAGGATATAAAGTGTTGGATGGCCTAGAACTTCCTCCAACTAAACGAGAGTAAGTCTGAGGTCATCCTTCTCGGCCCCTCGGACTCAATCAAAATGATAGCAGGCAGCCTTGGAAGCCTTACCCCACTACTCAAACCTCACGTCAAAAACCTTGGCATGTTATTTGACTCAGCACTGAAATTTGACAAACAAGTCAATGCCGTGGTAAAAGCTAGCTTATTTCAGCTTTGGACGATAGCTAAAATAAAACAATTCCTCCACTTTGATGACCTCGAAAAGATAATCCACACATTTATCTCCTCCTGCCTAGATTACGGCAACTCTCTTTACACTGGGATCAGCCAATCTTCCCTGTCCCGCCTGCAACTGGTCCAAAACGCCGCAGCGAGACTCCTGACGGGCACCTGAAAAAGGGACCATATCACCCCGATCTTGGCCTCTTTCCACTGGCTCCCTGTGCGGTTCCGTATACAATTCAAGATCCTCCTCTATGTCTACAAAGCCCGCAATGGGCTTGCCCCCACCTACATTAAAAGTCTTCTCACCCACCACTCCACCTCCAGGTCCCTCAGATCGGCCGACTTGGGGTTGCTGAATATCCCGCGGTCTAGGCATAAGCTCAGGGGCAACCGCGCCTTTGCGGTTGCAGCTCCTAGACTGTGGAACAGCATCCCCCTTCCCATCAGAACTGCCCCCTCCATCGACTCTTTTAAGTCAAGACTAAAAACTTATCTATACTCCCAAGCCTTTATTGACGTCCTCTGAGCGAGGGCTATATGTATATACTAGACTAAGTGGGACCATTTGGGTCCCATGTTCACACGGGAGGGCTGGTCCCCCGACGCAATATTCCACCTCCCCACCAATTCCAATATTGGTGGCCAGTGGGGGGGGGGGATGGGGCTTTCTGGAGAGCTGGTATGGGTGCTGTTGGCTGCAGGGACTACTGGTCTCCAGAGTGCTAGGTCTCCAGAGGGCTAGTATGGACATTGTGGGCCAAATGGATTCTTGGGGTGGCAGCTCAGTCCCTCAAGCCTGATGTGCTGGCAGCTCACCCACGGCTGGTGGGGTGGCAGTTGACTCACGGCTATTCCTTGAAATTCCATTTCAAGCAGAGTGCAAGGCCACCAAATTCAAATCCATTTTCCTACCATTTCAAGCAGGGTGCAAGGCCACCAAATTCAAGTGCAGTTTCTTACCTCTTCGAGCAGGGTGCAAGGCCACAAAATTCAAGTGCAGTTTCATACCACTTCAAGCAGGGTGCAAGGCCACCTAATTCAATTGCAGTTTCATACCACTTCAAGCAGGGTGCAAGGCCACCAAATTCAATTGCAGTTTCATACCATTCAAGGAGGGTGCAAGGCCACCAAATTTTACTTTGGAGTCACGTGAGTGACTACGTGAAGAACCCCACCAGTGCGCCTGCGCGTCAATCTTCAAAGCAGCGGTGTGAAATCACAAAAAACAACAACCGAAGTAATATAGTCTCATAATAAAATGAGTAATACAAGAACTTCCATCTGACCTTTATGATAGAGGGTAGGGTCGTGGTGGGCACGTAATCTCCTACGGAACTCCTCATAAAATAAAGATCAAACTTCAAACTTAGGTAAGTTCTCGTTTAATCTTACTATTCAAATGCAGTTTCATACCATTTCATTCAGGGTGCAACGACACCACATTCAAATGCAGTTTCATACCATTTCATGCAGGGTGCAAGGCCATCACATTCAAATGCAGTTTCATACCATTTCAAGCAAGGTGAAACCACCATAAAACCACACAAAACACCACACTCACAGTTCAGTAGACATTCAGTGTGTTCAGTTGATTCACAGCTCAGACAGAGTTGTGACCTCTCCCTCCCCCATCATACAGAGACTGAGCCACACCCACACTTCCGGGTTTTATAATCCCTCCCCCTTCCACCAGAAAATGTGTGGCCTTCATGGCGTAATTGACTGGAGAGAGATTCTCAACATTTCTTAAATACTAATAACACTTTTATTTTTCATTGATGGGAAGAATCCTCTGCACCTGATCAGCGGAGGGGGACTGAGTAAGATGGGGAAAATCACAGCCGTAAGTGGTAACGTTTTACCTAAAATCAATGTAGTGCAATCAGGAAGTTGTCATGTTTAAACAAACAACCCTTTGCAGTGCCTTTTCACTTCAACCCAAAACCCACCCAAACAACCATATGCAGTGGTTTTTACTTCAACCCAAACAACCATTAGCAGTGTATTTTTACTTCAACCCAAACAATCATTAGCAACGCATTTTTACTTCAACCCAAACAACCATTAGCTGTGCATTTTTACTTCAACCCAAACAACCATTAGCAGTGCATTTTTACTTCAACCCAAACAACCATTTGCAGTGCATTTTACTTCAACCCAAACAATCATTGGCAGTGCATTTTTACTTCAACCCAAGCAACCATTGGCAGTGCATTTTTACTTGAACCCAAACAACCACTAGCAGTGCATTTTTACTTCAACCCAAACAACCATTGGCAGTGCATTTTTACTTCAACCCAAACAACCATTTGCAGTGCATTTTTACTTCAACCCAAACAACCATTAGCAGTGCAATTTTACCTCAACCCAAACAACCATTTGCAGTGCATTTTTACTTCAACCCAAACAACCATTAGCAGCGCATTTTTACTTCAACCCAAACAACCATTAGCAGCGCATTGTTACTTCAACCCAAACAACCATTTGCAGCGCATTTTTACTTCAACCCAAACAACCATTAGCAGCGCATTTTTACTTCAACCCAAACAACCATTAGCAGCGCATTGTTACTTCAACCCAAACAACCATTGGCAGTGCATTTTTACTTCGACGCAAACAGCCATTGGCAGTGCATTTTCACTTCGACCCAAACAGCCGTTGGCAGTGCATTTTTACTTCGACCCAAACAGCCATTAGCAGCGCATTTTTACTTCAACCCAATCCACCATTTGCAGCGCATTTTTACTTCAACCCAAACAACCATTTGCAGCGCATTTTTACTTCAACCCAAACAACCATTTGCAGCGCATTTTTACTTCAACCCAATCCACCATTTGCAGCGCATTTTTACTTCGACGCAAACAGCCATTGGCAGTGCATTTTTACTTTGACGCAAACAGCCGTTGGCAGTGCATTTTTACTTCGACCCAAACAGCCGTTGGCAGTGCATTTTTACTTTGACCCAAACAACCGTTGGCAGTGCATTTTTACTTCAACCAATACAACCGTTAGCAGTGCATTTTTACTTCAACCCAAACACCCTTTAGCAGTGCATTTTTACTTTAACCCAAACACCGATTAGCAGTGCATTTTTACTTCAACCCAAACACCCATTAGCAGTGCATTTTTACTTCAACCCAAACAACCATTAGCAGTGCATTTTTACTTCGACCCAAACAACCATTTGCAGTGCATTTTACTTCAACCCAAACAACCATTGGCAGTGCATTTTTACTTCAACCCAAGCAACCATTGGCAGTGCATTTTTACTTGAACCCAAACAACCACTAGCAGTGCATTTTTACTTCAACCCAAACAACCATTGGCAGTGCATTTTTACTTCAACCCAAACAACCATTGGCAGTGCATTTTTACTTCAGCCCAAACAACCATTTGCAGTGCATTTTTACTTCAACCCAAACAACCATTAGCAGTGCATTTTTACTTCAACCCAAACAACCATTAGCAGTGCATTTTTACTTCAACGCAAACAACCATTAGCAGTGCATTTTTACTTCAACCCAAACAACCATTTGCAGTGCATTTTTACTTCAACGCAAACAACCATTAGCAGTGCATTTTTACTTCAACCCAAACAACCATTAGCAGTGCATTTTACCTTCAACCCAAACAACCATTAGCAGTGCATTTTTACTTCGACCCAAACAACCATTAGCAGTGCATTTTTACTTCGACCCAAACAACCATTGGCAGTGCATTTTTACTTCGACCCAAACAACCATTGGCAGTGCATTTTTACTTCGACCCAAACAACCATTGGCAGTGCATTTTTACTTCGACCCAAACAACCATTGGCAGTGCATTTTTACTTCGACCCAAACAACCATTGGCAGTGCATTTTTACTTCGACCCAAACAACCATTGGCAGCGCATTTTTACTTCGACCCAAACAACCATTGGCAGCGCATTTTTACTTCGACCCAAACAACCATTGGCAGTGCATTTTTACTTCGACCCAAACAACCATTGGCAGTGCATTTTTACTTCGACCCAAACAACCATTGGCAGTGCATTTTTACTTCGACCCAAACAACCATTGGCAGCGCATTTTTACTTCGACCCAAACAACCATTGGTAGCGCATTTTTACTTCGACCCAAACAACCATTGGCAGCGCATTTTTACTTCGACCCAAACACCCATGAGCAGCGCATTTTTACTTCGACCCAAACACCCATGAGCAGCGCATTTTTACTTCGACCCAAACACCCATGAGCAGCGCATTTTTACTTCGACCCAAACACCCATGAGCAGCGCATTTTTACTTCGACCCAAACACCCATGAGCAGCGCATTTTTACTTCGACCCAAACACCCATGAGCAGCGCATTTTTACTTCGACCCAAACACCCATGAGCAGCGCATTTTTACTTCGACCCAAACACCCATGAGCAGCGCATTTTTACTTCGACCCATTGGGGAATGGGTTGCGTTGGGGGACTAGGCCTACCGTGTGACTGGGACCCAACGGGTCCCACTTAGTCTAGTCTACTTATAAAATATACTCATTCTCATTTTCCATTGTGCTGATATATCAACAAGGTAGTAGAATTCCAATTCTTTTTGTTTATAATATGTAAAATACAGACCACCATCCACGCATGGAATCAACGTTCCAGTTACTGATAACATCTATAATGCTGATCCGAGTAAACCAAAATTTCGAGACTATTATAAAATCTCAAAGGTAAATACTTTATATATAGAAATGTCATTTTAAAATAGGAATCATGAGATAGTATTGAGCTACTGTGTAATTTTCCCTTTGCCCCAGGCAGCAAATCACCTGTCAAATTTTCTGCATTCATCGCCTTGCAGCATTTCCTGGCAACTCCTTGTCAGGACCATCTGGCTGTAATGCTGGAGAATCTCCATGGCTTCTGTGCACAAGGAACAGGACTCTTGCAGCTATTGCTTTTCACCTGCCTGCACAGGTCCCTCTGAGCCGCTAGATAATATGCTCTGATCCTGCTCCCAAGCTGCATCCATTCATTCAGGAACAATGCTCCATTGTAACTGGAACACCTTTTATTGTATAGGAAGCAACTGCAGATGCTGGTTATACACTGAAGATAGACACAAAATGCTGAAGTAACACAGTGGGTCGAGACCCGGAAACATCACCCATTCCTTCTCTCCAGAGATACTCCAGCATTTTGTGCCTATCTTTTATTGTGTGGTGGGATGTCCCTTGCAGCACATTCAAAGGGAAAGCGGCACTGAAATTGGATATTCCCCTTTGTGAACCTTGCAAATGAAATTCCTGATTTTTATATGAATTTCATGAATTATGTTGCCATTACCCACAATGCTGCATTAATGCAAAAAAGGAAAGGTCCAAATAAATTTTGGATGTAAATGTTCATGTTTTAAGAACAATTCTTAACATCCAAACATACCAATATCACCATAGCTACTGTTTTAATTTTTTGATACCCTATATTTCTGTAGCTGACCACTTACACTTGCTATAAAGAAATATGTTTCCTATTTAATAAAGCTGATTGAACGTGAATACCAGAAAAACAAAATTGAGATATCACCTTCAGCCCTGATTTTAATTACAGGAAACTGGAAGCTACAAGCAATGTGCAGGGAAGAAATCAAGGGAGGAATGCGGCTGCACTCCAGAAATGAGGTTATCTTCCTTTGCTGAATTTTCAGACTGCAGACAAAGGGTAAGATTGTTGTTCACCTGGAATGGGATCGCATCAGCTAAAACTTTAAAAAAAATCATTTTAGATTACAATAATTCACATTAAATCACCATAATGTTTCGCAGTACTTCAGTCAGCACCTGGATAATTAGTATCTGTTTACCATGACTGAACAAAGCAATCAATGAAAATAGATATCATAATTAATTTTAAGACATCCAAATCAAAAGTTGGTTAATAATTGAGAAGTAGCCTTTACCAATATTCAAATGCTTAGAAACATTTATTTAGTGTGAAACAACAGCAACAAGTAATAAATGCTATAAGGCTGAAATCATCTCCAAGGTCAAACTTTTAATGGTGCATTATGGCCACAGGAATTGAGAAATAATTCTGGTATATCAAGGCATTAAGTGAAGGACTTTCGAGCAACTTGCTCTTGCTTCACTTTACTTGCATCTGATATTATCTTTAAGTTATATTAGCAGCAGCATATTATTATATTGATCCTTACAGAGTTTTGATCCTTTAAATAATCCACTTTTCCTGGTGCTCCAATGGTCACATTTTGCAGCCAAACACAAATCGTCTCCATCTTAGTCGGGGAACATCTGTTGTAAAAGTCCAAAGCCCAAGTATGTGGGTCAGGGGGCAGTGGGTGTGCTGAAGGGATAGTTGAACCTGGTGTTGCTCTGCCCCGAAAGATGGTAATTCAATTGTATTTATTGATATCTTGAATATTTCCTTCAGTTTTAGAAAGTCATGATCAGCAAGGTCAGAGAAGGAGTGAGTTGGAGATTTAAAATTACATGAATCATAATATAAGATTCATACTTGCAAACTAAAATAAGATATTTAGAAGACCAATCACCCATGTTTGGTTGCCCAGTTATGCGAATGCTGGATATATTGGTTAATACCATCAACAACTATTTTTTCAATTGGAAAAAGTATTTGGGCCCCTGGTTGATGAGCATGGAGGTGGAGAAATGTCATGCACCATATTTCCTGTCGTTGCAAGGGAAGACACCACCGCTGGAAGTGATAGACATCAGTTTTATTGAGGAAACAGTCTCTCTTTGGTGCTAAAAAAAAGGGAGGAGAATTGAACATCAATTTGGTGGTGGCATTTTAACTTTTTAAGAAGTGCCGGTAAACTGTACTAGTACACACTGTTACAAAAAAAGCATCGTGTAAGAAGCAACTGCAGATGCTGGTTTAAACCGAAGATAGATTCAAAAAGTTGGAGTAACTCAGCGGGACAAGTAGCATCTCTGGAGAGAAGGAATGGGTGATGTTTCGGGTCGAGACCCTTCTTCAAAAGCATTGCCTATTAATATAAACTTGCATGGTTTTACACTCGTCCTGTTTGTCAATGAGGCACATTTATAAATATACTGCAATTGTGTATTGAACTATGTCACCACCTCTGTTTTTAAAAGGTTTACAGGGTTCAATATCCAGCCTATGATTTAGACATCTCCCTTTTGCTGAGGAAATCAAAAGAAAATGATCAGGCATTAAGTTCTCCATTCTTTGTTGTATTCGATGAAGTGAACAACCGGTTGAACTGGAGAGCGACAAGTAAGTGAAACATACGCACATCGATTACAATTTTAACATAAATCAGGAATTTAAAAAGATGCAAATCTGCAACATTGGGACATTGAGTTTATTAGTGTCATGTACACCAAGGAACAGTGAAAAGCTTTTGTTTGTGTGCCATCCAGACAAAGAAAAACTATACATGTTTACAATCAAGCTGTCCACAGTGTACAGATAAAAGGTTCAGCATAAATTTAGTGCAAGGTAAAGTCTGATTATGTCCAATTAGAAATTGTTCAAATATCTCCAATGAGATAGATGGGATGCCAGGACTGCACTGTAGCTGATGAGGGACCTTGCCGCGACAGCATGAAGTGTAGATGGAAGGCAGCGTGACGTCTAGAGGTTACAGTTGTACCAGATGTTGATGGGGCCTTTCTCAATAACGCCTGATCCCATTAGGCCATGGAGACTTATTCATCTTAATGTTCTTCAAAAGACTCAACACCACCCCTTTCTCGATATTAACATGTCCAGAATTTCAATATACCTCTCCCTGATCTTGCTATCCTCAGTGTCCTTCTCCTTTGGTAAAGTACTCGCTCAGTACCTTAACCACTTCCTCTAGCCCCATCGATTGAAATGTCAACATAAAAACAGGAAATAATCTTCAGATCTACCGATGCTGGCGAACGTAAACCAAAAATACTTCACACTCAAGAGGTTAGGTAGCATGTGTGTGAAAAGAAACAGAACTGATGTTTCAGGTCTGATGAAGGATCCCTTCCCCAGCCTCTCACTATCTTTAAATTGTTTGTTTGATGAATGCATATTACAGTAGGATTTCAACTTAATATCCCATGCAATTTGTGCATACACAAGGCAATATCTACTTTACCATCTGTTGTCTAAGCAAAATTGAAATTTGCAATATTGGGCCAATGACTAAAAGGTGTTACTGGCACCGTGTTGCAGCAAACCAATTAGAATGCACAAGGATCTAGATGTCTCTTTATTGCTTTTGTGCTCAGAAAATAGACACAGAAAAAATGGTTGAAATTCCATTTAGAGCAAAAAAAACAATTTTTAGTCATTCCAATAGCTATCTGCTTCAATTATGAACGTCTTCGATTGTGGAAAGTACGTTTGTTGGTAAGTGAAGATTTTCTCCCTTCATCGTGTTGGAGGGCCACAGTGGACATGAATTTCACAACTTAGAATTCTCTAACAGAAGAGAAGTGTCTTCCAGATTGCTCAGTCATGATAAAACTTAACCAAAGGGGAGATCGAGAACTCCTTCTCCCCAAAAGTAAATTATGAAATTGGAAATGAAGATTGGTTGTTCTGTCCACTTGTGGACATTGCAAAGGCATATTACAGGAGATGTCACAGATGTCCAACTGAAAATATGATCAATTGAAGAGTGCTACTGAATATAGAGAATGTAGTTGAATGTGAAAAAAAATTATAGTTGAATCTCTAATTTATATCTGGGAAAAAGTATGGACTAAAGTGTAGATTGGCTATTGCATGCAAGCCAATCATAGTGTTTGTTAGTGGTAGCTCCGCCTAGTACGTGCTTTATAATATCAAGAGCTCGCATACGGCAGTCAGTAGATGTAGCAGCTCAGAGCTGTAACGTACTGCAGATCCTATGCTGTAAGTGATTTAATAAATATGTGTTGTATCTTAATGTGTGTTCAGGGCACATCATTACATGGTGTCAGACAGTGAGTATTACCCACTCCGTTTAAGTTTTTTTTATTTTTTTAATTTTTTAAATTTTTTATTTTTTTTATTTTTTTAAATTTTTATTTATTAGAAGTACATTACATTACAACCACATACATTAATACTCGTCATTTATATCTTCTTACAATTAATGTACTCCCTTTATTTATTTTTTTACACTAGAAAAAGAAAAGATTGAAAGAAAGAAGAAAGTGAAGGAAAAAGTGTAAGTGTAGAAAAGTGTAGAAAATGTAACAACAAAAAAGGACGAAGACCCTATAAGAGCGAAATTAAAAACAAAAAGAAAAAGAGTTAAGAAATAGGCCCTAAGAAAAGAAAAGAGAAAAAGAAAAAAAGAGAAACAAATGTTTTTTTTTGAGCATCACGTAAATAGGACATACCAACTCTTCAACTATCATCCCCCCTTACCTGACCTCAATTTTTTATTTTTTTAAAGTACTTTTGCACCCTATGTTTGTAATAATTCTATAAATGCAGACCACGTCAGGTGGAAGTGATCTGGTTTACCTGCTAGGAGGAGTCTTATCTCTTCTAGGTGTAATGTTTCAAACATATTTGAAATCCACATATTTATAGTTGGTATTGGAGCCTTCTTCCAAAATTTTAGAATTAGCTTTTTTCCAGTTATTAACCCATAGTCCATTAATTTCTTTTGAAACACATTTAGTTCTGGATCATCTTCCGTTATTCCGAAGATAATCCATTCTGCTTTGGGTATCAGTCTTGTTTTAAATAACTTTGTAAAGATTTCAAAAATTTCATTCCAAAATTTTTGAATTTTTGTACAGAAGACAAATGAGTGCGCTATAGTTGCTTCTTGGGATTGACATTTATCACAAATAGATGATACGTTTGGGAAAATTTTATGAATTTTAGTTTTCGAATAATATAATCTATGTAAAATTTTAAATTGTATTAAAGTGTGTCTTACATTAATCGAGCATTTATGCACGTTTAATAAGTATTCATTCCAACTTTCCTTTGAAATTTTAATAGCTAACTCTTGTTCCCAGTCTCTTCTGATACCCTCCGTAGGTGGTATTTGTACATTTAAAATAATATTATACAAATATGATATTAAGTTTGCTGATTCCGCTTTTATCTGCATTGCCTCGTCCAATACATCTACTGGATTATTATAATGATCTTTTGTATATTTTTTCAAATAGTCGCATATTTGAAAATATTTAAAATATTGATTATTTCCGAGTTTAAGTTTACTGGGTTATATTTTCTTTTATTAGTTTGTGTCTTTACTATCTCTGTTATGGCTAATTCGTGTTGCTGCCCGAGCCCTTTGATCTTTGATTCAGATATTGCTGAACGATGGTGTCTTTTCGAACGTGACTACACTCATTATGCTCGCATCGTTCATCGGAATGACCCCCCTAAGTGCGTGCATCTGTTTTGCTCAATCTTGGGGGACATGAGGCAATGAATCATGCCGACAACTTCACTATTGCTTCTGCTGTTTTGGATGACAACGGCCAGGTCCATGTGCTGGCAGAAACTATTGACGACCCTGTGGTTTTGCTAAGAAAGTTCAGAGAACTGTGTGATATGCCTTCAAACCATATTATTGAAAGAACCAATTTCTATGCTCGTTTACAGCAGGTCGATGAGCCTATTGAACAATTTATTAGCGGTCTGAAGCACATGGCTGCGCGCTGTCGATTTCATGATTTAAGGGGATTTAGTACGTGATAAGCTGGTGGGTGGAATGCTTGATAGCAAGCTGAGAGCTGAGCTTCTCCAAAACACTGAAATGACCCTTGACCTAGCAGAACATTCTTGCCGTATTTCCGAGATAACGTCTCCCCACTCTGACCCAGTGCCTTTCAGTCTCCGCCAGCAACATAGCATTAATTTTATAGACTTCTCCTCTCGCAAACCCCCTGCCGGGTTTATTGCTCGCTGTCAGAATTGTAACTATTTTCATGCGAAGGATCGTCAATTTTTCGTTGCCTACGGAAAAGCCTGCAATCTCTGTAAGAAATTTAACCACTTTGCACAATGCTGTCGGTCCCGTGTAACTCCTAATGCTTCAAGGACAAGGCTGCCCCTGCTTCAACAGGAGTTCACTGATACTGACTCCCAAGTGCCCGAGTTGTCGTCCCCCGCTTCGCTCTCAGACAGTGTTGATAACAGTTCTGCCATCCACTCCCTCCGCCCCTCGTCTAACGAGCTACTTGACCCTGAGGTAACTATGTTCATTAATAACAGGCCTCTTCTTGCCAAAGTGGACACAGGCGCAGAGGTGAACGTCATATCATTAAGGTAGTTCAAAAAAAATTCGCAATGCTGAACGTATTGATAAGGCCTCCGCAACGCTTTGGCCTTACGGGGGAGAGGTTCTGCACCCACTCGGAAAAGCTGATTAAAAGTGCACTGTAGATGAACAGACCCGCACCTTATAGTTTTACGTTGTTAAAGCTAATTCAGAGACTTTACTCGGTATCAATGCATGCCAAGATCTGGGCCTGGTCTACTTTGGACGTGCTGTCCACAAACTCTGCCTTACTGATGAGTTCACTCAGCAGCTACTCTCCCAATACAAAGACCTGTTTAATGATGAACTTGGCAAGCTACCTGTCAAATATCGCATTACCGTTGATCCTAAAGTCAAACCTGTGGTCCGAACGCCACATCGTGTCCCACATGCCATGCGTGACAGAATACACGCTGAACTCAAACGCATGGTCTCATTGGGTGTTATTGCCGAGGTAACTGACCCGTCTGACTGGGTTTCCACCATGGTCGTTGCAACCAAGAAAAACAAGGAGGAGATCCGTATCTGCATCAACCCCAGAGATCTTAACACTGCCATCAAGCGCCCACATTACCCAATGCGAACCACAGAAGATGTCGCTGCACAGATTGGCAACGCAGCAGTATTCTCGGTCCTGGATGCCAAAAGCTCCTTTTGGCAGATTCCACTAGACCCAGACTCGTCCAACCTCACTAGCTTCTGTACACCTTTTGGCCGCTTCAAATTTCTAAGAATGCCTTTCGGCATCATTCCGCCAGCGAAGTCTTCCAGCGCACTATGGAACAATTGTTTGCAGAGTACCCGTGCGCCATCATTGTTGATGGCTGAACATGATGCTAATCTGAAGAGAGTACTTGACAGTGCCAAAGGCATTCAGCTTAAGCTCAATCCACTAAAGTGCAGGTTTCGAGTTCCTGAAGTCACTTACGTCGGACATGTTTTTACCAGCGACGGTCTCAGATCAGATCCGCTGAAATCCGCAGCTATCAACGAACTGCCGGTTCCTACTGATGTTGTGAGTTTACAACGATTCCTTGGTATGGTTAACTATCTGGGAAAATTTATTCCCAACCTCAGCGACATATCGGCCCCCATGCGAGAACTGACACACAAGGATGCGGCATGGTTCTTTGACGCTCTCAAACTGCAGCTGGCTAGCGCACCTACAGTCTCCTATTTCGATCAGCAGTCACCGGTAATGCTCACCTGCGATGCATCCCAGTAAGGGTTAGGCACAGCGTGCCTGCAGGCCACTACTGACTGAAGGCAATTTCAAGCCTGTGTCATATGTATCCCGTAGGCTAACTGAACATCGCTATGCCCAGATCGAAAAGGAACTGCTAGCAGTGGTATTCGCCTGCATTAAGTTCAAGGACGTTATCTTCGGTAAAACCGTGACCATCGAGACTGACCACCAGCTGCTGGTCACCATTTTGAACAAACCGATCCACACTGCCCCAGCACAACTACAGAGAATGATGATGCAACTGCAGCGATTTGATTTCAACATTGTCTACAAGAAAGGTAAAGACATGTACATAGCAGACACGCTATCCAGAGCCCCGCGCAGAACCAACGAACAACAACTCTCCGAACAGGACGAATTCTCGGCCATGAAGGTCTCGTTTGTGCCAACTGATCGTTTAACAAGCCTAGCTGAACACACAGCTGCTGATGAGACTTTACAATTGCTGTCTACAGTCATCTGGCGCGGTAGGCACGACAAACAGGGGATGGTCACACCGACCAGTTTAACTAATTCAGTAGTGAGTGAGCAAGGAAAGGAAGGTGTGGCCATAAGCGAGGCAGGTAGGGGGAACCAGGAGGAGATGCGGCAGGAGCCACAGCCCTTGTTCCTGACGAGCATGACCGAGGCTCTTACTCAATGTGAGGACGGGATCAGGGGCTGTGGGAGGGATGAGCAACCTGGCTGCAGCACCGTGGATCAGGGGGACATTCAAGAGGGGGGAGTTAGAAGAAATGCCGTTGTGATAGGGGATAGTATTATTCGGGGGGTAGATAAGGTTCTCTGCGGCCAGCAGAACATGTCCCGAAGGCTGTGTTGCCTACCCGGTGCTAGGGTTAAGGATATCTCTGCGATGCTGGAGAGAAATTTGCAGAGGGAGGGGGAGGATCCAGTGGTCGTGGTCCATGTGGGGACCAATGACATAGGAAGGACGAGGAAGGAGGATCTGCTGAAGGAGTTTGAGCAGTTAGGGAATAAATTAAAAAGCAGAACCTCGAGGGTACTGATCTCCGGATTGCTACCTGAGCCACGGGCCAAATCGGCGAGAGTACGTAAAATTAAAAAGCTGAATGCGTGGCTCAAAGACTGGTGTGGGAAAAATGGGTTTGGTTTCTTGGGCCACTGGCACCAGTACTGGGACAGGGGGGATCTGTTCTGTAAGGACGGACTTCACCTGAACGGTGCTGGGACTGGGGTCCTGGCAAATCATATAACTAGGGCAGTAGAGAGGTCTTTAAACTAAGTAGCGGGGGGGAGGTATCAAGGGTGGTAATAACGGCAGGGGTAGAGGAAATAGAGCAGGGTATCAGTGGGGAAACGGAAAATCAAAATGTGACAGGAGGATCCAGAATGTGTGAAGATAAAGCTCTAGATGTAAAAGAGGCAAAAACAGAAAGGAAGGGTAGTAAAAATCATCTGAAAGTGCTGTATCTAAATGCACGGAGTATTCGAAATAAGATAAATGAATTAACGGTGCAATTAAGTATATATAGTTATGATATCGTGGCCATTACGGAGACATGGCTGCAAGGGGATCAGGACTGGGAGTTAAATATAGAGGGGTACTCGACAATTAGAAAAAAATAGACAGGAAAGAAAGGGAGGAGGGGTGGCCCTTTTAATAAGGGAGGGAATAACGGCAATAGAGAGGAAGGATATTGCGTTGAAGGATCAGGATAATGAAACAGCTTGGGTACAGATAGAGAATAACAAGGGGAAAAAAACACTAGTGGGTGTAATTTATAGACCTCCAAATAGCTGTGACGCTGTTAGTCAGAACATAAATCTGCAAATAGTTGACGCATGTAAAAAGGGAACTGCTGTAATCATGGGGGACTTCAATTTTCATATTAATTGGGCAAACCAAACTGGGCAGGGTAAACTAGAGGAAGAGTTTATAGAATGTATTAGAGACGGGTTCCTAGAACAGTATGTCACAGAACCGACAAGGGGGGAGGCCATCTTGGATCTGGTCCTGTGTAATGAAGCAGGATTAATTAAAAATGTCATAGTTAGGGACTCGTTGGGAACAAGTGACCACAATATGGTCGAATTCCATATTCAAATAGAAGGGGAGCAGGTTGAAACTCAGGCTAGGGTACTTAGTCTAAATAAGGGGGATTATGAAGGTATGAGGACTGAGCTGATCAAAGTTGACTGGGATAGCAGACTCAAGAATAAGACGGTACATGAGCAGTGGTGTACGTTTAAGGATCTACTGTATAACCTTCAAGAAAAATTTATTCCTATGAAGAAAAAAAGGGGTAAGGGTAAGAACAGTCAGCCATGGCTCAGTAAAACTATAAAGGATAGTATTCGGCTGAAGGCAAGGGCATATAAGGTAGCCAGAGATAGTGGGAGGGTAGAGGATTGGGAAGCATTTAAAGGTCAGCAAAAAATAACTAAGAGATTAATTAAGACGGGGAAAATAGACTATGAAAGGAATTTAGCGAACAACATAAAAACTAATAGTAAGAGTTTTTATAGCTATATAAAAAGAAAAAGGGTGGCTAAGGTGAACGTTGGTCCATTGGAGGGTGAGACTGGAGAGTTGTTGGTGGGGAACATGGAAATGGCAAAGGCATTAAACGAGTATTTTGTATCAGTCTTCACCATAGAAGACACAAAAAATATTCCAACGCTGGATAAACAGGGGGCGGTAGGAATGGAGGAGCTAAATACTATTAAGATCACCAAGGAGGGGGTATTAGGGAAATTAATGAGACTGAAGGAGGATAAATCCCCTGGGCCTGATGGATTACATCCAAGGGTCTTGAGGGAGATAGCGGTGGGGATTGTGGATGCATTGGTGATAATTTTCCAAAACTCCCTGGAGGCAGGAACGGTCCCAGTGGATTGGAAAATGGCCAATGTAACACCTATATTTAAAAAAGGAAGCAAACAGAAGGCGGGTAACTATAGACCGGTTAGTCTAACATCGGTGGTGGGTAAAATGTTAGAGACAATTATTAAAGAAACACTAACGGGGCACTTGGATGGACATGACTTCATTGGACAGAACCAGCATGGTTTTGTGAAGGGGAAGTCCTGTTTAACGAATCTGCTCGAATTCTTTGAGGAAGTAACAACCCGGGTGGATAAAGGGGAACCGGTGGATGTGGTATACTTGGACTTCCAAAAGGCTTTTGACAAGGTGCCACATAAGAGACTATTGCTAAAAATAAAAAATTATGGGATTGGGGGTAATATATTAGCATGGGTAGAGGATTGGCTAACAAATAGGAAGCAGAGAGTGGGGATAAATGGTTCATATTCGGGATGGCAACCGGTAACTAGCGGGGTTCCGCAAGGGTCGGTGCTGGGACCCCAGTTGTTCACAATTTATATAAATGATTTGGAGGAGGGAACCAAGTGTAATATATCAAAATTTGCGGACGATACAAAAATGGGAAGAAAAGTAGGGGATGAGGAGGATAGGAAGAGTCTGCAAAAGGATATAGATAAGCTAGGTGAGTGGGCAACAACTTGGCAGATGAAATTTAATACTAATAAATGTGAAGTCATTCACTTTGGGAAAAAAAATGATAAGGCAAGTTATTTTCTAAATGAGGAGCTGCGCTGTAATGCAACGCAAAGGGATCTAGGGGTAGTAGTACATGAATCACTAAAAGTTAGTATGCAGGTGCAGCAAGCTATCAGGAAGGCCAATGGAGTTTTGGCCTTTATTGCTAGGGGGATTGAGTATAAAAACACGGAGGTCTTGCTACAGCTGTACACAGTATTAGTGAGACCACATTTGGAATACTGTGTACAGTTCTGGGGTCCATACTTAAGAAAGGATGTACTGGCCCTGGAGGCAGTGCAGCGAAGGTTTACAAGATTAATTCCTGCAATGAGGGGATTGACATATGAGGAAAGGTTAAGTAGGCTGGAACTCTACTCTTTGGAGTTTAGAAGAATGAGAGGCAATCTCATTGAAACATATAAGATCGTGAGGGGCCTTGATCGGGTGGATGCACCGAGGATGTTCCCAATGATCGGGGAAACTAGAACTAGGGGACATAGTTGCAGAATAAGGGGGGGCTCTTTTAAAACTGAGATGAGGAAGAACTTCTTCACCCAGAGGGTGGTTAATTTATGGAATTCACTGCCCCAGGGAGCAGTGGAAGCAGAAACATTAAATATATTTAAGTCTAAAATAGATGTTTTTTTAGCTGCCAAGGGGACAAGGGGCTACGGGGAGAGGGCAGGGATATGGACCTAGGTAGGGTTAGTATAGTAAGACCTGAGTGATCTCCTGGACAAGTGTCGATCGCCTGGATTGGGGTCGGAGAGGAATTTCCCGGATTTTTTTCCCGAATTGGACCTGGGTTTTTATCCGGTTTTTTGCCTCCCCCAGGAGATCACGCGGTTCTTGGGGTGGAGAGGGGTGATAGCGGTATAAAGGGGAGGGTAGTGTCTTGTGTTCTGTGTCTTGTGTCTACTGTTTGTGGGTAGGGGTGTTTGTTTGGTGTTCAGCCATGAGCGAATGGCGGTGCGGGCTCGATGGACCTGGTGGTCTGCTCTCGCACCTACTTTCTATGTTTCTAACAGTCCAACACCCCGCTGGAAATACGCCCCTACTTCCTGTTTCCTGACGAACTAGTGCTACAGGATGGAAACATAGTCAAGGGCCACAAGGCAGTGGTTCCAGCCGCCCTACGGGACGAATACTATAACGACATCCACAGGGGCCACCCCGGCGTGGAGGTAACCCTCCAAAGGGCGCAAAACATGTTTTACTGGCCCTGTACGACAAAATACATACGCGAAAGAAACGAAACGTGTGCTGTCTGCAAAAGCCTGACGCCACATCAGCAGAAGCAGCCTTTACTGCCACAACCAGTCCCTCCTCTCCCGTGGTCCTCGTTAGCCACCGACATCTTCGAGCGGCACGGGAAACACTATCTGATTCTTGTTGACTCTTACTCGGGCTGGTTCGAAATAGACCTACTGCAAACCATTTCTTCGGAGGCAGTGATTGAGAAGCTGCAACGGCACCTCTCTGTGCATGGCTCTCCTGCTCGTATTCAGTCTGACAACGGCAGACAGTTCACCAGCCAAGCCTTTAAAAACTTTGCTAAACGATGGGACTGTCAACACGTTACCAGCAGTCCCGAGTTCCCGCAGTCCAATGGACTCACCAAACGCGCCGTTCGGAGTTCAAAACAACTCATGGAACGATCTTACCTTGCCAAATCCGACGTATACCTGGACTTACTCAATATACGGAACATTGCACGGGATCCCATACTGAGTCTCGCCAAATCCGTGCTCCCCTGCCTGTTTCCCAGCAGCTGTTGCAGCCACAAGTTCGTTCCCCGCCTGCGGTTTAGAAACAACTGCAAATGAAACGTGACACACAGAAGCGGTTTTTCAACTAGTCCAGCAAGCCACTTATACCTCTTGCACGTGGACAAGTGGTTCGTCTGCAAACCGACAAGGGCCATGCACACCTGGGACACATCCACGGCCCTGCTAAAGAACCACATCCATATCTGGACGGTGTCATCTACAGACGCAACCGTCAACATATCCTTCCTGTGAAGGAACCACGTCCTGCGACTCCATATCCTGATGCCCTGCACCTTGTGCTCACTCCCACAGTCAGTCCAGCTTCCCCACCATCAACCGTCGTTCCTACCGCGGTCTCCCCGCGTCGTTTGGCGCCTGGCTCGCCTATTTCGTCTCCCCCTGTGCCTGTCGGGTCGCCGGTTGTTCTCCCACTCCCCTCCCTGTCTTTTCTCCCACGAAAGGAGGTGAGGCGGTCTCCTACCGCACGAGGGCCGGAGGGGTTTGTAGGCCACCCGTTAGATATGGCGATTTTGTATAACTTTGCTGGTATGTTCTTAATATTCTGCTTATATTGCTTAGCTGCCGGTGTTTCTTTATTTCTACAAGAAGAGATGTAGATTGGCTATTGCATGCTAGCCAATCATAGTGTTTGTTAGCAGTAGCTCCGCCTAGTACATGCTTTATAATATCAAGAGCTCGCATACGCCAGTCAGTAGATGTAGCAGCTCAGAGCTGTAACGTACTGCAGATCCTATGCTGTAAGTGATTTAATAAATATGTGTTGTATCTTAATGTGTGTTCGGGTCACGTCATTACATAAAGCAATTAAAAAAATATATATATTGAATGTGATTTCTTTTGTTTTGGCCTAGGTACTATAATGAATCCAAGCTTTTCTAAATTAAGAAAATTCTATGAAAATCTTTTCACCATTCACAACCCAGACGGAATTGTCATTAGCTTATTTGTAGGTTATAATTTTGACAGTAAATCTTCTTCAAAATAAGATTATAAAGTGCTGGAGTAGCTCTGAGCTCTGGGGTGACAGAGGAACTGAAGGAAATCCACATTAGGCAGGAAATGGTGTTGGATAGACTGATGGGACTGAAGGCTGATAAATCCCCAGGGCCTGATGGTCTGCATCCCAGGGTACTTCAGGAAGTGGCTTTAGAAATCGTGGATGCATTGGTGATAATTTTCCAATGTTCTATAGACTCAGGATCAGTTCCTGTGGATTGGAGGGTAGCTAATGTTATCCCAGTTTTTAAGAAAGGCGGGAGAAAGAAAACCGGGAATTATAGACCAGTTAGCCTGACATCGGTGGTGGGGAAGATGCTGGAGTCAATTATAAAAGATGAGATAGCCGCACATTTGGATAGCAGTAACCAAGTTAGCGTGGATTTACGAAGGGGAAATCATGCTTGACGAATCATCTGGAATTTTTTGAAGATGTAACTAAGAAAATGGACAAGGGAGAGCCAGTGGATGTAGTGTACCTGGACTTTCAGAAAGCATTTGATAAGGTCCCACATAGGAGATTAGTGGGCAAAACTAGGGCACATGGTATTGGGGGTAGAGTGCTGACATGGATAGAGAAGTGGTTGGCAGACAGGAAACAAAGAGTAGGGATTAACGGGTCCCTTTCAGAATGGCAGGCAGTGACTATTGGGGTACCGCAAGGCTCGGTGCTGGGAACGCAGCTATTTACAATATACATCGATGATTTGGATGAAGGGATTCAAAGGAACATTAGCAAATTTGCAGATGACACAAAGCTGGGTGGCAGTGTGAACTGTGAGGAGGATGCTATGAGAAAGCAGGGTGACTTGGACAGGTTGGGGGAGTGGGCAGATGCATGGCAGATGACGTTTAATGCGGATAAATGTGAGGTTATCCACTTTGGTAGCAAAAACAGGAAGGCAGATTACTATCTAACTGGCGTCAAGTTGGGAAAAAGGGAAGTACAACGAAATCTGGGGGTCAGTCTATGAAAGTAAGCATGCAGGTACAGCAGGCAGTGAAGAAAGCGAATGGCATGTTGGCTTTTATAACAAGAGGAATCGAATATTGGAGCAAAGAGGTCCTGCAGTTGTACAGAGCCCTAGTGAGACCACACCAGGAGTATTGTGTGCAGTTTTGGTCCCCTAATTTGAGGAAGGACATTCTTGCTATTGAGGTAAGTTTACAAGGTTAATTCCAGGGATGGCGGGACTGTCATATGCTGAGAGAATGGAGCAGCTGGGCTTGTACACTCTGGAGTTTAGAAGGATGAGAGGATATCTTATTTAAACATATAAGATTGTTAAGCGTTTGGACACGCTAGAGGCAGGAAACATGTTCCCGATGTTGGGGAATCCAGAACCAGGGGCCACAGTTTAAGAATAAGGAGTAAGCCATTTAGAACGGAGACCAGGAAACACTTTTTCTCACAGAGAGTGGTGAGTCTGTGGAATTCTCTGCCTCCGAGGGCGGTGGAGGCAGGTTCTCTGGATGCTTTCAAGAGAGAGCTAGATAGGGCTCTTAAAAATAGCGGAGTCAGGGGATATGGGGAGAAGGCAGGAATGGGGTACTGATTGGGGATGATCAGCCATGATCACATTGAATGGCTCGAAGGGCCAAATGGCCTACTCCTGCACCTATTGTCTATTGTCTATAGCTCGGTAGGTCAGGCTGCATCTCTGGAGAAGAAGGATGGGTGACGTTTGGGGTCAGGACCCCACTTCAGACCCAAAATGTCACCCATCCTTTTTCTCCAGAGATGCTACCTGACGCGCTGAGTTACTTCAGCACTTTGTGTCTGTTTTAGGTATAAGCAGCATCTGCATCTCCTTGTTTCTAAAGTTTAAATTAGACTTCATTAGACTGCACTCACTGGAAACTTTACTTTAAACGTATTCCTTTTTTATCATTTGTTAATTTTTTTCAAGATGTGAATATAGCTGGCTAATGGTGGAAAATCGAAGGTAGACAAAATTGCTGGAGAAACTCAGCGGGTACGGCAGCATCTATGGTGCCAAGGAAATAGGCAACGTTTCGGGCCGAAACCCTTCTTCAGACTGATGCAGGGTGGGGGGGGGGGGGCAGGAAGAATAAAGGAAGAGGAGGAGCCAGAGGGCTGAGGGAGAGCTGAGAAGGGGAGGCGACAGCAAGGGCTACCGGAAATTGGAGAAATTAATGTTCAGCCCACCCTGATAAAGGAGGACCACTATTATTTTGATAGCTGCTCCCACCTATTAGCAACATAGGATTGATATATAAGAAATGTTTGTATTATGATATGCACATGCTTCTAATAAAAATATATATTAAAAAAAAAAGATCATTCTTAAATCTCTCCCCTTTAACCCTAAGCCTATGCCTTCTAGGGGGCTGGGGCTCCTAAGAGTGCCCATGGTAGCATCTTTGATTTATACTGAGTGAGACATATCAAAAGAGATCACATAACATACAGAAATACAACCAAGTCAACTCAAGTACAATAGCTAGAGCAAAAGGAAAGATATAGAGTACAGAATAGTTCTCAACATTGTAGTACATCAGTTTCATAGACAAAGTCCAATATTTGCAATGGGATAGAGGTGATTTGGATGTAGAGTCACAGAGCGATATAGCATGGATACAGGCCCTTCGGCCCAACTTGACCACACCGACCAACATGTCCCATCTATACTAGACCCACCTGCCTGCGTTTGGCCTATATCCCTCCAAACTTGTCCTATTCGTGCTCTGTCCAATCCACCCATCATACTCTAGTCTAAGGTCCAGAGTCCAGATTAAGTATCAAACCTGGTGGTTTGCTGGCTGTGAGGTTTGAGTGGTGGTCTTCCCGAAGATTTTGGTGGTGCAAGGTGGGGGAATGATATACATGTGCTTTGATTTACTGCTCATTCTTTTTTCAATGAGAGTTATCAATTGATGATGCCAGGTTTCCTTTCACTATCATTCACATCCCATTTCATGAGGAGATTAAACTTGGCAATTGAAGTGGCAACTCTTAAAATGACATTCAAGTCAAGTCAAGTCAAGAGAGTTTATTGTCATATGTCCCAGATAGGACAATGAAATTCTTGCTTTGCATCAGCACAATGGAATATAGTAGGCACGAATACAGAACATATCATATCAGTGTGTCCATACACCATTATATAAATATATACACATCAATAAATAAGCAGATAAAGTGCAAATAAACAGGTAATAGTCTATTAGTATTCAGAGATTTGTTTCAGTTGAGTTTAATATAGCCTGATGGCTGTGGGGAAGTAGCTATTTCTGAAACTGGACGTTGCTGTCTTCAGGCTCCTGTACCTTCTACCTGAAGGTACCATGGAGATAAGTGTGTGGCCAGGATGGTGTGGGTCCTTGATGATGCTGCCAGCCTTTTTGAGGCAGCGACTGTGATAGATCCGCTCGATGGTAGGGAGGTCAGAGCCGATGATGGACTGGGCAGTGTTTACTACTTTTTGTAGTCTTTTCCGCTCCTGGGCGCTCAAGTTGCTGAACCAAGCCACGATGCAACCAGTCTAATGTGCACCTGTAGAAGTTAGAGAGAGTCCTCCTTGACATACCGACTCTCCGTAATCTTCTCAGGAAGGAGAGTCACTGATGTGCTTTCTTAATAATTGCGTCAGTGTTCTCGGACCAGGAGAGATCTTCCGAAATATGCACGCCCAGGAATTTGAAGCTCTTGACCCACTCCACCATCGACCCTTTGATATAAATGGGACTGTGGGTCCCCATCCTACCCCTTCCAAAGTCCACAATCAGTTCCTTGGTTTTGCTGGTGTTTAGGGCCAGGTTATTGTGCTGGAACCATTTGGTCAGTTGGTCGATCTCACTTTTATACTCTGACTCATCCCCATCAGTGATACATCCCACAACAGTGGTGTCATCAGTGAACTTGATGATGGAGTTCGCACTATGACCGGCTATGCAGTCATGAGTATAGAGTGAGTACAGCAGGGGGCTGAGCACGCAGCCTTGAGGTGTTCCCGTGCTGATTATTATCGAGGCTGACACATTTCCACCAATACGAGCAGTCTGTGGTCTTTGAATGAGGAAGTTGATACATAGATACATAGATACATAGAAAATAGGTGCAGGAGTAGGCCATTCGGCCCTTCGAGCCTGCACCGCCATTCAATATGATCATGGCTGATCATCCAACTCAGTATCCCATACCTGCCTTCTCTCCATACCCCCTGATCCCCTTAGCCACAAGGGCCACATCTAACTCCCTCTTAAATATAGCCAATGAACTGGCCTCAACTACCGTCTGTGGCAGAGAGTTCCAGAGATTCACCACTCTCTGTGTGAAAAAGCTTTTCCTCATCTCGGTCTTAAAGGATTTCCCCCTTATCCTTAAGCTGTGACCCCTTGTCCTGGACTTCCCCAACATCGGGAACAATCTTCCTGTATCTAGCCTGTCCAACCCCATAAGAATTTTGTACGTTTCTATAAGATCCCCTCTCAATCTCCTAAATTCTAGCGAGTATAAGCCAAGTCTATCCAGTCTTTCTTCATATGAAAGTCCTGACATCCCATGAATCAGTCTGGTGAACCTTCTCTGCACTCCCTCTATGGCTATAATGTCCTTCCTCAGATTTGGAGACCAAAACTGTACACAATACTCCAGGTGTGGTCTCACCAAGACCCTGTACAACTGCAGTAGAACCTCCCTGCTCCTATACTCAAATCCTCTTGCTATGAAGGCCAACATACCATTCGCTTTCTTCACTGCCTGCTGCACCTGCTTGCCTACTTTCAATGACTGGTGTACCATGACACCCAGGTCTCGCTGCTTCTCCCCATTTCCTAATCGGCCACCATTTAGATAATAGTCTGCCTTCCCGTTTTTGCCACCAAAGTGGATAACCTCACATTATACTGCATCTGCCAAACATTTGCCCACTCACCCAGCCTATCCAAGTCACCTTGCAGTCTCCTAGCATCCTCCTCACAGCTAACACTGCCCCCCAGCTTAGTGTCATCCGCAAACTTGGAGATGTTGCTTTCAATTCCCTCATCCAGTTCATTAATATAAATTGTAAATAGCTGGGGTCCCAGCACTGAGCCTTGCGGTACCCTACTAGTCACTGCCTGCCATTGTGAAAAGGACCCGTTTACTCCTACTCTTTGCTTCCTGTTTGCCAGCCAGTTCTCTATCCACATCAATACTGAACCCCCAATACCGTGTGATTTAAGTTTGTATCCTAATCTCTTACGTGGTACCTTGTCGAAAGCCTTCTGAAAGTCTAGATACAACACATCCACTGGTTCTCCCCTATCCACTCTACTAGTTACATCCTTGAAAAATTCTATAAGATTCGTCAGACACGATTTACCTTTCGTAAATCCATGCTGACTTTGTCCAATGATTTCACCACTTTCCAAATGTGCTGCTATCCCATCTTTAATAACTGATTCTAGCAGTTTCCCCACTACTGATGTTAAACTAACTGGTCTGTAATTCCCCGTTTTCTCTCTCCCTCCCTTCTTAAAAAGTGGGGTTACGTTTGCTACCCTCCAATCCTCAGGAACTACTCCAGAATCTAAAGAGTTTTGAAAAATTATCACTAATGCATCCACTATTTCTGGAGCTACTTCCTTAAGTACTCTGGAATGCAGCCTATCTGGCCCAGGTGATTTATCGGCCTTTAATCCATTCAATTTACCCAACACCACTTCCCGACTAACCTGGATTTCACTCAGTTCCTCCATCTCCTTTGACCCGCGGCCCCCTGCTATTTCCGGCAGATTATTTATGTCTTCCTTAGTGAAGACGGAACCAAAGTAGTTATTCAATTGGTCCGCCATATCCTTGTTCCCCATGATCAATTCACCTGTTTCTGACTGCAAGGGACCTACATTTGTTTTAACTAATCTCTTTCTCTTCACATATCTATAAAAACTTTTGCAGTCAGTTTTTATGTTCCCTGCCAGTTTCCTTTCATAATCTATTTTCCCTTTCCTAATTAAGCCCTTTGTCCTCCTCTGCTGGTCCCTGAATTTCTCCCAGTCCTCTGGTATGCTGCTTTTTCTGGCTAATTTGTACGCATCATCTTTTGCTTTGATACTATCCCTGATTTCCCTTGTTATCCATGGATGCACTACCTTCCCTGATTTATTCTTTTGCCAATTGAGGATCCAATTGCAGAGGGATGCTCAGAGACCCAGATCTGAGAGCTTGCTAACCAGTTTGGAGGGGATGATTGTATTAAATGCCGAGCTGTAATCAATCAATAACAGCCTGACATATGAGTTTTTGTTGTCCAAGTGTTCCAGAGCGGAGTAGAGAGCCAGCGAGATTGCATCCACCAATGATCTGTTGTGGCATTAGGCAAACTGCAGTGGGTCCAGGTTTTTGGCGAGGTAGGAGTTGATTTGCGCCATGATCAGCCTCTCAAAGCACTTCATCACCACCGACATTAGTGCCACTGGACGGTAGTCGTTGAGGCATGTCACCTTGCTCTTCTTGGGCACCGGTATAATTGATGCCCTTTTAAATCAGTTGGGAACCTCAGACCTCAGAAGTGAGAGGTTGAAAATGTCCGCAAAAATTCCAGCCAGTTGGTCCGCACAGGTTTTTAGAACATGACCTGGTATACCATCAGGTCCAGGCTTTTTTCGAGGGTTCACCCATCTGAAGGATTTTCTGACGTCGGCCTCTGTGACTGTGACTGAAATACCATCACAGCGAATGGGGGCTCGAGAAGGCACATCAGTGTTCTTCCTATCAAAGCGTGCGTAAAACGCATTGAGCTCGTCAGGGAGTGATTTTTCGCCGACCTTGGTAGTTGGCATGACCGTCTCCCTTCCCTGATGGCGGCCAAAGAAGTGGTTGAGCTGTTCTGCCAGAGAGGCACTGTTGGTGGTGGATGAGTTGGTATTGTTTTTGTAGTTGGCGATGTGTCATATACCTTGCCATACGCGACGGGAGAGTGAGTTGTTGAAGTGACTCTCGATCCTTCGCTTATAGGCTGCCTCTGTGACTGAGACTGAAATACCATCACAGCGAATGGGGGCTCGAGAAGGCACATCATTGAGCTCGTCAGGGAGTGATGTTTTGGCGACATTCGAGCTGCCTCCTGATTTCGCCTTGTAGGAGGTGATTGGATTCAGGCCCCGCCACAGCCGCCACATTGTTGCAACAGAGTAAAATATTATAATCAACGTTGATGTAGGAGAGGTCATAACTTTGTGTAAAGTTACTTCTCTGTGACATGGAAAGTTCCAGTGGATCCGGCTTGAGAAGTGAACTTTCATACCTCATGATTAGAGTACAAAGCTGAATGCCATCCCCTCCCTGTGAAAACAAACCAACACTCCCATAATAACATTCTTTTAGACCTAGCCTACATAAGATAGGATCTGACTTCAAATGGCAGATGTTTGCTCACATTCAATGTATTAAATAAAAACAGTTTCATACCTTGGACAGACTAGGGAGCTTCTAGACTAGTTAAGACTTAAAAAGACATTTGATCTTGGTCTCTGCTAGGATTCTGCATTAGACCCATACTTGAGTTTGAGTTTAGTTTATTGTATTGAAAAGGTTTTGTTACGTGCTAACCAGTCAGCGAAAAGATAATACATGATTACAATGGAGCAATTCACAGTATACAGATGCATGATAAAGGGAATAATTTGAATAATGCTTAGTGCAAGATAAAGTCCGATCAAAGATAGCTTGAGGGTCGCCAATGAGGTAGATAGCAAAGATCCTATAGCAAGCAAGATAGATCACTCGACGAAAAAGATGTAGTACGGTCATGGGCAGATTCATGGGTAATTTTCGGCACCATTTCCGTAACCGGCTTCTGTCTCCGCACCAAAGATCCCATAGCGGAGCAAAGATACTGGTGCGGAGACGGAAGCTGGTTATGGAAACATCCTCGTAAAAATAAAAGTTCTTTGGTAAAAATCTTCAAAAACTTGAAAACACGTACCACCTGATTCAAGAACAGCTTCTTCCCTACAGCCATCAGGCTATTAAACACAACAACAAATAAGCTCTGAACTACAACAGACTATTATTATTATTACAGGTCGACAAAAATGCTGGAGAAACTCAGCGGGTGAAGCAGCATCTATGGAGCAAAGGAAATAGGCAACGTTTTGGGCCAAAACCCTTCTTCACATTCAAATAGGAAAAGTTTCGGGCCGAAACCCTTCTTCACTATATTTGTTTATTTATTGAGTTTGCGTGCATGTGTATATATACACACTGAACTTTTTTTCTCCCGTTATGTACTATGTTTACATATTCTGTTGGGCCTCCTGCCAGCTAAAATGTCAGCAGCCAATAATTAAATACTGCGCACGACTTTTCCACAGCTCAGCAGCAGTTTCTCCGTGAAATTTGACATCAATGATGAAATTCACCATTGCTTCCTGTGTACCAATTCAGTCTTCTGCTACCCACGGCTATTTGGCAATTAAACGTCACTTAGGTACATGCATAGGAAAAGTTAGAGGGGATATGGACCAAGCATAGGCAGGTTGGACTAGTGTAGTTGGGGCATCTTGGTTTGGATCGGTAAGGTGGGCTGAAGGGCCTCTTTCGGTGCCGTATGACTCTATGATGCTACCTGAAGAAAAGAATATTCAGACTAGGATCTTAAACCTAGCATCGTTCATAGTCTGCTTATCAGAGATCTAAGGCCTCCTTTTAAGCTTAGGAGTCATGGACAACTTGAATTTGTCGTCTCAAAGCATTGGAGTAGTAATATCAACACTCTTTCTGCAACCTCTCCCAAATCCATTGACAGGATCAATGTCTGTATTTTACTTCGGAGTCACGTGAGTGACTACGTGAAGAACCCCGTCAGGGCGCATGCGCGTCATTACGTCTGACGCATTGGCGACAACGGCAGCGGGAGCTCGCTCCTGCTGCAACGTGAGTAAATACAGCTCCACCAAAGTCGGGGAGACTTTGGAGGAGTTAGAAAAAAGTAAAGAAATTGTTTCTGTCTGTTTTTTTCCCCCATATACAGGAACAAGGAAAAGGTGCAGGCTGCTGCCGACAAGGAGAGAGAGAGCTGCGGGACGCAGTCTCTGAAAGGCAGCCTGTCACCTCGGGGGAGTCGCAAGCCGGTAGCGGTGCAGCGACAGACTTGGCAAAGTGCCCAGCCGGGTACACAGCCAACGCCAGTCGGGCGGTAGGCATAACCCAAGTCTGTCAGGGCTATAGACTCCGCAGAGTCGGGCCACGAGAGTCCCGTCGGGGACAGGATACCGTTCCCCAGCGGTTATCCAAAAGGAGCAGCTCATACAGGGGCTGCTCCACAGAGACGCTCCAGGAGGAGTAGTGCAGGTGGGAAGCCATAGGGAAGGCTCCGCTGGCAGTGCCTAGGAGAGGTCTGCCTCATAAAGCCACAACTCCAGGAGGAGTAGTGCAGGCGGGAAGCCTTAGGGAAGGCTCCGCTGGCAGTGCCTAGGAGAGGTCTGCTTCATAAAGCCATACTCCAGGAGGAGTTGTGCAGGCGGGAGGCCGTGGGGACGGCTCCGCTGGCAGTGCCTAGTAGAGGCCTGCTTGAAAGCACCCTCTTTGCAAGAGGTGAGTGCAGAAGGGCAGATACGCTCTGACCCTGAGTCCGACGACTTCCAAAGGGAGGGCAGGCAGCTGTCAGAGCTGACACCGTGTGCAGCACGGTTTGCCATGTCGTCGGATGCTGGTGAGCCTCTGGGTGAGGAACCTGCCACCAGCATAAATTACCAAGTCTCACATCAGCTACAGGAGCTGACAATGGATGAGACAGTAACGAAGTATGAAGCCCCAATCAACTGTGGACTGTTAAAAGCTCCTGTTGGGAACAGGAAGAATTGGGGTAAGATGGGCATACTAATGAAAGCCCAGGAGCATGTGAAGCTCCAGCATATTTTTAAAGTTGCTGGCATCTGGTATAACGAGCTTTGCCAGGATGGTGGATGGAGAGGGCATGACAAATTACAACAAAAGGCGCTATTGTGGAGTGCCCACTTTGAGATCAATTGCCTCCGCAAGATGCGATTAGACCAAACATCAATGCTAAATATGCTTCACTCTGCCAGCCTGGCACAGTGCAACTGGCACAGCTGTTTGGCGAGGATTTCGCACAGCAGGTGAAGGAGCTGGAGGAGGAGGCTAAGACGGCAGCCACATATTCACCAAAGCGGAAGTATCCCTATAAGGCAGCAGACTGGTCCGGGCAAGGGACGAGTCCAGCTACGATGCAGCGCAGTTGGCGTTCGGCTGTAGCACCGCCACGGAGGTGAGATATCCAGCTCAAGGCCGGGGAAGAAAGCCAGGTGGTAAGGAGGTAAGAGGGTCTGTTTCTCATGTAGACAGATCTAATGTGATACAATTAAATGTTTACCTCAGATATGTTTATACTGAAGGTTATTCAAGGGCATCGAATAAAGCTTAAATGCAAATTCTGATTTACCCATGCAACATGTTCCAAAAAAGGAGTTTGACTTCAGTATCACTGAACAATTGGAAGTTCAGCTGGATCTTGCAAGCTTATGTAATAAAGGTGTAATTGCTAAGGCAGTTTACCAAAGCCATCAGTTTGTGTCCAATATCTTTCCCAGACCAAAAAAGGATGGGGGGATGCAGAATTATACAGACCTGAATAGGCTTAACCCTTTTGTACGGTTTAGACATTTTAAGATGGAAACGTTTGTGAAGGAGATCTTAAAGATGCGGATTCAGTGTCTGTTCATTTGCAGGATAGAAGATTTAATTCAGCTGGATGGGGAATTATGCCAATACAATCCACTGCCTAATGGTTTGTCTTCAGCTCCTAGAGGGATTACAAAGTTGTTAAAACCTATTCTAGGCATGATGAGAAGTCAAGGTCATGTGCTCATGGCTTAGCTAGATAATATCTTGATTGTAGGACAATCAAAGGAAACAGCTGAAGTGGCAGTTGGTAAAAACCAATTTTTAATTGGGCTTTATAAGCTATTCTGAGGAATCTAAATTTATACCTGTGACACAAATTGACTAGTTGGGTTCACAATGGACTTAATCAACATCATTGTGACCTTGCCCAGGCAAAAAAGGGTACAGCTAATTAAGAGCTATATCAAGTTAATTGCTAACACACAGCCTTACAATTAGCCAGGTGACAAGACTGCTGTGGTAATGGCTGGCAGCATTTCCAGCAGTTCAATATGGCCACTTTATTATCTACAATTACAAAGGTCAAAGGAACAAGCATTGAGGATACTTTGGGGTCATTATAATAGACCTATGCTTCTATCAATAGAGGCTGTTGCTGATGTACAATGGTGGATTCAGCATGTGTCCACTAGTAGTTCCAAAGTGTTATTGGACCAAGCTTCCATGATTTGCAGACAGATGTCAGAGCACTTGGCTAGGGTGCTACTGATACAAGATCCAGCGGTGGAGACAGATGAACATTGCTTCTGCATACATGGGGAATTAACCAAGAGTATTTTATGGACTCAAGGCTTATGGCACTAACTAAACTAGTTTGCATGTGCAGTGCAAAATAGACAACACTGCAGCAGTTGCTGATATGAATCACATGGGTGGAATTAAATCGTTATCATGTGACAGGTTGGCAAATACAATTGGACCTGGAGTAGGGATAGAGAGATTTGGATTGGAGCTATCTATCTGCTAGGGAAACTTAATGTAGTACCAGATGGCAGCTCACGAAAATTCCATCATAACACAGAGTGGATGTGGAACCAGGATGTGTTCAAGAACATAGTACTTCTATATGGAAGGCCAAAATATGTTTCATAGGCACCAGATCCAGGGGCAGTGGCAATTGATGCTTTTTCACTAAATTGGGATGATATGTTTGTGTACATTTTCCCACCATTCTGCCTTATAGGTCGGTGTTTGAGAAAATCAAGCAGGATGCCGCTTCAGGGGTTTTGGTGATACCAAATTGCCTGATTCAACCATGGTTCCCTTTGATGTTACAGATAGCGATCCAACCTCTTTTTGCTGATTCCAAACAGTAGGAATTTGCTGGAGCATCCAGTAACGCATTAAGTTCATCCGTTATGTGACGGTATGGATCTGTTCGTTTGCAGGTTTCAAGAATGCCTTACATTGGTCGAGGACTTTCTAGGCCAACGGTGTATATACTCGCTGCAGTCTGGAGAAAGAGTACTCAAAAACAGTATATGACATGAAAAAAAAAAAAAAAGGAACAATATTGTGTTCAAAAGAATATTCAATATGATACTGTAGTTATTGAAAATGTGTTAGAGTTTATCTACACTTTATTATGATGAAGGTCTTAGCTATACTGCTATCAATACAGCTAGAAGTGCTTTGTCCGCATATCTTGTAATAGGTACACAGACACAAAGTATAGGTTCTCACCCTCCCATATCTAGGTTGATGAAAGGAATCTAATTCCAAACCGCCTAAGCCTAGGTATATGGTAATCTGCGAGGTAAGCGTTGTTCGTAACATACTTCGTCATTGGGTCCCTGTCACGGCTATAACTTTGTTAAAATTAACCATGAAATTGGCTATGCTAATGGCATTGGTGTCAGTACAGAGAGTGCAGACTTTCCAAAAAACTTCAGTTCGAGAGAATGGAAGTGAATACAGAGAATGTTCTGTTTTATATATCTGACCTGCTCAAACAAAGCAGGCCAGGTGTGACAGGTTTTAAGATTGTGTTCTCAGCATATCCTACAGCTCCATGTTTATGTGGAAGGACACATTTGTTACATTACATTGAAGCCACAAGGGCTTTAAGACAAGAAGAAACAGGATTATTTGTCAGTTACAAAAAGCCAACATAAAAGAGTGGCAGTTCAGACTATCTCAAGGTGGTTAAAGCAAGAGTTGGTTCAGGCAGGAATTAACATTTATGTGTTTACATCTCATTCCACTAGCGCAGTAGCAACATCCGCGGCCAGGGCGATGGACGTTCCCATCGACCATATGTTAAAAGCCGCAGGTTGGAAAAATGAACTTGTGTTTCAGCAATACTACCATCGGCCGATTGCCGATGGAGGGCTGTTTGCTAACTCAATATTGAGTGCTGTTGCTATTGTTTAAAGTCTGTTTTCAATACTGTTTCATTCTGTTTCGTTTGTTGCCCTACATTAAGAGGGTTTATTGGTTGTTTTATGACCAAAAATAAAACTGTTTTGTTTTTGCATGATATGCAATGTCATGTTTACAGCATTATTGATGATACTCAGTCAATCGATGCAGTGAGAAGCCGGGATTTTGATCTGCGGCATAAAAATCACAGAGCTTTAAAATCTTCACGTAATCACTCACGTGACTCCGAAGTAAAATAGTAAGATTAAACGAGAACTTACCAGTTTGAAGTTTGATCTTTATTTTATGAGGAGTTACGTTGGTGATTACGTGCCCGCCACGTCCAACCCTCTCTCATAGAAAAAAGGTCATAATGGTAGTTCTCATGTTGATCATCTTAATATGTTACTTCAATTATGGTTTTGTCTGTGATTTCATACCGCTGCTTTGAAGATTGACGCGCATGCGCCCTGACGGGGTTCTTCACGTAATCACCAACGTAACTCCTCATAAAATAAAGATCAAACTTCAAACTGGTAAGTTCTCGTTTAATCTTACTATTCTCCTTTGTTCCACATGTCCATGACCAGACTGCTGAAACACTGTAGGTACTTTATTGGAGCGCTGTCTTGAGAAGAGATTTTCAGCAAGAGAATGAAAACTATTTTGAGGAGATTCTTAGTTCCCTTGGAAAAATGATACAAAGGATACAAAGGACATTTATTATCATATACACCAATTGGTGTAGTGAAATTTGACTTGCCATTGCAGCACACCAATAAAAATAAGATGCAACGTTAAAGAATTTAACAATAAACATAAAAACATCCCCCCACAATGGTTCCCACTGTGAGTGAAGGCAGCAAAGTCCAGTCCTATCTCCTGTTCACCCATGGTCGGGCCTATTTGAGGCCTCCGCAGTCACCGCTACGGCAGCCCGATGCTTCAGGCCCTCTTGCCGGATGATGGGGCTCCGGCGTCAGGAGAACACTCTCAGCGGCTTGGAGTGTCTGGAACGGCTGCTTCCTCCCTGGAGACCGCGGCTCCCGAAGTCCATGGGCCGTGCTGGTCGGAGCTCCGACACTGGCGACCTCGGCAAGAGATCCCAGGCTCCGCGGTGTTCAAAGTCAGCGCCGCCGCGGCTGGACGCTCGCAGCCACAGCTGCTCAGATGTTGGAATCGGCGATCTCAGCACTCCAGAGCCCACCGCACAGCGACCCGGGTAAGGCATCGCCCGCTCCGTGATGGTGCTTCAGCGCTGTGTGAATCCTGTGCAAATCAAATTAATTCTCACCCCATGATCATTTAAGCTTCTGGGAAGTAAATTAACTCCTTGCATCCCATTCCTCATCAGTGGAAGGAGCGCCCAACCTTCCAAATCATCCATATGTTTCATCAAACAGGGACAGATTCTTCCCAGCTTCCAGCAGGCAAATGAACCATCCTATCAACAACTAGAGAGCAGTCCTGAGCTCCCATCTAACTCATTGCAAACACTTGGACTATCTTTAATCAGACTTTACTGGATTACTATAATACATTTTTCATAAAACACAAGATATTAGATGTCTTTGCAGGCTTAAAAGTAAAAAAATTCCCCAAGATCGGAGGAGATGTATACAGATTGCTGGGGCTTTTTGGTAGGTATTTTTTTAATCTTTGTTGCTGACTGATGAGGTACCAGATGATGCCAGTGTGCTTCCTTTATCCAAGAAGAGCAGCAGGGATAAGCCAGGTGAATACAGCCCACTGAATCAGTGGTGGAAAAGCTATTGGTAACTCATCTCTTCCCACCCAAACCACCCCCTCCCCAGGCACCTTCCCCTGCAACCACAGAAGATGCAACACCTGTCCCTATACATCCTCCCTCTTCTCTGTACAGGGACCCCAACAGGTCTTTCTGGACAGGCAGAAGTTCACTTGAACCTCCTCCAACCTCATCTACTGTATCCGTTGTTCAAGATGTGGACCCTTATACATCGGCGAGACCAAACGTAGACGGGGCGATCATTTCACTGAACAACTTTGCTCAGTCCGCCTAAACTTTCCTGATCTCCCGGTTGCTAAAAACTTTAATTCTTCTTCCCATTCCCACACAGACCTTTCTGTCCTAGGTCTTCTCCATTGTCAGAGTGAGGCTAAACGCAAATCTCATATTTCGCTTGGGCAGCTTACAGCCCAGTGGTACGAATATTGATTTCTCTAACTTCAAGTAACCCCGGCATTTCCTCTCTCTCTATCCCTCCCCCACCCAAGTCGCACCAGCTTCTCATTTTCACCCAACAAACAGCTTACAATGGCCTGTTTCCTTTATCTTTGTTACTCTTTTGCATATCTTTCATTCATTGTTCTTTATCTCTCTACATCATCATCTATATCTCTAGGTTCCCTTTCCCCTGACTAGTCTGAAGAAGGGTCTCGACCTGAAACGTCACCCATTCCTTCTCTCCAGAGATGCTGCCTGTCCCGCTGAGTTACTCCAGCATTTTGTGTCCATCTTTGGAAAAAAATTCTGGTCAAGGATTAATCTACATTTGGAAAAGTAAAATTAATCAAAAATTGTCAACATGATTTTATTAAGGGTCGATCCTGTCTGACCAATTTGATTTTTTGTAATGAAGTGGAGACAAAAAGTTACGCTATTGATGAGGGAAACTTCAAACTGGCTTGTATATTGTGCTTGTCCCCTGATCTATAGGTCAAGATGGCGCCCAACCCAGGCGACTATTTGTGTGCTCGTCACAGAAGCGCATCTGCAATCACACATTACAATCGGTCGCCACTTTTATCTGTACACTGCGGATGGCTCGATTGCAATCATGTATTGTCTTTCCGCTGACTAGTTAGCACACAACAAAAGCTTTTCACTGTACCTCGGTACATGTGACAATGAACTAAAATGAACTGAAACTGAAATCACCACCGAATACTCCTCTCAGAATCACCATATGCTCAATAAGTATAACAAATGTAAACCCTTTGTTCCTCACGTCAGTTTTTGTTACATATGTCCATTGACTGGTTAAAACCTTCATTGGTAGCTGTAAGTTATTGATATTCTTGGCATTTTTGCCATGAGAATTATTTTTTTATTGTCAACTTGTTCGTCAGCCTTAATGGTCAGAATAATCCTGCAACTTCCAAAGTTTCCCCTTGAGCCGGTTGGTAAACAGTGGGATTAGTTCTCATCTGCAACAAAACTGCATCCACAGTAAGTGATGTGCAATGCTGTTAAATTTACAAAGAAGAAAAGGTCTGAGCTGTTTGATTTGGTCATGCACATCCTGGAAACCACAGCAGGGTTTTAGTTAAGGGCCTGTCCCACCAGCATGCAATTGCATGCGTCTAGCGCGACCAAACGTGGTCGCTTGAGGCGTATGGCCTCGCGGGGCCGGTCCCACTTCGAACCGTGGAGGCGTATGGAGTTGTGCAGGGCTGGTCCCGACATCGCGCGGGGTTCCGAAAATCCTGCACTGTCCGAAAATTCCGCGCGCCAATGGCCTGTCGGCCCGCAGGCGTATTGAGGGCATATGAAGCGTCTTGACGGCGTACGCAGCGTCTTGATGTCGTATGCAACGTCTTGACGGCATATGCCTAGTGTGTGGCGTTGCGCGATGACGTCACCACCTAGCGTGCCGTTGCGTGATGACATCACCGCCCAACGCCTTGCGACGTCCAAATTCAGTCGGCTCGCCTCCTGCCCAGCTGATTGGTGAGTATGATGTCGGGACCAGCCCCGCACAACTCCATACGCCTCCGCGGTTCGAAGTGGGACCGGCCCCGCACGGCCGTACGCCTCAAGCGACCACGTTTGATTGCGCTAGACGCATGCAATCGCATGCTGGTGGGACAGGCCCTTTACTCACATAGAAAGAAAGAGCTAGTTAATAGGAATTTCAGCAGCTGGTGTACAAATTCAATCTCATTGTAAAACTGTGAGGATTACCAATGCAACCATCAAAAGCAGAAGGCTGTTGCCAATTGAATTCAGGCATCACCATTCGTGCGGTTCATTATACAATTCAATTCCTCCTCTATGTCTACAAAGCCCTCAATGGGCTTGTCCCCACCTACATTAAAAGTCTTCTCACCCACCACTCCACCTCCAGGTCCATCAGATCGGCCGACTTGGGGTTGCTGAATATTCCGCGGTCTAGGCATAAGCTCAGGGACGACCGCGCCTTTGCGGTTGCAGCTCCAAGACTGTGGAACAGCATCCTCCTTCCCATCAGAACTGCCCCCTCCATCGACTCCTTTAAGTCAAGACTAAAAACGTATCTATACTCCCAAGCCTTTATTGACGTCCTCTGAGCGAGGGCTATATGTATATATGTATGTAGTTTGTTTGTTTATATTATTCTTATAACAAATGTAAAGCACTTTGGCCAACGAGAGTCGTTTTTTAAATGTGCTATATAAATAAATGTGACTTCACTTGACTTTCTGATGAAATATTGATACTCTTGGCGGGGTGGGGAGATTGCCCCAGCGTCTCATTTTTTTGAAGGAAGAGGGAATATATTGAATACTTTTGTAACTTTGTCAGCGCCGTTTACATGGCGAATCTTTGCATGCTTGTACACTCTACGCAAAACAGAATTTCACAGTATCAAGTGCACATGTCAATAAAGTGTCAATTCATCAATCATTCGTAGCAAAATCATGAACCCAAGACTGAAGAAGGGTCTCGGCCCGGAACGTCACCCATTCCTTCTCTCCAGAGAGTAACAGCTGTGGGTGCCACATTAACATGTAGCAACTTAACACCTCTAATATTGTGACAGCATCAAAGTGGGATGACTTGTTACAAGAATTTTTCAAAGGCACATATTGGCTTCTGGACTGAGATGAGGAAAAACTTTTTCACCTAGAGAGTTGTGAATCTATGGAATTCTCTGCCACAGAAGGCAGAGGCCAATTCACTGGTTGTGTTCAAGAGAGAGTTGGATATAACTCTTGGGGCCATAAGGTCATAAGGAATAGGAGTAAAATTCGGCCATTCGGCCCATCAAGTCTACTCTGTCATCCAATCAGAGCTGATCTATCTCTCCCTCCGAACCCCATTCTTCTGCCTTCTCCCCATAACCTCTGACACCTGTAATAATCAAGAATCTATCAATCTCTGCCTTAAAAATATCCACTGAATTGGTCTTCACAGCCTTCTGTGGCAAATAATTCCATAGATTTACCACCCTTTGACTAAAGAAATTTCTCCTCATCTCCTTCCTGAAAGAATGTCCTTTAATTCTGAGGCTATGACCTCTAGTTTGACTTTCCCAGGGCTAATTGAATCAAGGGATATGAGGAGAAAGCTATATGGGGTACTGATTTTGGATGATCAGCCATGATCATATTGAATGGCGGTGATGCACCTATTTTCTATGTTTCTATGAAATTGGTTGGCAGCTGAAATTTCCATGGAAATGGAAGGTAGTCTATCTGTTGGACCGTGGCAATATTTAGCCGTGAATTGCAGGGCAGTTCTGATGAGTTTGTCGTGATTTGAACCTGCAGACATTCTTCCCTTCTCTATTGGATAAAAATAGCCAGGGGTTTCAGGAGATAATTCACCGCAAACATAAAGTGTGCTTGGATTGGTAAACCATCACACCTCAAGAGATAAGAAATAGACCTACAAGCCCCTAAAGATCATGGTCCAACCGATAGGATAGATGGTGTGTGAAAATAATGCAAAGTGACCACCAACTGTGGCAGGAATGTGACGTAAAGCTCCACGACCGCACAGTCAAGAAGATAAAGAGAGTTTTTGCAGTCTTCTTCGCTCCTGGGAGGAATACGACACATTGGATTGCTGTGATAAGAACAGCATTGGATCTGATGGTCTGAAATGTCTTCCATCTATATCTATCTATATAATTAAGTCTCATCTTGACCACTTCCTGTCTGCGCTGTATATTGATTTTATAAAAAACGCTACCGTATATTGCTATGATTTTTGGCCATCTTACTCACAGTCATCCCTCCGCTGGTCAGTCCCCGAAGATTTTTCCCATCGATGAAAAATAAAAGTTATGAGTGTTTAAAAAACCTTGAGATCCTCTCGCCTGTCAATCACCGTGATGAAGGTAGTGCCCCTTCCGGGGGGGGGGGGGGAGGGGGAGGGGGTGGTGGGCAGGACTATAAAAACCCTGGATACCTGGATGTAACAGTCTCTCTGCAAGATAGCGAGAGGCCATGACTCTCATTCTAAGCTAGGAATCAACTGAACTGTGAGTCTGCAATGTACTTGAATAAATGATTTGTTAGCCCTTAATGAAAATGAAATGAGTTGTTTGGCCTGCTGCCCTGCCTGTACTTGAACCTGCAATGCTTTATTAGGTCCGAAAGTGTTTGATTCAATAGTCCCACACATTTCGTGACTTCCGCTTAGTGGACAGGTCGCGCTGATTGCGTAATTTCCGGTGAGTGCAGAGGTCACGCTGATTGCGGAAGTGCGCTGACTGCGGAGCCCCCAAAGTGGAGAGCCGCACTGAGCCGGTGAGTAAATTCAGAGAGTTTACTGCCATATTTATGGTGTGTGAGTCAGTGTGTGAACGTATATGTTTGTGAGTGTATGTGAGTGTCTGTGTGTGTGTGAGTGTGTGAGTGTATGTGTGTGAGTGTCTGTGTGTGTGTTTGTGTGTTTCTGAGTGTGTGTTTGTGTGTTTCTGAGTGTGTGTGTGTCTGTGTGTTTGTGAGTGTGTGTGTTTGTGAGTGTATGTGTGTGTGTGTGTGTTTGTGAGTGTGTGAGTGTAACCACACCCATAACCACACCTCTGCCACAGCCACTGTCACTCAAGGCGTTCCCCAAGGCTCCGTTCTCGGTCCCCTCCTCTTCATCATCTACATCCTCCCCCTTGGTCATATACTCCGTCACTTCAAACTGGACTTCCACTGCTATGCTGATGACACCCAGATCTATCTCAGCACCAAGTCCCCCCACCACCCCCCTCTCTCCCATATCAACTCTTGCCTATCAGCCATCAAATCTTGGATGCAACTCAACTTCCTTAAATTAAACAGTAGCAAAACAGAATTTCTCCTCATTGGCTCCAAATCAACACTCACTAAAATCAACAACCCCACTCTCACTATCGACGGCACCACTGTCTCCCCATCTCCTCAGGCACGCAACCTTGGCGTGATCCTTGACTCAACCCTCTCCCTTGAGCCTCACATCCGCCATGTTGTCAAAACATCATTTTTTCACCTCCGCAACATTGCAAAAATCAGATCGTCTCTCACACCCCCCGCTGCTGAAAGACTCATCCATGCCTTCATCTCCTCCCGACTGGACTACTGTAACTCTCTTCTTTTCGGAATCAATTCCAGCAGCATCAAACGACTCCAACTGGTCCAGAATGCAGCCGCCCGACTCATTACCCACACCAACTCCTGGCACCACATCACCCCAGTTCTCAAAGAACTTCACTGGCTTCCCATTTCCCACCGGATCACCTACAAAATCCTGGTCCTCACCTACAAAGCCCTCAACAACCTGGCCCCCCCTTATCTCATTGACCTCCTCTCCCCCTACCAACCCTCACGGTCCCTCAGATCCACATCAGCTGGTCTCCTCTCCACTCCGAATTCAAACCTCTGCACTTTTGGAGGCAGAGCCTTCTCCAGGGCAGCTCCCAGGCTCTGGAATTCCCTCCCACAACCGGTCCGAAATTCTGAGTCCCTCACCATCTTCCAGTCCCGCCTCAAGACCCATCTCTTCACATCTGCATACCCTTAGTCCCATGTTCCCCTCCCCTCTGTCTTACTGCTCTATTTTGTTTTGTTTATTCCTGACTCTCAATTGTAAAGCGACTTTGAGTCCTGAAAAGCGCTATATAAATAAAATCTATTATTATTATTATTATTATTATTATGTGTGTGTCTGTTTGTTTGTGAGTGTATGTGTGTGTCTGTTTGTTTGTGAGTGTATGTGTGTGTGTGTTTGTATTTGTATGAGTGTGTGTTTGTATGTGTGTGTGTGAGTATGTGCGTGAATATGTGTGTGAGTGTATGTGTGTGGATGTGAGAGCGTATGTGTGTGAGTGTATGAGTGTATGTGTGTGTGAGTGTATGTGTATGTATATGTGTGTGTGGGTGTATGTGTGTGTGTGAGTATGTGTGTGTGTGAATGTGTGTGTGTGTGTGAGTGTGTGTGTTTGTGTGTGTGTGAGTGTGTGTCTGTGTGTTTGAGTGTGTGTGTGTGTGTATAAGTGTGTGTGTGAGTGTATGTGTGTGAGTGTATGTGTATGCGTGTGTGAGTGTGTATGTGTGTGTGAGTGTGTGTGTGTGTGTGTATAAGTGTGTGTGTGAGTGTATGTGTATGCGTGTGTGAGTGTGTATGTGTGTGTGTGAGTGTGTGTCTGTGTGTTTGAGTGTGTGTGTGTGTGTATAAGTGTGTGTGTGAGTGTATGTGTGTGAGTGTGTATGTGTGTGTGAGTGTGTGTGTTTTTGTGAGTGTGAATGTTTGTGTGTGTGTGAGTGTATGTGTGTGTGTGAGTGTATGTGTTTGTGTGTGAGTGTGTGTGCGTGTGAGTACATATGTGTGAGTGCATGCGTGTGTGTGTGCGTGAGTATATGCATGAGTATGCGTGAGTGTATGCGTGAGTTTGTGCATGAGTGTGCATGAGTGAGTGTGTGTGTGAGTGTGCGTGAGAGAGTTTGTGTGAGTGAGTGTGTGTCAGTGAGTGTGTGAGTGAGTGTGTGTGAGTGAGTGTGTGTGGGTGAATGTGTGTGAGTTAGTGTGCATGTATGAGTGTGTTTGTGAGTGTGTGTTTGTGAGTGTGTGTGTGTGAGTGTGTGTGTGCGAGTGTGTGTGTGTACATGTATGTGTGAGTGTATGTGTGTGAGTGTATGTGTGTGTGAGTGTGTTTATGAGTGTATGCATGTGTGTGTTTGTGAGTGTCTTTGTGAGTGTGTGTGTGAGTATGTGTGTGTGTGAGTGTGTGAGTGTGTATGTGTGTGCGCGTGTGAGTGTGTATGTGTGTGCGCATGTGTGAGTGTGTGTTTGTGAGTGTGTGTGAATGTGTGTGTGAGTGTGTGTGAGTGCGTGTGTGTGAGTGTATGTGTGTGAGTATGTGTGTGTGTGAGTGTATGTGTATGTGAGTGTATGTGTGTGTGTGTGTGAATGTGTGTGTGAGTGTGTGTGTGAGTGTGTGTGTGAGTGTGTGTGAGTGTCTGTGTGTGTGTTAGTGTTTGTGTGTGTGTGTTATTGTTTGTGTGCATGTTAGTGTCTGTGTGTGTTTGTGAGTGTGTGTTTGTGTTTGTGTGTGTGTTTGTGAGTGTGTTTGTGAGTGTGTGAATGTGTATGCGTGTGAGTGTAAGTGTGTGTGTGAGTGTATATGTGTGTGAGTGTATGTGTGTGAATGTGTGTGTGGATGTGTGTGTGAGTGTGTGTGTGTGAGAGTGTCCGTGTGTGTGTTAGTGTCTGTGTGTGTGTTTTAGTGTCTGTGTGTGTTAGTGTCTGTGTGTGTGTGTTATTGTATGTGTTAGTGTCTGTGTGTGTTTGTGAGTGTGTGTGTTTGTGAGTGTATATGTTTGTGTGTGTGTTTGTGAGTGTGTGAATGTGTGTGTGTGAGTGTATGTGTGTGTGAGTGTGTGAATGTGTGTGTGTGAGTGTATGTGTGTATGTGTGTGTGAGGTGGAGTGTGTGTATTTGTGTGTGTGTGTGAATTTGCTAGCTTGCACTCAGCTAGAAACGCTGTGAAATTGGATTTGCTGGCCTGCACTTCTCTTGAAGTGCTGTGACATTGGATTTGCTGCCTGCATTCTGCTTGAAGTGCTGTGACATTAGATTTGCTGCCTACACTTTGCCTGAAGTGCTGTGGCATTAGATTTGCTGCCTGCACTCTGCTTGAAGTGCTGTGACATTAGATTTGCCGCCTGAACTCTGCTTGAAGTGCTGTGACATTGGATTTGCTGCCTGCACTCTGCTTGAAGTGCTGTGACATTGGATTTGCTGCCTGCACTCTGCTTGAAGTGCTGTGACATTGGATTCGCTGCCTGCACTCTGCTTGAAGTGCTGTGACATTGGATTCGATGCCCGCACTCTGCTTGAAGTGCTGTGACTGTGAGTGTATGTGTGTGAGTGTATGTGTATGCGTGTGTGAGTGTGTATGTGTGTGTGAGTGTGTGTGTGTGTATAAGTGTGTGTGTGAGTGTATGTGTATGCGTGTGTGAGTGTGTATGTGTGTGTGAGTGTGTGTCTGTGTGTTTGAGTGTGTGTGTGTGTGTATAAGTGTGTGTGTGAGTGTATGTGTGTGAGTGTGTATGTGTGTGTGAGTGTGTGTGTTTTTGTGAGTGTGAATGTTTGTGTGTGTGTGAGTGTATGTGTGTGTGTGAGTGTATGTGTTTGTGTGTGAGTGTGTGTGCGTGTGAGTACATATGTGTGAGTGCATGCGTGTGTGTGTGCGTGAGTATATGCATGAGTATGCGTGAGTGTATGCGTGAGTTTGTGCATGAGTGTGCATGAGTGAGTGTGTGTGTGAGTGTGCGTGAGAGAGTTTGTGTGAGTGAGTGTGTGTCAGTGAGTGTGTGAGTGAGTGTGTGTGAGTGAGTGTGTGTGGGTGAATGTGTGTGAGTTAGTGTGCATGTATGAGTGTGTTTGTGAGTGTGTGTTTGTGAGTGTGTGTGTGTGAGTGTGTGTGCGAGTGTGTGTGTGTACATGTATGTGTGAGTGTATGTGTGTGAGTGTATGTGTGTGTGAGTGTGTTTATGAGTGTATGCATGTGTGTGTTTGTGAGTGTCTTTGTGAGTGTGTGTGTGAGTATGTGTGTGTGTGAGTGTGTGAGTGTGTATGTGTGTGCGCGTGTGAGTGTGTATGTGTGTGCGCATGTGTGAGTGTGTGTTTGTGAGTGTGTGTGAATGTGTGTGTGAGTGTGTGTGAGTGCGTGTGTGTGAGTGTATGTGTGTGAGTATGTGTGTGTGTGAGTGTATGTGTATGTGAGTGTATGTGTGTGTGTGTGTGAATGTGTGTGTGAGTGTGTGTGTGAGTGTGTGTGTGAGTGTGTGTGTGAGTGTGTGTGAGTGTGTTAGTGTTTGTGTGTGTGTGTTATTGTTTGTGTGCATGTTAGTGTCTGTGTGTGTTTGTGAGTGTGTGTTTGTGTTTGTGTGTGTGTTTGTGAGTGTGTTTGTGAGTGTGTGAATGTGTATGCGTGTGAGTGTAAGTGTGTGTGTGAGTGTATATGTGTGTGAGTGTATGTGTGTGAATGTGTGTGTGGATGTGTGTGTGAGTGTGTGTGTGTGAGAGTGTCCGTGTGTGTGTTAGTGTCTGTGTGTGTGTTTTAGTGTCTGTGTGTGTTAGTGTCTGTGTGTGTGTGTTATTGTATGTGTTAGTGTCTGTGTGTGTTTGTGAGTGTGTGTGTTTGTGAGTGTATATGTTTGTGTGTGTGTTTGTGAGTGTGTGAATGTGTGTGTGTGAGTGTATGTGTGTGTGAGTGTGTGAATGTGTGTGTGTGAGTGTATGTGTGTATGTGTGTGTGAGGTGGAGTGTGTGTATTTGTGTGTGTGTGTGAATTTGCTAGCTTGCACTCAGCTAGAAACGCTGTGAAATTGGATTTGCTGGCCTGCACTTCTCTTGAAGTGCTGTGACATTGGATTTGCTGCCTGCATTCTGCTTGAAGTGCTGTGACATTAGATTTGCTGCCTACACTTTGCCTGAAGTGCTGTGGCATTAGATTTGCTGCCTGCACTCTGCTTGAAGTGCTGTGACATTAGATTTGCCGCCTGAACTCTGCTTGAAGTGCTGTGACATTGGATTTGCTGCCTGCACTCTGCTTGAAGTGCTGTGACATTGGATTTGCTGCCTGCACTCTGCTTGAAGTGCTGTGACATTGGATTCGCTGCCTGCACTCTGCTTGAAGTGCTGTGACATTGGATTCGATGCCCGCACTCTGCTTGAAGTGCTGTGACATTGGATTTGCTGCCTGCACTCTGCTTGAAGTCCTGTGACATTGGATTTGCTGCCTGCACTCTGCTTGAAGTGCTGTGACATTGGATTTGCTGCCTGCACTCTGCTTGAAGTGCTGTGACATTGGATTTGCTGCCTGCACTCTGTGTGGTGCTGTGACATTGGATTTGCTGCCTGCACTCTGCTTGAAGTGCTGTGACATTGGATTTGCTGCCTGCACTGAAGGATGACTGTGAGGTAATTTCTCAGATTTTCTTTGTTAAAATTTGACCGCTCAATCTCTCTATACTAAAATTGTCTCTTTCTTTTATGAATAGCAAAGAGACATCAAGAGGCAGTGAGCAGCACAACACAACAAGAGACACAACAAGAAAGAACTGAACTTAATAAATCATCTTTAACATTTAAATGGTTGTAATATTTTAAGAGTCATTCACATTTTAAACTTTAATAAATCCTTTTTCCACTTACCATGCCTGCGTGTTCTTCATCACAATGGGTACCTGATAGGCAGGAATGGCTGCGCTGTCGGAGAGCCACTAAGAGTGCATGGGGGGGAGGTTGAGGGGAGATGGACTGAATGCGTGGGAGGGAGAGGAATGGCAAGGAGAAGAGTGGGGCGGGGGGTGTTAGGGGAGGAGGGGTGACTGAACTGCCACCACACCAACTGTGAGTGACTGGACTGCCAGCCCACTTAGCCCAATGGGTCCCACTTAGTCTAGTACATAAATAAAACTTTGAGCATGTTATCTTCCAGTTTGCGGTTTCTTTCTATTTGCACAAAAACGGTACGCAATAGTGCTACGATTTATTGCCAGCCCACTCACCGTTCTCCTGTGCTGCGAGTGCACCAAGTTTCATTCCGATAGGTGGAAGATTGTAAGAGTTAGCGAGGATTAAAATCTTAGAAACCGTGCGTGCGCAGATCGATCTCCGCTCCTGCCAGTCAGAACCGTAAGGATTGGTCTTTTCTCCTGTCACTCCGCGGGATGGTCCGCCCCTTCCTGCACCATCGCATCTTTACTGGAACTGAGGGACGCCCTGGATGGCCGGTGGAGGTTTCCAACCGGACACAATGTTCGGAGGGATCGGAAGCGGCACTGCGCTGAGTCGGAGATGTCGGAGATGTCGCCGATGTCGCCAAACGGAAAGCGGAGACTCTGATCCTGGCGGAGGAGAATGACAATCTCCAGCCCTTCTCTGTTCCCCCTCACTGGCTCCTGCCCCTCTCCCCCGTGATACACCCCTCTCTCCCCCATGGCTCTTCCCCGTCTTTTTTCCAAGCTCTCTCCCCCCCTCCCCCTTGCACAACCCCCTCCCCCCACAATCACCCACAACCCCGCACCCCCCCTTGCACAACCCCCCCACCCCCACATCCCTCCCCCTCCCCCCACTACACCTCCTCCCCCACTCCCCTCCATTGGAGTTGGCCTAATGTCATTAAGGCCTCAGTGTTGGGAATGTTGGCCTGTACGTGGGCACTAACTTTGATCTGCTTGTTAGATATGAAGGATTTGGGAGAGCAAGAATTGATGGTATTAAACATAGAAACATAGAAAATGGGTGCAGGAGTAGGCCATTTGTCCCTTCGAGCCAGTTCAATATGATCATAGCTGATCATCCAAAATCAGTACTCCGCTCCTGCTTTCTCCCCATATCCCTTGATATTATTAGCCCTAAGAGCTGTATCTAACCCTCTCTTGAAAACATCCAGTGAATTGGCCTCCACCGCCTTCTGTGACAGAGAATTCCACAGATTCACAACTCTCTGGGTGACAATTGGCCAGAGCACTGGGATGACTGCTGCAGTTCATGTCTCTAAAGCAATCAAGAGAGAGGTGATTGTTGTGAAAAGGGTCAAGAGCTTTGTACTGAGTTTAATTGTTGATCACCTTACTGCTAAAATAGTTTGAATCTGTGCAGGTACAATAGAGATATTGCAGTAATTGGTCATTGTTTCCTCCTTTCATTGAGAGATGTCTCCTAAGCTTTGGGGGAATGGATAACATTGTGCAGATTACCAGTATAGTTGGGGGTCAGCTTTGTGCAGTGTGATTGAGTTAACTGGGGTGTTTAGTTTTGAAGATGAGCGTATGGATAGTGTACACCTCAATGAATGAGTTGATGCTGATTTGGCGCTCGGCCTCTGAACATGCACAAAGACAAGGTCTCCATATTGTAGCTTGATGACGGAAGGAGGGGTGACCTTGGTTTTGGAGACAATATGGGCTTAACAATTTCCCATTTGACCTGTACATTAGCAGTAAATGGCAGGACCAGGGAGAGTGTTGTAGAACAAAGAGCTAGAGTACATAACTTGTACATAATCCCTTGAAAGAGTGGAGAAGAGAATGGTTGGCATGTTGCCTTCATCAGACAGACCAGTGTACAGGGGTTTGGGCATTGTTTAACAACTGTACAAGGGATTGGTGAGATCGCACTTGGATTATTGCGTGCAGTTCTGATGGTCTAACTATAGCAAGGAATGTGATGAAGCTAGAAAGGATTTGCAAGGATGTTGCTGAGTTTGGAGGGTTTGAGTTATAAGGGAGACTCCTTTCCCTGGTGTGAAGGACACTGCAGGGTGACCTTGGAGAGGTTTCCAAATTCACAAGGGCCATAGAAAAGATGGGTTGCTATTGTACGACTGGCTATACTCCAGCAAGAAGGTTGTTGAAGGTTAGGAGCAGCATTGCGCTGATAATACCTTGGGTATTGGTGCACCTGTGACTCTGCGATTTGGTCAATTGTGGTCCCAATGGTTGGGATCACAGCCTGTACACCATCATGAAAATGATGTAAAATGGAGATTTTCCAGGCAGCCAAGTTTGACAAGAAGTCTCCATGGTCCTCCTTGAATTTTTTAGTTTAGAGATACAGCGCGGAAACAGGCCCTTCAGCCCACCTGGTCCATGCCGACCAACGATTCCCGCATATTAACACTATCCTACACCCACTATGGACAATTCTTCTTTTTTTCACATTTACCAAGCCAATTTACCTACAAACCTGTACGTCTTTGGAGTGTGGGAGGAAATAGTAGATCTCGGAGAAAACCCACGCAGGGGAGAACGTACAAACTCCGTAGAGACAGCACCCGTAGTCGGGATTGAACCCGGGTCTCCGGCGCTGCATTCACTAAGGCAGCAACTCTAATTGATGGAGTCAAGACCTTTGAGATCCAAGAAGGCTGTGAATGTTGTTGCAGTTCTCAATGAGTGCAATAGCAATTGGGAAGAATGCCCTTTATTGATCTGCCGTGTCATATATGCCTCACATCTTGGGGATAATTGTTGCCATTGTATGTCCCCAATTGCGCTCTGCAGCAGAGACCAAATGTCTTTAGGTTAGAGATACAGCTCGGAAATAGATACAGTTTGGCACACCCAGTCCTCACATTAACATTATCCTACACACACTGGGGATCATTTTTAAATTTACCAAGTCAATTAACCTACAAACCTGTACGTCTTTGCTGTGTGGGGGGAAACCGAATATCTCGGAGGAAACCCACGCGGTCACGGGAAGAACGTACAAACTCAGTATAGACAGCACCCGTAATCGGGATTGAAGTCAGGATCTTTGCACTGTGTGGGCTCCAGTCTGAAGGGTGGTGTTCAGGCTCAGTGCAGCCACAATGTTGGCCTGCTGCTTTATTGATTGTTGATACAGTGAGTTGAAGGGGTAGGACGAACCTTGTATCAATCGCAAACACTAGCAGAGAACAGTTGGCCCAAATTGTCTTTTTTGTGCACTAAATCCCAAGTCTCAATTCCTTAAAGCCAAGGTATTTAAAGAATTGTTCCCCAAAGTCTTTGGGAAGGATCAGTTGGGTGACTCCTGTTGAGATTTGTGGAAGGATACTGTTCCACATAGGGCTCATCAGTTACCATTACAACCAAAATAGTTGTGGGTAATCTTTGACTATAGGAAGTGCCAAATAACAAGGATTATTGTTGGACTGCGCAGTATAGGAGCAGGGAGGTTCTACTGCAGTTGTACAGGGTCTTGGTGAGACCACACCTGGAGTATTGCGTACAGTTTTGGTCTCCAAATCTGAGGAAGGACATTATTGCCATAGAGGGAGTGCAGAGAAGGTTCACCAGACTGATTCCTGGGATGTCAGGACTGTCTTATGAAGAAAGACTAGATAGACTTGGTTTATACTCTCTAGAATTTAGGAGATTGAGAGGGGATCTTATATAAACTTACAAAATTCTTAAGGGGTTGGACAGGCTAGATGCAGGAAGATTGCTCCCAATGTTGGGGAAGTCCAGGACAAGGGGTCACAGCTTAAGGATAAGGGGGAAATCCTTTAAAACCGAGATGAGAAGAACATTTTTCACACAGAGAGTGGTGAATCTCTGGAACTCTCTGCCACAGAGGGTAGTCGAGGCCAGTTCATTGGCTATATTTAAGAGGGAGTTAGATGTGGCCCTTGTGGCTAAAGGGATCAGAGGGTATGGAGAGAAGGCAGGTACGGGATACTGAGTTGGATGATCAGCCATGATCATATTGAATGGCGGTGCAGGCTCGAAGGGCCGAATGGCCTACTCCTGCACCTAATTTCTATGTTTCTATGTTTCTATGTCTTCTTCCTCCAATTTATGTGAGTACATTATATTAAACAGGCATCTCAAATTATTAAATGAATATCTTTTGGGTATAAACCCCGTTTGATCAGGATTTATCAATTTACTAATATATTTGCTTAATTTTCTGGCTAAAGTTTTTGCTAAAATTTTCTGATCTGTATTTAAAAGTGATATAGCTCTATATGAGCCCGGTTCCTCTAGATCTTTATCTTTCTTTGGAATAAGCGTGATAGTTGATTCTGCTAATGTTTCTGGTAATTTATTTTCTTTAAAAGCGTGAGTATATAAATTAAATAAATACGGGGTCGTTATCTCATGAAATTTTTAATAAAATTCATTACTAAAACCATCTGGTCCCGGTGTCTTACCATTTTTCAACGATTTTATTGTTTCACCTATTTCTTCGATTGTAATTTGCGCTCCGAGTTCTTCTTGTTCCAAAAGATCAAGTTTAAGTAGATTACAATTATCTAAATTTTTTTTAATTTTACTATCTTCTGTTTTAGTTTTTGATGTATATAAATTTTGATAATATCTTTTATTAATATCTTTAGGTAGTATTAGTAATTCACCGTTCACGGCTTTAATTTTATTTATAGTATTTTCTTTTTCTTGTTTTTTCAGTTGGCGCGCCAACAGCTTATGTGGTTTATCACCAAACTCAAAATGTTCCTGTTTTGTAATTTGGAATAATCTTATTACTCTTGCCGAGAGAATTCGATTAAGTTTAAATTTCAGTAATATTATCTTATTATGTTTATCTATAGTGAAATCTTTAGCATTATCTAACTCTAACTGTCTTATTTCTTGTTCTAACAACATTTGTTCTGTTTTATTCTTTTTATTTTGAAAAATTTCGTATGAAATTATAATTCCTCTAATAAATGCTTTAAAAGTTTCCCATAGTAAAGAAGGTGAAGTACCTGGTGTATCATTTATCTCAAAAAATAATTTCATTTGTTGTTTTAAATATTGATAACCCTGTAAGTCATTTAATATATATGTATTAAATCTCCCAAACATTTTTTTACCCGGCATTCCCTCAAATTTTATTGAAAAAGTCAACGGAGAGTGATCAGAAATACTACTAATATGATATGTTGGATTAATTATATATGGCATTAATTTCATATCCACTAAAAAATAATCAATTCTTGAATATGTTTTATGTACCGAAGAGTAAAACGAATATTCCCTTCCTGCTGGATTAGCAGATCTCCATACATCTGTTATATTAGTATTTTTTATATATGTATTTAGAAGTTCACTAGTCTTAGATTTTTAATTACTCCTTCTTTGTTTTACTGATTTGTCTAAGAATGGATCTAAAACACAGTTAAAATCCCTACCTATTATCACATTTTGATAATTAAACTCTAATATTATATCTATAATTTTATCAAAAAATGGAGGGTTATCAAAATTCGGAGCATAAATATTTACCATAGTTATTGGGGTAGCATAAATTTCTCCCGAAACTATGATATACCTTCCCTCTTTATCTGATATAGTATTCTTTAATTTGAAAGGTATACCTTTTCGAATAAGAATAGCCGTACCTCTAGATTTAGAAGTAAATGGCGAATAATATGTTTGGCCTATCCACTTCGCCTTTAATCTCATTTGTGTTTGCTGTTTCATGTGAGTTTCTTGCAAATAAATTATGTCACTTTTCAAAGATTTTAGGTGAGCAAACATTTTACCCCTCTTTATTGGTTCATTGGCACCCCTTATATTCCAACTACAAAATGCGATTCCTCCATTCTTTATTTGTCTATCGTCTTGCATTGTATATCAAAGCAGTATTCTTGAATCATATGGTGCAAACAAATACCTCAAAATTCTGGGCGTTGGGTGGTCATTCCAAATTTTTAAGTTTATATTACATCTCCTTCTCCAAAAGTGCCTTAGATAAAGCAAAAAAAAAATGTGATTTAAAATTAATTACACAAAAAGTAAACAAATACAAATTTATATAGTGATTTAAAAAAAAGAAGTGAAATTAAGTTATCTAAGAAAAGATACCTTAAAGACGAATAGCCACCTAAGGTGGCGAAAAATTTATAGACTTCCGTTGATGTTGTTTTACATTGAGCCCCAATCCCTTATAAACACCTCGTAAAAAACTACAGACCGTCTCATATCTTGTTTATTCTTTTTAAAATTTATCAAACTAGCACTAATAAAAAGCAAAAAAACTCAGAGCAAAATATTAAAAAGTAAACAATAAGGTAATAAAAAACAAAAACAAATATAAAACCCAACATTCTCAGTTCTATAAGTATTATACCTTTCCAATTTATCTGACCATAAGGGGTTGAGTTAATATTAATAAGGGGTTGAGATAATATTAATATCTAACTTTCGGTTGAGATACCGTATAAGGGATTGAGATAATATTTGGGGTTGAGATACCGTATAAGGGGTTGAGATAATATTAATATCTAACTTTCTAACTATTATATTCTAATTATTCTAATTATAATTAACCAACTAATCTAACAAATTTAATTATATTAATGATTGTAAGTAGTATATATGAATAAATCATGAATAAATCTTGCTCATAAATTGTAATTAACCAAAATGTCTATAACATTACTAAAGTATTTTTCGTGTATGGGAACGCAACATAAACTTGGAAAAGATCCAGGAATGAGGTTAACCCCTCGGTACCTGCTTGTATGGTAGTTTTCTTAATTTTAAAGTTAATTTTATTTGTTTCCAAATTCTTATTGTATTGTGGATAATTGGATTATTCTTATATATTGTCTTGTTCAGTTTTATCGGGGAGAAGAGGATCGCTCCTATATTACAAGGAGAACAATCCTCTTTCTCCATTCTTATCCATTCTGTCTGTTGGGTAGGACTGTCCAACCAATAAATTATATTCTTAATATGCACTGCCCAGTAATAATACAAAAAGTTCGGAAGTGAAAGTCTCCCAGCGTCTTTGGGTTTACACAGGTGTTTTCTTTGAATTCTATGTGGTCTATAGTCCCAAATAAAGTTGGTAATGTTAGAGTCTAGTTTTTTGAAGAAGTTTTTTGGTATGTATAATGGTATAGATTGAAATAGGTATAATATTTGTTGTAAAAAGATCATTTTATAGTGTTTATTCTGCCTATTAATGACAACGGGAGTGTTTTCCAGAATTTAATCAACGCGTTGTGGCGGCTCCCAAGGGTCGGGCCATCCTAACTGTCGAACCCCTCGGCACGGGAGTGGTTCAGTCCGGAGGCGGCCCTTAACCAGAGAGTTTAAAGGCCGGGGTTTGGGTGCCATCTTTCTCTCGAGTGGACTTCCCTACAACCGGGAGGAACACAAATAAAGGTCCCTCTCGAAATACCTGACTCCTCTCTTTTGTTTCGAGTCCTACGCACCACATTGGTGACCCCGACGCTCCATTGTCGTCATGATGGAGAAAGCAGAAAGCCCTTCCACCTCACAGGCCGGCCAGGCCCTGTCTCTGGACGCGGTCTCTGTAAAATTGCCCACCTTCTGGACCACCCGGCCGCACATCTGGTTCCAGCAGGCGGAAGCTCAATTCAACCTGCGGGGCATCACAGTAGATGCCACCCGCTTCTATTACCTTGTGGGGGCCCTCGACCAGGACACGGTTGAAGAGGTCCCGGACTTCCTCGCAGCCCCCCCAGCCACCGATAAATAACTCGGCCTTAAGGAGCTCCTGCTCCAGATTTATGGACTCAGCAGGATGGAGCGTGCTGCCAGGCTCCTTCATATGGAGGGCCTAGGCGACTGACGGCCATCAAGCCTCCTAAAGGAGATGGTTGCTCTCCTGGATGGGCACACGCTGTGCCTGCTGTTTGAGTATACTTACCTCCATCTGCTGCCAGCCTACATCCGTCTTCAGCTCACAGACGCCTCCTTCGCAGACATCAGGGACCTCAGGAGGCGCGCCGACGCCCTGTAGATGGCACGCCCTGATGACGTCAACGCGCTGGCCGTCAGCAGACACGGGGACGCGCTGAGGACGACGCGCCCTGATGACGTCAACGCGCTGGCCGTCGGCAGGCGCACCGATGACGTCACCCCGGCAGCACCCGATTTCCTCCGGTGGGGCGGGGGAGCTGTGGAAGGACTGACAGCTCCAGCCCGACGGCCCGAAAGATCGCCCCCCCGCGGCCGTGTCGCGTACTGCACCTGCAGTCCAGCGCCAGCAAGCTGCAAGTGCCACCAACAGGAGCCAGCAAGCTCCAAGTACCACCAACATAAGGCGCTGGTGCTACTACCATCAGCGCTGTGGTGCTGCAGCACTACTATGCTGCGAGCCGGGCACATTCCCGGGAAATGCCTGGGCCGGCTGCCAATAGATCCTGTGGCGGCCGGCCAAATTCACCGCTTTTTCGCCTGGGATCGGCGCTCCGGGACCCGCTTCCTCGCTGATACTGGAGCGGAGCTCAGCGTCCTGCCCCCTTCGCTGGCCGACATTCGTTCCGGTAAGCGGGGGCCCGTCCTCACCGCGGCGAATGGCAGCCCCATCCGCACGTATGGAGCACGCATTTCTGCCATTTCTCGTGGCGGTTCACTATCGCTGATGTCTCCCAGCCGTTGCTCGGGGCCGACGTCCTCTGGGCGCATTCCCTGCTGGTGGACGTCAGGCGTCAGCGCTTGGTCAACGCCGCTACGATGGAGCCGATCACGTTACGGTTGGATCAGCCGGTGGGACGCCCCCTGCCGTGACCCCCAGTCACGGAGTGGTACATTTCTTACAAACTACCTGCCCACCTATCCACGCACGAGCACGCCGACTGCCGCCTGATAAACTGCGCCTGGCACGGCAGGAATTCCGCACGATGGAGTCCTTGGGGATCGTCCGCCCTTCAAGCAGCCCATGGGCGTCCCCACTCCACATGGTCCCTAAGGCAAGCGGGGGCTGGCAACCTTGCGGGGATTACCGGTGGTTGAATGCCGCAACAACCGCGGATCGATACCCCGTACCACACATCCAGGACTTCACCGCCCATTTGGCTGGGGCTACAATATTTTCAAAAGTGGATCTGGTACGGGGTTATAACCAGATCCCGGTCCACGTGATGTGCCCAAGATGGCGATCATCACGCCGTTCGGACTTTATGAGTTCACGCGGATGCCGTTCTGCCTCAAGAACGCTGCGCAGGCTTTTCAACGCTTAATGGACGGGGTGTGTCGCGACCTCGATTTTGTCTTTGTTTACCTAGACGACATCCTACTGGCCAGCCGCTCGCAGCAGGAGCACTGTGCCCACCTCCGGCAGCTCTGTCAGCGGCTCAGCGAGCATGGTTTGGCTATCAACCTCGCCAAGTGCCGTTTTGGGGTAACTGAGATCGACTTCCTCGGCCACCGCGTGACATCGCAAGGCGCGGTTCCCCTGTCGGACAGGGTCGATGCCATCCGTCGGTTTCCCCGCCCATGCACGGTGCGCGGCCTGCAGGAGTTTGTCGGGATGGTGGCATTTTACCATCGTTTTGTGCCATCCGCGGCCCACATCATGCGGCCGCTGTATCAACTCCTGGCGGGTGGGCACCACAAGAACGTCGAATGGACCCACGAGGCAGTGGCAGCATTTGGCGGCCCAAAGGAGGCCCTTGCTCGGGCCGTATTGCTGGTGCACCTGCGGGAAGATGCCCCGACTGCTCTCACGGTGGACGCCTCGGAGTCGGCGGTTGGTGCCGTGCTGGAGCAACTGACGGATGGAGGTTGGCGGCCCCTCGCCTTCTTCAGCCGGCACCTCAACCGCGCGCAGACCAAATACAGCGCGTTCGATCGCGAGCTCCTGGCTCTGTACCTGGCAGTGTGGCATTTCCGTTACTTCCTGGAGGGCCGCCCGTTCACCACCTACACGGACCACAAGCCGCTCACTTTCGCCCTGGCGAAGGTTTCCGACCCCGATCCGCACGACAACAGCGGCAATTGGCATATATTTTGGAATATACCACACCCATCCGCTACGTCGAGGGTAAAGAGAACCGGGTGGACGACGCATTGTCCCGCCCCGCTATCGACGCCATGTTTGAGGTGGCGCCCGGAATTGACTATTCTGCCCTGGCGCAGGCACAGCTCACGGACGGTGAGGTGCCCGCCTACCGGACCGCCATCTCCGGCCTCCGCCTCGAGGATGTCCCTCTCAGTCCTGGAGGAGCGATGATCCTGTGCGATGTATCGTCCGGTCAGCCACGCCCCATCGTCCCTGCCGCCTGGCGCTGGAGGGTTTTCGAGGTCATCCACGGCTGTCTCACCCATCAATCCGGGCGACAACGGCACTAGTGGCCGCTCGTTTCATGTGGCACGGTCTGCGCAAGCAGGTTGGCCACTGGGCTCGCACCTGCATTCCGTGCCAGACGGCAAAAATCCAGCGCCATGTCCGTGCGCCTCTCCAGGAGTTCAGTCTACCTCACCGGCGATTCGACCACCTCCACGTGGACATTGTAGGGCCTCTTCCGCCGTCCCGTGGTATCACCCACCTCCTCACGATGGTGGACCGCTTCACGCGGTGGCCGGAGGCCATTCCGCTGGCCGACACTTCAACAGATACGTGCGCTTGTGCGTTGTCCGCGCACTGGATTGCTCGCTTTGGGGTGCCGGCGCACATCTCCTCAGACCGGGGGCCACAGTTCACCTCCGAGCTGTGGTCGGCCATGGCTCGCTTGCTCGGGGTGTGGCTGCACCACACCACGGCCTATCACCCGCAAGCTAACGGTCAGGTGGAGAGGTTCCACCGGCAGCTCAAGGCAGCGCTGAAGGCACGACTCTCCGGCCCGGACTGGATGGATGAGTTGCCGTGGGTCATGCTGGGCATTCGGACTGCTCCTAAAGAGGACTTGGCATCATCATCAGCGGAGCTCGTGTACGGGTCGCCACTCACGGTGCCCGGGGAGTTCGTGCCGTCGGCGCCGGGGCAGCAGGCAATGCCCTAATCCACCTTAAAGCGCCTTCGCGAGCGAGTTGGCAGGCTCGCACCCATCCCGACATCCCGCCATGGGACATTTCGCCCGCATGTGCCATCAGCCCTCCGGGAATGCCCATACGTTTTCCTGCGCCGTGATGCCCACCGGACACCACTTCAGAGGCCGTACGAGGGCCCGTTCCGGGTGCTGGAACATGGGCAGACAACCTTTGTGCTGGACATGGGGGGCCGGCCAGAGGCCGTGTCGATTGACCGGTTGAAGCAGGCACACCTGGACATTGACCAGCCAGTGCTGGTTGCCCAACCTCGGCCTCGAGGTCGCCCCCCTTCACGGCTCCCTCCGCCTGTCACTCCACCTGTCCTCCCGCCGGTCCCTCGACCTATCCCTCGACCTGTCCCTCCACGTATGCCTCCGCCAGCCCCACGATCAGCTGACTTCCGCACGCGGGCCGGCCGGGTCGTGTGCCCGCCGGTGCGTTTCGTGCCTCGGATTCTGGGAGGGGGGGGGGTCCTGTGGCGGCTCCCAAGGGTCGGGCCATCCTAACTGTCGAACCCCTCGGCACGGGGGTGGTTCAGTCCGGAGGTGGCCCTTAACCGGAGGGTTTAAAGGCCGGGGTTTTAGTGCCATCTTTCTCTCGAGTGGACTTCCCTACAACCAGGAGGAACACAAATAAAGGTGCCTCTCGAAATACCTGACTCCTCTCTTTCGTTTCGAGTCCTACGCACCACAGCGTTCAGTTTATTTAATAAAGGCATAAAATTAGCATTAAATAATGATTTGTATTTTCTAGTAATTTGAATACCCAAATACTTACATTTTTCTGTTGCAATTTTAAAGGTGGATTTTAATAGGTGTGTCGATTCTTGAGGTTTTAACGTCATGATTTCACTTTTATTCCAATTTATTCTGTATACTGAAAAAGAACCGAATTCCTCTGTTAAATTTAATAAGCTTGGTATGCTCGTTTGTGAATTTGTAATGTATAGAAGTATATCGTCCGCGTATAATGAAATTTTATTATTTGAGTCCTTAGTATTATATCCCCGAATATTCGGATGAATTCTTATACTTTCAGCTTAGGGCTATCATAAGGGCAAATAGCAGGGGTGATAATGCACATCCCTGCCTATTGCCCCTCGATAATTGAAATTTTGCAGATAACATGTTATTAGTTAATATTCTTGCCGTTGGTTTGTCATATAATAATTTTACCCATACAATAAAATTCTCTCCCATATTAAATGTTTGCAGTACTTTATATAAATACTGCCACTCTACCTGATCAAATGTGTTCTCTGCGTCCAGGGAAACAATTGATATATCTTCTTCTTCCGTTTTATGTGAGTACATTATATTAAACAGGCGTTTCAAATTATTAAATGAATGTCTTTTGGGTATAAACCTCGTTTGATCTGGATATATCAATTTACTAATGTATTTACTCAATCTTCTTGCTAAGGTCTTTGCTAAAATTTTCTGATCTGTATTTAAAAGTGATATAGCTCTATATGAGCCTGGTTCTTCTAAATCTTTATCTTTTTTTGGTATAAGCGTAATAGTTGATTCAGCTAATGTTTCTGGTAGTTTATTTTCTTTAAAGGCGTGAGTATATAATTTAAGTAAACGTGGAGCCCTTATCTCGTGAAATCTTTTGTAAAATTCATTGCTAAAACCATCTGGTCCAGGCGTCTTACCATTTTTCAACGATTTTATTGTTTCTCCTATTTCTTCAAGTGTAATCTGAGCTCCTAATTCCTCTTGTTCTGAGAGGTCAAGTTTTGGAAGATTACAGTTATCTAAATTTTTTATAATTTTGCTATCTTCTATTTTAGTTTTAGATGTATATAAATGTTGATAAAATTGAGCAAATCTTTTGTTAATATCCTTAGGTAATGTTAGTAATTCACCTTTCTCTGATTTAATTTTAGTGATAGTATTTTCCTTTTCTTGTTTTTTCAATTGACGAGCTAAGAGTTTATGTGGCTTATCACCAAATTCAAAATGTTCCTGTTTTGTAATTTGGAATAATCTTACTATTCTGGCCGATAAAATTCGATTAAGTTTAAATTTCAATAGTATTATCTTATTATGTTTATCTGTAGTTGGATCTTTGGCATTATCTAACTCTAATTGTCTGATTTCTTGTTCTAACATCAGTTCTGTCTTATTCTTTTTATTTTGGAAAATTTGATATGAGATTATAACTCCTCTGATAAATGCCTTGAAAGTTTCCCATAATAAAGAAGGTGTCTCATTTGTCTCAAAAAAAAATTCCATTTGTTGTTTTAGATATATATAACCTTGTGGGTTGTTTAAGATTTGGGCGTTAAACCTGCAGAAAGATTTTTTACCCGGCATTCCCTCAAATTTTAATAGAAAAGACAACGGGGAATGATTGGAAATAATACTGTTGTGGTATTTAGGATTGATTGTATATGGAATTAATTTTGTATCCACTAAGAAATAATCAATTCGTGAATACGTTTTATGTACCGATGAGTAAAACGAATATTCCCTTCCAGTTGGGTTAGCAGTTCTCCATACATCTGTTATATTAGTATTTTTTATATATGTATTTAGAAGTTCACTAGTCTTAGATTTTAAGTTACCCCTCCTTTGTTTTACTGATTTGTCTAAATATGGGTCTAAACGCAATTGAAGTCTCCCCCTATTATTACATTTTGGTAATTAAACTCTGATATTATATCCAGAATTTTAATATAAAATTGGGGGTTATCAAAATTCGTAGCGTAAATATTTATCATAGTCAATGGGGTGGAGTAAATTTCTCCCGAAACGATAATATACCTTCCCTCTTTATCTGATATAGTATTCTTTAATTTAAATGGTATACATTTTCGAATGATAATAGCCGTACCTCTAGATTTAGAAGTAAATGAAGAATAATATGTTTGACCTATCCAATTTGCCTTCAATCTCATCTGTGTTTGTTGTTTCATATGTGTTTCCTGCAAAAAAATTATGTCAGAATTGAATGATTTTAATTGGGCAAAAATCTTTTAAGTAATTACTTTTAAGTAATTAACTAAAATGTTCATAATAATACTAACATAATATAACTGTGTGTGAAGGAGGGAGGAGCATCATGCACTTGGAAAAGATCCAGATGCTTGGCTCTGTTTAACCCCTTGGAACCTGCTTGTACTTAAGATAAAGACTGGGATATAATGTAATAACTTCGGGTGTATTATGTACAATTTACATATGGTAAAGTTTAGAAGATTTAATGCTAGACTAATTGGAAATGCATATATACATATAGAATTGAATGTCTGTTTTTTTTTTGGGGGGGGGGGGTTTCCCTCTCTTTCTGAAGTCTTTTTTTTCTGTTTTTACCTGCTCTGGTTGGATAAATTTTTAAAAAAATGAAACGCAGCCTTTCACGATACTCAGTCAAGGGGACGGAGCTCAATGTACAATAACAACAACGGAAGTCTACACATTTTTTCCCACCTAAAGGCCCTGTCACACTGTGCGAGTTGACCCACGAGTGACCCCGAGTGAAAGACTCGTGGTTGTGTACGAGACTCCAAGTTTATGATCAAGAGTTTAACCGAGTTCCCACGAGTATGACTAAGTTTGCCGTTTACTTCTCATTTCTGCGGTTCCAAGTTCCTCTCCCGAGTTACTAAGTTCCTCTCCCGAGTTACTCTTGAGCCAAACGTGAATGAAGGCCCGTTTTAAGTATCAAATAGAGGAGCTGGACAGCATCTCATACAGTAAGTATATTCTGATTCAGTATTGAAAGTTATTCAATTTCAGAACTTAAAAAAACTAGGCAGGATCTCGGCCCCGCATTCCCTGCCATTGTGCAATATGGAGGCGGTGGCGGCGAAGAAACAGTGTTAAAGAAGACAGCTCCATCCTGCGGCTTTGAGTTAAAGATAGAATTCAGCGTGGCCGCGTCTATTGATATGACCTACAAAGGGAAAATGCGAACCGTCCAGTGCCAGAGCTAGGCTGGGATCATTCTCTGCACTCATCTCTCTCTTTCTGTGTGTGCATTAGCAGGGGGAAGAGCGGTCTACCTCACTGGGGCACAAAACCTCTGCTGCCTGCCCCTTCCAGCCATCAACCTGTTTGTTCATTTGGGGCGCCTCATCTGCCCTGCTCCAATCCCAGCGCTGCCCCAGCTCTCTGCCCCATTTTCTTGGAAATGTCGCTTCCGCCGCTGTAACGAGGAGGGGTCTGGCTGGCTGGCTTGGTGGGTGGGTGGGTGAGCAGGGAGGGGGGAGTCAAAAGTCGGGCAGAGCCACGTAGAACTCACGTTTCTCTCTGCTTCATATACGTGGGAATTCCCTCAGTATGTTCACTCACCGGGCAAGCAGCATCTCTGGAGAGAAGGAATGGGTGACGGGATGACTTTTAAAATTTAAATCATGGGCAAACCATCTTGCCCCAGGCTGCTTTACATTATTTATTGTGTTGAGTTGTTTGTGAGGCTGGGACTTCTCTGAGGGTCGCCACCTTGTAGTGGAGACATATGCGTGTGCCTTAGATCCTGTAAGCTGGCCTCATGGCAGGAAGGTCGAGAGGGCGGTCCCTGACAAAGCGCGGCCCAAGAAGATGACCTCAGTGGAACAGGCCGAGGATGGTGTTTGGCTGGCGGCTGAGAAGGTGGAAGAAGGCTGCAGCAGGGAGAGACTCCCAACCGTGGTGGAGCCCATATCATTGGACCCGGGACTGTCAGTTAATGTTGTTCAAAAAGTGTTGCCAATCTGTTTTGTTGGAGATGGTCATTGCCTGATAATAGAATTACAGAGTCATAAAGCACAGAACCACCCCACATCCTTTTTACCCATCCGCACTAATCGCATTTGCTCAAATTAGGTCCTTATCCTTTCCCTGCCTTGTCTATTTAAATACTTTAGAGAATACAGCGCGGAAACAGGCCCTTTAGCCCACCGGGTCTGTGCCGACCAACGATCCCTGCACATTAACACATCCTATCCACATTTTTACAAGCCAATTAAACTGCAAACCTGAACATCTTTGGAGTGTGGGAGGAAGCCGAAGATCTCGGAGAAAACCCACGATCTAAATCAAGACAGGATTAGCCTGCACACAGGGTCTTTCCCACAGTCCGTGTCTGCCCATCACCACCACCCCCGTGCCCCTGACGCTTTCTTGTCTACATGTGTGTGTCAGAGAGATGGCACCAAATGCTCTGTACTGCTGCACCTTTTAACTGGGATGCCCAACTATTCCCGGTGGGATTTGAGGAAGGGCTCCAGCAGAATGGACGAGGAGGGGAGTCAGGTTAAAGAGGGCGGACTTGTCTGTTCTGAGCAGTCCCTGGGCTTCAGTCAAGGGTCAGTGTGTGGGGCAGTGCCCTAGAGTTTACATCCTGCTGATCCCTGTAGACATCCACCATGGTTCCCCGCTCCCCGTCCCTCTCTCAATGTGTGACGGAGAATGGCCGAGACTCTAGTGTACTGAGTTTGAAGCCATTACCCTGTCAGTGAGGGTGATGAGAAACTGGAAGGACAGTGAGTTGTCCCTTACCCCGACGTAAACAGCCCTTTATTCTGGAATCGACACCACTACTTCTGCTGATCTGGTTTAGAGAGGAAAGATCGCAAAGCAAGGTCATATTCAACAAGTGCAGTTTGAGGACATTGGGTTTTCCTCTCCACATTTTATTGGTTTTTGTAGCCAGAAAAGTCAAAACATGCAATCATTATTATCTTTAATTCTTACGTACCCTCGTGATGTAAACATTGTTAATCTCCAGTCAATGATGTTCCCTCCTTTACTGAAACAACCCTGACTGATCATCTCTATGACATTGGGTTGGAGAACATGATCCCAAAGGTGAACATCAGTTATCTCTCCGACAAATGACTGACTGGCGTCAAAACCTCCACCGACTGAGGTGTTCCTGACCTAGAATAAATTGACCAGACCCTTTCACAACCTGACCCTTTCCACCAACCTTCCCTAATACTGCGTCTCCCATTGACCCAGACTGTTATCTCCCCCACCTTGAGACTCCCAGGTCACACAGATGTGTCTCAGTAACGAATTCAATTTCTGGGATGTAAAACTCTGTTACAAAATTTCCTAAATACAGCCGGAGTTGTGTTTTAGATTCTTCCCAAATCAGCAGTTCGTTGTCGGAAAAGCTCGTTGCGTAGGAGAGCAAACTGTAAGAGTGAGTCGCTTCAGAGGCTGCCCTGAAACAGTAAAGGCGGTCAAACTGGTGAAGTCAGGCGCATGCAACCTGACGAAGCTGTTGGATGTTTCGCTTGAGAATATCACTGATTTCGCATCCAATCCTGTAAAATGTGAAGAGTTAAGATTGTCATATGTCAATTTAAAGTTGCAGCTTTACCATCTGAGATGGAGCACAAAGACGCAGCAGAAATTTGGAAACGTCATCCCGTCACCCATTCCTTCTCTCCAGAGATGTTGCCTCCCCGCTGAGTTAAAGAGTGCGCACGGTAGACTCACGAGTCACTAAGGTAAACTCACGGGCCACTACGTTCTTACGAGTTTAAATGTTTCAATTTTTAACTTCAGCAGTACATTTTACTCATGGAAAACTTTAAACATGTTTGAATTTTTTCAAGAGTTATCAAGTTTCACGGGTACCTGCCATTAGCGCCACGAGTCGCTAAGTTGCGTCCACGAGTTCCGTCGTTCCCGCTACGTTAATTGTACGTGATTACCACGAGTTAAATTGTTTTAAACTCGGGGTACTCGTGGGTCAGCTCGCACCGTGAGACAGGGGTTTTAGGTGGCTTCTTGTTTTTAAGGTATCTTCTCTTATATACCTTAACATCACTTTTTTTTAAATCAGTACCACGATTCTTATTATTCTTTAAAAAAAAATAATATCACAACACATTCTTTCTTTTTTTTTCTTATCAAGGTATAATAGAGGAAGGAGATGCAAAACAAATCTAAAAGTTCGGGACGACCACCCAACACCCAGAGTTCTGAGGTATTTGGTTGCACCATATGAATCAAAAATATCAAACTGATCTATAATGCAAGACGATAGACAAATAAAGAATGGAGGAATTACGTTCTGCAGCTGCAATATAAGGGGTGCCAATGAACCAATTAAGTGGGTTACAAACAGTTATCACGACAGGAACCTGCCCATGATCTGGGAAAGACCAGTACTGACTTCGCCTATACGCTCCACATTGGTTACAACCATTATCCCGCAAGTTATCCCTGTATGGATTTCTAATAAACCTATTGATTGTAATGTAGAGATGAATATATTTATTTTCTGAAGCTTTTTCTCCCCTCTCCACTTTCTCCCCCATTAAACATCCCCTTTAGGTTTGATGCCATCCAATGATGGGGGGAAGATGGGGATTGGTTCTGTATTTGTTATTTGTGTACCTGTGTGTGTTAAGTTCAGGCTGCTGCTGCTCAGAAAATGTTGCTGGACCTCCTTGGCTTTTGAACAAGCTAGCGTAACTGGGTGTATATACACTTGCACTTCACACATTTTTACACCACAGAGACTTGACCAGCCTTCGTGTCCACTGTGCAACTGTGGCTGATGCACTCGGGTAATAAATGAAGACTGAATTGATGCACTTGGTTGGGGGGGGGGGGGGGGGGGGGGCTTTGCTGTTACACCATCTCTGCCTGAATTTGTGCAACTTGTGCTGCTTTGTACCTGTACCACATCCACCACCAGAAGCTGAATTCAATTTCACTTGCAACCATCGATTTATTTATCCTCTCTTGATGTTAAGGACAGGACACGTATCCATTGACTTATGAACATAGGAAATTCAGTACATGGACCCAAAAGAGACATAGATATGAAAGCAAAGGTTTGTCAAAACAAAGTTTATTTTTCACTATAATCAAAAGCATGCCATCCTGTCTAACGTACCAATATGTGCATAATACATTCCACCCAATTTAGATTTATGAAATTTCACTCACAGAACATAAGATATGTAAGTTGGCCATTCACCCATGTCTTTCAGTAGCATAACCGATCTTTCACCTTGGTGCCACTTTCTTGCCCTAACCTACACTCCTTGATGACTGATAATATCATATCATATCATATCATCATCATATCATATACTTATTAAAAGTCTGATCTTGTACGTGTGTATATGTATGTGTACATGTGTGTTTACATGTGGTTGTCTTTACATCTTCGCAAAAACACTACGCGGTAACAATTACAGTTTTATATATCAGTCTGAAGAAGGGGTTTCGGCCCGAAACGTTGCCTATTTCCTTCGCTCCATAGATGCTGCTGCACCCGCTGAGTTTCTCCAGCATTTTTGTGTACCTACAGTTTTATATATTCTGATTGACATTTTTCCCCTCTAGACAGAGAGCACCTTCACTGAATATTTTATGCTTTTTTTCTCGACTTATTCTCAACTTATTGCTGATTAAAAGTTTTATGAGTTTACCAATTTAAAAATCAAAAGACTTTGAATTTTAAACGACCAGCTTCAACTGATGACGTCACAGTAATTAGCTTCATTGAAGATTTCATCATATATTTGATAAGTTATTCGCGATTTATGCTTTAAAAATGCCAACTTTCACAAGCTTTTTGCATATTCTGATTCACATTTTTCCCCTCGAGGCAGAGACCACTTTCATTGAACATTTTATGCTTTATTTCTCAACTTATTACTGATTAAAAGTAAGTTAGAAGTTTAAAAACATCAAAAGACGTTGAATTTTAAATGACCAGCTTTCACTGATGACGTCACATTGGCTCGGCTCGGGGTCATCTCACATATGGAATCTTCCACGCACTTCGAGTAACGTCACCCCCGCCCCCCCACCCCCCCCCCCGACCTCTCCCCTCCCAGGTTATTCACAATCCCCCCCCGGGTTATTCACACCCCCTCCCCCTGGGTTAGTCACACACCCCCCCCGGGTTAGTCACACACCCCCCCCCCCCCGGGTTATTCACACTCTCCCCCCTCCCTCGGGTTATTTATATGCCGCCGATGGAACAAACGACGAGCCCGGAGATGAAGTCGGGCCCTGGACTGGAGACTACGGCGGCCGAACTGACCGAACACCCCCCCCCCGGGTTATTCACACACCATCCCCGCCCCTGAGTTATTCACACTCCCCCACCCCCAGGTTATTCACACACCCCACACCCTCCTCCCCTTGCTGCCTCAAAAATGCAGCCAACAACACCCTCCCTCTCTACCCCCTCCCTCTCTACCCCCTCCCTCTCTACCCCCTCCCACGCTACCCCTCCCCCTCCCTCTCTACCCCCTCTCTATCCCCAACCCCCTCTTTCTCTACCCCCCCCTCTCTAGCTGCGCCTGCGCAGTTGGGGGCTCTGCTTGAGTGGATAGGGCGGGGGATGGGGGAAAAGGAGCGAATGAATATTAATATAATATCAAGGGGGGGTTAGTTTGTGTGATGCCGCAGGCTGCGCCCCCCCCCACCCGACCCCCACAACCGCACATTGAGGGGATGGGACCCTACGGGTCCCACTTGGTCTGGTATATATTAAACTCTCATCTTGTACGTGTGTATATATGTGTGTATATGCGTGTTTATATGTGGTTATTGCGGTAACGATAACATTTTAACATATTCTGATTCACATTTCCCCCCTCTAGGCAGAGAGCACCTTAACTGAACATTTTATGCTTTATTTGATTAAAAGTAAGTAAGAAGTTTAAAAACATCAAAAGACATTGAATTTAAAATGACGAGCTTTCACTGATGACGTCCCCCACCCTCGGGTTATTCACATCACCCCTAGGTTATTCACACACACAGCCCCCCCCCCCCGGGTTAGTCACACACCCCCGGGTTATTCACACAACCCCCCAGGTTATTCACACCCCCTGCACCCTAACCCCGGCTGCCTCAAAGAGGCAGCCAACACCCCCCCCCTCTCTACACCTTCCCCATCCCTCTCTATCCGCTCCCTCTCTAACCCCTCCCCTCCCTCTCTACCCCCTTCCCCCTCTTCCCCCCTCCCTCTTTATCCCCCTCCCTCTCTGCCCCCCATCCTCTCTGGCCCCCCTCCCTCTCTGGCCCCCTTCCCTCTCTGCTGCCCTTCATCTGTGCCCCCTCACTCTCTGCCCCCCTCCCTCACTGCCCCCCACCCTCTCTACCCCCCTCACCCTCTCCCTCTCTACACCCCCCTCCCTCGATGTGCCGGCGCAGTTGGGGGCAATATCCTGACAGGATATTCCCGAGGACATTGAGGGAAGTTAGTGTAGAAATAGCAGGGGCTATGACAGAAATATTTCAAAGTCATTAGAAACGGGAATAGTGCCGGAGGATTGGCGTACTGCGCATGTTGTTCCGTTGTTTAAAAAGGGTTCTAAGAGTAAACCTAGCAATTATAGACCTGTTAGTTTGACGTCAGTTGTGGGCAAATTAATGGAAAGGATACTTAGAGATAATGTATATAAGCATCTGGATAAGCAGGGTCTGCTTAGGAACAGTCAACATGGATTTGTGCCTGGAAGGTCATGTTTGACTAATCTTCTAGAATTTTTCGAAGAGGTTACTAGGGAAACTGGTGACTAGTGGGGTGCCTCAGGGGTCTGTGTTGGGTCCACTGTTGTTTGTCATGTACATCAATGATCTGGATGATGGTGTGGAAAATTGGATTAGTAAGTATGCACATGATACTAACATAGGTGGTGTGGTGGATAATGAAGTAGATTTTCAAAGTCTACAGAGAGATTTAGGCCATTTGGAAGAGTGGGCTGAAAGATGGCAGATGGAGTTTAATGCTGATAAATGTGAGGTACTACATCTCGGCAGGACAAATCAAAATAGGACGTACATGGTAAATGGTAGAGAATTGAGGAATGCAGTTGAACAGAGGGATCTAGGAATAACTGTGCATAGTTCCCTGAAGGTGGAATCTCATGTAGATAGGGTGGTAAAGAAAGCTTTTGGTGTGCTGGCCTTTATAAATCAGAGCATTGAATATAGAAGTTGGGATGTAATGTTAAAATTGTACAAGGCATTGGTGAGGCCAATTCTGGAGTATGGAGTACAATTTTGGTCGTCTAATTATAGGAAGGATGTCAACAAAATAGAGAGAGTACAGAGGAGATTTACTAGAATGTTGCCTGGGTTTCAGCAACTAAGTTACAGAGAAAGGTTGAACAAGTTAGGTCTTTATTCTTTGGAGCGCAGAAGGCTAAGAGGGGACTTGATAGAGATCTTTAAAATTATGAGCGGGTTAGACAGAATTGACGTGGATAAGCTTTTTCCATTGAGAGTAGGGAAGATTCAAACAAGGGGACATCTTGAGAATTAAGGGACAGAAGTTTAGGGGGAACATTAGGGGGAACTTCTTTACTCAGAGAGTGGTAGCTGTGTGGAATGAGCTTCCAGTGGAAGTGGTGGAGGCTGGTTCGATTTTATCCTTTAAAAATAGATTGGATAGGTATATGGACGGGAAAGGAATGGAGGGTTATGGTGTGAGTGCAGGTAGATGGGACTAGGGGGAAGTATTTATTTAAAAAATTTAAAAATAAATTTAAAAAATGTTCGGCACGGACTTGAAGGGCCGAGATGGCCTGTTTCCGTGCTGTAATGGTTATATGGTTATATGGTTAATGCGTGAGTGGATAGGGCGGGGGATGGGGGAAAAGGAGCGAATTAATAATATTAATATAATATCAATGGGGGTTTGTGTGTGTGTGTGTGGGGTGTGGTTAGTATGTGTGTGTGACGCCGCAGGCCTCCCCCCCCCCCCTGCAACCGCGCATTGAGGGGATGGGACCCAACGGGTCATACTTGGCCTAGTCTAGTATATACTAAAACTCTTATCTTGTAAGTGAGAATATGTGAAACTGTGGTTGTCGTTACATCTTCGCAAAAACACGATGCGGTAACGATTACATTTTTGCATATTCTGATTCATATTTTCCCCCTCTAGGCAGCGAGTACCTTCACTGATCATTTTATGCTTTATTTCTTGACTCATTACTGATTAAAGTTTAAAAAGATCAAAAGACTGAATTTAAAACAACCAGCTTCCACTGATGACGTCACAATGGCTCGGCTCGGAGCCGTCTCACACACAGAATCTTCCACGTGCTTCAAGTGACGTCAACCCCCCCCCCCCCCCCGCCCCGGGTTATTCACAATCCCCTCCCCCGGGTTATAACTCAGCGGGACAGGCAGCATCTCTGGAGAGAAGGAACGATTGATGTTTCGGGCCAAGACCCTTCTTCAGGCCGACTGAAGAGTCTCGACCCGAAACATCACCCAAAGCTTCTGTTATGTTTTGTTAACTTATCCTGTGTCTTAAAAACAAAAGGAATGCCTGTTCTTGAGCATGGAGGTATTCGTCTGCACTGACCTCTTGCCCTCTCTTTCTCTCTCCCCCCTCCCCCAACCCACCACCTTACTGAGGGTGGTTGCTCTGGAGAAAGGGACTTGTGGGTGAGGCAGGGTGAGTTCCAACTTCAGTTGGCCAAGCAAGCAGCAGCCACTGTGAGAAGATTTGTTGCTGGTACATCAGGCTCTTCTCCATCCGTACCCGCATGTAACTTTCTCCTTAACTTTGTCGACGTGGCCATTAACCCTATGTCATGATCTAATCAAGTTCACTGACGACATCACTGTTGTGGGACGTATCACTGATGGGGACGTCAGAGTATAGAAGTGAGATCGACCGACTGATCAAATGGTGCCAGCACAATAACCTGGCCCTCAACACCAGCAAAACCAAGGAACTGATTGTGGACTTTGGAAGGGGTAGGATGGGGACCCACAGTCACGTTTATATCAATGGGTCGATGGTGGAGAGGGTCAAGAGCTTCAAATTCCTGGGCGTGCATATTTGGGAAGATCTCTCCTGGTCCGAGAACACTGATGCAATTATTAAGAAAGCACATCAGCGACTCTACTTCCTGAGAAGATTACGGAGAGTCGGTATGTCAAGGAGGACTCTCTCTAACTTCTACAGGTGCACAGTAGAGAGCATGCTGACCGGTTGCATCATGGCTTGGTTCAGCAACTTGAGCGCCCAGGAGCGAAAGACTACAAAAAGTAGTAAACACTGCCCAGTCCATCATCGACTCTGATCTCCCTACCATCGAGGGGATCTATCGCAGTTGCTGCCACAAAAAGGCTGGCAGCATCATCAAGGACCCACACCATCCTGGCCACACACTCATCTCCCTGCCACCTTCAGGTAGAAGGTATAGGAGCCTGAAGACTGCAACGTCCAGATTCAGAAATAGATAATTCCCCACAGCCATCAGGCTATTAAACTCACTGAAACAAATCTCTGAACATTAATAGACCGTTATCTGTTTATTTGCACTTTATCTGCTTATTTATTGATGTGTGTATATATTTATATAATGGTACTAGACTAATGGGAGGGCTGGTTCCCCCAACGCAATATTCCACCTCTCCACCAATTCCAATATTGGTGGCCAGTGGGGAGGGGGCTTTCTGGAGCCCTAGTATGGGTGGCTGAAGGGACTGGTTTCCAGAGGGCTAGTATGGAAATTGTGGGCTGAATGGATTCTCAGTCACTCAAGCCTGTTGTGCTGGCAGCTCACTCACTCACGGCTGGTGGGCTGGCATGGCTATTCCTTGAAATTCCATTTCAAGCAGGGTGCAAGGCCACCAAATTCAAGTGCAGTTTCTTACCACTTCAAGCAGGGTGCAAGGCCACCAAATTCAAGTGCAGTTTCATACCACTTCAAGCAGGGTGTAAGGCCACTAAAGACAGCGAGTCGTGACCTCTCCCTCCTCCATCTTGCAGACTGAGCCACGCCCACACTTCTGGGTTTTATAGTCCCTCCCCCTCCCACCAGAAGGGGCGTGGCCTTCATGGCATGATTGACAGGAGAGAGAATCTCAACATTTTTTAAACACTAATAACTCTTTTATTTTTCATCGATGGGAAAAATCCTCGGCACCTGATGAGCGGAGTTGGACTCTGATTAAGATGGCCAAAAATCACAGCCATACGTGGTAGCATTGTTTCTAAAATCAATATAAAGCACAAACAGGAAGTGGTCAAGATTAGTCTTTTAATTATATAGAAGGCAAAGCAACTTTAATTAGGCAAGGCAACTTTAATTAGGCAAGGCAACTTTAATTAGGTAAGGCAACTTTAATTAGGCAAGGCAACTTCAATTAGGCAAGGCAAATTTAATTAGGCAAGGCAACTTTATTTAGGCAAGGCAACTTCAATTAGGCAAGGCAAATTTAATTAGGCAAGGCAACTTTAATTAGGCAACACAGCTTTAGCATTTCCAAACCAAAGGCAACACAGCTTTAGCATTTCCAAACCAAAGGCAACACAGCTTTAGCATTTCCAAACCAAAGGCAACACAGCTTTAGCATTTCCAAACCAAAGGCAACACAGCTTTAGCATTTCCAAACCAAAGGCAACACAGCTTTAGCATTTCCAAACAATATTTTCAAACCAAATTATGGGCACTGACAGGTCAGTAAAACCACTCACAGTTTAATAGACATGTGTTCAGTGTTATTCACAGCTCAGACTGAGAGACGTGACCCTCTCGCTCCCCCATCTTGCAGAGACTGACTGAGGCACTCAAAACTTCCGGGTTTTTTAGTCCCTCCGGAAGGGGCGTGGCCTTCAGGAGAGAGAATCTCAACATTTTTTTAACACTAATAACTCTTTTATTTTTAATCGATGGGAAAAATCCTCTTGTCCTGCGCAGTGGACGGAGACTGAGAAAAATGGCCAAAGATCACAGCCGTAAGTGGCAGTGTTTTTTCTAAAATCAATATACAGAACAACAGGAAGTGTTCAAGATCAGACTTTTAGTAATATAGATATGGACTCACTGATATGTTCTGTATTCATGCCTACTATATTCTGTTGTGCTGAAGCAAAGCAAGAATTTCATTGTCCTATCTGGGACACATGACAATAAACTCTCTTGACTCTTGACTTGAACTGAAGTACTTTCCAATCATTGACGTATCTCGAAATCCAGCCACTAATTAAAATAGGAACCGTGACCACATTAACATTGAATAGGATGGGTGAGTTTATAACACGGGTGAAAAGGTTATATTTGACCCATGATATTGTTCTTTGCACAGTTTACTGTGCAGGGCACTCTGCTTAAAACGTGACTAACTGATAAAACACATAAAGATAACACTCCAAAACGAAGTAATCTAATCTGTCATGCCTCCAGGATATTGATTTCCTGGTACTTGTCACGCTACTCAGCCTCAATCTGTTCCGATTCACCAAATTGGTACATAGCCCCAAAAGCCCATAATTTATTCCTCAAAAGTTTTTATCTTCATGCTATTTTTTTCTTTGAAATCTTCAATCATGTTCTGTGTTTTTTTTTAAATTATATTTTAATTAGAAGCATGTACATATCATAATCAAAGCACATTTTGTATATCAATTACATATTGTTAATAGATGGGATTCCAACTGTCAAAGTAATAGGGGTCCTCGTTTATCAATTGTATATTAACTCTGCTTCTATTTGTTTATTTTTTTTTATAGATAGGGAGAGAGGAGAAAAGAAAAACACAATAAAAAAGAATAGAATAATTTACCAATAATACAACTTTGGAGATAGGTCCGTAGATTATAAAACATTCATCTAATCCTGGGTTCAAGCTTCAGTCAGATTCCCGTGCTGAACCAATTTACCCGTTCAAAAAGTCAATAAATGGAGACCATATTCTAGCAAATAATTCTTGTTTGTCAATTAAGACAAGTCTAATTCTTTCCAAATGTAAGGTCTCCGACATCTCCATAATCCACATTTTAATTGTGGGGGTTGTTGGACTTTTCCAAAATTTTAATATTAATTTTTTCCCAGTTATTATACTATAATCAAGGAAGTTTCTTTGGCTTGTTGTAAGTTTTAGGCTTTGATCTGATATTCCTAATATTATTAGTTTTGAGTCGGGATCCAATTGGGTGTTAACAACTTCAGAAATTATTCTAAAAATATCCGTCCAGAAATTTTTGAATTTTATACAATTTACAAAAGTATGAGTTAAATTAGCCTCTGAGTATTGACATTTATCACAGATAGGAGAGATATGTGGGAAAATTCTATTTAATTTTGTTTTAGAGTAATGCAGTCTATGTGATACTTTAAATTGTGTTAAAGAATGTTTGGCATTTAACGAGCATTGATGTATATGTTGTAGACTTTCGTCCCAAATATCTTTCATTATAGGTTGGTCTAATTCATTTTCCCATGTTTGTCTATATAATTCCGTCGATGGGACCTCACTATCTAAAAGGGTATTATAAATATGAGATATTAATTTATCTGTATTAGGATGTTTATTCAAACATTCATCAAGAGTTTCTGGCTCTCTAGTTCTATAATCTTGTGTATGTGATTTAACATAATCTCTAAGTTGTAGATATCTGAAAAAGTTATTTGAGTGTAGTCCATAATTCTGTTGTAACTCCTGAAATGAAAGAAAAATGCCTTTCCTATAAAGATGTGCCACCTTTTTAATTACATAATTTTTCTATTGCGTAAAACCTTTATCCAACACGGAGGGTTTAAATGAAGGATTGTTTACAATGCGAAGAAAGAGTGATAAATTATCCAATTTTAAAGTCTTTTTTAATTGTTTCCAAATTCGTATTCCACTATATATTATAGGGTTTTCACTATAGGTTTTTTTGTTCAGTTTTGTGGGAGCTAACAGAATCAAGCCAATTTCAAAAGGCAAGCAGTCTTCCTTTTCCATTTTTAACCAGTCTGGTTGCTGATCCATTTCTTCCAACCAGAAGTTCATATTTTTTAATATTAACTGCCCAGAAGTAAAACAAAATATTTGGGAAAGCTAATCCTCCATTCGTCTTGGATTCACATAAATGTTTTTTACTTATTCTATGGTTCTTATAATCCCAACTAAAACTTGTGACAATGAAATCAACTTTTAAAAAAAAATTTGGGAGATATATCGGGATTGATTGAAAGAGGTACAATAATTGCAGGAGAAAGATCATTTTTATAGCATTAATTCTACCAAACATTGAGATAGGAAGTGTTTTCCAATACTGAATATTCTTATATAGTTTATTCAGTAAAGGTGGGAAATTTAATTTAAATAAAGAAGTATATTTCTTAGTCACATAAATTCCTAGATATTTACATTTTTCGTTGACTATTTTAAAGGGGGATTGTTGCAATGTATGTAAGTTGAGTTCCGTTATTGGCATAATTTCACTTTTGTTCCAATTAATTCTGTATCCCGAAAATGAACCAAATTGAGTTATAAGATTTAACAGGTTTGGGATGCTAGTTTCTGGGTTTGTGATGTATATTAATACATCATCTGCATATAAAGAAATTTTATTAACTGTATCTTTAGTATTATACCCATATATTTCTGGGTGGGCTCTAACACTTTCTGCTAATGGTTCAAAAGCAAGGGCGAATAATAATGGGGATAGCGGGCAACCATGTCTACAACCTCTAGATAAATTAAATTTAGGTGATAACATTTGGTTTGTCAATATTCTAGCTGTTGGGTTAGTATATAAGAGCTTAACCCATGTGCAGTACTTCTTGCCCAGTTGAAATTTTTCCATCACTGAAAATAAATAGGGCCATTCCACCTGATCAAATGCTTTTTCAGCATCTAGCGAAATGATTACTAGATCTACGTTAGGTCTTCTATTTGAATATATACTGTAATATTAAATAATCGTCTCAGATTATAACATGAGTAATGTTTTGGAATAAAACCTGTTTGATCAGGGTGTATTAATTTATGAATCACTAAACTTAATCTATGTGCTAGAATTTTAGTTAATATTTTCTGATCAGTATTTAAGAGAGCAATTGCTCTATATGAACCTGGGTCTTCAAGGTCCTTATCCGTTTTTGGTATAAGTGTTATTGTTGATTCGTTTAAAGTTTCTGGCAGTTTCTGTTGAGTAAAAGCATAATTATACAATGTCTGTAGACGTGGAGAAATCAGATCATAATTTTTTAAATAAAATTCAGAGCTTAGGCCATCGGGGCCTGCAGCCTTTCCGTTTTTTAAAGATCTAATAGACTCTTCGATATCTTTTACTGTTGTTTCAGCACCTAGTAATTCTCTCTCTTTCAGATCTAAACCTGTAAGATTACATTTCTGTAAAAATGATTCCATTCTTGCAGAGCGTTCTATCGTTTTGGTTGAGTAAAGTGTTTGATAGTATTGTAGAAATCTGTCATTGATATCCTTGGGCAGTGTTATATCTCCCATATCTGATCTAATTTTGTAAATTGTTTTTTCCCCATCCAGTTTTTGAAGTTGACATGTTTTTTTTTGTGGTTTGTCACCGAATTCAAAATGTAATTGTTTAGTATACTGGTAAAGTTTTATGACTTGGTCTGAATATATTTGGTTTAACATATTTCAGTGCTGCAATTGTATTGTGTTTTATCATAGATGGCGCAGCCGCATTCTCTATATCTAATTGCCTTATTTCCATTTCCAGTATCTGTTGTTTAGACCGATTCTCTTTATTATGAAAGGCTTGGGAGGAGATTAACGCTCCTCGTACAAATGCTTTAAATGTTTCCCAGAGAAGGGAGGCTGAAGTTTCAGGGCGGTCATTGGCCTCGAAAAACATATTAATCTGTGTGATAAGATATTCATGACATACTTTTTCATTTAAAATTTGGGGGTTAAGTCTCCATTGTGTCTGTTTCTCGGTCATTCCATTTAGTTTAATCATAAATGTTAAGGGTGCATGATCCGAGATTATAATATTATGATATTTCGAGTTGTAGGTAAATGGGAAGAGTTTAGAGTCTACTAAAAAATAGTCTATTCTTGAATAGGTTTTATGTACCGGTGAGTAAAATTAGTATTCTCGTCCAGATGGGTTTTCAATTCTCCAGACATCTTTGATGTTAGTAGTATTAATATATGAATTTAGTAATTCACTTGTCTGGGATTTTAATTTTCTTTGTCTTGATGATCTGACTAAATAAGAATCTAATGTACAATTTAAATCTCCACCAATTATTAAATTATGTTGTGTAAATTCCGGGATAGTATTGTGTTTTCTTGAAAAACAAAGGGCTGTCAAAATTTGGTCCATAAACATTAAGAAGAATCACTTTTTAAAAATATAACTCACCTACTAATATAATATATCTACCGTCGATATCCGCTATAGTTGATATATGTTTAAAAGGTATACCTTTATGGATTAAAATTGCAATCCCTCTAGACTTATGTGAGAATGAGGAGTGATACGTTTTAGCAATCCATTTTGCTTTCAATCTATGTTGTGCTTTTTAAGATGAGTTTCTTGAAGGAATATTATATCTGCTTTAAGTGATTTTAAATGTGCTAGTACTTTACCTCTTTTGATTGGTTCATTAATTCCTTTAATGTTCCAAATACAAAATGTAATTCCTTCACCCCCAATTTTCATATTAACGTCTTGCATCTTATGGTTAGGGTGGTCTATTAAAGAGCAGATGGTTCAGAACACTAAACCCGACATTATACCCAAACACCAGACAGATGAATTTTAGATATCGTAAGTCTTCCTCCCAGACATATCTCCTTAAGTAAAACTTATAATTCCATTCAAAATTAAAGTTATAATTAGGTATAAAATAAAGAAAGTGAAAGAATAAATGATTAGTAAAGTGTAAAGAAAGGAAAAAAAAACTACATCTACAATCAGTGTAGTTAGTGATAGCCACACTAGCGTGGCTAACCATCTAAAGACTTCTGTAGCCTTAGAAAAAAAAATATTACTAGCTCCATGCTTTAGTAAAAAAAAAATTTCAATAAAAACAATTTATAGGGGAGGGGGAAAAACATTTTTAGGTCCAAAGTATTTGTGATCTGGTAATGAAAGATTATTATTCTCAAGATAAAATATTAATCTCATGATAAAATATTAATCAAAAATTAGTCAAAAGTATTTAAAAAAAAACAAATTTTTATTAATAAATTGCCTGAATCAAACCTTACTTACAGTTCATATTTTTAACTAATTCTAAGTAGATCTAATTAATAATAATTAGTAATAATTAGTAATGATAATTAGTAGTGAGTAGTACTAAAATATAAAAGTTATATGTCAATAGCAAGGAAACTTGCTCAACTATCATTATCAGCTTTCATTAGTCCTTAAGTATAACAATTTAAAGTTCCATTTGTTCTCTGCAAGATGATGACATCCGGTGACATCAGGTGAATATTGTTCAATCATCGGTCGTATTCTCAATGTCCTGGGCGAACTGGAATGCTTCCTTGTGATCGGTGAAGATATATATATATATATTTATATTTATATTTGTATAGCACTTTTCAATCAAATCACTTGAAACCAAAGTGCTTTACAGAGAATTATCCATATCCATATGTTGATATCAACATATCAACATTCACACGCAGGCAAAGGTGGGTGAAGTGTCTTGCCCAAGGACACAACGACAGTATGCACTCCAAGCGGGATTCGAACCGGCTACCTTCCGGTTGCCAGCCGAACACTCAGCCCATTGCGCCATCTGTCGTCCTTTTTCTTGTAGGCAACTCTCAGTGTTGCAGGGTACATCAGCCCATATCTCAGATCTTGTATATTCTTAAGGATTCCTCTTGTCTCTGTAAAAAGCGCTCTCCTCCTGGCGACCTCCACAGGATAATCTCTAAATATACTAATCTTGTCTCCTTCAAATAGGAGATCTCTGCTGCGAACGATTTTCTTCATCATATCATCCAAAACATGGTCATATTGCACCTTCACTATCAGTTGTCTTGGGGGGGGCGCCCGCCCTTGGGCGGCGTCTCAGTGCTCTGTGTGCCCGACCTAATAGAGGCTTTTGATCAAGATTTAAGACTTTTAAAAATAAGTCTGCAGCAAATTCACGGAGGTCTCGATTCCCCTCTCTGCCTTCCTGGACACCAACAATTCTTAAATTCTGGCGTCTCTGACGTCCCTCCAAGTCAATACATTTTTCAGTTATTTTACTCAAATCTGATAAACGCTTGTTCTCGGAGAGAAGCTTTTTTGTAGTTTGAGCACGTCTCAGGAATTGCCTCTAAATGAGTTATGCTGCAGTTTGTTGATTTACTTACTGGATGACAGGATCCAACCTAGAATTAAAGCTGGATTCCATTAAATTCATTTTAACATTTACCTCTTCGATTTGTTGATTAAGATTTTCTTCCATTGTTTCCTTCCAGGTCTCCAGTACTTCATGAACAGAGACAATGATTTCTTCTTTAATTTCTTCTTTAAAGATTTCCAGTTCTTCTTTAAAGTTCAGTTTTTCTTTAAAGCTTTTCAATTGTTCTTTTATACTTGCAATTTCTTGTGAGAGAAAACTACGAAGTTCCTCTATTTCAGTTTTTTTCGACTTTGTCTTCCTTGAAACATCTTCCTGGGACGACGTTAAAACTGAGCCCAAGGCTCCAATCGGGCCTACTTCTTCCGCCGGTTGCTTGGGCTTACCGGCTCTTTTTGTCTGTCCCTTTGGGGGAGTATGTTGCAGCGACATACCACCGGAGTCGCGCGCCTGATGATGTCACGTCAATCACTCAATACAAGCTGCCGGTGTGTTATCAGCAGGTCAGACCCGTTCTTATCCTCACGTTTTTAATCAATTTTAGCGTGGAGCTGGCAGGCGCGGAGCTCTATTCCTCCATAGCGCCATCGGACGTTCTGTGTTTTAACCATTCAATAAGTCCCTAGATCTCTATTGCTTCAGACCTGTTCACATTGTATTAATTCGTTCACTTACATAAGAGCACAACATATTTAATTAATTAACCCGTGCTTTCTGCACACTTCATCCCATGGTGACCGTGTGAAATTCCATTTAGATTTCCATGGCAACCTTCATCACACCTTTCTACAATCTTGAACATCATTTTATTAAAAAGCTGTTCAAAAAATCATGACGTTGATGGACATTAAAACAATCGAACACATTAACGGGAAGATTTCATTCAATGATCACAACTCTTCATACTCCAGCCTTGCAAAAGGACCAAAAAAAATATCCACTATGGTCTCCGTTTTCTTTAACATTATCCTACACACACTAGTAACTTTATATTCAATGTACAACTGATAAAAATAGACACAAAGTGCTGGAGTAACTCAGCATCTCTGGAGAAAAAGGATGGGTGACATTTTGGTTTGTGGCCCTCCTTTACTCCGGCACTTTGTGTCTGTCTATTTTTTGTCTCAACCAGCACCTGCAGTTCCTTGTTTCTTCAGTTTGCCCAACTGATAAAGCCATGCATCCCATACACCCTTGTTACTACCCTAAATTGACACAAAATACTGGAGTAACTCAGCGGGACAGGCAGCATCTGTGGATTGAAGGAATGGGTGACTTTTCAGGTTGAGACCCTACTACCTACTTCTTCAGATACTACTCAGTCCACTGCCTTTACCACTTTCAGGGAGCTATGGACTTGCATCCCTAGATCCCTCTACCCATCAATGTTCCTTAAGGCCCTGCCATTTACTGTCTGCTCCGGGAGTCGTGGGTGAAATCTACCATTACAATGCTCTCTCCCCCCCCCCCCCCTCCAATCAACATGGGTTTGAATCATTCCTCCACTGTTGTCCAATATTTACTCGAGCGATGACGTGGATGGGCAAGTTCACCTTGTTCAGCTCCATTGTGTCTTCTGGGCACCTGGCATTAGTGGTCGGAATTATCGCAGTTCCCTGTTTGTTTCCTTTTGCTGCCTAGGTACCATGTCTGCACTATCTGATCCTCCTGTCTGGTAAAGTCAACGTTTTGTTTAACAACCTAAATATGCTTTTGTTTTATACACTGTCTCTGTGATTTTTTGTTCCCATTCACTTCAGCGATGGAGTTTCCTCAACATTGGATTAGAATGGGGAGGGAGGAGGGATGTAGGGTCTCATTTTAGGATGGGCACAAACACAAGGATAAACTCTGGCCCCAGGATGAATACACACAGTTAGGATTGGTGCACTTTAAAGCTGTCAATGACAAGGATTATAACTGGGGATAGACACAAAGTGCTGGGGTAAGTCAGCGGGACAGGAGCATCTCTGGAGAGAAGGAATGGGTAACGTTTCGGGTCGAGACCCTTCTTCAGACTCGTTAACTTGATGATTTTCAACAATGCTCACCCCTCCCTCCCAATTCACCAACTTTGTTGCTCACTCCAATACCACAGTAGGCAATCTCTCAAGTCACTGACTACAACCTCCTGGTTTCACATTTCAGCAAGAGTGTTTAAATCGGCTGGTGGGAACCTATGTTCTTCTTCTTCTTGCGTATGGCGTGCACAGCCTAAAGTTATAGGACAACTTGTTCTAATTGATCTTATTTGATTGTGCACGCCAGGTTGATTGCGTTGGTTGAAACACGTGAAGGTTGCACTCTCCCACCCCAGAACCCAAGTTAATAGAGTGATAATCTAATTAAGAGTTGGTACTTAATGCTTTGAAGGTCCAATGCAGCATTGCAATTGATTTCAGTTGGATGTCATCTGTGCCATCATTGATTGAATCTGAAGTTTATCTTATAGCACCTTATAAGTTTCTGGGAAAAATATACCCTGTATATGTTTATCTTGCCCATAAATCTCAGTGTTTAATTACTTAATGAGAAATAAATTTTGAATTGTATTCATTCACACTTGGAGATTGTTTATGTTGGCAATTGACAGGAAATGATACAGCAGCCTGGGTGAAAACAGTCTCCCTAAAGTTGACTGCTTTTTTAAAAAGACTACACCCTTCTTGTTCTGCTATTAGAAATGGACAGATTAACATGAAGTCTGTGATTCGCTTTTGTTAATAAACGGGCACACTTGAGGCTGGAAATTCTAATTCACATTCACAACAAATCTAAATTATATAGTTTTGTGTATTTTAGTTTTAGATTTAGAGATACTGCGCAGAAACAGGCCCGTCGGCCCACCGAGTCCGCGCCGAGTGTTATTGTTGATTCGTTTAAAGTTTCTGGCAGTTTCTGTTGAGTAAAAGCATAATTATACAATGTCTGTAGACGTGGAGAAATCAGATAATAATTTTTTAAATAAAATTCAGAGCTTAGGCCATCGGGGCCTGCAGCCTTTCCGTTTTTTAAAGATCTAATAGACTCTTCGATATCTTTTACTGTTATTTCAGCACCTAGTAATTCTCTCTCTTTCAGATCTAAACCTGTAAGATTACATTTCTGTAAAAATGATTCCATTCTTGCAGAGCGTTCTATCGTTTTGGTTGAGTAAAGTGTTTGATAGTATTGTAGAAATCTGTCATTGATATCCTTGGGCAGTGTTAGTATTTCTCCCATATCTGATCTAATTTTGTAAATTGTTTTTTCCCCATCCAGTTTTTGAAGTTGACATGTTGGTGTTTTTGTGGTTTGTCACCGAATTCAAAATGTAATTGTTTAGTATGCTGGTAAAGTTTTATGACTTGGTCTGAATATATTTGGTTTAACATATTTCAGTGCTGCAATTTTATTGTGTTTTATCATAGATGGCGCAGCGGCATTCTCTATATAACCATAACAGCACGGAAACAGGCCATCTCGGCCCTTCAAGTCCGTGCCGAACATTATTTTATTTTTTTATTTTTTTTAAAATTAAAAATAAATACTTCCCCCTAGTCCCATCTACCTGCACTCAGACCATAACCCTCCATTCCTTTCCCGTCCATATACCCATCCAATCTATTTTTAAAGGATAACATCGAACCTGCCTCCACCACTTCCACTGGAAGCTCATTCCACACAGCTACCACTCTCTGAGTAAAGAAGTTCCCCCTAATGTTCCCCCTAAACTTCTGTCCCTTAATTCTCAAGTCATGTCCCCTTGTTTGAATCTTCCCTACTCTCAATGGGAAAAGCTTATCCACGTCCACTCTGTCTAACCCGCTCATAATTTTAAAGACCTCTATCAAGTCCCCTCTTAACCTTCTGCGCTCCAAAGAATAAAGACCTAACTTGTTCAACCTTTCTCTGTAACTTAGTTGCTGAAACCCAGGCAACATTCTAGTAAATCTCCTCTGTACTCTCTCTATTTTGTTGACATCCTTCCTATAATTAGGCGACCAAAATTGTACTCCATACTCCAGAATTGGCCTCACCAATGCCTTGTACAATTTTAACATTACATCCCAACTTCTATATTCAATCCTCTGATTTATAAAGGCCAGCACACCAAAAGCTTTCTTTACCACCCTATCTACATGAGATTCCACCTTCAGGGAACTATGCACAGTTATTCCTAGATCCCTCTGTTCAACTGCATTCCTCAATTCGCTACCATTTACCGTGTACGTCCTATTTTGATTTGTCCTGCCGAGATGTAGCACCTCACATTTGTCAGCATTAAACTCCATCTGCCATCTTTCAGCCCACTCTTCCAAATGGCCTAAATCTCTCTGTAGACTTTGAAAATCTACTTCATTATCCACAACACCACCTATCTTAGTATCATCTGCATACTTACTAATCCAATTTTCCACACGTTCATCCAGATCATATATCTAATTGCCTTATTTCCATTTCCAGTATCTGTTGTTTAGACCGATTCTCTTTATTATGAAAGGCTTGGGAGGAGATTAACGCTCCTCATACAAATGCTTTAAATGTTTCCCAGAGAAGGGAGGCTGAAGTTTCAGGGCGGTCATTGGCCTCGAAAAACATATTAATCTGTGTGATAAGATATTCATGACATACTTTTTCATTTAAAATTTGGGGGTTAAGTCTCCATTGTGTCTGTTTCTCGGTCATTCGATTTAGTTTAATCATAAATGTTAAGGGTGCATGATCCGAGATTATAATATTATGATATTTCGAGTTGTAGGTAAATGGGATGAGTTTAGAGTCTACTAAAAAATAGTCTATTCTTGAATAGGTTTTATGTACCGGTGAGTAAAATTAGTATTCTCGTCCAGATGGGTTTTCAATTCTCCAGACATCTTTGATGTTAGTAGTATTAATATATGAATTTAGTAATTCACTTGTCTGGGATTTTAATTTTCTTTGTCTTGATGATCTGTCTAAATAAGAATCTAATGTACAATTTAAATCTCCACCAGTTATTAAATTATGTTGTGTAAATTCCGGCATAGTATTGAGTGTTTTCTTGAAAAACAAAGGGCTGTCAAAATTTGGTCCATAAACATTAAGAAGAATCACTTTTAAAAAATATAACTCACCTACTAATATAATATATCTACCGTCGATATCCGCTATAGTTGATATATGTTTAAAAGGTATACCTTTACGGATTAAAATTGCAATCCCTCTAGACTTATGTGAGAATGAGGAGTGATACGTTTTAGCAATCCATTTTGCTTTCAATCTATGTTGCGCTTTTTAAGATGAGTTTCTTGAAGGAATATTATATCTGCTTTAAGTGATTTTAAATATGCTAGTACTTTACCTCTCTTGATTGGTTCATTAATTCCCTTAACGTTCCAACTACAAAATGTAATTCCTTCACCCCCAATTTTCATATTAACGTCTTGCATTTTATGGTTAGGGTGCTCTATTAAAGAGCAGATGGTTCAGAACACTAAACCCGACATTACACCCAAACACCAGATAGATGAATTTTAGATCTCGTAAGTCTTCCTCCCAGACATATCTCCTTAAGTAAAACTTATAATTCCATTCAAAATTAAAGTTATAATTAGGTATAAAATAAAGAAAGTGAAAGAATAAATGATTAGTAAAGTGTAAAGAAAGGGGAAAAAACCGACATCTACAATCAGTGTAGTTAGTGATAGCCACACTAGCGTGGCTAATCATCTAAAGACTTCTGTAGCCTTAGAAAAAAAAATATTACTAGCTCCATGCTTTAGTAAAAAAAAAAATTCAATAAAAACAATTTATAGGGGAGGGGGAAAAAATGTTTTAGGTCCAAAGTATTTGTGATCCGGTAATGAAAGATTATTATTCTCAAGATAAAATATTAATCTCATGATAAAATATTAATCAAAAATTAGTCAAAGGTATTTTTAAAAAAACAAATTTTTATTTTAATAAATTGCCTGAATCAAACCTTACTTACAGTTCATATTTTTAACTAATTCTAAGTAGATCTAATTAATAATAATTAGTAATAATTAGTAATGATAATTAGTAGTGATTAGTACTAAAATATAAAAGTTATATGTCAATAGCAAGGAAACTTGCTCAACTATCATTATCATCTTTCATTAGTCCTTAAGTATAACAATTTAAAGTTCCATTTGTTCTCTGCAAGATGATGACATCCGGTGACATCAGGTGAATATTGTTCAATCATCGGTCGTATTCTCAATGTCCTGGGCGAACTGGAATGCTTCCTTGTGATCGGTGAAGATATATCCCTTTTTCTTGTAGGTAACTCTCAGTGTTGCAGGGTACATCAGCCCATATCTCAGATCTTGTATATTCTTAAGGATTCCTCTTGTCTCTGTAAAAAGCGCTCTCCTCCTGGCGACCTCCACAGGATAATCTCTAAATATACTAATCTTGTCTCCTTCAAATAGGAGATCTCTGCTGCGAACGATTTTCTTCATCATATCATCCAAAACATGGTCATATTGCACCTTCACTATCAGTTGTCTTGGGGGGGCCGCCCGCCCTTGGGCGGCGTCTCAGTGCTCTGTGTGCCCGACCTAATAGAGGCTTTTGATCAAGATTTAAGACTTTTAAAAATAAGTCTGCAGCAAATTCACGGAGGTCTCGATTCCCCTCTCTGCCTTCCTGGACACCAACAATTCTTAAATTCTGGCGTCTCTGACGTCCCTCCAAGGCAATACATTTTCAGTTATTTTACTCAATAAATCTGATAAACGCTTGTTCTCGGAGAGAAGCTTTTTTGTAGTTTGAGCACGTCTCAGGAATTGCCTCTAAATGAGTTATGCTGCAGTTTGTTGATTTACTTACTGGATGACGGGATCCAACCTAGAATTAAAGCTGGATTCCATCAAATTCATTTTAACATTTACCTCTTCGATTTGTTGATTAAGATTTTCTTCCATTGTTTCCTTCCAGGTCTCCAGTACTTCATGAACAGAGACAATGATTTCTTCTTTAATTTCTTCTTTAAAGATTTCCAGTTCTTCTTTAAAGTTCAGTTTTTCTTTAAAGCTTTTCAATTGTTCTTTTATACTTGCAATTTCTTGTGAGAGAAAACTACGAAGTTCCTCTATTTCAGTTTTTTTCGACTTTATCTTCTTTGAAACATCTTCCTGGGACGACGTTAAAACTGAGCCCAAGGCTCCAATCGGGCCTACTTCTTCCACCAGTTGCTTGGGCTTACCGGCTCTTTTTGTCTGTCCCTTTGGGGAAGTATGTTGCAGCGACACACCACCGGAGTCGCGCGCCTGATGATGTCACGTCAATCACTCAATACAAGCTGCCGGTGTGTTATCAGCAGGTCAGACCCGTTCTTTTCCTCACGTTTTTAATCAATTTTAGCGTGGAGCTAGCTGGCGCGGAGCTCTATTCCTCCATAGCGCCACCAGACGTTCTGTGTTTTAACCATTCAATAAGTCCCTAGATATCTATTGCTTCAGACCTGTTCACATTGTATTAATTCGTTCACTTACGTAAGAGCACAAAATATTTAATTAATTAACCCGTGCTTTCTGCACACTTCATCCCATGGTGACCGTGAGAAATTTCATTTAGATTTCCATGGCAGCCTTCATCACACCTTTCTACAATCTTGAACATCATTTTATTAAAAAGCTGTTCAAAAAATCATGACGTTGATGGACATTAAAACAATCGAACACATTAATGGGAAGATTTCATTCAATGATCACAACTCTTCCTACTCCAGCCTTGCAAAAGGACAAAAAAAAATATCCACTATGGTCTCTGTTTTCTTTAACATTATCCTACACACACTAGTAACTTTATATTCAATGTACAACTGATAAAAATAGACACAAAGTGCTGGAGTAACTCAGCATCTCTGGAGAAAAAGGATGGGTGACATTTTGGTTTGTGGCCCTCCTTTACTCCGGCACTTTGTGTCTGTCTATTTTTGGTCTCAACCAGCACCTGCAGTTCCTTGTTTCTTCATTTTGCCCAACTGATAAAGCCATGCATCCCATACACCCTTGTTACTACCCTAAATTGACACAAAATGCTGGAGTAACTCAGCGGGACAGGCAGCATCTGTGGATTGAAGGAATGGGTGACTTTTCAGGTTGAGACCCTACTACCTACTTCTTCAGATACTACTCTGTCCACTGCCTTCACCACTTTCAGGGAGCTATGGACTTGCATCCCTAGATCCCTCTACCCATCAATGTTCCTTAAGGCCCTGCCATTTACTGTCTGCTCCGGGAGTCGTGGGTGAAATCTACCATTACAATGCTCTCTCCTCCCCCCCCCCCCCTCCAATCAACATGGGTTTGAATCATTCCTCCACTGTTGTCCAATATTTACTCGAGCGATGACGTGAATGGGTAAGTTCACCTTGTTCAGCTCCATTGTGTCTTCTGGGCACCTGGCATTAGTGGTCGGAATTATCGCAGTTCCCTGTTTGTTTCCTTTTGCTGCCTAGGTACCATGTCTGTACTATCTGATCCTCCTGTCTGGTAAAGTCAACGTTTTGTTTAACAACCTAAATATGCTTTTGTTTTATATGCTGTCTCTGTGATTTTTTTTTTCCCATTCACTTCAGCGATGGAGTTTCCTCAACATTGGATTAGAATGGGGAGGGAGGAGGGATGTAGGGTCTCATTTTAGGATGGGCACAAACACAAGGATAAACTCTGGCCCCAGGATGAATACACACAGTTAGGATTGGTGCACTTTAAAGCTGTCAATGACAAGGATTATAACTGGGGATAGACACAAAGTGCTGGGGTAAGTCAGCGGGACAGGAGCATCTCTGGAGAGAAGGAATGGGTAACGTTTCGGGTCGAGACCCTTCTTCAGACTCGTTAACTTGATGTTTTTCAACAATGCTCACCCCTCCCTCCCAATTCACCAACTTTGTTGCTCACTCCAATACCACAGTAGGCAATCTCTCAAGTCACTGACTACAACCTCCTGGTTTCACATTTCAGCAAGAGTGTTTAAATCGGCTGGTGGGAACCCATGTTCTTCTTCTTCTTGCGTATGGCGTGCACAGCCTAAAGTTATAGGACAACTTGTTCTAATTGATCTTATTTGATTGTGCACGCCAGGTTGATTGCGTTGGTTGAAACACGTGAAGGTTGCACTCTCCCACCCCAGAACCCAAGTTAATAGAGTGATAATCTAATTAAGAGTTGGTACTTAATGCTTTGAAGGTCCAATGCAGCATTGCAATTGATTTCAGTTGGATGTCATCTGTGCCATCATTGATTGAATCTGAAGTTTATCTTATAGCACCTTATAAGTTTCTGGGAAAAATATACCCTGTATATGTTTATCTTGCCCATAAATCTCAGTGTTTAATTACTTAATGAGAAATAAATTTTGAATTGTATTCATTCACACTTGGAGATTGTTTATGTTGGCAATTGACAGGAAATGATACAGCAGCCTGGGTGAAAACAGTCTCCCTAAAGTTGACTGCTTTTTTAAAAAGACTACACCCTTCTTGTTCTGCTATTAGAAATAGACAGATTAACATGAAGTCTGTGATTCGCTTTTGTTAATAAACGGGCACACTTGAGGCTGGAAATTCTAATTCACATTCACAACAAATCTAAATTATATAGTTTTGTGTATTTTAGTTTTAGATTTAGAGATACTGCGCAGAAACAGGCCCGTCGGCCCACCGAGTCCACGCCGACCAGCGATCCCTGCATATTAACACTATCCTGTTAACAATTAACATTATACCAAGCAAATTAACCTACATACCTGTTTGGAATGTGGGAGGAAACCAAAGATCTCCGAGAAAACCCACACGGTCACGGGGAGAACTTAGAACTCCGTATAGACAGCACCCGTAGTCAGGATCGAACCAGGGTCTCTGAGCAGAAACTCACAGACGTATAGGTTTGTAGTCTAATTGGTTTGGTAGAAATTTAAATTGTCCCTAGTGTGTGCAGGATAGTGTTAGTGTGCGGGGATCGCTGGTCAGGGTGGCTCTGGTGGGCCAAAGGGCCTGTTTCCACACTGTATCTCTAAACTAAATTAGACATCTGACTGGGATGGCCTGGAGCTGCCTCCAGGCTGCTCAAATACCTTCCACAGTCCAGAAAGTGTGTTCCACAGAGAGCGCATTCTCTAACCAGGAGCTGCTGAGCTACGCAATTAATGGGTGTCACATTTGTGAAGCAAAAGGACACAAAGTGCTGGAGTAACTCAACGAGTAACGGGTCAGGCAGCATCTTTGGAGAACATGGATCAGTAACGTTTCTCGTCGGGACCCTTCTTCAGACTGATTGTAACGGGGGTGGGGGGAGGAAGAATGCTGGAAGAGAGGAGAGTTGGGACAAAGCGTGACAGGTCAGAGGTGTACACAGGTCAAGGGGAGGGTAGGGGGTATGACAGACGGTTGGACCTACAGATCTAGATCTGCCTGAATGGCAATGTATTCACAGGTCCAGTTTTTCAAAGTATGTCGTCATGGAGATATGTGACAGTTTGCAGTTTGACCTTCAGATAAAAGCACTTGCCTGGAATATTCTCTCACAGAGTTAGTGACTCAAAACATCCTGTCCACAGGATCAATTCAGAAAGTAAATGCAGAACTGTGCCTTATTTCTCAGTCTCCTGGTCATAGCTGTGAGTCCACTGCGATTTAGTAACTGTAAAGGAAATAATTCATCTTTTGTTATTTTCTTGAGTTGAGTGTAGTTTATTGTCATGTGTACCGAAGTACAGTTAAAAGCTTTTGTTGCGTGCTAACTAATCAGCGGAAAGACATCACATGATTACAATCGAGCCACTCACAGTGTTCAGATACATGATAAAGGGAATAACGTGAACAATGTTTAGTGCAAGTTAAAGCCAGTAAAGTCTGATCAAAGATAGTCCAAAGCTCTCCAATGAGGTAGATAATAGCTCAGAACTGTTTTCTAGTTGTTTGTAGGATGGTTCAGTTGCCTGATGACAGCTGGGAACAAACTGTCCCTGAATCTGGAGGTGTGCGTTTTCATGCTTCTGTACCTCTTGCCCGATGGGAGAGGGGAGAATTGAAATTAATTTCCTTTATTGTCATTCAAACAAGTTTGAACGAGATTTCTACCATGCAGTCATGACAGAAAAAAAGCAACAAAACACACAATTAACACAATTTAACACAAACATCCACCACAGTGAATCTCCAGGCACCTCCTCACTGTGATGGAAGGCAAAAATTCTTATCTCTTCCTTGCTTGTTCTTCCGCTGCGTCGAGGCTCTCGATGTTGAAACCCCCGCCGGATGATGGTAAATCCCGCGGCCGATTTTATGCTCAGCGAACTGGCCGATTCAAACTCCGCGATTCGGGGCGGACAAAGCTAGTGTTGCGTGAGCTCCTGAAAATCGGTAACCAACCAGGGACCTGCGAACTCCCGATGTTGCCATCCACAGGGCTCGCGGCCGAAGCCTCAAAGCTCCGAAGTTGGGTCACAGCCACAGCGCCACCACAGGCTCCGAAGTCAGCCAGCTCCACGATGGTAAGTCCACAGGCTCTGCCACCAGAGCCCTCAAGGTCGATTCCAGTTGGAGGCCGCCAGCTCCACGATATTAGACCTCAGCGCAGACGGAGACGGAGATACGACAAGGAAAAGGTCGCATCCCCGTTGAAGGAAGAGATTTTTTTTAAAGTTTCCCCCACCCCCCACATATACACAACTAAAAATAGACTATAACATACTTCTAACAAGACAAAAAGGAAGACAGACGGACTGCAGATGAGCCGCAGCTGCTTGGGCAGAGCCGCCACTTCCGGAGTGAAGAGTGAATGGCCAGGGTGCGACATCCTTGATTATGCTGCTGGCTTTGCGTCAGAGGGTGGTGGAGGCTGGTTCTCTGGATACTTTCAAGAGAGAGCTAGATAGGGCTCTTAAAGATAGCGGAGTCAGGGGATATGGGGAGAAGGCAGGAACGGGGTACTGATTGGGGATGATCAGCCATGATCACATTGAATGGCGGTGCTGGCTCGAAGGGCCGAATGGCATACTCCTGCACCTATTGTCCATTGAGGCAGCATGAGTTGTAAATGGAGTCGATGGAAGGGAGGTGGGTTTGTGTGATTGAGGGAGTGATGTCTTGTGCTTTGAGATTTGCTAGGATTGCTGGTTACCCAGGAATGGGAGCTGCCATTAACTGCATGCTTGGGTCTATAAAGGCTCTGTCTTACCTGTTTGCGGTCATCGGCGGTGAAGCGCGGCGTCGCCGGTAGCGAGGACCGCACGGCAACGGCGAGAGCGTCGAGCCTATCCACCGGAGTGCCGCACGGATGTTGCGCGGGGGCCGAGTTAATTCAAACACGGCGGGTCTCACGTGCTTGCGGTAAGTAAAAAAAGGGCGGGCCGACTGCGATGACGTCGGCCCGCCGCACGTGACTCACCAGCGGCGGCTGTGGCGGCGGCCATCCTGATCGCGGCGCTGTAGCGGTGGCTGTGACTGCGGCCGCGCAGCACACGTGCCTCACTGGCGGCGGCACGTGCCTCACTGGCGGTGGCTGTGGCAGAGGAGGTTTGACGCACGGCGCTCGACCCACACTGGCGGCGGCCCGTGCGAGCGGCCGTGCCGCACTTGTGCATCACTGGTGGAGGTTGTGCGGTGAGTATAGTGTTTTCGACATTGTCGGTTTTATTTTAGCACCGCGCGGTGTTGGGAACACCGCCACACGGTCCGGGAATTGTACGTTCTCACGGGTGCGCGGTCTATGGCGGCAGATTCTTCCCGTTTCGCCGCCAATGACCGCAGATTCGTGAGACAGGCCTTTAAAGGTTTGGATTTCGACAGAAGAATTAGTTGACCAGTTTCTCCCACAGGCACTGATCTAAAAGCTCATCGATGCTGTGACATCCCCTCCATTTATGAAAGGTAAATCATGTCTGACGAATCTTATAGAATTTTTCGAGGATAATAATAATAATAATAATGCATTTTATTTGCTGGCGCCTTTCTGGACACCCAAGGACACCTTACAGGACATAAAATCACAATACATTTATCAATATTAAAATCTAGTTGATTAAAAACAAAAAAACAAAAAAACAAAAAATACACAAAACATTTTAAGTCATTAAAATCAGGGTGAATATGGTGGAAGTTATGTCGGGTATGCTAATCTAAACAGTTGTGTTTTGAGTTGTGATTTGAATTGATCGATAGTGTCCAGGTGACGGATGGGAGGTGGGAGAGTGTTCCAGAGACGTGGGGCAGAGCAGCTGAAGGCTCTGGCACCCATGATGCTGAGTCTAAATGTGGGGACAGTTAAAATTGCAGCTGAGGAGGAACGAAGTGACCGGGAAGGAGTGTATGGTAGCAGCAGGTGAGAGAGGTACTGGGGAGCAAGGTGGTGTAGGGCTTTGAAGGTCAGCAGTAACATCTTGTAGTTAATCCGGTGGTGCACAGGGAGCCAGTGGAGCTGAGTGAGGTTGGGTGTGATGTGGTCCGATGATCTGGTGCGGGTGATGATCCGGGCTGCAGAGTTCTGAATGCATTGGAGGCGATGAAGAAGTTTATTGGAGGTGCAAGTGAGGAGGGCGTTGCAGTAATCGATGCGGGATGTGACCAGAGCGTGGATGAGGACTTTTGTATTGTCTTTGGAGAGGGAGGGGCGGAGTCTGGAGATGTTGCGGAGATGAAAGTATGCAGAGCGTGTGATATTGCTGATGTGGGGGCCAAAGGAAAGTGTACTGTCCAGAATGACGCCGATACTTTTGACATGGGAGGAGGTGGGTATGGGTGAGCCATCAACTGAAATGGTGAACGGGTGGATTTTGGAGAGTGTGGACTTTGAGCCAATTAGCATGATTTCTGTTTTATTTCCATTGAGTTTTAGAAGGTTGAGTGACATCCAGTTGCTGATAGCTTGAAGACAGGTGGTGAGGGCAGTTGGGGGAAGGGAGGTGTTTGGTTTAGAGGAGAGGTAAAGTTGTGTATCATCGGCGTAGCAGTGAAAATTGATTCCAAAATGACGGAGAATATTGCCAAGAGGTTGAATATATTTGATAAAAAGCAGTGGCCCCAGCACCGATCCCTGAGGAACACCATGGGTGACTGTGGCAGTTGTGGATGTAACTAGTAGAGTGGATAAGGGAGAACCAGTGGATGTGTTATATCTGGACTTTCAGAAGGCTTTCGACAAGGTCCCACATAAGAGATTAGTATGCAAACTTAAAGCACACTGTATTGGGGGTTCAGTATTGATGTGGATAGAGAACTGGCTGGCAGACAGGAAGCAAAGAGTAGGAGTAAACGGTCCTTTTCAGAATGGCAGGCAGTGACTAGTGGGGTACCGCAAGGCTCAGTGCTGGGACGCCAGCTATTTACAATATATATTAATGATTAGGACGAGGGAATTGAATGCAACATCTCCAAGTTTGCGGATGACACGAAGCTGGGGGGCAGTATTAGCTGTGAGCAGGTTGCTAGGAGGCTGCAAGGTGACTTGGATAGGTTGGGTGAGTGGGCAAATGCATGGCAGATGCAGTATAATGTGGATAAATGTGAGGTTATCCACTTTGGTGGCAAGAACAGGAAAGTAGAATATTATCTGAATGGTGGCCGATTATGAAAAGGGGAGATGCAACAAGACCTGGGTGTCATGGTACACCAGTCATTGAAAGTAGGCATGCAGGTGCAGCAGGCATTGAAGAAAGCGAATAGTATGCTAGCATTCATAGCAAAAGGACCTTTGGTGAGACCACACCTGGAGTATTGTGTACAGTTTTGGTCTCCTAATCTGAGGAAAGACATTCTTGCCATAGAGGGAGTACAGAGAAGGTTCACCAGACCGATTCCTGGGATGGCAGGACTTTCATATGAAGAAAGACTGGATAGACTCGGCTTGTACCCGCTAGAATTTAAAAGATTGAGGGGGGATCTTATAGAAACTTACAAAATTCTTAAGGGGTTGGACAGGCTAGATGCAGGAAGATTGTTCCAGATGTTGGGGAAGTCCAGAACAAGGGGTCACAGTTTAAGGATAAGGACCGAGATGAGAAAAAAAAAATTCACACAGAGAGTGGTGAATTTGTGGAATTCTCTGCCACAGAAGGTAGTTGAGGCCAGTTCATTGGCTATATTTAAGAGGGAGTTAGATGTGGCCCTTGTGGCGAATGGGATCAGGGGGTATGGAGAGAAGGCAGGTACATGATACTGAGTTGTACGATCAGCCATGATCATATTGAATGGCAGTGCAGCATCGAAGGGCCGAATGCCCTACTCCTGCACCTATTTTCTATGTTTCTATGTAAGAGAATATTCGCCTGTACATACAGCATGCGTCGTTGCCTATAAATATCCTCATCATCTGTCATTTGTTCTGTAATAAAATGCCCTAGTATTTTACCTTATTACAGACACTAAGATTTTTGTCAGACAATTTAAAATCAGGACATTTTAGACATTTATCCTCTTTGGTTCTACAGATCACAACGGCACTCTTACAAAGCATTATATTTAATATCATGTTCCACACCATACACAGAACATATAGTAAGGAGCTGCTGTAGACTAGCGGTAGATGGACTAAAGACCACATGATCATCTGCATACATAATATGGTTCACTAAAATATTACCAATCATGCACCTAGTATTACATGCTTTCAATTGTTTGGACAGATCATCAATATAAATATTAAAAAGGACTGGGGACAAAATTCCCCCTTGTCTAACACCATTGCTAACCCCAAATGGGGCTGAGACCCTATTGCCCCATTTTATTTGCATAGTCTGGTGGGCATACCAGTAGGCCAGAATTCTCACAATGTATTTAGGCACCCCCTCTTGACTCATTTTAACAAACAGCTTTCTGTGATTAACACGATCAAAGCCTTTGGAAGCATCAATAAAGCACATAAGGATTGAAGAGTTTTTGCGTCTATATTTGTTTACAATCTCCTTTAGGGCATATATGCATAAGTCAGTGCCATGTTTAGCTTTAAAACCAAACTGGTTACCTGTGGAGTTAACAAACTCATTTACTCTAACCAGCAGAACTCTTTCTAAAACTTTTGACAATATGCTGGCTAAAGCTATGGGCCTGTAATTATTTAGGCTACCTACTTTACCAGCTTTGTCCTTAATGACTGGTACTAACAGAACAGACAACATTGAGTCTGGTAACAAGCCATGAATCATAAAGCCAGTAAAACAAATAGCAAGGAGAGGAGCTATCCTCATACTCGCATACTTAAGATGTTCAGCAGAAATATGATCCAAGCCACTTGCTTTGTTGTTGGACAGCTTGTTCATGGCATGATACACCTCATGTGACATAATCACCATTGAGTCATTACTCTCAATATTGACTCTGCACACAGACACCTTCACGTCATCCAAAACTCCAATCTTCCAACTTTTATGTTTTCAAATCACTGTTCTTATAATACCTCTATGCATGTTAAGGCCTCACAGTGAGTGTCCTCAGTTGCAGATATAATTAACAATTCATTTTACTCAAGCAAGCATACCTGTTCAACTCATGATACATCACGGTGTCTTTTTATTTCAGTATTCCTCTTTCAACATTTGTCACCCCATCACATTCACCTGTAATGTATGACAGTTCATTCAGAAAGTAATCAGACCCATTCACTTTTTCCACATTTCATTACTTTACAGCCTTATTTTAAAATGGATTAAATTAGTTTTTTTTTTAATCATCAATCAACACACAATACCCCACAATGAAGAAGCAAAAACAGGTGTTTAGAAATTTTTGCAAAGTAATTAAAAAGAAATAACAGTTAGTTGTGGTAGAATGGTTCAGTTGCTTGACAACAGTTGGGAAGAAATTGTCCCTGAATCTGGAGGTGTGCATTTTTGTACTTCTATACCTCTTGCCAGTGGCCAGGGTGAATTTATATGTTCCTAATTTTTTGCCTCCATTTCTAAAATGTGACATATTTTGGAATGTTTACCTATTAAATCATTAACAAAGGGTGATTTCTTGCACAAAGTTTTCCAAATGTGTTTGTTTTCCAGTAGGTATGAATATATAAAAATAATTGTGGTCACTTTTTACAGTTGCAATCATGATTTGCGGTTTTGTGAACTGAAGCTTTTGAAAAGTGTTACTTTGGGACCATAGTTTGTAGAAATAATGTGAATTAAAGAGTGATTGTTTTTAATGAGTGTTTAACATTTATGCCTGATTTTTGAGTCAGGATTTTATTTGGTGAGACATGGCTCAATGGTGACTTACGAGGGAAATTAGGGATAGTGTTAAATCCAAAGAAGAGGCATATAAATTGGCCAGAGGAAGCAGCAAACTGGAGGACTGGGAGAAATTTAGAATTCAACAGAGGAGGACAAAGGGGTTAATTAAGAGGGGGAAAATAGAGCATGAAAGAAAGCTTGCGGGGAATATAAAAACGGACTGTAAAAGCTTCTATAGAGTTAAAGAAGGAACTGCAGATGCTGGAATATCAAAGGTACACAAAACTGCTGGAGAAACTCAGCGGGTGCAGCAGCATCTATGGAGCGAAGGAGATAGGCAACGTTTCGGGCCGAAACCCTTCTTCATAATAATAATAATAATAATAATGGATTGGATTTATATAGCGCCTTTCTAATACCCAAGGCGCTTTACATCGCATTATTCATTCATTCCTCAGTCACACTCGGTGGTGGTGAGCTACTTCTGTAGCCACAGCTGCCCTGGGGCAGACTGACGGAAGCGTGGCTGCTAATTTGCGCCTACGGCCCCTCCGACCACCACCAATCACTCACACACAATCACACACATTCACACACAGGCAAAGGTGGGTGAAGTGTCTTGCCCAAGGACACAACGACAGTATGCACTCCAAGCGGGATTCGAACCGGCTACCTTCCGGTTGCCAGCCGAACACTTAGCCCATTGCGCCATCTGTCGTTCTTCAGACTCGATAGGCCACGTTTCGGGCCGAAACGTTTCAGGCCGAAAGCTTCTATAGATATGTAAATAGGAAAGATTAGTGAAGACAAATGTTGGTACCTTACAGGTGAATTTATAATGGAAAACAAGGAAATGGCTGACCAGTTAAACAAGTACTTTGTTTGTGTCTTCCTCAGTGAAGATCGAACCAATCTCCCAGAAATACTAGGGCACTGGGGATCTAGTGGGAGGGTGGAATTGAAGGGAATCCACATTAGTCAGGAAATGCTGTTTGGTAAACTATTGGGACTGAAGGCAGATAAATCCCCAGGGCCTGGTGGTCTACATCCTAGAGTACTCAAGGAGGTGGCCCTAGAAATCGTGGATGCATTGGTGATCATTTTCCAATGATCTATAGACTGTGCATCGGCTCCTGTGGACTAGAGGGTAGCTAATGTAGCCCCACTTTTTAAGAAAGGAACGAATTATAGACCAGTTAGCCTGACATCGATAGTGGAGAAGATGCTTGAGTCGATTATTAAAGATGTAAAAGCAGCACATTTGGAAAGCAGTGTCAGGATCAGTCAAAGTCAACATGGATTTATGAAGGGGAAATTATGCTTGGCTAATCTTCTGGGATTTTTTGAGGATGTAACAAGTAGAATGGATAAGGGAGAGCCAGTGGATGTGGTGTATCTGGACTTTCAAAAAGCCTTTGCAAAGGTCCTGCATACGAGATTAGTGTGCAAAATTAGAGCACATTGTATTGAGGGTAGGGTATTGACATGGATAGAAAACTGCTTGGCAGACAGGAAGCAAAGAGGAATTAACGGGTCCTTTTCAGAATGGCAGTCAGTGACTTGCAGAGCGCCGCAAGGCTCAGTGCTGGGACCCCAGTTATTTACAATATATATTAACGATTTAGATGAAGGAATTAAATGTGACGTCTCCAAGTTTGCGGATGACACAAAACTGGGTGGCAGTGTGAGCTGCGAGGAGGATGCTAAGAGGCTACAGGGTGATTTGGATAGGTTGGGTGAGTGAGCAGATGCATGGCAGATGCAGTATAATGTGGATAAATGTGAGGTTTTCCACTTTGGTGGCCAGAACAAGAAGGCAGATCTGAATGGTAGACACAAAATGCTGGTGTAGCTCGTTGGGACAGGCAGCAACTCTGGAGAGAATGAATGGGTGACGTTTCGGGTCGAGAACCTTCTTCAGACTGATGTCTGGGGAGTGGGTGGGGCAGAGATAGAATGTAGTCGGAGACAGTAAGACTGGTGGGAGAACTGGGAAGGGGAGGGGATGGAGAGAGAGGGAAAGCAAGGGCTATTTGAAGTTAGAGAAGTCAATGTTCATACCGCTGGGATGTAAGCTACCCAAACTAATTATGAGATGCTGTTCCTCTAATTTGCGCTGGGCCTCACTCTGACAATGGAGGAGGCCAGGACAGAAAGGTCAGGTTGGGAATGGGAAGGGGAGTTAAAGTGTTGAGCAACTGGGAGATCAGGTAGGTTAAGGCGGACTGAGCGGAGGTATTCAGCGAAACGATCGCCGAGCCTGCGTTTGGTCTTGCCAATGTACACCTGGAACAGCGGATACAGTAGATGAGGTTGGAGGAGGTGCAAGTGAACCTCTGCCTCACCTGAAAAGGCTTTCGGGGGTCCTTGGATGGAGTCGAGGTGGGAGGTAAAGGGACAGGTGTTGCATCTCCTGCGGCTGCAGGGAAAAGTACCTTGGGAAAGGGTGGTTTGGGTGGGAAGGGACGAGTTGAGCAGGGAGTTGTGGAGGGAGTCTCTGCGGAATGTTGAAAGGGGTGGAGATGGGAAGATGTGGCCAGTAGTGGGATCCCATTGGAGGTGGCGAAAGTGTTGAAGGATTATGTGCTGGAGGTGGCGAAACTGTTGGAGGATTATATGCTGGAGGTGGCAAACGTTTTGGAGGATTATGTGCTGGAGATGACGAAAGTTTTGAAGGATTATATGCTGGAGGTGGCGGTTCTTTCCTGCACATTATTTGAATGGTGTCAGATTAGGAGATGGGGATGTACAACGAGACCTGGGTGTGCTTATACATCAGTCACTGAAAGTAAGTATGCAGGTACAGCAGGCAGTGAAGAAAGCAAATGGCATGTTGGCCTTCATAGCGAGAGGACTTTATTATCGGAGCAAGGAGCTTCTACTGCAGTTGTACAGGGCCCTAGTGAGACCACATCTGGAGTATTGTTTGTAGTTTTGGTCTCCTAAATTGAGGAAGGACATTCTTGCTATTGAGAGAGTGCAGCGTAGGTTGACCAGGTTAATTCCCGGGAGGGCGAGACTGACATATGATGAAAGAATGAATCGACTGGGCTTATATTCACTGCAATTTAAAAGAATGAGAGGGGATCTTATAGAAACAATCCGTAAGGGATTGGACAGGCTAGATGCAGGGAAAACGTTCCTCATGTTGGGGTAGTCCAGAACCAGGGATCATAGTTTAAGAATAAGGGGTAGGCCATTTAGGACTGAGATGAGGAAAAACCTTTTCAGCCAGAGAGTTGTGAATCTGTGGAATTCTCTGCCACAGAAGGCAGTGAAGGCCAATACACACGGATGTATTCAAGAGAGAGTTAGATACAGCTCTTAGGGCTAATGGAATCAAGCAATATGGGGAGAAAGCAGGAATGGGGTACTGATTTTGGATGATCAGCCATGATCATATTGTTGGCTTGAAGGGCCGAATGTCCTAGTCTTGCACCTATTTTCTATGTTTCTATGTCTGGGTTGGGGAATCAGTCAGTCAGTCAGTCAATTTTATTTATATAGCACATTTAAAAACAACTCTCGTTGACCAAAGTACTTTACGTCAGCGCAGGTACTAATGTGCTACATACAATGGTACACAGATCTAACAATACATACATAAACTGTTTACAGCGCTCCCTCAGAGGACCTCAAGAAACGCTTGGGAGTAGAAATAGGTTTTAAGTCTAGACTTAAAGGAGTCGATGGAGGGGGCAGTTCTGATGAGGAGAGGGATGCTGTTCCAGTCAAGGTGCTACAACCGCAAAAGCGCGGTCACCCCTGAGCTTAAACCTGGACCGCGGGATAGTCAGTAGCCCCAAGTCGGCCGACCTGAGGGACCTGGAGGTAGAATGGTGGGTTAGAAGATTTTTGATATAGGAGGGGCAAGCCCGTTAAGGGCTTTGTATACATATCGGAGGAGCTTGAAGTTGATTCTGTACCGTACTGGGAGCGAGTGGAGAGAGGCCAGAATCGGGGTGATGTGGTCCCTTTTACGGGTACCCGTCAGAAGTCTCGCTGCGGCGTTTTGGACCAGTTGCAGGCGGGACAGGGATGATTGGCTGATGCCAGTGTATAGGGTGTTGCAGTAATCAAGGCGGGAGGAGATGAATGTGTGGATGATTTTTTCAAGGTCGTCGAATTGGATGAATGGTTTGATTTTAGCTATCGTGCGAAGCTGGAAGAAGCTAGCTTTTACCACAGCATTGACTTGTTTGTCAAACTTTAATGCGGAGTCAAATATCACGCCAAGGTTTTTTAACGTGCGGTTTGAGTAAGGAGGTTAGGCTTCCAAGGCTGCCTGTTATCGTTTTGATGGAGTCCGAGGGGCCGAGTAGGATGACCTCAGACTTGCTCTGGTTTAGTTGGAGGAAGTTCTGCGCCATCTAACACTTTATATCCTCGAGGCAGTGCATGAGGCTGAGTAGATTTGATCGGTTGTTGGGTTTCAGGGGGTGTATGTGTATAAGTAAATCTATCGAGAATATATGTAATTCTAAAATAAGTAATTCTATACAGTTTACCTGAAATTGTCTTGGAGATATTTTCTGTGAGAATGAGACTTTATTTTCTCATTCAGATCCTGACAATGAAAAATTTAGATGTACAACACAAGACTCAAGTAACAACGATGAAAGGATCAGACTATATCTTCATTCACATTATTTGGTAATTAATATAAACACACAGTACACACATTTCTAATTATAATATTAAGTATGATTTCAATGTTTCAAAAATAATTTGTTGAAAACATCTTCAAAACGTTTGTTACCATCTGGTGTGACTGGGCCCATGCTCTTCTGTTTGGCCTATTATATTCCACCCTCCATAAATCTGAAACCATCTAAATTTTTAATGTCCATGTGTAGCCAATTCAAGCTGTGCCTAATAATCTATGCTAGCTCCCAGACAGACTATTTTAAAATCCTCATCCTAATGCTTGTCAATGGCTTCAGACAGCAGTCTATTATTTCAGTTGCCCTTCAACACTGAGATCTCTGTGGATCCAGTTCTGATCTTTTGCAAATCCTCATTTCTTTTGCCTCAATAACGGCAGGAATACATTCATCTACCTAGACCTTAAACTTTGAATTTCCCTTCATAGCCCTCTTTCCCTGTTAAGTTACCTTTCCCTATTTGAGTAGTTCTTCAAAATCTATTTATTTGATTGCATTTTTAGTCACTTCTAATATGTTTACTTCTCTCGGTGTGAGGTATTTTAGCACCATTTTACTATGATAAAGATTCAGTGTGATGCTAATTGTATTTAATTGCACGTGAGAACCAAACAGAAATACATGGCCTTTTATAGCCAAACATGTTAAGGTATATTCATGATATATTACTTTTTGGTTTTATAATTAATGATCTTTATCATTTTTTATTAAATTATGGGTAACATTGTAGTAATTAGTGCTGTTGATTCACAGCTTCAACAACTGAATCCTGTTCTCAACTGTTGTCTGTGGAGTTTGTATGTTCTCTCTGTGACACATGGTGCTTCTGGTTCCTCTCGCATCATCAATAAATGATATAGATTAATAGGTTTCTGTAAAATTGCTCCCAGTATATATTTGTGGGTGGATAATTCGGAATTGATAGTGAGAGAATTCGGAAGTGAGAGAGAATATATTACAGCAATTAATTAGGTCAATAAGGCTGTTGGAAATACTTTTAGAATTTCCAACAGTACAAGAGTAAACTCTTTGGGCTGATCAGCCTCCTCCTTGTAAGAAGGCATGAATTGTCAAATTCTCATTCCCATTTAGTCTATTTTCTATCTTCGGCAAATGGATGGAAGGTGCCTTCAATAATGTTATCAAGTGCATTTACTTACCATTAAACTGCTTACCAATGCCCCAATTGGTGTTTTGCCAGGATCACTTGCCCCAGATTGCACCATAACTTTTGTCCAAATCTGATACAATGTGTTGAATTCAGTAGGTGAAGCAACTTCCCATGATATCAAGATGGTATTTTGCCTTGCGGGACTGTGGCAATAATTAAGTCAATAGATATCGAGGGAATAACACTCCAATAGCTGGAGCCATACATTGCTCATAAAATATGCAATTTGTATTAGATGTGCATTTAATGGAAATTGTATTGTATGGCAATACTTTACTGAACTGAATGCAAAAAAGATCACTGTACATCTGTACATGTGATAATAAAGAACCGTGGGAAATTATGTTAGTCCACTATTGAGGAAATTATGTTAGTCCACTTATATCAAACTTTGTTTACCACAGCATACTTTATTGAAGGTTTCCGTTTTCAACACTTTAAGCATTATACACATGTAGAAAAAACTGCAACAACGTGCACAGAAAAAGAACCAGATATATACACTACCTGTAAAATTCAGAAACTGAAGTAAATTACAAAGTATGATGATGATTATTGCAATCGACGCCATCCAGTCCATGCTGACAATTCTGAAATACATAAATGCTAAAAGAATAAATGAACAATTATTCATGAATAATAATAATCCTAATTTAAAAAACATAAATTGAGGGTGCTCCACAATCTCATGCAGTTGATAGTGAAAAACTTAAGTGAGTTTGTGAAAGTCCATATTTTGTGATTGATGCTGCCTCCTTCCTACATTTCTATTGAAGTTTTTGCATGGTGAGGATTATGTCACTGTCACTTCTGGTGGCGCCATGTTGGATTAACAGACGTGCACCTAGCTCCTCTCCCGAAAAATATCATGATTTATCGTGTAAAACGGGTCCATAAATCGGGATTGGATTAAAAAACCTTACCGGAGCTTCTGGTCGCCGGTTGGATGACGTCATCAGTAAGCGCGATGTTTTAAACGGTGGTTTAAAGCCTTTTAAATGAGTAAACTGTCTCCAGCTGAGAGCCCTCAGAGATCAGTGAAAAAGCTGCTGAGAGACCAGAAGAAGCCTGAAGGAGAAGTTACCTCTGAAGTCTCTGAAGTGGCTGCAGAAATGGATACAAGAGGTAAGAAAGAGTTTGATGATTTGAAGAAATCAGTGAAAAATATGAAAGATGAGATTTTGGATGAAAATAAAATTATGATGGAAAATATGAAGGAAAATATGGGAAATATGATGGAAAATATGGGAAATATGATGGAAAATATGGAAAAGATGTTGAGGGATTTAAATGCTGGTAATCAGAAGGCTATGGATGCTGGTAATCAGAAGGTGATTGATTCACTGGACATTATGAATAAACGAATTGAGGATGTGAAAGATGGACTATCGGGGAGAATGGACAAGATGGATGAAACTATTACGGACAGGTTCACGGCTGTGCTTGAAACCGTAGCTGCAAGTATGCACACAATTACGGAATTGGAGAAAAACACGGCTCGAGTGGTTGAAGACATGGCGAAAATGAGGCAAGAACATGAGCAAATGAAGCAAGAAAATGAACAAACTTCACTACAGATGGTGATTCAACTGGGGAAAGTCTCAGAAAAATGCCTGGACCTGGAAGCTCGCTCTAGACGTCAGAATTTGAGAATTCTTGGAGTCTCAGAGGGAGCCGAGGGGGAGGATGTGCGTGAGTTTGCCATGGGCTTGCTTAAACAACTGCTTAATCTTTCCAAAGAACCGAAAATCGAAGTGACTCATCGTGTTCCAAGATTTAAACAAAGATCTGGTGCGGGGAAAATTCATCCACGACATATTATTGTGAAATTTCGGGATATTTTAGAACTGGAAGATGTTATGAGCAAAATCAAATATGGTGTGCAACTGCGGCTGGACAATGACACTATCAAGATATTCAGGGACTACCCGTATGAAATTGTGCAAAAAAGAAACAAATTCGAGAAGGTTAACGATCTTTTAAGAGGGAAAGAAGGGATCAGATACGGAGTTTTTTATCCAGCAAAAATGCGTATTTCCTTCAAGGGTTCTGAACAGTCATTTGTAAAGCCTGAAGATGCGTTCAAATATGCCCAAACTATCGTTGAAAAATAGAAATCAAATGGGGGTTTGGCAAAACTAAACCATTCTAAGCAATGCTTTGTCTGGGGATGGCTAGACTGTTATCTTTGGAATGTTGAATCAAGGACACTTTCTGTTCAAAATGAGTAAACAGCTGAACAGACAGGAATGGTATATACCAGAAGCATTTACTTGTTTATTAGATTATAATATTAAAACCAATTGTAAGAATGTATCCTATTAATAACTTAATAAGTTATTCATGTTAGATTAGAATACTAACAAAAATCAAAATAAAAATAAAAATAAAAAAGAATGAACTAACATACTAATATGAATTTTTAATAAATTGAAACCTTATCTATAAGTGGGAGGAGGGGATGAGAAATGAGCACCTGGCTTAGGTCCAGGGGCACGTCTCGTTAACCCCTTCAACCAACAGTTGATTATTATTGAAGTCAAAAGTATCTGTTTAATAATTAGTAGCTAAAATTGCGATATATACATGATATGTTATAATGAAATATATAGGGTAAAATTGTATTATATATCTGAATGTGAGGCCCCGTTTTAATATTTTAATATGTTATGATCAACCAAGAGAGTGGAGCTATTTGTTTAACATCACAATGGAAGTCGAAACAAGGTTTTTTCCCACCTACAGGTGGGACACTCGCTACAGTGCCGACTATATTAGACACTGTATTTTCACTTTTTTAGTTTTTTTTTTATTACCACATAAACTCACGTTTGTGTTTTGTGTTTAGTGATAAGCATAAAATGGATATACCAACACAACTTAGAAATTCAAAAGTTCCCCCAATACCCAAAGACCTGGGATATGGATGCACCACAAGATTTAAAGGTACTATAATAATTCAAAATGCATGATACTAAACAAAAGAACCTAGGAGGAATCTTATTCTGTAGTTGGAATATAAGAGGTATTAACGAACCTATTAAAAGGGGTAAGATACTAGCTCAGCTGAAACTGTACAACTCTGACATTATCTTCTTACAAGAAACACATTTAAAATCTCATGATCAAGCTAGGTTGAGGGCGAAATGGATAGGTCAAACATACCATTCTTCATTCACTTCGAAATCTAGAGGTACGTCAATCATTATAAGAAAAGGTATACCATTTAAAGTAAAGAATATCATAACAGACATAGAAGGGAGATACTTAATAGTTAATGGAGAAATTCATGATACTCCACTTACCTTGGTAAATATATATGCCCCTAACTTTGACAACCCCGACTTTTTCAATAAAATGTTCAACATAATTGCAGAGTCTAACTATCAAAATGTTATAATAGGAGGAGACTTAAACTGTGTTTTAGATCCGTACTTAGATAAATCAAGCCAAAAACAGAGAGGGAATATGAAATCGAAAACCTGGGAACTTCTCAATACTTACATAAACAATACTAATATAGCAGATGTTTGGAGAATTGTTAATCCAACTGGCAGGGAATACTCATTTTATTCAATGGTACACAAGACATACTCACGTATAGATTACTTCCTGCTGGATACAAAATTAATCCCTCAAACATTTAACCCAACATACCATACAAATTCGATTTCAGACCATTCTCCACTAACTTTCTTTTTAAAACTGGAAGGAATGTCTAAGAATAAATCGTTTTGGAGATTTAATTCTCAAATTCTAAAAGATCCACAAGCGAGTATATATTTAAAAGAACAAATGGATGCCTTTTTTCAAATAAATGATACTCCAGATATATCGTCTACTGTATTATGGGAATCTTTTAAAGCATACATTAGGGGTACTATAATTTCATATCAAGCTTTTCAAAATAAAAAGAATAAGAATGAACAAAGACAGTTAGAAGAACTTATTAGACAAATGGATATAGATAATGCTAAAGATCCATCAATAGATAAACATAATAAAATAATAATTTTGACATTTAAATTAAATAAACTATTATCAGCCAAACTTATAGGACTTTTTCAAATTACAAAACAAGAGCACTTTGAATTTGGGGATAAACCGCATAAACTTTTGGCTCGCCAGCTAAAAAAACGAGAAAAGGAACATACTATCCCAAAGATTAAATCAGATAAAGGGGAATTATTAACAACACCGAAGGATATTAATAAAAGATTTGCACAATTTTATGAGAATTTGTATACATCTAAAACGACAATTGATTCCAATAATATCACAAAGTTTTTGGATAATTGTAATCTTCCAAAGTTAGAGCTGAAGGAACAGGAGGAATTGGGTGCACAAATTTCAATTAAGGAATTAGAAGATACAATAAACTCACTAAAGAATGGAAAAACACCAGGTCCTGATGGATTTACTAATGAATTTTATAAAAGCTTTTATGATAAAATAATACCAAGATTACAAAAAATGTACCAATATGCTTTTAAAAAACAAATACTACCTGATACATTAGCGGAATCAACGATTACACTAATACTTAAGAAAGACAAAGATTTAGAAGAACCGGGTTCATATAGAGCTATAGCATTGTTAAACACAGATCAAAAAATATTAGCGAAAACATTAGCTAGAAGATTAAGTAAATACATTAGTAAATTAATAAACCCAGATCAGACGGGGTTTATCCCTAAGAGATACTCATCTAACAATATGAGACGTTTACTCAACATAATGCACTCACACAAATCTGAAGATCAAGAATTATCAATTATTTCGCTGGATGCTGAAAAAGCATTTGACCAAGTAGAATGGAATTATATGGATAAAGTATTACAAAAATTCCAACTGGGAGAGAATTTTATTCTATGGATCAAATTATTATATAATAAACCTACAGCTAGAATATTAACTAATAACATATTATCCTCGAAATTCCAACTATCAAGGGGAAATGGACAAGGATGCTCATTATCACCACAGTTGTTTGCTCTCATTATTGACCCGCTAGCAGAAAAAATTAGAATACACCCTGATATCCATGGTTATAATACTAAAGATTCATATAATAAAATATCTTTATACGCGGATGATATATTACTGTACATTACAAAACCTCAAATCACTATACCAAATATATTAAATTTAATTGAAGACTTTGGATCTTTTTCTGGATATAGAGTAAATTGGAATAAAAGTGAAATTATGTCAATAAAACCGAAAGATTCAACACATCTTTTAAAATTCCCTTTTAAAATAGCTACAGAAAAATTTAAATACTTGGGAATCGAAATTACTAGAACATATCAAGGTATGTTTAAGGCAAATTTTGAACCCCTACTTAATAAATTAAACACACAAATTAAATTCTGGAAAACGCTCCCGATGTCTTTAATAGGCCGAATAAATGCAATAAAAATGATCTTTCTACCACAAATTTTATACCTATTTCAATCGATTCCTATATACTTACCAAAGAAGTTTTTTTAAAAACTGGACTCAGATATCACTAATTTTATATGGGACTATAAATCACATAGAATACAAAAAACTCACTTGAATAAACCTAAAGTATTAGGGGGTTTAGCACTACCTAATTTTATGTATTATTATTGGTCAGTAAATATTAAAAATATGATTTAACTGATGGATAACTCCGCCCAGCAAGAGGACTGGGTTGTAATGGAGAAAGAGGATTGCTCCTCTGGAAACATTGGAGCGATCCTCCTCTCACCAATGAAACTGAATAATATAAATTATAATAAGAACCCAATTATGCATAGCACAATCCGAATTTGGAAACAAATAAAACAAAATTTAAAATTAAGAAATTTATCACTTTTATCACCCATAGTTAATAACCCTTCGTTTAATCCCTCTATTATAGATAAAGCTTGTACACATTGGGATAGACTAGGAATTAAAACGTTCGGTGACTTGTATGAAACTGGAAAATTACTTTCATTTCAACAATTACAAATAAAATATAAACTTGGAAATAATCAATATTTTAAATATTTTCAAATATGCGACTATTTGAAAAAATATACAAAAGATCATTATAATAACCCAGCAGATGTATTGGACGAGGCAATGCAGATAAAAGCTGAATCAGCAAACTTAATATCATATTTGTATAATATTATCTTAAATGTAGAAATACCATCTACGTAGGGTATCAGAAGAGACTGGGAACAAGAGTTAGCTATTAAAATTTCAAAGGAAAGTTGGAATGAACACTTATTAAACGTGCATAAATGTTCGATTAATGTAAGACACACTTTAATACAATTTAAAGTTTTACATAGATTATATTATTCCAAAACTAAAATCCATAAAATTTTATCAAATGTATCATCCATTTGTGATAAATGTCAATCCCAAGAAGCTACTATAGCGCACTCATTTGTTTTCTGTACAAAAATTCAAAAATTTTGGAATTAAATTTTCGAAATCTTTACAAAATTATTTAAAATAAAACTGATACCCAAAGCAGAATGGATTATCTTCGGAATAATGGAAGATGGTCCAGAACTAAATGTGTTTCAAAAGAAACTAATAGACTATGGGTTAATAACTGGAAAAAAGCTAATCCTAAAATTTTGGAAGAAGGCTCCAATACCAACTATAAACATGTGGATTTCAAATATGTTCGAAACATTACACCTAGAAGAGATAAGACTCCTCCTGGCAGGTAAACCAGATCACTTCCACCTGACGTGGTCTGCATTTATAGAATTATTACAAATATAGGGTGCAAAGGTACCTTAAAAAAAATTGAGGTCAGGTAATGGGGGATGATAGTTGGAGAGTTGGTATGTCCCATTTGCGTAATGCTCATAAAAACTATTTGTTTCTCTCTTTTTCTTCTTTCTCTTTCTCCTTCTTTTCTAGGGTCTATTTCTTAACTCTTTTTCTTTTGTTTTTAATTTTGTTCTTATAGGGTCTTCGTCCTTTTTTGTTGTCACATTTTCTACACTCTCACTTTTTCCTTCACTTTCTTCTTTCTTTCAATCTCATCCTTTCCTTTTACTAGTGTAAAAAACAAACGGAGTACATTAATTGTAAGAAGATATAAGTGACGAGTACTAATATATGTGGTTGTAATGTAATGAACTTCTAATAAATAAAAATTTAAAAAAAGGATTATGTCACTGTGCATCTAGATGGATGGAATTGACATTGCATTTCAGGGAGCAAGTGTTTGGCCGTTAGGGGGGAGAATATGGCGAGTTCACTTGACTTGAGCTCCCTGTGGCAGACAGCAGGAAGAATCCTCTGTACTTCATGCCATGGGCGGAAATCCCGGGGGGGGGACACACGTCCCCTCCATGTTTTGAGAGGTGGGGGACAACCTCGCCCCATGTTTTGTAATCCGGATTTTGAAATTCAGTGAAAAGAATATCGATTAAAAATCTCCGCTTTCCGCTAGTTAGTGGGGGTGGGACTGATGATTAAGAGCGCCGATTGGACAAGAGAGACGTCGGTCAGCAGGCAGTGGGTGGGGGGCGAGACATGATGAATCAGCGTGATGATTGGAGGAGGGAGTTGTCGGTCAGAGACAGAAGGGGGTTGGACTGAGGATAGAGCGCGGTGATTGGAGGAGGGAGACGTCCTGGTGGAGCAAAGATTATAGAGCGGAGTTTGAATTGGCCCGTTCGCGGGGCCTTTGATCTCCCGGCGCGGCTTAAAATAGGCCGTGGGATCTTTCATCACCCTGCGGTCAAATTGCTGCGTTGAGGCGATCAAGGCTCCCGATGTTGAAGCCCCCGCCGGGCGATGGAAGATCCAGCGGCCGGTTTTAAGCTGGCCGGGACTTATAGGCCAAGTGGTAAGTTGGCCCTCTGTAATGAGACAATTTGAAGGAAGTCATATTGCTATTGCATCTGGGGGGGGGGGGGGGGGGGGGAGGGGGCTGGTGTGTTTAAAGGAAGTCTGGAAATGTGAACTCAGTGAGCCACATGCCAAACCGCTGGGATTTCTGAACAATCAGTTAGGGAATTATTGGAGTTTTACTGTACTCACCACCAAGGGAGTGATTCCAGTAGGTTGTCATACAAGGACTGGGTACACTCGTTCTGCATTCTCTAAAGTCTAGAATATTGAGATTATAATACATTAATGCATACGAAACACTTAAAAGGTTTGGCAGTTTGGTTGCAGGGAGGATGTTTCACTTGAACAAGGAGTATAGAAGGAGGGGGAAACTTTGAAACTAAGACGAAAGCCATCCAAGATTGTGATGAAGAAAATACTTCTTCACTCAAAGTGGAATTAACCTTTGGATTTCTGTTTGCCAGAGAAAAAGCTCATTCACTGTTCTTATTCAAAAAGGAGATTGATAAGATTTCTGGTGATGTGGTGATGGTGCTGGAAAATGGCAGTATGTAAACAATCAATGATGAGCTTGATGAACATAAAACAAACTTTTAGGGCCAGGTAGTTTATTCCTACTCCTTTTTCTGGCAAAGCAGTCTTTATCTAAGATCCTTACGACAACACTATGGTGTGATATCACACTGCAGCAAGCTGCCACCGATACTCTCCTTTTTCCCCGGCCCTTCTCGCCCACAATTATGCCATCAGTCTCACCAGATGCTGATTCTATCTTCTGATTTGCTCAGTTTGCTTACACATATGAGGCTGAATATATAAAACTCTTCATTTTTAATTTTCTTCTTCCTCTTCCTCCACTACCTGCAAAGATGCCAATTTAAAAATGTTAACGATGAGAAACAATCAAAGATTAAATTATGGTGAAGGGAGAGGAGAAAGAACTGCATGATTGTCACAGAAGGTAGTTGTGGCCAGTTCATTAGCTATATTTAAGAGGGAGTTAGATGTGGCCCTTGTGGCTAAAGGGATCAGGGGGTATGGAGAGAAAGCAGGTACAGGATACTGAGTTGGATGATCAGCCATGATCATATTGAATGGCGGTGCAGGCTCGAAGGGCCGAATAGCCTACTCCTGCACCTATTTTCTATGTTTCTATTGCATCCTCCTTGGCTTTTCAATATGAAGAGGTTGTGGGGGAGGGAAGGTGAGAGCAAGATGATTGGATATGCGTAAATTCTCATCATCAATGACACTGGCTATGCTTTCATCATAGCCCTTTCCGCACATTGGCCAATACTGTCTGTTCCGTGGAGATCTACTTATCTCCTTCAGCTGCCTCACATTATGCACCCTCTGTAAGAATAAGGGAAGAATTTTAATGAAAATCACAGAGATGATTCTGTGGCTGTCACAGTTAATTATACGGGTGTGCATGACATTTTCGGCAATGTCAAGAGTATCAAGGGAGAGTTATAGTAGATGAGTGGAAGGAAAGAGTCCTAATTGGTACAAATTACAGGTAGATGAGTGGTGTGGCTGTGTTGAATCCCTTCTGAGTTCTCTCCAACATTTCTCTCCACTCTAATTCTTGCATCAATGTATTGGTTTAATGAAGTGCCTGAAAACTTTCTTGCATATCACTTAATGAACAGTTGTCGATGAAACTTAAAAAAACAAGTGGGTTTGAGGAAGCCGCTGATTGGTGGAAGCAGACAAGAGGGAGCAGCTGATTGGGAGTCAGATCCCTGCTGATTGGGAGTCAGATCCCTGCTGATTGTACTGTATTGTAGCAGTTTGTTTTGTATTGTAGCAGTTTGTTTTGTATTGTAGCAGTTTGTTTTGTATTGTAGCAGTTTGTTTTGTATTGTATCCTAGGTAAGGGGAGTATGAGGGCCAGGGCAGTTTACTGTTCTGGATGTCAGATGTGGGAAGTCATGGAGTCTGATAGCCCTCCAGACGTCCACGTGTATCGAGATGGGGCTCCTAATGGACCGTATTAGGAACCTGGAGCAGCAGCTCGATGACCTCCGTCTGGTCAGGGAGAGCGAGGAAGTCATTGAGAGGAGTTACAGGGATGTGGTCACTCCAAGACCACAGGAGGCAGGCAAGTGGATCACGGTTGGGAGAGGCAAGGGGCACAGGCAGGGACTAGAGAGTACCCCGGTGGCTGTACACCTTGACAATACGTACTCCTGTTTGAGCACTGTTGGGGTGGACAGCCTACCTGGGGGTAGCGACAGCGGCCAGGCCTCCGGTATAGAGACCGGCCCTGTTGCTCAGAAGGGTAAGGAAAAGAAGAGGAGGGCAATACTAATAGGGGACTCTATAGTTAGGGGGTCAGACAGGCGATTCTGTGGACACAGTCGGGAGACCCGGATGGTAGTTTGCCTCCTTGGTGCCAGGGTCTGTGATGTGTCTCAACGTGTCCAAGATATCCTGAAAGGGCAGGGAGAGGAGCCCGAGGTCGTGGTACATATAGGTACCAATGACATAGGCAAATAAAGAGAAGAGGTCCTGAAAGGAGAATTTAGGGAGTTAGGAGGGGAGTTAAAGAGAAGGACAGCAAAGGTAACAATCTCGGGATTACTGCCTGTGCCACGCGACAGTGAGAGTAGGAATGGAGCGAGGTGGAGGATAAATGCGTGGCTGAAGGACTGGTGCAGAAGGCAGGGATTCAAATTTCTGGATCATTGGGACCTCTTTTGTGGAAGGTTCGACCTGTACAAAAAGGATGGGTTGCACTTGAACCTGAGGGGGACCGATATCCTGGCGGGGAGATCTGCAAAGGCTACTGGGGAGACTTTAAACTAAAATGGTTGGGGGGACTCAACCAATGGACTCAAATAGAGAATGCTATTAGACAGTGTGTGAGGCAGGAGGCAGAGAAGGAAAGCACTCAGACCCAACATGTAGGGGGCAAAGAAGAAAACAATAATAAACAGAGAATAAGAGGTGGTGGGGTTCTTAAATGGGTGAGCAGAGAAACAGAGGGGTGTAAAATGCGGACGGAAGCAATAGGTAGCAAGGTGAAAAGTAAAAGTGGCAGGCAGACAAATCCAGGGCAAAAGTCAAAAAGGGCCACTTTTCAACATAATTGTATAAGGGGTAAGAGCGTTGTAAAAACAAGCCTGAAGGCTTTGTGTCTCAATGCAAGGAGCATTCGTAATAAGGTGGATGAGTTGAACGTGCAGATAGCAATTAATGATTATGATATAGTTGGGATCACGGAGACATGGCTCCAGGGTGACCAAGGCTGGGAGCTGAACATCCAGGGATATTCAATATTCAGGAGGGATAGAGAGAAAGGAAAAGGAGGTGGGGTAGCGTTGCTGGTTAGAGAGGAGATTAACGCAGTGGAAAGGAAGGACATTAGCTTGGAGGATGTGGAATCGGTATGGGTAGAGCTGCGAAACACTAAGGGGCAGAAAACGCTGGTGGGTGTTGTGTACAGGCCACCTAGCAGTAGTAGTGAAGTTGGGGATGGCATCAAACAGGAAAATAGAAATGCGTGCAACAAAGGCAAAACAGTTATAATGGGTGACTTCAATCTACATATAGATTGGGTGAATCAAATTGGCAGGGGTGCTGAGGAAGAGGATTTCTTGGAATGTATGCGGGATAGTTATCTAAACCAACATGTAGAGGAACCAACGAGAGAGCAGGCTATTCTAGACTGGGTATTGAGTAATGAGGAAGGGTTAGTTAGCAGTCTTGTTGTGCGTGCCCCCTTGGCAAGAGAGACCATAATATGGTTGAGTTCTTCATTAGGATGGAGAGTGACATTGTTAATTCAGAAACAACGGTTCTGAACTTAAAGAAAGGTAACTTTGAGGGTATGAGACGTAGAATTGGCCAAGATTGACTGGCAATTAGTTCTAAAAGGGTTGACGGTGGATATGCAATGGAAAGCATTTAAAGACTGCATGGATGAACTACAAAAATTGTTCATCCCAGTTTGGCAAAAGAATAAATCAGGGAAGGTAGTGCATCCGTGGATAACAAGGGAAATCAGGGATAGTATCAAAGCAAAAGATGATGCGTACAAATTAGCCAGAAAAAGCAGCATACCAGAGGACTGGGAGAAATTAAGAGACCAGCAGAGGAGGACAAAGGGCTTAATTAGGAAAGGGAAAATAGATTATGAAAGGAAACTGGCAGGGAACATAAAAACTGACTGCAAAAGTTTGTATAGATATGTGAAGAGAAAGAGATTAGTTAAAACAAATGTAGGTCCCTTGCAGTCAGAAACAGGTGAATTGATCATGGGGAACAAGGATATGGCGGACCAATTGAATAACTACTTTGGTTCCGTCTTCACTAAGGAAGACATAAATAATCTGCCGGAAATAGCAGGGGGCCGCGGGTCAAAGGAGATGGAGGAACTGAGTGAAATCCAGGTTAGTCGGGAAGTGGTGTTGGGTAAATTGAATGGATTAAAGGCCGATAAATCACCAGGGCCAGATAGGCTGCATCCCAGAGTACTTAAGGAAGTAGCTCCAGAAATAGTGGATGCATTAGTGATAATTTTTCAAAACTCATTAGATTCTGGAGTAGTTCCTGAGGATTGGAGGGTAGCAAACGTAACCCCACTTTTTAAGAAGGGAGGGAGAGAGAAAACGGGGAATTACAGACCAGTTAGTCTAACATCGGTAGTGGGGAAACTGCTAGAGTCAGTTATTAAAGATGGGATAGCAGCACATTTGGAAAGTGGTGAAATCATTGGACAAAGTCAGCATGGATTTACGAAAGGTAAATCGTGTCTGACGAATCTTATAGAATTTTTCGAGGATGTAACTAGTAGAGTGGATAGGGGAGTACCAGTGGATGTGTTGTATCTGGACTTTCAGAAGGCTTTCGACAAGGTACCACATAAGAGATTAGTATACAAACTTAAATCACACGGTATTGGGGGTTCAGTATTGATGTGGATAGACAACTGGCTGGCAAACAGGAAGCAAAGATTAGGAGTAAACGGGTCCTTTTCACAATGGCAGGCAGCGACTAGTGGGGTACCGCAAGGCTCAGTGCTGGGACCCCAGCTATTTACAATTTATATTAATGATCTGGACGAGGGAATTGAAAGCAACATCTCCAAATTTGCGGATGACACTAAGCTGGGGGGCAGTGTTAGCTGTGAGGAGGATGCTAGGAGACTGCAAGGTGACTTGGATAGGCTGGGTGAGTGGGCAAATGTTTGGCAGATGCAGTATAATGTGGATAAATGTGAGGTTATCCACTTTGGTGGCAAAAACGGGAAGGCAGACTATTATCTAAATGGTGGCCGATTAGGAAATGGGGAGATGCAGCGAGACCTGGGTGTCATGGTACACCAGTCATTGAAAGTAGGCATGCAGGTGCAGCAGGCAGTGAAGAAAGCGAATGGTATGTTGGCCTTCATAGCAAGAGGATTTGAGTATAGGAGCAGGGAGGTTCTACTGCAGTTGTACAGGGTCTTGGTGAGACCACACCTGGAGTATTGCGTACAGTTTTGGTCTCCAAATCTGAGGAAGGACACTATAGCCATAGAGGGAGAAGGTTCACCAGACTGATTCCTGGGATGTCAGGACTTTCATATGAAGAAAGACTGGATAGACTTGGCTTATACTCGCTAGAATTTAGGAGATTGAGAGGGGATCTTATAAAAACGTACAAATTTCTTATGGGGTTGGACAGGCTAGATGCAGGAAGATTGTTCCCGGTGTTGGGGAAGTCCAGGACAAGGGGTCACAGCTTAAGGATAAGGGGGAAATCCTTTAAGACCGAGATGAGGAAAAACGTTTTCACACAGAGAGTGGTGAATCTCTGGAACTCTCTGCCACAGAGGGTAGTTGAGGCCAGTTCATTGGCTATATTTAAGAGGGAGTTAGATGTGGCCCTTGTGGCTAAGGGGATCAGGGGATATGGAGAGAAGGCAGGTACGGGATACTGAGTTGGATGATCAGCCATGATCATATTGAATGGCGGTGCAGGCTCGAAGGGCCGAATGGCCTACTCCTGCACCTATTTTCTATGTTTCTATGTTTCTAAGCTTTCGAAATTACTCCCAATGCACGTGCACCTCTCCTTTAAGAGAAACCCAGCTGCTTTTATGCACGGCATTGATGTTTTCTGGCATACAATGCTTCACTGGAGCAATATCATAAGCAAACAAACACAACTGTTCTTGCCAGAAATAAACATGCTTAAGGACAACTTTGAAATTAACAGCAGCACACGTGGTTATTATGTTTTTTTTGGTAACTGTTCAACAGGTGTGATAAAGCAGTGGATGTAAAACTGTGTAACAGAAGCCAACTGGTGCAAGACTTGGGGTCTCACAAAATAAGAGGGTAGGTTCGTTGCAATTTTTTTTTTAAGGATTTGAGGAAACTGACGAGGCGAATTGGAAAGATTGTGGGATATGCAGTTTTAAACACACGAGCAGAACCTGCGAATTAGGAAAGAAGCAAAACAAAACAATGCAGAGAGACCTAAAGAGTTCAATACGAAGCAGAAAACAGGGAGGTTTGAGATAGCGGAAGATTAAGATAAAATGTGTAGGATGGAACTACAGATGCTGGTTTATACGGAAGAGAGACTCAAAATGCTGGAGCAACTCAGCGGGTCAGGCAACTTCTCTGGAGAGAAGGAATGAGGTCTCAGTCTGAAGGGTCTCGACCTGAAATGTTACCCACCCAGAGATGCTGCCTGTCCCGCTGAGTTGCTCCAGCATTTTGTTTATTTGACAGATAAAGGTGGGCAGGAAGGGAGGGAGGCGGACGCGGAAGCAATGGCGGGTCGAGGGGGTTGAAGGCCCCGAGGCCGCGGTTGGTATGGTGGCACTTTACCGTCTAATTGCACGGTGACTCCGAGCGGCTTTTTGGTCCGCCGTTAGCGATGCACAAGAAGACAACCCGCCGCCCTGTCCACCGCCGCCGACCGTTGGTCACCGTTTGAAGCGGTCGCGCGGCGCGAGCTTCCCGCCTTCCCGCCAAGATGGCGGCTCCTTCTACTGAGGTTCTACCCTGGGATCAGAGATACCGGGCGATGGAAAAGTTCAGCCGAGCTCAAGTTTAATCCTGAGGTGAAAAAATGACCCTGATCTTAGAATGCAAGGAAATATCTTGGTAGAGATGTTCAGATTAGTTCTTCCAGTTGTCCCCACCTTCTACTGAGGTTCTGCCCTGGGATCAGACACAGCGATGGAAAGGTTCAGCCGAGCTCAAGTTTAATCATGAGGTGAACATTTGAGTTTAAAGATATCTTGGTAGGGACATCCTAGTTAGCTCTTTAGCAGTGATGGAAATGGGATTTAGGTACTCTAAAGTCCGTGAGGTTGGGAGGGGGGGGGAGTTTTATCTGCGGTCATACCCATGTAAGAGTACAAGAATGCATCACTTGTTTATTGTGTATTTATAATAGTTTATTGTGTATTGTATGTCATAGCTGCTTTCTTGCATCTCTATCTCTGTGTTGGCTGCAGCCATCGTCTGCTTCGGTGAGGGAAGCAGGTCGGTGATTGATCAAACGGCTCCTAGGAGACTATGTCTGATTGGCCGCCGAGTGACCAGCGCATTATGTGATTGGACACAATGCCCTTGAGACAGCGGCTGATTGGACGGGAGGAGACCGTTTTGTTAATTGGATGGGAATTTTAAGGGAAGTTGGTCGGTGGTTGGACGCAACCCCTTTAGAGACAGCAGTTGATTGGCCACCAAATAATCGGGCACAAAAAATTGAACATAGGAAAACAATAAAATCGGAATTACGATTTAAATCGGAAGAATACCATGCCTGATCTGCAGCAAAGATACTCTTATCCGCTCTAGTATCTTTAATCTGCAGTTCCTTCCTATTGAAGATGAACCCTGGCCCGAAACAACTCCTAATCCATTCCCTCCACAGATGCCGTCTAGCCCGCTGAGTTCCTCCAGCACTCTGTTTTTTATTTAACTCTTGAAATTGAGTTAGACATAAAGCTGGAGTAACTTAGCGGGACAGGCAGCAACTTTGAACATACAAAATATTGCCATTTGGAAGAAGCTCCAGAAAATCCTGCACCCACTCAAGCCATCCTCCCTCCCCCCCCCCCCCCCCCCCCCCACCCAGGGCTGGTTTTAGGAGGTGCGGGGCCCAATTGGGAACAATTTTGGTGAGCCCCAGGTTCCCAGCTAAGGTCTGTAGAATCATAAAATACAAATAAAGTCTATTATATCTCTATGGTAGAATGGAAGGTAATCAAAATGTGCGCTTAAAAAGTGCCTGCGAGTTAATGGACCAAACAGATCTAAGCTACATTTTAATATAAAATTTCATATATATACCTACAAGTAACAAACAAAATGTGTAGATCACCTTTGAAAAGTACATAGTTACAATACCGGAATCAAATACACAGGACAAGATGTTAAGAAGTCCCTTGTGCCAATAGGTGGGGAGCATTTCACGACATTCGTTGATTGTTGAGAGTGGTAGACGCTCAACATCGGGGGGGGGGGGGGGGGTAACCTTCTGGACAGTTGGGCACAGGACACATCATCAGTAGTGTACCCTTGCATCACTGGGTGTTTCGGCCTTTTAACACTATACACCCTCCACAAGGGCGGCCCGCTGCAGGATGATCAACCCTCAGCGCATGTCCAGTGTCAAACCGTCCCAAAGATTCACCCCGACATACTTGGGGCCCAGCATGGGTCTTTCCGCTTGAGCCAAATCCACCGGCTGCTTCTTTCAGCCGCCTCTGAGAGTGATCTTATGGTCTTCCGCAGAGCCTGACCGTGGATTCCAAGCTCCTTCAGCAGTCTGATGGTAGATGACGCAACAAATCCTCTGCATCCCACTTCTACTGGATAGACTTTGGTGTTCCAGCCACGCTGCGTTGCCTCTGCTGCAAGCTCTGCGTAGCGCAGCTTCTTACGCTCATAGGCCTCCTCAACAGAGTTCTCCCATGGAACTGTGAGCTCTATGATGTAAGCAGTCTTCTGTGAAGGGGACCAGAACACCAAGTCTGGCCTGAGGGTGGTGGAAGCAATTTCAGGTGGAAAAATTAGTTGTCGGCCGATGTCCGCCAGCATCCTCCAGTCACGGGCCCTGCATTGGTTTCCTTCATCTGATCTGGTGGAAGGAAGTTTAGAAGTTTTCTGTCCTTCTCGGACAAAGGTTATTACCCTTAGGGGAGGGGGGTTGCTTGCTCTCGGAGGCAAGGAGTTGGTCGCACACCGCCTGTTCTCAAGGGCTGATGCCAGGCTTTTTAGTACCTGATTATGCCGCCACGTGTATCTCCCTTGCGTGAGGCTGGTCTTGCAGCCTACCATGATGTGTTTGAGGGTCGCTGGAGTTGGGCAGATGGCACAGGTTGGATCCTCGCCGTACCACTGATGGAGGTTCTTTGGTGATGGAAGCACGTCATATGTCGCTCTGATGATGAAGCTGATCTTGCTTGCTTCCATTTCCCATAGTTCTTTCCAGCTGATCTTCCTCCGCTCCACACCTTCCCACTGCATCCGTTGCCCCTGCTTGGCAAGAGAGACCGCCTTTGCACTTCTTGCGGCCTCCTCCTGTCGCCGCACCTCCTCAACCACCAACGTCCTCCGCTCTGATGTTGTGGCCTTTCGCCAAGTTGGTTTACTTGTCGTAAGGCCAAAGCCTCCTCTTCCCTGCTGGACTTGCCCCACTATGTCTTTGTGCCTCAGGGCTGATGAAGCTTGCTGTACTGCATCAGATGGTGTCCACTTCCGGCCAGTTGCTAGGGGCGGCGCAACAGCACTGATGATCTTGTCTCTAGAGTCCCTCAGTGTCATCTGGAGTCTTACTTTAGAACACTTATATTCCTCTGTTAGACTAGTGAGAGGTAGTTCCAGGACCCCTTTGCCATAGAGGCCGATGTTAGTTAGACATCGTGGGACACCGAGCCATTTCTTCACGTATGAAATTATGGTTCGCTCCATCTTCTCCACAGTTGTTATTGGGGCTTCATAAACGGTCAGTGGCCACATTGTCCGAGGAAGGAGTCCAAACTGTAGGCACCAGAGCTTCAGTTTCCCAGGCAGTAGGGTCTGATTGATGTTCTCCAGTCCATTGACAATTTCTTGCCTGCGAGTTAATGGACCAAACAGATCTAAGCTACATTTTAATATAAAATTTCATATATATACCTACAAGTAACAAACAAAATGTGTAGATCACCTTTGAAAAGTACATAGTTACAATACCACATGTTATAGTGACTGTGAAATGAAAGAAAAAAAAATTAACTAGATCCTGGAAACCAGTAGAGGGGTTGGCGAAAAACCAGTCCTGGCATTCAATTTTGGGCTTCAGCCCCATCCTACCCTTTGGGCTCCTACCCCATCCTAACTTAGTTGTGTGTGTTAGTTGTCTGTGCGTTATGTGTGTGTGTGTATGTGTGTGAGGGAAGGAGAGAAGGGAGGGAGGGGGAGAAGGGAGGAAGGAAAGAAGGGAGTGAGGGAAGTAGAGAAAGAAGGGAGGGATGGAAGGAAGGAGAGAAAGAAGGGAGGGAGGGAAGAAGGGAAAAGAGAGAGAGGAAGGAGAGAAAGAAGGGAGGGAGGAACAGAGAAGGAAAAAGAGAGAGGAAGGAGGGAGGGAGGGAAGGACAGAAGGGAGGGAGGGAAGAATGGAAGGGAGGAATAGAAGGGGAGGAGAGAAGGGAAGGTAGGGTCGGTGGCAGGAGCGGATGCCGGTGACCGGGCGGACGGGTGTGAGCTGAGGCCGAGGTTTGTAAACGTTGCTCCAACCCCCGGCCCAGCCCTCCCTGTATTATTCACCGTGTCTCGCTGGAAAGAGAGAGGGGGGGAGCTGGGGCTGTATGCGAGAAGCATGGTGACTGGAGGGATGGGAGCGCTGCCCTGGGACCGCTAGAGAATGACCCACCTCCCTCTTCTCCATTCCCCCTCACACACCCTCCCCGTCTACCCCTTTCTTCCCCCTCTACTCTCCACCCCTCTCTCCCCCCTCCACCCGAGGTAGATCTACCCGAGAGTAGATTACTCTGGCGCGGGGCCCCCTTACTATAAAGGTCAGCCCTGCCCCCCCCCATCTTCCCTCCGACACGGACACGGAGCGATCGCTGCCCCCCTTTTTTTTGTCAAACATCTATTTCCTTTGGGTATTTAAAAAAAAATCCCCCCTTACCATTTCTGTACTTTTTCTTTTTAAAATTATTTTATTTATTTATTTATTTATTTATTTTATTTATTAGAAGTAAGTACATTACATTTTGATGGTAGCTTTTTACAGGTTCCCAGAATTATTATAACATTCTTTGTACAACTTCCTTTTTTTTTAGAAAGAAATGAGAAAGAAAGAAGTAGTGAAGAGTAAAGGAAAGTCTAGTGAGTGTGAGGTAAAGAAAAGAAATAAGTAAGAAAGTGAAGCAGAAAGGAGATTCTCCCTCGCCACAAGTCGATTCTTATATTCTTAATCATTTTTCGCCCAAACCCAGAATTTTCAATTTTACGATACTATTGCACCACATGAATCCAAAAGGTCAATAAATGGAGACCAACTCATTAAGAATTGGTCTTGTTTATCTATTAGGAGGAGTCTCATTTCTTCCAAGTGGGCAGTTTCCAACATATTACCAATCCACATTTTCCAAAATTTAAGTATGAGTTTTTTTGCTGTTATTAAACCATAATTAAAAAATGAAATTTGGGATATATTTAATTTGTTTCCATCTCCTATTACTCCAAAGATAATCATTTCCATGTTAGGTTCCATTTTTATCTTAAATAAACTAGTGAATATATCAAATATATCACACCAAAATCCATGGTTTTGTGCAAGAAACGAAAGAATGTGTGATATTGGCATTTTGAGAAAGCCATTTATCACAGATGGGAGAAATATTTGAATACAATTTATTCAACCTAACTTTTGAATAATATAATCTATGTAATATTTTAAATTGAACTAATTATGTCTAGCGTTAATCGAACATTTATGTGTATATATATCAGATACCTTTCCATGTTTCTTTAGAAATTTTTGCCATTAATTCTTTTTCCCAGTCTTCTCTAATTGCCTCTGTTGATGGAAATTCTCTATTAAGAATACTATTATATAAATATGATATTAATTTTTGTGAGTCCGCCTTAATATTCATTGCTTCTTCCAGTGAGTCTATCATTATGCTCTGTAGTCTTGGTATATATTTTTTTATAAAGTCACATATCTGTAAATATTTAAAGTATTGGTTATTATTCAGATTAAATTTTGATTTTAATTGTTGAAATGATAATAAATTTCCCATTTCATATATGTAGCCCACCTTTTTAATTCCAATCTTTCCCATTGTCTATATGTTTTATCCATAAAAGATGGTTTAAATAATTTCCGTACTTTTTCGATAGCTGCCATGACCCGTTTGATGTCATCCTTCTCCCTGCTTCTGGTATTGGCCTGCTGGACATGCTGTGTGTGTGTGTGTGTGTGTTTGTTTGGCGGAGTCTGAGGGGAGAAGCGCTGGCACCAAGAGCGAGCAAACGCGCGGACAGACGGACGAAAGCAAAGATGATAGAGCGGAATAGATTACATTTCGGGTCGAGACCCTTATTCAGACTGACAGTCAAGGGAAAGGGAAAGGGGAAATATAGGCATATCTTCCATTCATTTGTCCTTAGTAACATAGAAACATAGAAACATAGAAATTAGGTGCAGGAGTAGGCCATTCGGCCCTTCGAGCCTGCACCGCCATTCAATATGATCATGGCTGATCATCCAACTCAGTATCCCGTAACTGCCTTCTCTCCAAACCCTCTGATCCCTTTAGCCACAAGGGCCACATCTAACTCCCTCTTAAATATAGCCAATGAACTGGCCTCGACTACCCTCTGTGGCAGAGAGTTCCAGAGATTCACCACTCTCTGTGTGAAAAAAGTTCTTCTCATCTCGGTTTTAAAGGATTTCCCCCTTATCCTTAAGCTGTGACCCCTTGTCCTGGACTTCCCCAACATCGGGAGCAATCTTCCTGCATCTAGCCTGTGCAACCCCTTAAGAATTTTGTAAGTTTCTATAAGATCCCCTCTCAATCTCCTAAATTCTAGAGAGTATAAACCAAGTCTATCCAGTCTTTCTTCATAAGACAGTCCTGACATCCCAGGAATCAGTCTGGTGAACCTTCTCTGCACTCCCTCTATGGCAATAATGTCCTTCCTCAGATTTGGAGACCAAAACTGTACGCAATACTCCAGGTGTGGTCTCACCAAGACCCTGTACAACTGCAGTAGAACCTCCCTGCTCCTATACTCAAATCCTTTTGCTATGAAAGCTAACATACCATTCACTTTCTTCACTGCCTGCTGCACCTGCATGCCTACTTTCAATGACTGGTGTACCATGACACCCAGGTCTCGCTGCATCTCCCCTTTTCCTAGTCGGCCATCATTTAGATAATAGTCTGCTTTCCTGTTTTTGCCACCAAAATGGATAACCTCACATTTATCCACATTATACTGCATCTGCCAAACATTTGCCCACTCACCCAGCCTATCCAAGTCACCTTGCAGTCTCCTAGCATCCTCCTCACAGCTAACACTGCCCCCCAGCGCTTAGTGTCATCTGCAAACTTGGAGATATTGCCTTCAATTCCCTCATCCAGATCATTAATATATATTGTAAATAGCTGGGGTCCCAGCACTGAGCCTTGCGGTACCCCACTAGTCACTGCCTGCCATTGTGAAAAGGACCCGTTTACTCCTACTCTTTGCACCGTCTATATCTCTTGTTACTCTTTCCCCTGATTCAGTCTGAAGAAGGGTCTCGACCCGAAATGTCATCTATTCCGCTCTATCAACGTTGCTTTTGTCCGTCTGTCCGCTCGTTCGCTCGCCCTTGGATTAAGTAGTGCAGGATAAAGCTGCAAATTCATGCACAGGATGGAAACTGAAAACTAGGGGAATGCCGCCCCCCTGCGTACCCCCCCCCACCCCCCATTTCCATCACTGCTCTTTAATCAGAGGTAGGTAAATCTGTGGAATTCTTTTTCACAGAAGGCTGTGCAGGCGAAGCCAGTGGATATTTTTAAGGCAGAGATGGATAGATTCTTGATTAGTACAAGTGTCAGAGGTTATGGGGAGAAGGCGGGGTAATGGGGTTAGGAGGGAGAGATAGATCAGCCATGATTAAATGGCGAAGACTAGACTTGATGGGCCGAATGGCCTAATTCTATTCCTTTTCCTTATGATCTCTTCCAGTTGGCCCCTTCTTCTACTGAGGTTCTACCCTGGGATCAGACATGGCAATGGAAAGGTTCAGCTGACCTAAAGAGTTCAATACGAAGCAGAAAACAGGGAGGTTTGAGATAGCGGAAGATTAAGATAAAATGTGTAGGATGGAACTACAGATGCTGGTTTATACGGAAGAGAGACTCAAAATGCTGGAGCAACTCAGCGGGTCAGGCAACTTCTCTGGAGAGAAGGAATGAGGTCTCAGTCTGAAGGGTCTCGACCTGAAATGTTACCCACCCAGAGATGCTGCCTGTCCCGCTGAGTTGCTCCAGCATTTTGTTTATTTGACAGATAAAGGTGGGCAGGAAGGGAGGGAGGCGGACGCGGAAGCAATGGCGGGTCGAGGGGGTTGAAGGCCCCGAGGCCGCGGTTGGTATGGTGGCACTTTACCGTCTAATTGCACGGTGACTCCGAGCGGCTTTTTGGTCCGCCGTTAGCGATGCACAAGAAGACAACCCGCCGCCCTGTCCACCGCCGCCGACCGTTGGTCACCGTTTGAAGGTTCTGTGGATTACATGTCGTGGAAACTTACAACAAGGTAATTGAATTTAGTGAGAAAAGCATTAAGAAGTCTGAAGAATGTGCAGCTAAGTGGATAGAAGTGTAAGAAAGTCTTGAAAGCAAAGTCGCTGCTAAGGTGCTGCAACACAAAGAAGACAGCCAAGTCGTGAAACCAGTGAAACATTGTGAATCAACTGGTACTGAAAGGTAAGATCTAAAGTCTGAATTTATGAAAATTAATCTGTATGGACTTTAATTAATTTAATTGCACCATTTTATAATTTGAAAAAATGAGATTTGGAGGCTGTACATTCACTGATTCATTCATTCATTCATTCATTCATTCATGAAGTTGAGGGCCTAAACTATGTGTATCCATAACAAAGTAAAATAAAAATTGTCACTAATGCCAGCTTGTTGTAGTCTAATAAGTCTTTAACATCTAATCTCGGAGCTGCCTGCGATCACTTACCGAGGAAAAGTGTTCCGACCGCGGGGCCTATGTACTTAACATAGTGAAGCCGCAGTCTCAATTAAGAAGGGGGGGGGGGGGAGGCTGTGCATAGTGGCGGCCATTTTCCATGGTGACCATGGGAGAACAACAGAGGAATATTGACTGCACTTTATAGGCTTCCATCGGAGTGAGAAATGGTCAGAAATGGTTGATGTTTATGTAGAAATGAATTGGTGTATGTGAACTTGAACTTGAACTAATTTATCTATGGTAGTAACTTAGTGTTAGTCTCATTAACATTAAGAAGAGGTTGAAATTTTATGAATTGAAGTCCATGCAGACTTAATGACTATGAGATTTTATTTTCTGTATCCTCTGCCCCTCCACTTGAACTTGAACTAACTTATCTACGGCAGTAAATTACAGTGTAAGTCTCATTGACATTAAGAAGAGATTGACATTTTATGAATTGAAGTCCATGCAGACCTAAGTACTATGAGATTTTTTTTTTCCTGCAGCTTCTGCCCCTCCACTCTTCAGTGCATGTCCACACAAAA